>CP125979.1:290059836-290780938 GCA_030063025.1 Avena longiglumis
GCATTAAGCTGCATTTATCGCCAAAGAATGTAAGGTTTTTCCTTCCTCTTGACGCCTCATTTTCGTTTGCTGACTTTTCCCTTTTAGCTTGTTCGTGTTTCGCGTGTTGGTCGCCATCTTAACACAAGCTTCCGCATCAACGTCACCCGCGCTCCTCGAAGCCGCGACACTCGAACATCATCCACCACCAACGGTTGCAAGTCCTCAACAATACCAAAGGTATAACTTGCACCACCTTGACAGCCCCATATCTTCCTTTGTGTGTATCTATCCTATGAGAGAAACTCATTTGTGTTTGTCTAAGCATTGTGCACTTGCCTTCGGAAAGTGAGAGTGTGAGGCCAAATACAAAAGCTAACATAGTAGCATAGCAAGGGAGAAAAAAAAAAGAATCATAAAAAAAGGAAAAAGATAAAGATAAAAAGAGAAAAAGATACATAGTATCCCAATACAAAGAGAATACCAAGCTTGTAAGCCAAGAAAGAGAGAAGAAAGAGCGCACCGAGGAAAGTGCACAAATCTATTGCTTATCCTCTTTTGGCAAACGAGTTGTGGTCTCTCCTTGAGTTGGCACGACAATCGAGCGTAGTCTTCGTTAGGACCTTTTATACTCATTTTCATAAGTCGTGCTAACCCCGTTTTTCTCCACGTGTGTGTTTTCCGTGTTTTTGTAGATCGTATCCTTTTGCTTTTGATCTTTGGTTCTTTACCACGTAGGACAATAACCTTTGCTTGGATTGTTTCGCTTGGTTTTCCACAACCCTAACCTTCCACCAAAAGCTTTTTAAGAGTTGTAGCATATTTGTGTGTGAGTTTCTTGCCATTTCACTTTGCACGCCGCCATTTGTGTGGCAATTGGTTTGATATAATCTCCAAGGTGAGGTAAAAGGCTAACTCTCCGCACCTTTCTCTCCATATATAACCCTTGTTGGCTTTGCATCATGGATGGCATGG
The DNA here is from genome assembly GCA_030063025.1 of Avena longiglumis. Taxonomy (NCBI): domain Eukaryota; kingdom Viridiplantae; phylum Streptophyta; class Magnoliopsida; order Poales; family Poaceae; genus Avena; species Avena longiglumis. The sequence goes on from CP125979.1 coordinate 290,060,791, forward strand.
AGAACCATCCCAACCACCACAACCTCCTGAGGATGACACAATTCATGACAAGATGGGACCATTGAAGGTCTGAGGAGAATTCAACTATCGCTAGAAGCTCTCGAGCGCGCCAAGATGAACAATTTAGCGAGGCCCGTGGAATTCAAGAACATCGACAACCGCTCAAGAAGTCCGTACAAATGTATGCCATGCAACACAACCTCGGTCATCAAAATGAAGCCCTTGGTCGTGCACTAGCCTCAACGGATGAGAAGCTTCAACACCTCATCGATGGACTAGCAAGGCCACGTTCGCACGCATCAAGCTCATCTCGGCACTCCTCAAGTGAATCAAGTGCACCTCGGCCACGCTTCAAGGCATCGGATGGACCAGCCAATCCATGAGCTCTTCGCAAGCGGTACCATCTCCGCCACGCCGCAACGCTGCTATGATGGTGACCTCTCCGAAGACCTCCAAGACGCCGGGTTTAACCGCCACAACCAAGGGCACTTGTGATTCAACAAGGGCAACCTCGCATGGACCACCAAGACCATCGCCACGACATGTACCTTCAACAACAAGTGAAGCATCCGAAGAGGACGAACAAGATCACCGCCGACGCCAAGCACTCAAGATCCTCCAAGGCGCCATCATCGACATGATCGCCCATGTCGGGCAACATGATGGTCATGACGAGCCTCCTCTACACCAAGAAGAAGAAGATCACCCCATTGCGCATGCTCGACGTCCCCCTCGCCACATGGCACAAGCCAATGCTCCTCGGCATCAACCACGACAAGAACAAGAGCAAGCTCCCCAAGCTAGTCGTGAGGACCATCAACCTCCTCCTCGTCCTCAACCGCGTCAACAAAACGAGCAAGCTCCCCAAGCTCTTCGTCAAAACCAAGTTCCACCACAAAACGTGGCACCTCAACAACCGCAAGAGCAACACAACAATCACCAAGCAAGACATGAGAGCTCGGATGATGATGATGACCGCCCAAATCATGGCAACCGCCGCAACCGGAACCGCAATGGAGAAGAAACTTTCGGCAAGCTCAAGTTCACCATGCCAAAGTTCACCGGTTCCAATGAGCCTGAGGAATATGTCTCTTGGGAACTCAAGGTCGACAAGATCTTCCGCATGCACAACTATAGCAATGAGAAGATGATGGCCATGGCATCCCTCGAGTTTGATGAGTATGCCAACCTTTGGTGGGAACAAGTCCAACTCGTCAAGCAAAAAGAAGAGCCTCCAATCGCAACTTGGCAAGATATGAAGGCTCAAATGAGATCCCGCTTTGTTCCTTCACACTACACGCGTGACCTCTTCAACAAGCTTCAAACGCTTAGTCAAGGGACAAAGACCGTGGAAGAGTACTTCAAGCAAATGGAGCTCAACATGATCCGTGCCAACATTGAAGAGCGAGATGAGCAAACAATGGCACGCTTCCTCAATGGCTTGAACCATCCAATCAAGCGCATCACCGAGTTCCAAAAGTACAACAACATGGTTGAGGTTGTGATGCAGCCCGTTCTCCGACCGCTACTACATCTACTCCCACGAGCTACCCAAGTGGACCCATGACTCGCGCCCGAGCCAAACTCCTTCAAACTAAGGTGAACTCGCTCCTCTCCTTGTGTGACTTCGACACCCCCTTGGATGGCTTGCTACTTCACACGCAAACTCAGGCATCATCGCACGAAGAAGCCACCGCCAGACAAGCCAAGATTACGCTGGGACGACCGGTACTACCGCCCAAGCGTCCCACCGCCTCCTCCTACCTTTCGCCACAGAAGCACTACCACGCCTGTATAAGCGGTACTACCGTCCTAACCTGGTACCTGGCCGGTGACCGCCTCCTCACCGCCGCCATCGACGCCTTCGACGGAAGCTCCAGGCCCTCAAGCGGCATCACTCGAAGCCAGATTACCGTTACCACTGGTTGCTGGACGGTACTACCGGTCCCGCCTCGACCCTGATCACCTAAGTTCGCCCTCAGGCCTTGTAACCCCACCTATCATTTATCTCTCCATTCAACTACCCCTGCTTTGTGGCTGGACTATATATAGCCCCCACCTCTATTGTAAACGCTTAGACTTGGATAATAATAGATATTAAGGAAACCCTTTGAGGACTTATATCTATTGGTCTCATGCTCCTACCAAGGAGCACCGGATTATCCACCCACCTCTTGGATCTTGCTTAAGGCGCTCGTTGTACAAGGCCTTGGGTTCTCGTGTCTCGCCCCAAGTCGTCAAGATCTCACCAAGCACCTCATCCCCGTTGTTGCGTGGAGAGCGAGCCACCAACACCGATCCTAGGGATTATGTTGGACAGTTGCCACCCAAGGAGGAGTAGGCGTATCGTGGTTTTGTGTGCGTGTGTGTTCGTGGTTTCCATCGCCTTCACCGATTTCTTCCCCCGACCACCTCGGTCCCCTCGTTTCTCGTGGAATTCGTGAAAGATCGGGCCAACCCCAAGGTTACCCCATAACAGGTTGTGCACATCACATCAAAGGCCGAGCGCCAAGTGCAAGAGGACATCAAGTACAACAAGCCAAAGACGTACTTCACCTACAATCAAGCATCAACCACTACTCCAACAACACCAAGTGTAAGCTCCTCAAGTACCACCAAGCTTCCCTTCAAGCCAACTCTCCTCAAGGAAAACAGCCCCCAAGTGGCAAACACTCAAGGGATGATCAACCATTCACCGGTGAATGCTACAAGTGTGGAGGCAAAGGGCACAAGTCGAATGCATGTGGAAACAAGAAAGTTTTGTTCATCCATGACAACGGCGATGAAGAATACTTGAGTGAAGACGAAGTTTGATGCAAGGGTCAAGGAAGCCATGGCAAGGCAACATTTGGAAGAGGACAAAGAACTTTGTGTGTGAGCATGACGCAAGTCCATCGCTTGTGGTCACAAGGGTCTTGACTACCCAAGCCTATGAAAATGAAGACCAATGCTCGAACATCTTCCAAACTCCTGCCGGATCAATGGGAAGTCCATCAAAGTTGTCATCGATGGTGGACTTGCACAACCTGTAAGCACGGAATTGTGTGAGAAACTCAATCTCACCCTCAATCCGCATAAACACCCCTACCATATCCAATGGCTAAGTGACCAAGGATCCGGCTAAGATCAAGCACACCGCCTACCGACGCTCAATTGGGCACTACAAGGACACGGTGGAGCATCATTATTGTTCAACACACAAAGCATCATTATCTAAAAGCGAAGAAACATGAATGTCACAAGGGGAGATAATACCATTAACATGCTTGCAATCAAACCATAGGAAAGAGCAATTTGCCAACATGAAAGATGCAAAGCATGCAAAAGGTATCGAGGGTTCGATCTTGAACTCACTTGTGGGATGCTCTCTAGAGCTCTTTTTGTCAACTCGTGCTCAATCGAGGTTGACATTCTCGTGCGGGTACCTACACACATCATATGTAAAAGGAAGAACGTGTGTGCATGGTAGAGATACACATCATCCATCATGACGTATCTCTTCTTGTGCACATCACCATTAATGTCAATCAAGTACGACATAGATGCATGGTGAGTATGCAAGTAGGGAACATGCTTATCATGGCAATCATCAAAATCTCCAAAAATTGAGAAAGCTATGGGGGCCATCTCATTATAACGCATATAATCAACATTGTTGCAAGCAAAAGAAGTGAAATAGCAAGCATTCATCTTATCGCAAGCAAGGGGAGAAATTGAATGACTAGCATGACAAGGCAAGTCCAAATCAATTGGAGGATACACACAAGATGCATAGCATGGCATGTTTATGGCAATGATATCGCAATCAAACAATTCCACATGATCAATATTATGCAAAGGCAAAGCATCACATGGGAATATGGATGAAGCATAAGTAATGTCACAAGTATCATCCATAGCATGCATATCCTCACAATTCATCATGTCCACTAGTGGGATCATGGCATCATCAACACCCTTATTGTTACCTTGTTCATACCTCTCATATGAAGTGGGTGTTGTGGAAGCAGTGGCCTCCTTGTGCACGACTTCGTCTTCTTGATGTATCCATGGCGTAGCATCATCTTCATGCACCATGTACATCTTCTCCAATTGAGGCATCATTACTTCATAGCATCGGGCATCTTCCTCCATGGAACCTAGCACAACACAAGAGAACACATTAGAGGTAGAGGGTAAGTTGTTAGAAATCGAAATGGTCTCACTTGACCTATCAACTACCACTCTCAACTCACTAGGAGTATCGCTCATGCCCTCCAAGTGGAAGCACTCAATCTCACATAAGGTGGAGTCACTCATGTCACTCTTGTTCTCACTCAAGTGGGCTAAGTGGCTCTCATACTCACATGGGATTGGTACCACATCATCACTCAAGCATATGGGGGTAGGCTCGGTTTCCGCAACGCCATGCGCCTCCTTTGGTGAAGGGAAAATCCCATGCTCACCATTCTTGACCTTGTCGCCTTCAAAGTTGGATGCCATAAGATGGGCATCATCACTCTCCTCCATGGTCGAAGGGAAAATCCCATGCTCGACCGTCTTGTGGCCATATTTTGCGATCTCTCATTGGAAAGAGTGTAGTTGTTTACTTTGATGACATCCTTGTCTATAGCAAGTCACTAGAGGAGCATGTTACTCATGTTAAGGAGGTCCTTCAAATCCTTCGTCATGAAAAGCTTTATGCTAATCTCCCAAAGTGCACGTTTGCAAAAGACAAGCTGATTTTCCTTGGTTTTGTTGTGTCTTCTAATGGCATAGAAGTGTATGTCTCAAAAGTCAAGGACATACGAGATTGGCCCATCCCAACAAATGTTAGTGAACTGTAGTTTTCATGGGTTGGTGGCTTTTACCGCCGCCAGTGAAAGATTTTTCTACCATTGCTTGCCCTCAACGAACCGATCAAGAAAATGTCACGTGCTTGGGGAAAAGCACAACAAAAGGCTTTTGATGAGCTCAAAAGAGGCTCACCAAGCACCACTTCTTGCATTACCGGATTTCACAAAACCTTTGAGATTGAATGTGACGCTAGTGGTATTGGCATTGGTGGCGCCTTATGCAAAATGGCCCCTATTGCTTACCATAGTGAGAAACTTGATGGCGACGCCTCAATTATCCCATTTATGACAAAGAACTTTTGCCTTGGTTCGAGTTCTTCAAGTGGCAACACTATCTTTGGCCCAAATAATTTATCATCCATTCCGCATGAGTCGTTGAAGTATCTTAAGGCCAAGCCAACTTGAGTAAAAGGCACGCAAAATGGGTTGAGTTTATGGAGTCTTTTCCTTACATTGTCAAATACAAGAAGGAAAAGAAAATGTGGTAGCGGACGCCTTGTCTCGAAAACACAAGCCTTCTTACACGACTCAAGTCAATGTCTTGGGTCTTGATGACATCAAATCTTTGTACGCGTCCGACTTTCTTTGGACCAATATTTGCACAATGTTCCGAGACAAAGGGATTGATGATTTCTATTTGCACAAGGGTTTTTTTCAAACAAAACAAGCTTTGCATTCAAATCGCTCTCCAAATTTTGCTTCTTCAAGAGTCCCATGGTGGAGGCCTTATGGGCCACTTTGGCCGTGACAAGACATATGACATGCTCTCAACTCACTACTTTTGGCCAAAGATGAAGCGCGACGTGGAGCGCCACGTTCAACGATGCACTACATGTATCCAAGCTAAGTCTAAGTCTAACCCCTATGGTCTTTATATGCCATTGACTATTCCTCATGCACCTTGGTCGGACATTAGCATGGACTTTGTGTTAGTCTTGCCTAGATCTAAACATGGTCATGATTCCATATTTGTAGTAGTGGATCGCTTTTCCAAAATGGCACATTTCATTCCGTGCCATAAGACCGATGATGCTTCACATGTAGCAAATTTGTTTTTCAGGGAAATAATTCGGCTACACGGTGTGCCAAGAACAATCGTCTCCGACCGCGACGTAAAATTCGTGAGCTACTTCTGGAAGACCCTCATGGCCAAGCTCGGCATCAAGCTCCTCTTCTCGTCCGCCTCGCATCCTCAAACTGATGGACAAACCGAAGTCGTCAATAGAAGTCTTGGCACACTTCTCCGGGTGTTGATAAAGAAGAACCTTAAAGACTGGGAGGAATGCATCCGACACGCCGAGTTCGCCTACAACCGCGCCAAGCACTCCACCACCATGAGGAGCCCGTTCATGATCGTCTATGGCTTCGAGCCTCTCACCGCGCTCGATATCCTTCCACTACCACTTCATGAACGTGCCAATATGGACGTTGTCAAGCGCGCCCACACAATGAAGAAACTCAATGATGACACACGAGCTACTATCGAGCAACAAGTCCTTCGCCAAGCATTAAGGCTAAACAAGAACAAGAAAGAGATAATCTTCGAAGAGGGCGACCTTGTGTGGATACACTTGAGTAAAGACCGCTTCCCCAAGGAACGCAACTCCAAGCTAAAGCCAAGAGGTGATGGACCATTCAAAGTGCTCAAGAGAATCAACAATAACGCTTATGTCATCGATATCCCAACATCAAAGTATCTGGTGAGCTCGACATTCAATGGCAAGGACCTCTCACCCTACCATGGAGAAGAGGAAGTTGAGACGGTTGAAGAGTCGAGGACGACTCTTTTCCAAGGGGGGGGGAGCTGATGCAGCCCGTCCTACGACCGCTACTACATCTACTCCCACAAGCTCCCCAAGTGGACCCATGACTCGCGCCCGAGCCAAACTCCTTCAAGCTAAGGTGAACTCGCTCCTCTCCTTGTGTGACTTCGATACACCTTTGGATGGCCTGCTACTTCATACCCATACCTTGTGCATCATCAGGTACGAAGAGAAGAACCCATGGACGAGGAGCACCACCAAGAGACCAAAATATTTGTTCGCTATTTGTTCCCAACTACCCTGCTTATGTGGTTGGTCTATATATACCCCCACCCTCTATTGTAAACCCTAGACTTGGATAATAATAGATATTAAGGAAACCCTTTGAGGACTTATATCTATTGGCCTCATGCTCCTACCAAGGAGCACCGGATTATCCACCTCTTGGATCTTGCCTAGTGCCTCAAGTTGTACAAGGCCTTGGGTTCTCGGCTCGCCTCAAGTCGCCAAGATCTCACCAAGCACCTCATCCCCATTGTTGGCGTGAGAGCGAGTCACCAACACCGATCCTAGAGATTATGTTGGACCTTGCCACCCGTGAGGAGTAGGGTGTATCGTGTTTTGGTGTGTGTGTGTGTGTTCGTGTTTTCATCGCCTTCCTCGATTTCATCCTCCGACCACCGCTTTCCTCGCTTCTCGTGGATTGTGGAAAGATCGGGCCAACCCTGTGGTTACCCCTAACAAGAAGTGCACCTTTTGCACCAATTGAGTTGCTTTCTTGGCTATGTTACATCACTGTATTGAAGTGGATCCAGCCAGATTGAAGCTATTGAGAATTGGCCACACCAAGACGGTCACATAAGTGAGGAGTTTTCTTGGCCTCACTGGTTTTTATAGGCGCTTTGTCAAAGACTTTGATCAATTGCTGTCAACGAATGAGCTTACCAAGAAGGATGTGCCTTTGTTTGGGCGATGCACAACAGCCTTCATCATATTGAAAGATAAGCTAACACATGCTCCTTACTCAACTTCCGATTTTACTAAGACTTTGAGCTTGAATGTGATGCTAGTGGAATTGGTTTGGGAGGGTGTTATTACAAGAGGGAAAACCTGCATATTTTAGTGAGAAATTGAGTGGGGCTAGTCTGAACTATTCTACTTATGATAAAGAATTATATGCTGGTTTCGACATTAGAAACTTGGCAACATTATCTATGGCCTAAAGAATTTGTTATTCATTCGATCATGAATCTTTGAAGCATATTCGTAGTCAAGCTAAGTTGAATCGCCATGCAAAGTGGGTTGAATTTATTGAGTCTTTCCTTATGTTATCAAACAAAAAGGGTAAAGATAATATTATTGTCGATGCTTTGTCGCTACCGTTATACTTTGTTATCTCAACTTGACTTCAAAATATTTGGATTAGAAACTATTAAGGAACAATATGTGCATGATGCTGAATTTAAAGATGTGTTGCGAATTGTAGAGATGGTAGAACATGGAACAAGTTCTTCAATGATGGATTTGTGTTCGTACAACAAACTATGCATTCCGAATAGTTCTGCTCATCTTTGTTGTTACAGAGGCGATGGAGGAGGATTGATGGGACACTTTGGTGTCAAGAAACGGAGGATGTTCTTGCCGCACACTTCTTTGGCCACGATGCGCCGAGATGTTGAGAGATTTGTGGCACGCACTACTTGTCAAAAAGCTAAGTCCGCCTTAATCAACATGGTTTATATATGCCTTCCTGCTCCTAGTGTTCCTTGGGAGGATATTTCTATGGACTTTGTTTTGGGATTGCCATGAACACATAAGGGGAGGATAGTATTTTGTTGTTGTGGATCGGTTTTCTAAGATGGCATGCTTTATTCCTTGTCATAAACGGATGATGTCGCGCATATTGCTGATTTGTTCTTTCGTGAAATTGTTCGCTTGCATGGTGTGCCAAATACTATTGTCTCGATCGTGATACTAAATTTCTTAGCCACTTTTGAGATGTTTATGGCTAAGTTGGGGACTAAATTGCTGTTTAGTACTACATGTCATCCCCAAACCCGATGGACAAATCAAGTAGTAAATAGAACTTTGTCTACTATGTTATGGCTGTTTTAAAGAAGAACTTAAAATTGTGGAAGATTGTTTACCTCATATAGAATTTGCTTATAATCGTCACGCATTCTACCACAAAGATGTGCCCATTTGATATTGTGTATGGTTTTGTTCCTCGGCACCTATTGATTTATTGCCTTTACCTTCTTCGTGCAAAATAATTTGATGCTACACAACGCTGAAATGATATTAAACTTGCATAAGACTACTAAAGATAACATCGAACACATGAATGCTAAGTATAAACCCGCTGGGATAAAGGGAGAAAGCATGTTGTATTTGATGTTGAGATCTTGTTTGGTTACATTTGCGTAAAGATCGCTTTTCCTGATTTACGCAAGTCTAAGTTAATGCCAAGGTCACTTGGTCCCTTAAGGTGTTAGAGAAAATAAATGATAATGCATATAAACTTGAGTTGCCTGCAGACTTTGGTACGGTTAGTCCTACATTTAACATTGCAGATTTGAAGCCTTACTTTGGTGAGGAAGATGAGATTGCATCGAGGACGACTTCAATTCAAGAAGGGGAGCATGATGTGGACATCCCTTCTATTGATACAACCGTTGTACCTACAACTACACACATACAAGGACCCATCACAAGATCTCGTACCAAACAACTTAACTATTAGGTACTTTCGTTTCTTGGAACTATTCCTTACATACATGAGAATATGATGCTGCCTAAATCAGATGTATTTCTTACTCTTAGGAATGATGGACCAAGCATGGATGAGAGGGACAAGCATTGGAGCATGGCCATGCATGGAGATGGCAGCAAGCATGTGAAGATCTAAGAGAAGGCCACGGCTGGAGATTTCAGAACTTTGAGGCCACCATAATGAAGAAAGAAGGCTTGGACGAAATATTCAAGATTAATACTTCACGAATTCGTCCATACCTTAATATGGTGCTGCGACACCTTTTATTTTGGGCCAGGCCCATGTAATTTTCGCAGGATTTTAAATAACCACTTTTTAGAGTCCGTATTTGAGGGGAAAAGGACTTCTAGGGTTGGATTCGGCCACCACTTTCATGGCTGGCCGAAACCCCACCTTTTCCTCCTTAAATACTCCCCATAGCGATCACCCTAGACTCGGATTTTGTTTAGACATTAAGTTAGCCATCGTAGCAACTTCGCCAAGGCTCGAGCATCGTAGAGGCCTCTTGTACTTCGCACCTATACAAGATCCCACATTTTCAATAAAGCTTTCATCTTAATCCGCAATATCTTGATTGCAATATTGGTTCTTACTTGTTCTCGATTTCAGGTAGGAATTAAGACCCCGGTCAGCCGATCGTGTTCCCGCAGGATCGGTAACCTCCAGGAGATTGGCCTAGAGATTGCATTGGCGCTTGTCCTCGCACGTGTAGTCGGATCGTCAAGCCTGAACTCCACCAAATCGATTATCGCCATCTCATCGAAAGATCGGACACCTTTGCCCTATCACGTGAGACAAAGGGAAATTGGTATCGTATGTAAGTGGTTCATTCGATCACAAAGTAATCGTAGAAATATGTGGGAGCCATATGAATTTCCAGATTCCTCTATTGGTTATTGTTCGGAGAAGTGTCTCGGTCATGTCCGCATAATTCACGAACCGTAGGGAGACACACTTAAGGATTCGATGTTGTTGAGTAGTTATGGAATGATGAGTAAGAGACTGAATGTTGTTCGGATGCTCGGATGGGATCCGGGATATCACGAGGAGATCCAGAATGGTCCGGAGAATAAGATTCATATAAGGAAAGTCCTGTTTCGGAGTTGGGGAATGATTCCGGTGTTTTCATCGGGAATGTTCTAGAATGTTCTAGAAGGTTACTAAGGTCCCAAGACCGAGGGAAGGGTACATGAATGTGTCATGACAATGTGGAATGATTGCATCAGGTACTAGGTATCATGGCTGGGCAAAATAAAGGGAGAAATCAAATCCTGCTTTGAAAAGTCAAACGCCAATTTGAAAAGTCAAACGACAGTTTTGCTTGGTGGAGGGAGAGTAGGAAACCTACTTGGGGAGGAGTTCCTCTCCCTCCACCCGCCGACCAAGGAGGCCTACTTGGGGGAGGACTGATAGGGCAAAGGTGTCCGATCTTTCGATGAGATGGCGATAATCGATTTGGTGGAGTTCGGGCTTGACGATCCGACTACACGTGCGAGCATGAGCGCCAATGCAATCGCTAGGCCAATCTCCTGGAGGTTACCGATCCTCGTGAACACGATCACCGAATGAGGGTCTTAATTCCTACCAAATCGAGAACAAGTAAGAACCAATATTGCAATCAAGATATTGCGGATTAAGAGGAAAGCTTTATTGAAAGAGGTGGGATCCCGAATAGGTGCGGTACAAGAGGCCTCTCGCGACGCCGAGCCTTGGCGAAGTTGCGACTATGGCTAACTTAATGTCTAAACAAAATCCGAGTCTAAAGGTTCTATATGGGCGATTAAGGGCGAAAGGTGGGGTTTCGCTAGCCATGGAAGTGGTGGCCGAATCCAACCCTAAAAGTCCTTTTCCTCAAATACGGACTCTAAAAAGTGGCTAATTAAAACCCTGAAAATTACATGGGCTCGCCCAAAATAAAGGTGTCGAAGACCATATTATGCTATGGACGAATTCAGAAAGTATTGATCTTGAATATTACATCCAAGCCTTCTTTCTTCATTATGGTGGCCTCAAAGTTCTGAAATCTTCATCCGTGGCCTTCTTGGATCATCACATGCTTGTTGCCATCTCCATGCATGGCCATGCTCCAATGCTTGTCCCTCTCATTCATGCTTGGTCCATCATTCCTAAGAGTAAGAAATGTATCCGATTTAGAAAGATCATATTCTCATGTATGTAAGGAATAGTTCCAAGAAACGAAAGTACCGATAGTTAAGTTGTTTAGCACGAGATCTTGTGATGGGTCCTTGTATGTGTGTTGTCAGAGGTACAACGGTTGTATCAATAGTAGGGATGTCCACATCATGCTCCCTTCTTGAATTGAAGTCGCCCTCGACGCAATCTCATCTTCCTCACCAAAGTAAGGCTTCAAATCTGCAATGTTAAATGTAGGACTAACTGCACAAAGTCTGCAGTAACTCAAGTTTATATGCATTATCATTGATTTTCTTTAACACCTTAAAGGGACCAGAAGACGTGGCATTAACTTAGACTTCATGTAAATCAGAAAACGATCTTTACGCAATGTAACCAAACAAGATCGCCAACATCAAACACAACATGCTTTCTCCCTTTATCCCCAAAGAAGTTTATACTTAGCATTCATGTGTTCAATGTTATCTTTAGTAGTCTTATGCAAGTTTAATATCATTTCAGCTTGTGTAGCATCTAAATTATGTTGCAATCAAGAAGGTAAAGGCAATAAATCAATAGGTGCACGAGGAACAAAACCATACACAATCTCAAATGGGCACATCTTTGTGGTAGAATGCAATGAACGATTATAAGCAAATTCTATATGAGGTAAACACTCTTCCCACAATTTTAAGTTCTTCTTTAAAACAGCTCAGTAACATAGTAGACAAAGTTCTATTTACTACTTCATTTGACCATCGCTTGGGATGACATGTAGTACTAAACAGCAATTTAGTCCCCAACTTAGCCCATAAACATCTCCAAAAGTGGCTAAGAAATTTAGTATCATGATCGAGACAATAGTATTTGGCACACCATGCAAACGAACAATTTCACGAAAGAACAAATCAGCAATATGCTAAAGATCATCCGCTTTATGACAAGGAATAAAGTGTGCCATCTTAGAAAACCGATCCACAACAACAAAATACTATCCTCCCTTCCGTGTTCGTGGCAATCCCAAAACAAAGTCCATAGAAATATCCTCCCAAGGAACACTAGGAACAGAAGAGGCATATATAAACCATGTGGATTAAGGCGAGACTTAGTTTTTGACAAGTAGTGCACAGGCCACAAATCTCTCAACATCTCGACGACACGTGGCCAAAAGAAGTGTGCAAGAAGAACATCCTCCGCCTTCTTGACACCAAAGTGTCCCATCAATCCTCCTCCATGCGCCTCAGAATAACAAAAGACTAACAGAGCTATCCGAATGCATAGTTTGTTAGCACGAACACAAATCCATCATTGAAGACTAACTTGTTCCAAGTTCTACCATCTCTACAATTCCGCAACACATCTTTAAATTCAAAGATCACGCACATATTGTTCCTTAATAGTTTCCAATCCAAATATTTTGAAGTCAAGTTGAGATAACAAAGCATAACGGCGTGACAAAGCATTAGCAATAATATTATCTTTACCCTTTTGTGTTTGATAACATAAGGAAAAGACTCAATAAATTCAACCCACTTTGCATGACGATTTATTCAACTTAGCTTGACTACTTAATATGCTTCAAAGATTCATGATCGTAATGAATAACAAATTCCTTAGGCCATAGATAATGTTGCCAAGTTTCTAATGTCCAACCAACGATATAATTCTTTATCATAAGTAGAATAGTTCAGACTAGCCCCACTCAATTTCTCACTAAAATATGCAATGTTTTCCTCTTGTAATAACACCCCTCCCAAACCAATTCCACTAGCATCACATTCAAGCTCAAAAGTCTTAGTAAAATCGTGAAGTTGGAGTAAGGGAGCATGTTAGCTTATCTTTCAATATGACGGCTGTTGTTGTGCATCGCCCAAACAAAGGGCACATCCTTCTTGGTAAGCTCATTCAATGCCGGGCAATTGATCCAAAGTCTTTGACAAAGCGCCTATAAAACCAGCGAGGCCAAGAAAACTCCTCACTTGTGTGACCGCCTTGGTCTGCGCCAATTCTCAATATCTTCAATCTTGGCCGATCCACTTCAATACCGTGATGTAACAACATAGCCAAGAAACGCACCTCGATTGGTGCAAAAGGTGCACTTCTCAAGGTTACCAAACAAACGTGCATCACGTAAAGCATTGAAAACAGCACGTAAATGGTCCAAATATTCCTCTAAAGATTTGCTATAAATCGTAATATCATCAAAGTAGACTACCACAAAACGTCCAATGAAAGCACGAAAACTTCGCTCATTAATCTCATGAAAGTGCTAGGTGCATTAGTTAAACCAAACGGCATTACTAACCACTCATATAAACCGAACTTAGTTTTAAATGTTGTTTTCCATTCATCTCCTAATTTCATACGAACGGTGGTAACCACTACGCAAATCAACTTTAGAAAACATGGTAGAGCCACTAATTCATCAAGCATGTCATCTAAACGTGAATAGGATGACGATATCGAATAGTAATATTATTGATAGCTCTACAATCAAGACACATGCGCCAAGAACCATCTTTCTTAGGTACCAAAATAATAGGAACAAGACAAGGGCTAAGGGACTCACTTAATATGATATCTCGAGTAGTTCCGAATTTGGCGTTGTATCTCCTTTGTCTCCTCCGGATTGGTTCTATATGGCGCCGGTTGGGCAACGTGGCACCAGGAATTAGATCAATTTGATGCTCAATTCCTCTAATAGGAGGTAGTCCGGTGGCAACTCACCGGAAACACGCCCTCATATTCCCCGCAAAAGGTTAGCAAAATGGGTGGCAAAGAAGGAGGCATATCCTCAAATGAAAACAAAACCTCTTTGCAGACAATTGCATAACATTGAGTATTGTTTACATCTAGTTCAAGAATATCAATTTTATTTGCAAGCATACATGGACTCTTCAAACGAATTTCAAGAGTATGTGTAGAATCGATTTAGTGTTCTTTGGTGGTATAAAATCTGCAGCAACAACTGATTCTCACTTTATTTTTCTCTCCTCGCTTTAGCTCTACTAGCTCTAGCAAGATCATCTTTTAAAACTGTCGGAGTCATAGGTTTTAGACCAATTTTATTTCCATCATGCATAAGAGAATAGTGGTTAGTTTTGCCATTATGAATGATTCTCTATCAAATTGCTATGGTCTACCAAGTAACAAAGAACAAGCTTGCATAGGTACAACATCACAATCAACAAAATCAGAATATGTACCAATAGTAAAATGCACGCTGCATCGCTCTTGTTACCTTGATCTTGCGAACTCTCAAACCATTGGATGTAGTATGAATGTGGGTTGTCTTGTTGGAAGCGCAAGCTTCTACCATGTCAACACCGCCGATTATTACAACTCCTCCATCAATGATGATCCAGATAGCTCTTTCCTGACAACACCACGTGTTTGGAACAGGTTGTGGCGCTGATCTTGCTCAGATTTGCTCAATTGCACACTCAACACACGTGTGTAATTAAACTCTTGTATTGATCGCCAGCCTCAGCCCCATTACCTCCGCTCGTCATCATCATCGAATTGTCTCCATCTCGAAAGGTAAATAAGGGCTAGTGTATCTTCATCAAGGTCACTCATGAATCGTATTTTCCATCTTCGCACCATCATCACACGCTGTGTTGTGCAATCGCCTCTCAATATGACCAAAACCCCAAAGACTTATGCATTGTATATCCTTAGTCTTACCCGTGGAAGCCATAGAAGATGCACTACGAAAGGTGAGCATTGATGATGGTGGAGGAGCAATGGAAATCGTGTGGTGGCCTTGGATGTGGTAGTAATGGAGGCTAATCACGAGGAGGCGCCGATTGTCTGGATGTCCAAGTGGATGTGCGACCGCGTAATTATTAGTCCTCCTCCATGGTGTTTGGCGATCCTCAAGACTTCACGCTCAGCTTTGCAAGCAAGATGAAACAAACGAGTGATATAATTATATTCCTTATAATCTAATATGTGCCGAATGTCCTTGTTTAATCCACCAAAGAAACGTGCAAGCATTTGTTCATTAGATTCAACAAGACCACACCTAACCATCCCCGCTTGCAATTCGATAATACTCTTCTACAGAATTTTTCCTTGCTCTAAGCGTGTCGATTCTTTAGTAAATCACGTTGATAAGTGGGAGGTACAAAACTAACACGCATAGCGCTTTTAAAGCAGTCCAAGTACTAGGAATAGAGTAGGATTTAAACGACAATACCGACACCAAAGGGAAGCAAATTTAGTAAATTCACATGTAGCAAGACTAACACGCATATTCTCGTGATATTTTAAGCATGCAAAACGTTGTTCTACTTCCATCTCCCATGTAAGATATGCATCAGATTATATTTACCCTCAAAAGATGGAATATTTAATTTAAGCTTTGCAACATGATCATCATCATTACGCATCTGGGCGAGCGCTATGTAGTAATGTCGGGACGCAAAGCAGTACCGTGGAGGTTGTTCAACCTCCTCGCCAAACAGATCGCCGCCGGGGTCGTAGTAGTACCCGGCTGCCCCGTCCCCAATGTCGCAAAGAAGCTACCGCGCGGAAGTCCGAGGAACGCTGGCCGCAGCAGAGCCGCCGCGCGGCAGCTGCATCAAGAGTCCGAGCCGTGATCGGAATGCGCCGGCGCCATGTGTGGGTGCCGGTGAAGTGCCAATCGGTTCAAGCCTTGAACCGAACGCCAAGCTTGGCGTTGAAGGATTTCTCGAGTCCATCGATCTTGTCCGCGCTGGTGAGCTTGGTGTCAAACTCCCCAGACGCTGTGTCCACGCTTTCGCCGATCGATGTGAGCGCGAGAAGTGGGCGGTAGTTCTTCATTCATGGTGGCGTGGTTCCGCCAAGTATCCGATGGTGATAGGGCAAAGGTGTCCGATCTTTCGATGAGATGGCGATAATCGATTTGGTGGAGTTCGCTTGACGATCCGACTACACGCGGCGAAAGCACGAGCGCCAATGCAATCGCTAGGCCAATCTCCTGGAGGTTACCGATTCTGTGAACACGATCACCGACCAGCGAGGGTCTTAATTCCTACCAAATCGAGAACAAGTAAGAACCAATATTGCAATCAAGATATTGCGATTAAGAGGAAAGCTTTATTGAAAGAGGTGGGATCCCGAATAGGTGCGGCACAAGAGGCCTCTCATGACGCCGAGCCTTGGCGGTTATGACTATGGCTAACTTAATGTCTAAACAAAATCCGAGTCTAAAGGTTCGGCTATGGGGGATTATATGAAGGGGTTTCGCCAGCCATGGAAGTGGTGGCCGAATCCAACCCTAAAAGTCCTTTTCCTCAAATACGGACTCTAAAAGTGGCTAATTAAAATCATGAAAATTACATGGGCCTGGCCCAAAATAAAGGTGTCGCAGACCATATTATGCTATGGACGAATTCAGAAGTATTGATCTTGAATATTTCGTCCAAGCCTTCTTTCTTCATTATGGTGGCCTCAAAGTTCAAATCTTCATCCGTGGCCTTCTTGGATCATCACATGCTTGTCGCCATCACCATGCATGGCCATGCTCCAATGCTTGTCCCTCTCATCCATGCTCGGTCCATCATTCCTAAGAGTAAGAAACATTTCCGATTTAGGCAGATCATATTCTCATGTATGTAAGGAATAGTTCCAAGAAACGAAAGTACCGATAGTTCAGTTGTTTGGCACGAGATCTTGTGATGGGTCCTTGTATGTGTGTCAGAGGTACAACGGTTGTATCAATAGTAGGGATGTCCACATCATGCTCCCCTTCTTGAATTGAAGTCGCCCTCGACGCAATCTCATCTTCCTCACCAAAGTAAGGCTTCAAATCGCAATGTTAAATGTAGGACTAACTGCACCAAACTCCGCAGCAACTCAAGTTTATATGCATTATCATTGATTCTCTCTAACACCTTAAAGGGACCAAAGAAGACGTGGCATTAACTTAGACTTATGTAAATCAGAAAACGATCTTTACGCAAATGTAACTAAACAAGATCGCCAACATCAAACACAACATGCTTTCTCCTTTATCCCCAAAGAAGTTTATACTTAGCATTCATGTGTTCAATGTTATCTTTAGTAGTCTTATGCAAGTTTAATATCATTTCAGCGTGTGTAGCATCCAAATTATGTTGCAATCAAGAAGGTAAAGGCAATAAATCAATAGGTGCACGAGGAACAAAACCATACACAATCTCAAATGGGCACATCTTTGTGGTAGAATGCAATGAACGATTATAAGCAAATTCTATATGAGGTAAACACTCTTCCCACAATTTTAAGTTCTTCTTTAAAACAGCCCGTAACATAGTAGACAAAGTTCTATTTACTACTTCATTGACCATCGCTTGGGGATGACATGTAGTACTAAACAGCAATTTAGTCCCCAACTTAGCCCATAAACATCTCCAAAAGTGGCTAAGAAATTTAGTATCACGATCGAGACAATAGTATTTGGCACACCATGCAAACGAACAATTTCACGAAAAGAACAAATCAGCAATATGCGCAAAGATCATCCGCTTTATGACAAGGAATAAAGTGTGCCATCTTAGAAACCGATCCACAACAACAAAAATACTATCCTCCCTTCGTGTTCGTGGCAATCCCAAAACAAAGTCCATAGAAATATCCTCCCAAGGAACACTAGGAACAGGAAGAGGCATATACAAACCATGTGGATTAAGGCGAGACTTAGCTTTTTGACAAGTATTGCAACAGTGCCACAAATCTCTCAACATCTCGACGACACGCCAAAAGAAGTGTGTAGCAAGAACATCCTCCGCCTTCGACACCAAAGTGTCCCATCAATCCTCCTCCATGCGCCCCGTAAATAAACAAATTTAACAGAGCTATCTCGAATGCATAGTTTGTTAGCACGAACACAAATATCATTGAAGACTAACTTGTTCCAAGTTCTACCATCTCTAAAATTCGCAACACATCTTTAAATTCAAAGATCATGCACATATTGTTCCTTAATAGTTTCCAATCCAAATATTTTGAAGTCAAGTTGAGATAACAAAGCATAACGGCGTGACAAAGCATCAAGAATAATATTATCTTTACCCTTTTGTGTTTGATAACATAAGGAAAGACTCAATAAATTCAACCCACTTTGCATGACGATTTATTCAACTTAGCTCGACTTAATATGCTTCAAAGATTCATGATCGTAATGAATAACAAATTCCTTAGGCCATAGATAATGTTGCCAAGTTTCTAATGTCCTAACCAACAGATATAATTCTTTATCATAAGTAGAATAGTTCAGACTAGCCCCACTCAATTTCTCACTAAAATATGCAATGTTTTCCTCTTGTAATAACACCCTCCCAAACTAATTCCACTAGCATCACATTCAAGCTCAAAAGTCTTAGTAAAATCGAAGTTGTAGTAAGGAGCATGTGTTAGCTTATCTTTCAATATGACGAAGGCTGTTGTTGTGCATCGCCCAAACAAAGGGCACATCCTTCTTGGTAAGCTCATTCAACAAGGGCAATTGATCCAAAGTCTTTGACAAAGCGCCTATAAAACCAATGAGGCCAAGAAAACTCCTCACTTGTGTGACCGCCTTGGGTGGCCAATTCAATAGCTTCAATCTTGGTCGATCCACTTCAATACCTCGTGATGTAACAACATAGCCAAGAAACGCAACTCGATTGGTGCAAAAGGTGCACTTCAAGGTTACCAAACAAACGTGCATCACGTAAAGCATTGAAAACAAAGACGTAAATGGTCCAAATGTTCCTCTAAAGATTTGCTATAAATCGAATATCATCAAAGTAGACTACCACAAAACGCCCAATGAAAGCACGAAACTTCGCTCATTAATCTCATGAAAGTGCTAGGTGCATTAGTTAAACCAAACGGCATTACTAACCACTCATATAAACCGAACTTAGTTTTAAATGCTGTTTTCCATTCATCTCCTAATTTCATACGAACTGGTGGTAACCACTACGCAAATCAACTTTAGAAAACATGGTAGAGCCACTCAATTCATCAAGCATGTCATCTAAACGTGGAATAGGATGACGATATCGAATAGTAATATTATTGATAGCTCTACAATCAAGACACATGCGCCAAGAACCATCTTTCTTAGGCACCAAAATAATAGGAACAAAGACAAGGGCTAAGGGACTCACTTAATATGATCTCTCCGAGTAGTTCCCGAATTTGGCGTTGTATCTCCTTTGTCTCCTCCGGATTGGTTCTATATGGCGCGGTTACAACGTGGCACCGTGAATTAGATCAATTTGATGCTCAATTCCTCTAATAGGAGGTAGTCCCGGTGGCAACTCAATGGAAATACGCCCTCATATTCCCAAAAGGTTAGCAATAGCGGTGGCAAAGAAGGAGGCATATCCTCAAATGAAAACAAAACCTCTTTGCATACAATTGCATAACATTGAGTATTGTTTACATCTAGTTCAAGAATATCAATTTTATTTGCAAGCATACATGGACTCTTCAAACGAATTTCAAAGCATGTGTAGAATCGATTTAGTGTTCTTTGGTGGTATAAAATCTGCAGAACAACTGATTCTCACTTTTATTTTTCTCCTCGCTTTAGCTCTACTAGCTCTAGCAAGATCATCTTTAAAATCTGTTCGAGTCATAGGTTTTAGACCAATTTTCTTTCCATCATGCATAAGAGAATAGTGGTTAGTTTTGCCATTATGAACAGATTCTCTATCAAATTGCCATGGTCTACCAAGTAACAAAGAACAAGCTTGCATAGGTACAACATCACAATCAACAAAATCAGAATATGTACCAATAGTAAAATGCACGCTGCATCGCTCTTGTTACCTTGACCTTGCGAGAACTCTCAAACCATTGGATGTAGTATGAATGTGGGCGTTGTCTTGTTGGAAGCGCAAGCTTCTACCATGTCAACACCGCCGATTATTACAACTCCTCCATCAATGATGATCCAGATAGTTTTTCCTTGACAACACCACGTGTTTGGAACAGTTGTATGCTGATCTTGCTCAGATTTGCTCAATTGCACACTCAACACACGCTGTGTAATTAAACTCTTGTATTGATCGCAGCTTCAGCCCCATTACCTCCGCTCGTCATCATCATCGTAATTGTCTCCATCTCGAGCGTAAATAAGGGCTAGTGTATCTTCATCAAGTCACTCATGGAATCAGATTCACCATCTTCTCGCACCATCATCACATCGCTGTGTTGTGCAATCCTTCAATATGACCAAAACCCCAAAGACTTATGGGCATTGTATATCCTTAGTCTTACCCGTGGAAGCCATAGAAGATGCACTACGAAAGCAGAGCATTGGATGATGGTGGAGGAGCAATGGAAATCTTGTGGTGGCCTTGGATGTGGTAGTAGTCGGAGGCTAATCACGAGGAGGCGCCGATTGTCTGGATGTCCAAGTGGATGTGCGACTGCGTAATTATTAGTCCTCCTCCATGGTGTTTGGCGATCTCGCACTTCACGCTCAAATTTTGCAAGCAAGATGAAACAAACGAGTGATAGAATTATATTCCTTATAATCTAATATGTGAATGTCCTTGTTTAATCCACCAAAGAAACGCAAGCATTTGTTCATTAGATTCTACAAGACCACACCTAACCATCCCCGCTTGCAATTCCCCGATAATACTCTTCTACAGAATTTTTCCCTTGCTCTAAGCGTGTCGATTCTTTAGTAAATCACGCTGATAAGTGGGAGGTACAAAACGAACACGCATAGCGCTTTTAAAGCAGTCCAAGTACTAGGAATAGTAGTAGGATTTAAGCGACAATACTGACCACCAAAGGGAAGCAAATTTAGTAAATTCACATGTAGCAAAGACTAACACGCATATTCTCGTGGATATTTTAAGCATGCAAAACGTTGTTCTACTTCCATCTCCCATGTAAGATATGCATCGATTATATTTACCCTCAAAAGATGGAATATTTAATTTAAGCTTTGCAACATGATCATCATCAAGACGCATCGGC
Organism: Avena longiglumis; assembly: GCA_030063025.1. Taxonomy (NCBI): domain Eukaryota; kingdom Viridiplantae; phylum Streptophyta; class Magnoliopsida; order Poales; family Poaceae; genus Avena; species Avena longiglumis. The sequence continues at coordinate 290,082,249 of CP125979.1, forward strand.
ATTAGCGCTGCGTAGTAATGTCGGGACCACCAATGTACCGTGGAGGTTGTTCAACCTCCGCCAAATGTATCGCCGCCGCCGGGTCGAGTAGTACCCGCCGCCCGTCCCCAATGTCGCAGCAGCAGCCCACGGCGGAAGTCCGAGGAACGCCGCCGCAGCAGAGCCGCCGGGTGCGGCAAGCTGCATCACGGTCCGAGCCGTGATCGAACGCTGCCGCGCACCATGTGTGGGTGCCGCGGCGGGCAATCGTTCGAAGCTCCTTGAACCGAACGCTGCTTGGCGTTGAAGGATTTCTCGAGTCCATCGATCTTGTCCACGGGCTTGGTGAGCTTGGTGTCAAACTCCCTAGGCGCTGTCCACGCCTTTCGCCGATCACCACTGTGAGCGCGAGAAGTGGGCATGTAGTTCTTCGCTCGTCATGGTGGCGTGGTTCCGCAAGTATCCGCCATGGTTAGTCCTTAAAAGCATGTATATACTACGTGAATATGGTGGAAGTCACGCGTAATCCGTCAAGCAATATACAAGCTCTTACAAGTTCTTACCAAAAAGCAGGAAAAGGCGATGTGCAACCACGAGGATCAAGGTCCAGATTGAACCAAGCGATTACCAGAGTCGAAACACCGCACGGGAGAGTATCTGGAGCTCGGGAAGGCTTAGCAAAGGGGTCAAGAATTATCAAAACAGAATGCAAAAGTTGAAAGAATGCTCAACGACGATCAGGCTGGTCCTAGGCTAGACTGCATTAGAGACGCGAGCCTAGATCACCAACGATGTCACGACGCCGACACAACAAGCAATCAGATGATGATATAGCACCGAAAAGCGATCCGAGATGCGTAAAATCACTATGATGGCGAGTGTCTAGAACTGATCTACGGGTCTAAAAAGAGGTTAGCCCCAAAATTTTTTCAAATTTTTATTTTGTTCTAAAGCGCAGGCGCCAAAAAAATATCGCTATAACGGCCGATGGAGAAAAGTGATCCCCGGGGTCGAAAGATAGTATAGTCAGAAAATTTTTTTTGCTCTCCTTCTGGACTTACGACCGGACCCTTAGCTCGACACGGACTTTAGCTGATCACGGAAACAGCAAAGAAGGAAAGTCAAAAGAAATAACGAGGAAACAGTAACTCTACGCGGACTGCACTACTGCAAAAAAAACCGATCGGATCTCAGATCGCAGAGGAAGGCGGTGGGCGAGTATTAGGTTTTATGGTGGCAGTATATGGCGGCGGAATATGGTGGCAGGTATATGGCGGTGATCTAGAGTGTGGTGGTGACTAGTATGATCGTAACTCGAAACTCTAAGGGACGAGACACTAAGACCAAAGAACTCGACGCGACGATGTAGACACAAATTCAACAATGCAAAACTGAAAAGATAATGCGAGGTGTAGATTGGTTATGGGATGGATCTAAACTCTAACTGTGTTTTTGGCTTTTTCGTGGGTTATAGGTAAAACAGATCTAATCTACGAAAACAGGAAAGGGTCACCGAGTAACCTCAAATCTTATATCACTTGATAGGGCAAAGGTGTCCGATCTTTCGATGAGATGGCGATAATCGATTTGGTGGAGTTCGGCTTGACGATCCGACTACACGCGGAAAGCACGAGCGCCAATGCAATCGCTAGGCCAATCTCCGGAGGTTACCGATCCTGCGTGAACACGATCACCGACAATGAGGGTCTTAATTCCTACCGAAATCGAGAACAAGTAAGAACCAATATTGCAATCAAGATATTGCGGATTAAGAGGAAAGCTTTATTGAAAGAGGTGGGATCCCGAATAGGTGCGGCACAAGAGGCCTCATGACGCCGAGCCTTGGCGGGCGGTTATGACTATGGCTAACTTAATGTCTAAACAAAATCCGAGTCTAAAGGTTCGGCTATGGGGCGATGATGAAGTAGGGTTTCGCCAGCCATGGAAGTGGTGGCCGAATCCAACCCTAAAAGTCCTTTTCCCTCAAATACGGACTCTAAAAGTGGCTAATTAAAACTCATGAAAATTACATGGGCCTGGCCCAAAATAAAGGTGTCGCAGACCATATTATGCTATGGACGAATCGTAAAGTATTGATCTTGAATATTTCGTCCAAGCCTTCTTTCTTCATTATGGTGGCCTCAAAGTTCAAATCTTCATCCGTGGCCTTCTTGATCATCACATGCTTGTCGCCATCACCATGCATGGCCATGCTCCAATGCTTGTCCCTCTCATCCATGCTCGGTCCATCATTCCTAAGAGTAAGAAACATTTCTGATTTAGGCAGCATCATATTCTCATGTATGTAAGGAATAGTTCCAAGAAACGAAAGTACCTGATAGTTCAGTTGTTTGGCACGAGATCTTGTGATGGGTCCTTGTATGTGTGTTGCTGTAGGTACAACGGTTGTATCAATAGTAGGGATGTCCACATCACATGGTTAGTCCTTAAAAAGCACAGGTATATACTACAGGAATATGGTGGAAGTCACGCGTAATCCGTCAAGCAATATACGAAGCTCTTACAAGTTCTTACCAAACAGCAGGAAAAGGCGATGTGCAACCACGAGGATCAGTGGGTCAAGAGATTGAACCAAGCGATTACTAGGAGTCGAAACACCGCACGTGGAGAGTATCTGTGGAGCTCTGGGAAGGCTTAGCAAAGGGGTTAGCAATTATCAAAACAGCGATGCAAAAGTTGAAAGAATGCTCAACGGCGGATCGGTGGTCCTAGGCTAGACCGCATTAGAGACGCGAGCCTAGATCACCAACGATGTCACGACGCAACACAACAAGCAATCAGATGATGATATAGCACCCTAAAAGCGATCCGAGATGCGAAAAATAGTAGGATGGCGAGTGTCTAGAATCGATCTACGGGTCTAAAAAGAGGTTAGCCCAAAAATTTTTTTTCGAATTTTTTATTTTGTTCGGAAAGCGCCAAAAAATATCGCTATAACGGCCGATGGAGAAAAGTGATCCCCAAAGCGAAAACCAAGATAGCCGTAAATTTTTTCGAGGCGATTCTGACTTTTTTTTCTCCTTTCGACTTACGACCGGACTCTTAGCGAACACTAAACAACAAAGAAGGAAAGTCAAAAGAAATAACTGGAAACAAGAATTTACTCGGACTCGCATCACAAGGTGAAAACTAATCGGATCTCGTCGGTAGGAAGGCATGAGTATTAGGGTTTATGGTGGCGGTGGTATATGGCGCGGAATATGGTATGAATATGGTGGCGGTGATCGCATTGTATGGCGACTATTATGATCGTAACTCAAACTCTAAGGGACGAGACACTAAGACCAAGAACTCGACGCGACGATGTAGACACAAATTCAACAATGCAAAACTGAAAAGATAATGCGAGGCGAGATTGGTTATGGGATGGATCTAAACTATAACTGTTTTTGGCTTTTTCGTGGGTTATAGGTAAAGACAGATCTAATCTACGAAACAAGAAAATCTCACCGAGCAACCTGAAATCGATACCACTTGATAGGGCAAAGGTGTCCGATCTTTCGATGAGATGGCGATAATCGATTTGGTGGAGTTCGGCTTGACGATCCGACTACACGGCGAGCACGAGCGCCAATGCAATCGCTAGGCCAATCTCCGGAGGTTACCGATCCCGCGTGAACACGATCACCGACCAATGAGGGTCTTAATTCCTACCGAAATCGAGAACAAGTAAGAACCAATATTGCAATCAAGATATTGCGGATTAAGAGGAAAGCTTTATTGAAAGAGGTGGGATCCTCGAATAGGTGCTACAAGAGGCCTCTCATGACGCCGAGCCTTGGCGGTTGACTATGGCTAACTTAATGTCTAAACAAAATCCGAGTCTAAAGGTTCGGCTATGGGGCGATTTAGGCGAAGGTGGGGTTTCGCCAGCCATGGAAGTGGTGGCGAATCCAACCCTAAAAGTCCTTTTCCCTCAAATACGGACTCTAAAAGTGGCTAATTAAAACTCATGAAAATTACATGGGCTGGCCCAAAATAAAGGTGTCGCAAAGACCATATTATGCTATGGACGAATTCAGAAAGTATTGATCTTGAATATTTCGTCCAAGCCTTCTTTCTTCATTATGGTGGCCTCAAAGTTCTGAAATCTTCATTCGTGGCCTTCTCTTGGATCATCACATGCTTGTTGCCATCTCCATGCATGGCCATGCTCCAATGCTTGTCCCTCTCATTCATGCTTGGTCCATCATTCCTAAGAGTAAGAAATGTATCTGATTTAGGCAGCATCATATTCTCATGTATGTAAGGAATAGTTCCAAGAAACGAAAGTACCTGATAGTTAAGTTGTTTAGCACGAGATCTTGTGATGGGTCCTTGTATGTGTGTTGCTGTAGGTACAACGGTTGTATCAATAGTAGGGATGTCCACATCAAGGACTCCCTCCCCTTGGCCGGCGCCCTCCCACCTATAAAAGGAGGGGTAGGGGTGCCCCTCTTCCCTACACCTCTCTCCACCAAAACCCTATCCCTAGCCGCTGGCCACCACAAGTCGCCGCCGCCCTAGGGTTTGCCCTAGCTGCCGAGTTGGGGCTCTCCCCAAGCCCTAGCCGCCGGCCTAGCCTCCTCCCTTGGTGCCTCTAAACCCTAGATCGCCAAGGCCTCTCTCATAGTCCACCATACCGCCCGCTTAAGGCGAAGCTCATGAGATCTACCCTCTACTTCCGTGCACCACGCCGTCAGGTCGCCTAATAACGAGGAGAGTGCTACAACCTCCGTCACCGGAACAAGGGAGGAAGGTCTTCATCGAAAATCAACGCAGTGATCGATCGAAGCGCCGCCGAACGCACACGGAAGGATCGCTCACGCGATCTTGAGATCGGCAAGAGTCGACTACATCACCCACGAGAATCGCCTCGTTAAACACTTTGGAATCTTCGAGGGTGAGTTCCTCTATCGACTTGTTGCTACAATCTAGTAGATAGATCTTGGCTTGTTTGTTTGCATGCGTAGATTTTTTTGTTTTCCATGCTACGAACCCCTACAAAGGGTATCGAGCCGTGGTCTATATATAGATCCGCTGGTACAGTAGAACACAATGGTCATTATGGCGGTGGTGCTTTTATTATCAAATGCTTCTTGTGTACTTTGCATCTTATGTATGATGGGATGAAGCTGGGCTAACCTTACATGACATCGTTCATGAGACTTGCTCCACGCTCAACATGCAACTTGTATTGCATAAGTGGCTTTGCGGGTGTCTGTCTCTCCCATTATAGTATAGATCCAATTTACAACGGGCACTTGATAGTTCAAACACCAACATTGTGGTTCTTGTTCGTAAGTTAGATCGACACTTATTGAAAGCCCCAAACCACGTAAAATATGCAAAGAAAATTAGAGGCGTCTAACTTTGTTTTGCAGGGGTGTGCTGTGATGTGATATGGCCATGATTGTGATTATATTTGATGTATGCAATGTTCTTTATTGTAATTTGGCAACCGGCAGGAGCCATATGGTTGTCTTTATTTTCTGTTAAGACCAAGGTTCATTCAAAGTAGTTGTAATAGTTGAAGTCCGGTGACGACAACCATGGAGCAAGGCCATTGACCTTGATGCAATGCCAGTGATGATGGAGATCATGTTCGTGCTTGAAGATGGAGATCGGAAGCACAAAGAAGAAAGGACATATCATATCACATATTATGAATTGCATGTGATGTTAATCCTTTATGTATCTTGTATTGCTTAGTTAACGACGGTAGCATTATAAGATAATCCCTCAAGCACACAAATTTCAAGTTTTAAAGTGTTCATCCTTAGTAAGCACCGATGCTAAAGCTTGTTGTTTCAAAGCACCACGTGATGATCGGGTGTGTTAGATTCTGCAAGTGTATACAACGTGAGCAAGCCAGATTTGCTCATGCGGAAGCTAAGGTTTGATCTTGACGAGCCTAGCATGTACAGACATGGTCTCGGAACACGGATCACCGAAAGGTAAAGCATGAATCATATTGTAGATATGATGAACATGTCGATTGTTCGCCATTGAAGCTACATCAACTCTCGTGATGATCGGTTTTGATGTGGTGGATTTGGTTCGTGTGATCACTAAAACAATGTGAGGGATATTGTTTTGAGTGGGAGTTCACCTAGATTAATTTAACTATTAATTAGAACTCAATTTGTCATAAACTTAGTCTAAACTATTGCAAATATGTTGTAGATCAATGGCGGCCCCTACCATCAATTTTAATGCTCCTAGAGAAAGAAAAGTTGAAAACAATGGAAGTAACTTCATGGATTGGTTCCGCAATTTGAGGATTGTCCTCAATCGGGTAATTTGACCTATGTGTTGGATGCACCATTGGTGACTCACCTGCGGTGATGCTACCGATGAAGTAAAGAACGCTTACCTCGCCTAAGAATCAAGACTACAGCTCAAAGTGTGCTATCTTGTATGGTTTGGAATCAGAGCTTCAGAAAAGTTTTGAGAACCATGACCCACATGATATTGTCCGTATACTCAAATTGATATTTGAGACTCACGCGGTAGTTGAGAGTTATGAGGCTTCTAAAAAGTTCTTTAACTACAAGATGCAAGAGGGCAGCTTTGTCAGTGAGCATGTGCTTAAGATGTCTGGGCACGCAAACAAACTCCAAAGCTTGGGTATAGTGATTCCTAATGCTTTGGGGATTTACCGTGTCCTCCAATCATTGCCACCAAGTTACAAGAACTTTTGTGATGAACTACAATATGCAAAGCATGAACAAGCAGTTGCCAGAACTCTTCTCCATGTTGAAATCTGCAGAAGTGGAGATCAAGAAAGAGCACCAAGTTTGATGGTCAATAAGACCACCAAATTCAAGAAAGGCAAGTCTAAGCAAAAGGGAAACTTCAAGAAGGGCGGTAAGAAAGTTGTCGCACCGGCGAAGAAGACCAAGGCTAGACCTAAGCCTGATACTGAGTGCTTTTACTGCAAGGGAGAAGGTCACTGGAAGCGGAATTTCCCAAAGTACTTGGCGGATTTGAAGAACGGCAACATCAAGAATAAAGGTATATCCGATATACATGTTATTGATGTGTATATCACTAGTACTCGTAGTAGTGCCTGGGTATTTGATACTGGTTCGGTTGCTCATATTTGTAACTCAAAACAGGTGCTGCAGAGTAAACGGAAGCTAGCGAAGAACGAGGTGACGATGCGCGTTGGAAATGGATCAAAGGTTGATGTGATCGCGATCGGCACGCTACCTCTTCATCTACCATCGGGATTAGTTTTATACTTAAATAATTGTTAGTTGGTGCCTGCGTTAATCATGAACGTTATATCAGGATCTTGTTTATTGCGAGACGGTTACTTGTTTAAGTCCGAGAATAATGGTCGTTCGATTTATATGATGGAGGGGTTAACCTCTTGGGTGCCCGATCTTCACGGATCTCGTGGTCAAATTGATGGGAAAGCGAGGGGAAAGGGAGAAGGTAGCGGAAGCGAACACACACCTCGCGAAGAACATGATGAACACACGCAAAACTCACACGATACAAGGCCGATTGCTCCCGAACGGCGGCCACCGGTCCGATAGAATCCTCACAAGGAAAGATCGGTCAACGTGCTCCCTCAAATCCACATCGGAGAGGGAAGACACCTTGAGGAGGGTCTTGACGACTTGGGGGCGAGAAACCGAGAACCCAAGGCCTTGTTCAACGATAGATGCGTGATGCAAAGTCCAATCGAGGTTGGTGACGATAGTCGGTCCCCTTGGTAAAGGGGATGAGGCAAAACTAGAGATTCCACAATGGGGGTTTTCTTTAGTCTATCATCTATGCCTAAGGGATACATGAGGGGTGGGGGCTCTATTTATAGGCCAGCCACTAAACAAGGGTAGTTTGGGGATAAACTAGGCGAATAGGTAAGTAAAGGGGATACATGGGTCAGGGCTCAACAGTGCGCCAGCACATACATGACCGATAGTACCGACTTGGGACCCAGAGTACCGTGGCCATCACCTAGTACCGCTTTGAACCGTGAGTACCGCTATGGGCGGTAGTACCGCAAGCCGCACGGGCATCCATTGGCGATGGCGCAGCTTCAAGACGGGCAGAGTGTGGTGTAGTACGACCGTAGTACCGGCTCGACCGGGTAGTACCGCTTGAACCCGGCAATGCCGACATGTCTTCTTCCGTCTCCTTCCAAGCCTCCGCCTTGTCGGGCTTGATGCTCCGTCTTCTCCCCAGCCTCCGCATTTGCTTGTCAATGTGAACCTATCATGCATATGTGACGGAGTATGAAGTAGCATAACATTCAATAGGGTAGGAAGGGGCTCGTGATAGAGGAACGGATTCACCTTTGGAGTCCATGACTTGGCGTAAGTTGGGGACCAAGATGTGGTAACGACCATAGGTCGGGCTACCGCCTCCCCTTCAAAAGAGTCGCCTCGACTCTACATGCTCATCACAAAGTAGGAGCTCGAGAGACCTTCTTGATCCTGGGGTTCACCTTATAGTCGCCCTCGAAGATTGACTTGACAACACTTCAATGTTCCTTCACCTTCCTGAAGCCTACAAAGCTCACAACAAAATCAAAGCAACACTCAAAGCGTAGCCAATTCATGAAGATTATAGCATGATTCCTCAAGTAGAAGGAAGTCACCTTAGCTTGTAGAGATAGCTCGATGAAGGGTAGCCATAGGTAACTCTCTTCGTCTTCTTTTCAACATATAGTCCATAGAGGTCGACGGTATGCACTTGTACCTTCACACAACAAAGACCAAGCAAAATATTTTCGCATGTGATAGAGGAGCATGTCAAATGTGGCATGTCCATTCTTGTTCACAACACGATTAGCACAACTCAAGTATAGCAAACGGATGCATATGCATGGTCAATGTGCACGGAAGTTGTTGCAATATCATCCAAATGTGGGAACTCAAAAACTCCATATAACATCTTTTTGTGGCACTCAAAGCAATTGAATAGAAATTTTATCAACATCTTTGATGCAAAGCTTGGAGAATTTGGCAAAAACACAAAAGGAAGCATATCCAAAACAAAAGTATTATGTTTGCAAACAAACCAAATGAAAGAGCAAGTGGTCCTTATGTTTGTTGCAACAAAAAGACGAGATTCTTGGAAGCTCTCATGACAATACATGTTCTTAAAGGAATTGTGGTTGCACACAAAACATCGAGAAGGTAAATTGTTCAACATTTTTGTTGCAACACACAAAGCATCATTATCTAAAAGCGAAGAAACATGAATGTCACAAGGGGAGATAATACCATCAACATGCTTGCAATCAAACCATAGGAAAGAGCAATTTGCCAACATGCAAGATGCGAAGCATGCAAAAGGTATCAGAGCTGGGTTCGATCTTGAACTCACTTGTGGGATGCTCTCTAGAGCTCTTTTTGTCAACTCGTGCTCAACCGAGGTTGACATTCTCGTGCGGGTACCTACACACATCATATGTAAAAGGAAGAACGTGTGTGCATGGTAGAGATACACATCATACATCATGACGTATCTCTTCTTGTGCACATCACCATTAATGTCAATCAAGTACGACATAGATGCATGGTGAGTATGCAAGCGGGGAACATGCTTATCATGGAAATCATAAAAATCTCCAAAAATTGAGAAAGCTATGGGGGCAATCTCATTATAACGCATATGATCAATATTGTTGCAAGCAAAACAAGTGAAATAGCAAGCATTCATCTTATCGCAAGCAACGAGAGAAATTGAATGACTAGCATGACAAGACAAGTCCGAAGCAATTGGAGGATACACACAAGATGCATAGCATGGCATGTTTATGGCAATGAGTTCGCAATCAAACAATTCCACATGATCAATATGATGCAAAGGCAAATCATCACATGGGAATATGAGGGAAGCATACGTAATGTCACAAGTATCATCCATAGCATGCATATCCTCACAATTCATCATGTCCACTAGTGGGATCATGGCATCATCAACACCCTTATTGTTACCTTGTTCATACTTCTCATATGAAGTGGGTGTTGTGGAAGTAGTGGCCTCCTTGTGGACGACTTCGTCTTCTTCATGTAGCCATGGCGTAGCATCATCTTCGTGCACCATGTACATCTTCTCCAATTGAGGCATCATTGCTTCATGGCTTGGGGCGTCGTCCTCCATGGAACCTAGCACAACACAAGAGAACACACTAGAGGTAGAGGGTAAGTTGTTAGAAATCGAAATGGTCTCACTTGACCTATCAACTACCACTCTCAACTCACTAGTAGTATCGCTCATGCCCTCCAAGTGGAAGCACTCAATCTCACATAAGGTGGAGTCACTCGTCTCACTCTTGTTCTCACTCAAGTGGGCTAAGTGGCTCTCATACTCACATGGGATTGGTACCACATCATCACTCGATCATATGGGGGTAGGCTCGGTTTCCTCAACTCCATGCGCCTCCTTTGGTGAAGGGAAAATCCCATGCTCACCATTTTTGACCTTGTCGCCTCCAAGGTTGGATGCCATAAGATGGGCATCATTTCTCTCCTCCATGGTCGAAGGGAAAATCCCATGCTCGACCGTCTTGTGGCCATCTCGTAGTAGTGGTGGAGGTAGGCTCATGCTATCCAACTTGGTGAAGTAGGCGTCTACATTTTCCTCGTTCGCGAGGTCGTAGAAGTCAAGCGTAGGCGTTGAAGCTTGATGGCGTGGAGGAAGGCTTGCTCTTGGTGCCATTGTGGTGGTGGCACGAGTAGTTGAAGGTGCCCTATGATGGTGTCGACGGAGGTCATTGGCGTGCCTTGCCGATGGTTGATGTAGGTGGCGCACTTGGTCATCCACATGACACTCACGACGATGATCACTTGCCTTGGCACTCTTCTTGTGCTTGTGGTGCCTTCTTGAGCTTGCTTGAGCATTATGGTTGGTGCTCATCATGAATTCTTCGTCTTTATGGCGAAGATGCCTTTGACGATGTCTTGTATCCTCTTTATGGTGGCGATGCTCATGAGAGGATGTTTGTCGATGAAGAGTCTTGTTTCTTGGCGCCTCTTGATGCATATGATGTTTGGACGCCACTCTTGTTTGGATAGGAGTTGTGATAGGGCAAAGGTGTCCGATCTTTCGATGAGATGGCGATAATCGATTTGGTGGAGTTCGGGCTTGACGATCCGACTACACGTGCGAGCACGAGCGCCAATGCAATCGCTAGGCCAATCTCCTGGAGGTTACCGATCCTGCGTGAACACGATCACCGACCACGAGGGTCTTAATTCCTACCAAATCGAGAACAAGTAAGAACCAATATTGCAATCAAGATATTGCGGATTAAGAGGAAAGCTTTATTGAAAGAGGTGGGATCCGAATAGGTGCGCACAAGAGGCCTCTGCGACGCCGAGCCTTAGCGAAGTTGCGACTATGGCTAACTTAATGTCTAAACAAAATCCGAGTCTAAAGGTTCGCTATGGGGCGTATGGGGGAAAAGGTGGGGTTTCGCCAGCCATGGAAGTGGTCGAATCCAACCCTAAAAGTCCTTTTCCTCAAATACGGACTCTAAAAAGTGGCTAATTAAAATCGCGAAAATTACATGGGCTGGCCCAAAATAAAGGTGTCGCAGACCATATTATGCTATGGACGAATTCGAAAGTATTGATCTTGAATATTTCGTCCAAGCCTTCTTTCTTCATTATGGTGGCCTCAAAGTTCAAATCTTCATCCGTGGCCTTCTTGATCATCACATGCTTGTCGCCATCACCATGCATGGCCATGCTCCAATGCTTGTCCCTCTCATCCATGCTTGGTCCATCATTCCTAAGAGTAAGAAACATATCCGATTTAGGCAGATCATATTCTCATGTATGTAAGGAATAGTTCCAAGAAACGAAAGTACCGATAGTTCAGCTTGTTTGGCACGAGATCTTGTGATGGGTCCTTGTATGTGTGTCAGAGGTACAACGGTTGTATCAATAGTAGGGATGTCCACATCACATTGAAGTCGCCCTCGCAATCTCATCTTCCTCACCAAAGTAAGGCTTCAAATCGCAATGTTAAATGTAGGACTAACTGCATTCAAAGTCTGCAGCAACTCAAGTTTATATGCATTATCATTGATTTTCTAACACCTTAAAGGGACCAGCAAGAAGACGTGGCATTAACTTAGACTTCATGAAATCAAGAAAACGATCTTTACGCAAATGTAACTAAACAAGATCGCCAACATCAAACACAACATGCTTTCTCCCTTTATCCCCAAAGAAGTTTATACTTAGCATTCATGTGTTCAATGTTATCTTTAGTAGTCTTATGCAAGTTTAATATCATTTCAGCGTTGTGTAGCATCCAAATTATGTTGCAATCAAGAAGGTAAAGGCAATAAATCAATAGGTGCACGAGGACCAAAACCATACACAATCTCAAATGGGCACATCTTTGTGGTAGAATGCAATGAACGATTATAAGCAAATTCTATATGAGGTAAACACTCTTCCCACAATTTTAAGTTCTTCTTTAAACAGCCCGTAACATAGTAGACAAAGTTCTATTTACTACTTGGTTTGACCATCGCTTGGGGATGACATGTAGTACTAAAGAGCAATTTAGTCCCCAACTTAGCCCATAAACATCTCCAAAAGTGGCTAAGAAATTTAGTATCACGATCGAGACAATAGTATTTGGCACACCATGCAAACGAACAATTTCACGAAGAACAAATCAGCAATATGCTAACATCATCCGCTTTATGACAAGGAATAAAGTGTGCCATATTAGAGAACCGATCCACAACAACAAAAATACTATCCTCCCTTCGTGTTCGTGGCAATCCCAAAACAAAGTCCATAGAAATATCCTCCCAAGGAACACTAGGAACAGGAAGAGGCATATATAAACCATGTGGATTAAGGCGAGACTTAGCTTTTTGACAAGTAGTGCACGCCACAAATCTCTCAACATCTCGACGACACGTGGCCAAAAGAAGTGTGCAAAGAAGAACATCCTCCGCCTTCGACACCAAAGTGTCCCATCAATCCTCCTCCATGCGCCTGTAATAACAAAAGACGAAGAGCTATATGGAATGCATAGTTTGTTAGCACGTAACACAAATCCATCATTGAAGACGAACTTGTTCCAAGTTCTACCATCTCTACAATTCGCAACACATCTTTAAATTCAAAGATCACGCACATATTGTTCCTTAATAGTTTCCAATCCAAATATTTTGAAGTCAAGTTGAGATAACAAAGCATAACGGCGTGACAAAGCATCAAGAATAATATTATCTTTACCCTTTTGTGTTTGATAACATAAGGAAAAGACTCAATAAATTCAACCCACTTTGCATGACGACGATTCAACTTAGCTTGACTACGAATATGCTTCAAAGATTCATGATCGTAATGAATAACAAATTCCTTAGGCCATAGATAATGTTGCCAAGTTTCTAATGTCCGAACCAACGATATAATTCTTTATCATAAGTAGAATAGTTCAGACTAGCCCCACTCAATTTCTCACTAAAATATGCAACAGGTTTTCCTCTTGTAATAACACCCTCCCAAACCAATTCCACTAGCATCACATTCAAGCTCAAAAGTCTTAGTAAAATCGAAGTTGGAGTAAGGGAGCATGTGTTAGCTTATCTTTCAATATGACGAAGGCACGTTGTTGTGCATCGCCCAAACAAAGGGCACATCCTTCTTGGTAAGCTCATTCAATGGCAATTGATCCAAAGTCTTTGACAAAGCGCCTATAAAACCAACAGGCCAAGAAAACTCCTCACTTGTGTGACCGCCTTGGGTCATGCCAATTCTCAATAGCTTCAATCTTGGCTGATCCACTTCAATACCCCGTGATGTAACAACATAGCCAAGAACGCAACTCGATTGGTGCAAAGGTGCACTTCTCAAGGTTACCAAACAAACGTGCATCACATAAAGCATTGAAAACAAAGACGTAAATGGTCCAAATGTTCCTCTAAAGATTTGCTATAAATCAGAATATCATCAAAGTAGACTACCACAAAACGCCCAATGAAAGCACGAAACTTCGCTCATTAATCTCATGAAAGTGCTATGTGCATTAGTTAAACCAAACGGCATTACTAACCACTCATATAAACCGAACTTAGTTTTAAATGCTTTTCCATTCATCTCCTAATTTCATACAACTGGTGGTAACCACTACGCAAATCAACTTTAGAAAACATGGTAGAGCCACTCAATTCATCAAGCATGTCATCTAAACGTGAATAGGATGACGATATCGAATAGTAATATTATTGATAGCTCTACAATCAAGACACATGCGCCAAGAACCATCTTTCTTAGGCACCAAAATAATAGGAACAAAGACAAGGGCTAAGGGACTCACGAATATGATCTCTGTCGAGTAGTTCCTGAATTTGGCGTTGTATCTCCTTTGTCTCCTCCGGATTGGTTCTATATGGCGCGGTTGGGCAACGTGGCACCAGGAATTAGATCAATTTGATGCTCAATTCCTCTAGTAGGAGGTAGTCCCGTGGCAACTCAATGGAAATACGCCTCATATTCCTCGCAAAAGGTTAGCAACAATGGTGGCAAAGAAGGAGGCATATCCTCAAATGAAAACAAAACCTCTTTGCAGACAATTGCATAACATTGAGTATTGTTTACATCTAGTTCAAAGAATATCAATTTTATTTGCAAGCATACATGGACTCTTCAAACGAATTTCAGAGCATGTGTAGAATCAGATTTAGTGTTCTTTGGTGGTATAAAATCTGCAACAACTGATTCTCACTTTTATTTTTCTCCTCGCTTTAGCTCTACTAGCTCTAGCAAGATCATCTTTAAAATCTGTCGGGAGTCATAGGTTTTAGACCAATTTTCTTTCCATCATGCATAAGAGAATAGTGGTTAGTTTTGCCATTATGAACAGATTCTCTATCAAATTGCCATGGTCTACCAAGTAACAAAGAACAAGCTTGCATAGGTACAACATCACAATCAACAAAATCAGAATATGTACCAATAGTAAAATGCACGCTGCATCGCTCTTGTTACCTTGATCTTGCGAGAACTCTCAAACCATTGGATGTAGTATGAATGTGGGCGTTGTCTTGTTGAAGCGCAAGCTTTCTACCATGTCAACACCGCCGATTATTACAACTCCTCCATCAATGATGATCCGTGATAGCTCTTTCCTTGACAACACCACATGTTTGGAACAGGTTGTGGCGTTGATCTTGCTCGATTTGCTCAATTGCACACTCAACACACGTTGTGTAATTAAACTCTTGTATTGATCAGCCTTCAGCTCCCATTACCTCCGCTCGTCATCATCATCGTAATTGTCTCCATCTCGAGCGTAAATAAGGGCTAGTGTATCTTCATCAAGTCACTCGGAATCAGATTCACCATCTTCTCGCACCATCATCACACGTTGTGTTGTGCACTGCCTCTCAATATGACCAAAACCCCAAAGACTTGCGGCATTGTATATCCTTAGTCTTACCCGTGGAAGCCATAGAAGATGCACTACGAAAGGTGAGCATTGGATGATGGTGGAGGAGCAATGAAATCTTGTGGTGGCCTTGGATGTGGTAGTAGTGGAGGCGAATCACGAGGAGGCGCTGATTGTCGGATGTCCAAGTGGATGTGCGACCGCAGAATTATTAGTCCTCCTCCATGGTGTTTGGCGATCTCACTTCACGCTCAGCTTTGCAAGCAAGATGAAACAAACGAGTGATAGAATTATATTCCTTATAATCTAATATGTGCTGAATGTCCTTGTTTAATCCACCAAAGAAACGCAAGCAAGCATTTGTTCATTAGATTCAACAAGACCACAACTAACCATCCCCGCTTGCAATTCCCGATAATACTCTTCACAGAATTTTTCCCTTGCTCTAAGCGTGTCGATTCTTTAGTAAATCACGTTGATAAGTGGGAGGTACAAAACGAACACGCATAGCAGTTTTTAAAGCACCAAGTACTAGGAATAGTAGTAGGATTTAAACGACAATACTCGCACCACCAAAGGGAAGCAAATTTAGTAAATTCACATGTAGCAACACTAACACGCATATTCTCGTGATATTTTAAGCATGCAAAACGTTGTTCTACTTCCATCTCCCATGTAAGATATGCATCGGATTATATTTACCCTCAAAAGATGGAATATTTAATTTAAGCTTTGCAACATGATCATCATCATTACGCATCGGCATGAGCGTTGCGGTAGTAATGTCTGGGGGGCCACCAAAGGTACCGTGGAGGTTGTTCAACCTCCTCGTCAAACAGATCGCCGTCGGGTCGTAGTACCCGCCGTCGTCCCCAATGTTGCAAAGAAGATGCGCCATGAAGTCCGAGGAACGCTGCCGCAAAGAGCCGCCGGTGCGGCGGCAAACCAAAGATCCGCCTGCGGATCGGAATGCGCCAGGCGCCATGTGTGGGTGCCGGTGCGGGCAATTGGTTCAAGCTCCTTGAACCGAACGCTGCTTGGCGTTGAAGGATTTCTAGTCCATCGATCTTGTCCACGGCGTTGGTGAGCTTGGTGTCAAACTCCCCGAGGCGTGTATCCACGTCTTCAGCGATCGACCAAGAGCGCGAGAAGTGGGCATGTAGTTCTTCGCTCGTCATTGTTGCGGTGGGCGAGTATCCGCTATGGTTAGTCCTTAAAAGCATGTATATAGTACGGAAAGATGGTGGAAATCACGCCGTAATCCGTCAAGCAATATACAAAGCTCTTACAAGTTCTTACCAAACAACAGAAAAGGCGATGTGCAACCACGAGGATCAAGGTCCGTAGATTGAACCAAGCGATAACCGTGAGTCAAACACCGCACGGAGAGTATCCGATAAGGCAAAGGTGTCCGATCTTCGATGAGATGGCGATAATCGATTTGGTGGAGTTCGGGCTTGACGATCCGACTACACGGCGCAGCACGAGCGCCAATGCAATCGCTAGGCCAATCTCCTCGAGGTTACCGATCCCGGTGAACACGATCACCGACCAATGAGGGTCTTAATTCCTACCAAATCGAGAACAAGTAAGAACCAATATTGCAATCAAGATATTGCGGATTAAGAGGAAAGCTTTATTGAAAGAGGTGGGATCCCGAATAGGTGCAAGTACAAGAGGCCTCATGACGCCGAGCCTTGGCGAAGTTGCGACTATGGCTAACTTAATGTCTAAACAAAATCCGAGTCTAAAGGTTCGGCTATGGGGCGATTTAAGGCGAAGCAGGGGTTTCGCCAGCCATGGAAGTGGTCGAATCCAACCCTAAAAGTCCTTTTCCTCAAATACGGACTCTAAAAGTGGCTAATTAAAATCATGAAAATTACATGGCCTGGCCCAAAATAAAGATGTCGCAGCACCATATTATGCTATGGACGAATTCGGAAAGTATTGATCTTGAATATTTCGTCCAAGCCTTCTTTCTTCATTATGGTGGCCTCAAAGTTCTGAAATCTTCATCCGTGGCCTTCTCTTGGATCATCACATGCTTGCTGCCATCACCATGCATGGCCATGCTCCAATGCTTGTCCCTCTCATCCATGCTTGGTCCATCATTCCTAAGAGTAAGAAACATATCTGATTTAGGCAGCATCATATTCTCATGTATGTAAGGAATAGTTCCAAGAAACGAAAGTACCTGATAGTTTAGTTGTTTGGCACGAGATCTTGTGATGGGTCCTTGTATGTGTGTTGCTGTAGGTACAAAGGTTGTATCAATAGTAGGGATGTCCACATCAAGTTGGAGCTTGGCGCCTTGGCGGTGATGAAGCTTGGCGCCTTGGAGATGGTAGATCTTGACGCCTTGGAGGTGATGGAGCTTGGTGCCTTGGAGATGGTGGCGCTTGACGCCATCTAGGTGGTGGCACATGTCGCCTTGGGGGTGAATCATCGAAGTAGGTGGTGCCCTTTGGTGTGGCACGCTTGGCCTTGAAGGTGATGGAATCTTGATGATGCGCCTCCTCTTGCTTGGCGTAGTAGGCTTCCATCTCCACACGGTGGAGGAATTCTTCATGGCTCATGGAGGAGCCATCAAAGTCGATGAAGTTCTCCGTGTCCTCCATGCTTGGCGAGGCGTCATCGATGTCGCACTCGAAGTCGTCCATGCTTGGGGAGTAGTTATTGGTGTAGTACTCCATATCACCCAAGCATGTGGAGCCATTGTCGGTGTAGTGCTCCATAGGATCCATGCATGAGGAGCCATTGTCGACGTAGAGCTCCATGCCTTCCATGCATGTGGAGTCGTCAGAGGTGTAGTGCTCGGGTCCTCAAAGCATGCGAGAGCCATTGTTGTCAGCAGTCTGCCATGTCCTCTATACTTGTGGAGTCGTAGTCATGGTGGATCATCATGGATTCTTCATAGATATCATCCTCGGCCCGAGTCCCTAGACATGATGCACAAGACCAAGTGGTGTATATGGAAGTGGTAGTGGGAGTTAGGGATACAACGTCAAACCTTACTTTACCTTGAAGATCAGATCGCATAAGTGGCCACACTTGAGAGCAATAAACCAAGCAAAGTGAAGTTCACGAACACCAAAACCAACTACGAACCAAAAACAAACACACACAAGGCCTATGGTGGATAGGTATGGAAAGTGGCATGTCAAGAACCAATCCAAATCAAGATGTTGTAATGGCAAGTAAAGAACCACAATGATCACAAAGCAAACAAGTTAATCCACAAGATAGGAAATATGTACAAGGAAACACACACGATGGGATAAATAGGACTTGTGCGACGGAGAAAGTGAGCTAAGAACCAAATGATTACCTAGCGAAGACTATAAGCTCGTGTCACACAAGTACAAGGAGAGACACATGTATATCATATAGAGATATACATGAGAGCTTCCAAGAATCTCGTCTTGTTGTTGCAACAAACATAAGGACCACTTGCTCTTTCATTTGGTTTGTTTGCACACATAATGATGTTGCTTTGGACATTCTTCCTTGCGTGTTTTTGCCGAATTCTCCTATTCTCGCATCAAGGACGTTGATCAAAATTCTAGTCAATTGCCTTGAGTGCCCCACTACTATGTTATATGGAGTTTTTGAGTTTCCACATTTGGATGATGTTCAAACGATTTCCATGCACATTGACCATGCATATGCATCCCCTTTGCTATACTTGAGTTGTGCTAATCGTGTTGTGAACAAGAATGGACATGCCACAAATGACATGCTCCTCTATCACACACAAACATATGTTGCTTGGTCTTTGTTGTATGAAGGTACAAATGCATACACGTCAACCTCTATGGACTATATGTTGACAAGAAGAACCGAAGAGAGTTACCTATGGCTACCCTTCATCGAGCTATCTTTACAAGCTAAGGTGACTTCCTTCTACTTGAGGACTCATGCTATAATCTTCATGAATTGGCTACGCTTTGAGTGTTGCTTTGCTTTTGTTGTGAGCTTTGTAGGCTTCAAGAAAGGTGAAGGAACATTGAAGTGTCGTCAAGTCAATCTTCCCGAGGACGACTATATGGTGAACCCCAGGATCAAGAAGGTCTCTCGACCGCTTCTACTTTGTGATGAGCATGTAGAGTCGAGGACGACTCTTTTGAAGGGGAGATGATGCCCCGACCTACGGTTGTTACTACATCAAGGTCTCCAACTTACGTCAAGTCGCCATGGACTCCAAAGGTGAATCCGTTCCTCTATGAAAGCTCACTTCCTACCCTATTGAATGGTATGCTACTTCATACTCGTCACATATTCATGATAGGTTCACACCGACCAAGACGGAGGCAAGGGAGGAAGTCTTGAGCATCAAGCCCGACAAGACGGAGGCTTGAAGAGGAGGCGAAGAAGACGCCAAATGCTCTGTCGCCAGCAGATACGGGACCGGCGACCGCATTACCGCCACTGCCACCAACAGACGACGCCAATAGAAGCCAACACTGTCTCGGCGGTACTACCGGATCGACCCAGATTACGGTCAATGGTACCGCCTTACTACCGCCTCCCCACCGACGGCTCCACTGAAACTCCAGATGCAAGCGGTACTACACGGTCCCAGAGCGGTACTCTGGACCAAGCGGTCCCAATCGGTCCCACCGCTCATCGTGGCAAAGGCTCACATGCACTAGTTGGGCCGCACCCCTTGTATCCCCCCACTACTTACCTATTCGCCTAGTTTATTCCCAAACTACCCTTGTTTATGTGGTTGGCCTATAAATAGAGCCCCACCCCTCATGTAACCCTTAGGCATAGATGATAGACTAAAGAAAACCCCCATTGTGGAATCTCTAGTTTTGCCTCATCCCCTTTACCAAGGGGACCGACTATCGTCACCAACCTCGATTGGACTTTGCATCACGCATCCATCGTTGAACAAGGCCTTGGTTTCGCCGCCCCAAGTCGCCAAGACCCTCCTCAAGGTGTTCTTCCCTCTCCGATGTGGATTTGAGGGAGCACGTTGACCGATCTTTCCTTGCGAGGATTCTATCGGACCGGTGGCCGCCGCTCGAGCAATCGCCTTGTATCGTGTGAGTTTTGCGTGTGTTCATCGTGTTCTTCGCGAGGTGTGTGTTTGCTTCCGCTACCTTCTCCCTTTCCCCTCGCTTTCCCATCGATTTGACCACGAGATCCGTGAAGATCGGACACCCAAGAGGTTAACCCCTCCATCAAGTCCTCAAAGGGTTTCCTTAATATCTATTATTATCCAAGTCTAAGCGTTTACAATAGAGGGTGGGGGCTATATATAGTCCAGCCACAAAACAGGGGTAGTTTCGGAATGAGAAGGTAAAATATAGGTTGGGTTACAAGGCATGGGAACCGAGGCAATCGGGTCTGGCAGACCGGTAGTACTGCTCCAGAACCTAGTACGGTGGTAACCGGTAGTACCGCTCGAGCGGTAGTACCGCTGAGGGCCCGGAGCTTGGCTTGAGGCGCCTGTGGCGAGCGGTAGGAGGGGCCGGTAGTACTGGCCACCGGTAGTACCGGTTGAAGGACCGGTAGTACCGCTTGCTTCTGGGGCGTGGAGTGGTGCTTCCTGTGGCGAGCGGTAGGAGGAGGCGGTAGGACCGCTTGGGTAGTACTGGCCGTCCCAACCGTAGTACCGCTTATGGGCGGCGATCGGTGGCTTCTTCTGCACTGATGATGCACAGTTTGCGGTGAAGTAGCAAGCCATCCAAGGGTGCGTTGAAGTCACACAAGGAGAGGAGCGAGTTCACCTTAGTTTGAAGAAGTTTGGCTCAAGCGAGTCATGGGTCCACTTGGGTAGCTCGTGGGAGTAGATGTAGTAGGTCGAGGACGGCCGCATCACTCCCCCCTTGGGAAAGAGTCGCCCGACTCTTCAACCGTCCCAACTTCCTCTTCGCCATGGTAGGGTGAGAGGTCCTTGACATTGAATGTCGAGCTCACAAGATACTTCGATGTTGGTATATCAATCACATAGGCGTTGTTGTTGATCCTCTTTAGCACCTTGAATGGTCCATCGCCTCGTGGATTTAGCTTGGAGTCGCGTTCCTTGGGGAAGCGGTCTTTACTCAAGTGTATCCATACAAGGTCGCCCTCATGAAAGATCATCTCTTTCTTGGTCTTGTTTAGCCTTGATGCTTGGCGAAGGACTTGTTGCTCGATAGTAGCTCGTGTGTCTTCATGGAGTTTCATCATTGCTTGGGCACGCTTGACAACGTCCATATTGGCACGTTCATGAAGTGGAAGTGGAAGGATATCGAGCGCGGTGAGAGGCTCGAAGCCATAGACGATCATGAACGGGCTCCTCATGGTGGTGGAGTGCTTGGCGCGGTTGTAGGCGAACTCGGCGTGTGGAATGCATTCCTCCCAGTCTTTAAGGTTCTTCTTTATCAACACCCGGAGAAGTGTGCCAAGACTTCGATTGACGACCTCGGTTTTTCCATCGGTTTGAGGATGCGAGGCGGACGAGAAGAGGAGCTTGATGCCGAGCTTAGCCATGAGGGTTTTTTAGAAGTAGCTCATGAATTTTACGTCGCGGTCGGAGACGATTGTCCTTGGCACGCCGTGTAGCCGAATTATTTCCCTGAAAAACAAATTTGCTACATGTGAAGCATCATCGGTCTTATGGCACGGAATGAAATGGGCCATTTTTGAAAAGTGATCCACGACTACAAATATGGAATCATGACCATGTTTTGATCTAGGCAAGCCTAACACAAATTCCATGCTAATGTCCGACCAAGGTGCATCAGGAATAGGCAATGGCATATAAAGACCAAAGGGGTTGGACTTGGACTTAGCTTGGATACATGTAGTGCATCGTTGAACGTGGCGCTCCACGTCGCGCTTCATCTTTGGCCAAAAGTAGTGAGTGGAGAGCATGTCATATGTCTTGTCACGGCCAAAGTGACCCATAAGACCTCCACCATGGGACTCTTGAAGAAGCAAAAGTTGGAGAGACGATTTCGGAATGCAAAGCTTGTTTTGTTTGAAAAGAAAACCCTTATGCAAATAAAAATCATCAATCCCTTTGTCTATTGGACATTGTGCAAATATTGGTCCAAAGAAAGAGTCGGACGCGTACAAAGATTTGATGTCCTCAAGACCCAAGACATTGACTTCGAGTCGTGTAAGAAGGCTTGTGTTTTTGCGAGACAAGGCATCCGCCACCACATTTTCTTTGCCCTTCTTGTATTTAACAATGTAAGGAAAATACTCCATAAACTCAACCCATTTTGCGTGTCTTTTACTCAAGTTGGCTTGGCCCTTAAGATACTTCAACGACTCATGGTCGGAATGGATGATAAATTCTTTGGGCCAAAGATAGTGTTGCCACACTTGAAGAACACGAACCAAGGCAAAAAGTTCTTTGTCATAAATGGGATAATTGAGGCGTGCGCCATCAAGTTTCTCACTATGGTAAGCAATAGGACGCCCATTTTGCATAAGGACGCCACCAATGCCAATACCACTAGCGTCACATTCAATCTCAAAGGTTTTTGTGAAATCCGGCAATGCAAGAAGTGGTGCTTCGGTGAGCCTCTTTTTGAGCTCATCAAAAGCCTTTTGTTGTGCTTTTCCCCAAACGAGACGTGACATTCTTCTTGGTCAATTCGTTGAGGGGGCAAGCAATTTGTAGAAAAATCTTTCACAAAGCGACGGTAAAAGCCAGCCAACCCATGAAAACTACGAAGTTCACTAACATTTGTAGGGGTGGGCCAATCTCGTATGTCCTTGACTTTGGCGACGTCCACTTCTATGCCATTAGAAGACACAACAAAACCAAGGAAAATCAGCTTGTCTCTTGCAAAAGTGCACTTGGGGAGATTAGCATAAAGCTTTTCATGACGAAGGATTTGGAGGACCTCCTTAACGTGAGTAACATGCTCCTCTAGTGACTTGCTATAGACAAGAATGTCATCAAAATAAACAACTACACTCTTTCCAATGAGAGATCGCAAAATATGGTTCATGAGGCGCATGAAGGTAGATGGGGCATTGGATAAGCCAAAAGGCATAACCAACCATTCATAGAGACCAAGCTTGGTCTTGAAGGCGGTTTTCCACTCATCACCTTCAGCCATGCGAATTTGATGGTAGCCACTACGAAGATCAATTTTCGAAAATATAGTGGCTCCACATAACTGATCAAACATGTCATCAAGACGCGGTATAGGATGTCGATAACGCACGGTGATAGCATTTATTGGACGGCAGTCCATGCATAACCGCAACGTATCATCCATTTTCGGGACTAGGATCACGGGAACCGCGCTTGGGCTAGTGCTTACTTGGATCAAACCTTTGGAGACGAGTTGGTTGATTTGACGCTCGATCTCCTTAGTCTCTTCCGGGTTCGTGCGATACGCGGCGCGCTTTGGGAGTGGTGCGCCGGGTATGAGGTCGATGCGGTGTTCGATTCCACGAAGAGGGGGAAGGCCATGAGGAAGCTCTTCGGGAAATACATCTTGGAATTCCTGCAAAACAGCCATCAAAGAAGGAGGAACATTTGTCAAGTCGTTAGTTCCTTGCGCTAGTCCCTTGCATACGAGGACGTAGTGCAAGATGGATGGGTTGTTCCGCACTTCTCTCATCTCACTTTTGGTGGCAAGAAGAACACTCTTAGTTTTTCCACTCGAGTTTGGCTTGTAGCTCTCACTCACTATGGTGTGGTTCTCTCGCTCACCACTCTTCTCACAAGGTGTTTTTGCGTATTGCGCCCTCGCTAAAGCCTTTGCATTGTCCGCAATTATTTGGCTAGGAGTCATTGGCAACACACAAGTTTTATCAAGCCATTTGAAGGTGTAAGTGTTTGAGTGACCATTATATAAAGCACGCTTGTCATATTGCCACGGTCTTCCGAGCAACGTGTGACAAACCGTCATTGGAACCACGTCACATTCCACCGTGTCCTTGTAGTGCCCAATTGAGAACGTCACCGAGACGGTGTGCTTGATCTTGACGGATCCTTGGTCACTTAGCCATTGAATATGGTATGGGTGTCTATGTGGATGAAGGGTGAGGTTGAGTTTCTCACACAATTCCGTGCTTGCGAGGTTGTGGCAACTCCCTCCATCGATGACAACTTTGATGGACTTCCCATTGATGACGGCACGAGTTTGGAAGATGTTCGAGTGTTGGTCTTCATTTTCATTGGCTTGGGTAGTCAAGACCCTTGTGACCACATGCGATGGACTTGCGTCATGCTCACACACAAGAAGTTCTTGGTCCTCTTCCAAATGTTGCCTTGCCATGGCTTCCTTGACCCTTGCATCAAACTCGTCTTCACTCAAGTATTCTTCATCGCCGTTGTCATAGATGAACAAAACTTTCTTGTTTCCACATGCATTCGACTTGTGCCCTTTGCCTCCACATTTGTAGCATTCACCATTGAATGGTTGATCATCCCTTGTGTGTTTGCCACTTGGGGGTTGTTTTCCTTGGGGAATAGTTGGCTTGAAGGGAAGCTTGGTTGTACTTGGGGAGCTTCCACTTGGTGTTGTTGGATTAGTGGTTGGCGCTTGCTTGTAGGTGAAGTACGTCTTTGGCTTGTTGTACTTGATGTCCTCTTGCACTTGGCGCTCGGCCTTGGATGCGATGTGCACAAGCTCAACCATGTTGTTGTACTTTTGGAACTCGGTGATGCGCTTGATGGGATGGTTCAAGCCATTGAGGAAGCGTGCCATTGTTTTCTCATCTCGCTCTTCAATGTTGGCACGGATCATGTTGAGCTCCATTTGCTTGAAGTACTCTTCCACGGTCTTTGTCCCTTGACTAAGCGTTTGAAGCTTGTTGAAGAGGTCACGTGTAGTGTGAAGGAACAAAGCGGATCTCATATGAGCCTTCATATCTTGCCAAGTTGCGATTGAGGCTCTTCTTTTGCTTCATGAGCGAGTTGGACTTGTTCCCACCAAAGGTTGGCATACTCATCAAACTCGAGGGATGCCATGGCCATCATCTTCTCATTGCTATAATTGTGCATGCGAAGATCTTGTCGACCTTGAGTTCCCAAGAGAGATATTCCTCGGCTCATTGGAACCGTGAACTTGGGCATGGTGAATTTGAGCTTGCGAAAGTTTCTTCTCCATTGCGGTTCCGGTTGCGTCGGTTGCCATTATTTTGACGGTCATCATCATCATCCGAGCTCTCATGTCTTGCTTGGTGATTGTTGCGTTGTTCTTGCGGTTGTTGAGGTGCCGCGTGTGGTGGTTGAACTTGGTTTTGACGACGAGCTTGGGGAGCTTGCTCGTGTTGTTGTCACGGTTGAGGACGAGGGGGAGGTTGATGGTCCTCACGACGAGCTTGGGGAGCTTGCTCTTGTTCTTGTCGTGGTTGATGTCGAGGAGCATTGTCTTGCGCCCTGTGGCAAGGAAGAATGGCTGCTCTTCTTCTTCTTGGTGTAGGGGAGGCTCGTCATGACCATCATGGTGCCGACGTGGACGATCATGTCGATGATGACGCCTTGGAGGGTTTTCAAGTGCTTCCCGCCGACGGTGATCTTGTTCGTCCTCTTCGGAAGCTTCACTATTTGTTGAAGGGGCATGTCGACGTCGATGGCCTTGGTGGTCCATGCGAGGTTGCTCTTGTTGAATCACAAGTGCTCTTGGTTGTGGCCGGTTCGCTGGGGCCTTTGAGGTCTTGCGGAGAGGTCACCATCGTAGCTTGACGTTGCGGCGTGACGCGGAGATGGTACCGCTTGCGAAGAGCTCATGGATTGAAGAACGGGTCCATCCCGGTGCCTTGAAGCGTGACGGCGAGGTGCACTTGATTCACTTGAGGAGTGCCGAGATGAGCTTGATTCGCGCGAGCGTGGCCTTGCGATTCCATCAATGATGCGTTGAAGCTTCTCATCCGTTGAGGCGAGTGCACGACCAAGAGCTTCATTTTGATGACCGAGGTTGTGTTGCATGGCATGCATTTGGCCACGGACTTCTTCGAAGCGGTTGTCGATGTTCTTGAATTCCACACGGGCCTCGCTAAATAGTTCATCTTGGCGCCGCTCGAGAGCTTCACAACGATAGTTGAATTCTCCTCGGACCTTCCAATGGTCCCATCTTGTCATGAATTGGTTATCATCCTCCGGAGGTGGTGGTGGTTGGGATGGCTCTCCATGCCTGTCCATGATGCAAAGCCAACAATGGTTGTATTTGGAGAGAAAGGGTGGGAAGAGTTAGCCTTTTACCTCACCTTGGAGATTATATCAAACCAATTGCCACACAAATGAGCGAAAAGCGTGCAACGTGAAATGGCAAGAAACTCTCAAAGGCTTTTGGTGGAAGGTTAGGGTTGTGGAAAACCAAACGAAACGATCCAAGCAAAAGGTTATTGCCCTACGTGGTAAACAACCAAAGATCAAAAGCAAAAAAGATACGATCTACAAAAACACGGTAAACACACACGTGGAAAAAAATTGGGTTAGCACGACTATGAAAAATGAGCACAAAAGGTCCTAACGAAGACTACGCTCGGTTGTCGTGCCAACACAAGGAGAGACCACAACTCGTTTGCCAAAAGAGGATAAGCAATAGATTTGTGCACTTGCCTCGGTGCGCTCTTTCTTCTCTCTTGTGGCTTACAAGCTTGGTATTCTCTTTGTATTGGGAGATTATGTAACTTTCTATTCTATCTTTTTCTTTTCCTGTTTTTTTTTTATTCTTTTTCTTTTTCTCCCTTGCTATGCTACTATGTTAGCTTTGGTATTTGGCCTCACACTCTCACTTTTCCGAAGGCAAGTGCACAATGCTTAGACAAACACAAAATGAGTTGCTCTCATAGGATAGATACACACAAAGGAAGATATTGGGCTGTCAAGGTGGTGCAAGTTATACCTTTGGTATTGTTGACGACTTGCAACCGTTGGTGGGGGAAGATGTTCGAGTGTCGTTGAGCGCGGTATGACGTTGATGCGAAGTCACAGAAAATGGCGACAAACACGCGAAACACGAACAAGCGAAAATGGAAGGTCAGCGAACGAAATCGAGGCGTCAAAGGGCAGGAAGCACGGCCAGTGGCGAGCGGTAGTACCGCTGGTAACGAGCGGTAGTACCGCTTGTACTACCGGTAGTACCGGTCACTAGCGGTAGTACCGCTTGCGCAGCCGGTAGTACCGCTTGGCATAGGCCTGGAACGAGGTGAACTTGCCAAAAACATCAAATTCGTGGGAAATCTGACCGAAAGGCTGAGCTAGAAACAACAGGGGCTATAGATCGACTCCCAAAGCAACACATCTATGGACCAAAACCACGAAAAACTCACCAAATCCAGAGATCGATCCTAAGGCAAATTGGGCTCTTTTTGGTAGGATTTTCGTTTTTAAGGCAGATAAAAGAAAAAATTGGGGGAAATTCGTGATCAACCGTGCTCTTGATACCAATATGTTATGGGGTAACCCTGGGGTTGGCCCGATCTTTCACGAATTCCACGAGGAACGAGGGGAAAGGGGGTGGTCGGGAGATGAAATCGAGGAAAATGATGAAAACCACGAACACACTCACTCCAAAACACGATACACGCCTACTCCTCACGCCGGTGGCAACCGGTCCAACATAATCCCTAGGATCGGTATTGGGCGAAGCTCGCTCTCCACGCCAACAACGGGGGATGAGGTGCTTGGTGAGACCTTGACGACTTGGGGGCGAGAAACCGAGAACCCAAGGCCTTGTACAACTTGAACGCACTAGGCAAGATCCAAGAGGGGGGTGGATAATCTGGTGCTCCTTGGTAGGAGCATGAGACCAATAGAGATAAGTCCTCAAAGGGTTTCCTTAATATCTATTATTATCCAAGTCTAAGCGTTTACAATAGAGGGTGGAGGCTATATATAGTCCAGCCATAAAACAGGGGTAGTTTCGGAATGAAAAGGTAAATTATAGGTTGGGTTACAATGCACAGGGCCGAACTGAGGCGATCAGGGTCTGGCAGGACCGGTAGTACCGATCCGGCAATCGGTAGTACCGGTGGTAACCGGTAGTACCGCTTCCGGAGCGGTAGTACCGCTTGAGGGCCTGGAGCTTCCGTCGGAGGCGCCTGTGGCGAGCGGTAGGAGGGGCCGGTAGTACCGGCCACCGGTTGCAGGACCGGTAGTACCGCTTGCTTCTGGGGCGTGGAGTGGTGCTTCCTGTGGCGAGCGGTAGGAGGAGGCGGTAGGACCGCTTGGAGCGGTAGTACCGGTCGTCCCAACCGGTAGTACCGCTTGCGTCTGCAATGATCGGTGGCTTCTTTGTACCTGATGATGCACAGAGTTTGCGTGTGAAGTAGCAAGCCATCCAAGGGTGTGTCGAAGTCACACAAGGAGAGGAGCGAGTTCACCTTAGTTTGAAGGAGTTTGGCTCGGGCGCGAGTCAAGGGTCCACTTGGGTAGTTCGTGGGAGTAGATGTAGTATCGGTCGTAGGACGGGCTGCATCAGGTAGTACCGCTTGGCACAGGACTGGAACGCGATGATCGTTCCAAAAACCTCAAATTCGTGGGAAATCTGACCGAAAGGCTGGGCTAGGAACAACAGGGGCTATAGATCGACTCCCAAAGCAGCAGATCTATGGACCAAAACCACGAAAAACTCACCAAATCCAGAGATCGATCCGAAGGCAAATTGGGGCTCTTTTTGGTAGGATTTTCGATTTTAAGGCGGATAAAAGAAAAATTGGGGGGGAATTCGTGATCAACCGTGCTCTTGATACCAATATGTTATGGGGGTAACCACAGGGTTGCGATCTTTCACGAATTCCACGAGGAACGAGGGAAAGGGGTGGTCGGGGATGCAATCGAGGAAAACGATGAAAACCACGAACACACTCACTCCAAAACACGATACACGCCTATTTCTCACGCCGGTGGCAACCGTCCAACATAATCCCTAGGATCGGTGTTGGCGAAGCTCGCTCTCCACGCCAACAACGGGATGAGGTGCTTGGTGAGACCTTGACGACTTGGGGGTGAGAAACCGAGAACCCAAGGCCTTGTACAACTTGAATGCACTAGGCAAGATCCAAGAGGGGGGTGGATAATCCAGTGCTCCTTGGTAGGAGCAATAGACCAATAGATATAAGTCCTCAAAGGGTTTCCTTAATATATATTATTATCCAAGTCTAAGTTGCCA
The DNA here is from genome assembly GCA_030063025.1 of Avena longiglumis. Classification (NCBI taxonomy): domain Eukaryota; kingdom Viridiplantae; phylum Streptophyta; class Magnoliopsida; order Poales; family Poaceae; genus Avena; species Avena longiglumis. The sequence continues at coordinate 290,111,693 of CP125979.1, forward strand.
TAATAGAGGGTGGGCTATATATAGTCCAGCCACAAAACAGGGGTAGTTTCGGAATGAGAAGGTAAAATATAGGTTGGGTTACAAGGCACAGGGCCGAACTGAGGCAATCAGGGTCTAGCAGGACCGGTAGTACCGTGGAACCCAAGTACCGGTGGTAACCGGTAGTACCTCTTCCGGAGCGGTAGTACCGCTTGAGGGCCTGGAGCTTCCGTCGGAGGCGCCTGTGGCGAGCGGTAGGAGGGGCCGGTAGTACCGGCCACCGGTAGTACCGGTTGAAGGACCGGTAGTACCGCTTTCGGGGCGTGGAGTGGTGCTTCTGTGGCGAAGCGGTAGGAGGAGGCAGATGGGCTGGAGCTTAGTACTGGTCGTCGTCCCAACCGGTAGTACCGCTTGCATCTGGCTGCGACTGGTGGCTTATTCGTACCTGATGATGGACAGAGTTTGCGCGTGAAGTAGCAAGCCATCCAAGGGTGCGTTGAAGTCACACAAGGAGAGGAGCGAGTTCACCTTAGTTTGAAGAAGTTTGGCTCGGGCGCGAGTCATGGGTCCACTTGGTAGCTCGTGGGAGTAGATGTAGTAGCGGTCGTAGGACGGGCTGCATCATATCTACTCCATCCAAATTCCGTGAGCAAGGCGGAATCCAATAATAAAGGGTGAAGATCATCGACGAAAGGTATAAACATTCCGCGACTTCCCCCCACTTGCATTCCTTTGTGAATCCCACTATATTTGCGAGCAACAAACACCTATTGAGACTAGTTCCTCTTATGATTGTTTGGGCTATGCACATTTGATACCTTGTAGATTCCGAGCAAACATTTGTGAGCACTATCTCATATAGTTATCTTGTATAGTTGTTGGCACAAGGAAGAGGCAAGTGAAAAAGAAAAAGAAAGAAAGAAAAAGAGAAAGAGAAAAAAAATAGAAAAAGAAAAAGAAAGAAAAAAAAGAAATATACATGTGCCTCATAGAATAGGAAGCGCAAGCTCGATGAACATCATAGAATAGGAAGCGCAAGCTCGATGAACATCATATAGGTGGTACTTATTGTGCATATCTTGTAGCCCAGCAATTTTTTGCAATCGAACTAGCGTCTCTCCTTGTACTTGTGTGACACGAGCTTATAGTCTTCGCTAGGTAATCATTTGGTTCTTAGCTCACCTTCTCCGTTACACAAGCCCCATTTATCCCACCGTGTGTGTTTCCTTGTACATATTTCCTATCTTGTGGATTGACTTGTTTGCTTTGTGATCATTGTGGTTCTTTACTTGCCATTACAATATATTGATTTCGGATTGTTTCTTGACATGCCACTTTCCATACCTATCCACCATAGGCCTTGTGTGTGTGTGTTTTTGGTTAGTAGTTGGTTTTGGTGTTCTGCGTGAACTTCACTTTGCTTGGTTTATTGCTCTCAAGTGTGGCCACTTGCACGATACGATCTTCCAAGGTAAAGTAAGGTTTGACGTTGTATCCCTAACTCCCACTACCACTTCCATATACACCGCTTGGTCTTGTGCATCATGTCTAGGGACTCTGGAACCGAGGATGATATCTATGAAGAATCCATGATGAGCCACCATGACTACGACTCCACAAGTATAGAGGACATGACAGAGCACAACACCGCCAATGGCTCCGCATGTTTTGAGGACCCGGAGCACTACACCTACGATGAATCCACATGCATGGAAGACATGGAGCTCTACGTCGACAATGGCTCCTCATGCATGGAGCCTATGGAGCACTACACCGACAATGGCTCCACATGCTTGGGTGATATGGAGTACTACACCAACAATTACTCTCCAAGCATGGATGACTTCGAGTGCGACACCGACGACGCCTCGCCAAGCATGGAGGACACGGAGAACTTCATCGAGTATGATGGCTCCTCCACGAGCCATGAAGAATTTCTCCACCGCGTGGAGATGGAAGCCTACTACGCCAAGCAAGAGGAGGCGCATCATCAAGATTCCATGACCTTCTAGACCAAGCATGCCACACCAAAGGGCACCACCTACTTCGATGATCCACCTCCATGGCGACAAGTGCCACCACCTAGATGGCGTCAAGCGCCACCATCTCCAAGGCGCCAAGCTCCATCACCTCCAAGGCGTCAAGCTCCACCATCTCCAAGGCGCCAAGCTACATCACCTCCAAGGCGCCAAGCTCCAACTCCTATCCAAACAAGAGTGGCGTCCAAACATCATATGCATCAAGAGTGATGCAGCCCGACCTACGGTCATTACTACATCAAGGTCTCCAACTTATGCCAAGTCGTCATGGACTCCAAAGGTGAATCCGTTCCTCTATGCGAGCCCACTTCCTACCCTAGTGAATGGCATGCTACTTCATACTCCGTCACATATGCATGATAGGTTCACCGACCAGCACGGAGGCAAGGCAGGAAGCCCGGAACATCAAGCCCGACAAGACTGAGGCTTGGAAGAGGAGACGGAAGAAGACATGTCGATAGCTGCCAGGTCCAAGCGGTACTACCGGTTGTCGGAACCGGTACTACCGGTCATCGGTACTACCGCCCCCTTCTACCGCTCGCTACTGACGGCTCCAACGGATGCTCCAAGACCGCAAGCGGTACTACCGGTGCTAGAGCGGTACTAAGGTGATGACCCAGTACTACGGTCCTAAGTCCCAGACTACCGTCATGTCCGTCACATACATGCACTGGGCCACAGCCCATGTATTCCCCTTTACTTACCTATTCGCCTAGTTTATCCCCAAACTACCCTTGTTTAGTGGCTGCACTATAAATAGAGCCCCCACCCCTCATGTATCCCGGAGGCATAGATGATAGACTAAAGAAAACCCCCATTGTGGAATCTCTAGTTTTGCCTCATCCCCTTTACCAAGGGGACCGACTATCGTCACCAACCTCGATTGGACTTTGCATCACGCATCCATCGTTGAACAAGGCCTTGGTTTCTCGCCCCCAAGTCGTCAAGACCCTCCTCAAGGTGTTCTTCCCTCTCCGATGTGGATTTGAGGGAGCACGTTGACCGATCTTTCCTTGCGAGGATTCTATCGGACCGGTGGCCGCCGTTCGGGAGCAATCGGCCTTGTATCGTGTGAGTTTTGCGTGTGTTCATCGTGTTCTTCGCGAGGTGTGTGTTCGCTTCCGCTACCTTCTCCCTTTCCCCTCGCTTTCCCATCGATTTGACCACGAGATCCGTGAAGATCGGGCACCCAAGAGGTTAACCCCTCCATCAAAGAGGCGCTAGGAAACAAGACTCTTCATCGACAAACATCCTCTCATGAGCATCGCCACCATAAAGAGGATACAAGACATCGTCAAAGGCATCTTCGACATAAAGACGAAGAATTCATGATGAGCACCAACCATAATGCTCAAGCAAGCTCAAGAAGGCACCATAAGCACAAGAAGAGTGCCAAGGCAAATGATCACCGTCGTGAGTGTCATGTGGACGACCAAGTGCGCCACCTACATCAACCATCGGCAAGGCACGCCAATGACCTCCGTCGACACCATCATAGGGCACCTTCAACTACTCGTGCCACCACCACAATGGCACCAAGAGCAAGCCTTCCTCCACGCCATCAAGCTTCAACGCCTACGCTTGACTTCCACGACCTTGCGAACGAGGAAAATGTAAACCTCTACTTCGCCAAGTTGGATAGCATGAGCCTACCTCCACCACTACTACGAGATGGCCACAAGACGGTCGAGCATGTGATTTTCCCTTCGACTAAGGAGGCGAGCGATGATTCCCATCTTATGGCATCCAACCTTGAAGGCGACAAGGTCAAGAATGGTGAGCATGGGATTTTCCCTTCACCAAAGGAGGCGCATGGAGTTGAGGAAACCGAGCCTACCCCCATATGCTTGAGTGATGATGTGGTACCAATCCCATGTGAGTATGAGAGCCACTTAGCCCACTTGAGTGAGAACAAGAGTGAGATGAGTGACTCCACCTTATGTGAGATTGAGTGCTTCCAATTGGAGGGCATGAGTGATACTCCTAGTGAGTTGAGAGTGGTAGTTGATAGGTCAAGTGAGACCATTTATCTTTCCGATGTTTTGTGTGCAACCACAATTCTATTAAGAGCATGTATTGTCATGAGAGCTTCCAAGAATCTTGTCTTGTTGTTGCAACAAACATAAGAACCACTTGCTCTTTCATTTGGTTTGTTTGCAAACGTGTTGTTTTTGCTTCCGCTTGGGATACTCATATTCCCATGATATTTGCTTTCGATGATTTGTGTGTGACATCCAACATGTCGAACAATTTCTCTTTCCAATGGTTGGTTTGCACACATAATGATGTTGCTTTGGACATTCTTCCTTTTGTGTTTTTGCCAAATTCTCCTAGTTTTGCATCAAAGATGTTGATCAAATTTCTATTCGATTGCTTTGAATGCCATAATAAGATGTTATATGGAGTTTTTGAGTTCCCACATTTGGATGATTTTGCAACGACTCCCATGCACTTTGACCTTGCATATGCATCCCGTTTGCTATACTTGAGTTGTGCTAATCGTGTTGTGAACAAGAATGGACATGCCACAAATGACATGCTCCTCTATCACACACAAACATATGTTGCTTGGTCTTTGTTGTGTGAAGGTACAAGTGCATACACGTCAACCTCTACCAACTACGTGCTGACAAGAAGAACCGAAGAGAGTTACCTATGGCTACACTTGTTCGAGCTATATCTACAAGCTAAGGTGACTTCCTTCTAGTTGAGACTCATGCTATAATCTTCATGAATTGGCTACGCTTTGAGTGTTGCTTCGCTTTTGTCGTGACCTTTGTAGGCTTCATGGAAGGTGAAGGAACATTGAAGTGTTGTCAAGTCAATCTTCCCGAGGACGACTATATGGTGAACCCCAGGATCAAGGATGTCCTTCGACCTCGTCTACTTCGTGATGAACATGGAGAGTCGAGGACGACTCTTTTTGAAGGGGGGGAGATGATGCAGCCCGACCTACGGTCGTTACTACATCAAGGTCTCCAACTTACGCCAAGTCATCATGGACTCGAAAGGTGAATCCGTTCCTCTATGCGAGCCCACTTCCTACCCTATTGAATGGTATGCTACTTCATACTCCGTCACATATGCATGATAGGTTCACACCGACCAGTACGGAGGCAAGGGAGGAGGCCCGGAGCATCACGCCCGACAAGACGGAAGCTTGGAAGAGGAGGAGGAAGAAGATAGATCACCAAATGCTCTCTGTCTCCAGCGGTACTATCGGATCTGGCGACCAAGATTACGGCCAGTACTCACCGCCCGACTACCGCCTCCCACATTTACGCCAACAGAAGCCCCAGACAACAAGCGGTACTACGGATCTGAACCGCATTACCGGTCAGCACTACCGCCTTAATAATACCGCCACTAAAGACGGCTCCAATCGACGCTCTAGGACTGCAAGCAGATCGCAGTCCGAGCGGCACTACGGTTGCGACCGGTACTACTGTCCCAAGTCCGATTTACCGGTCATGTGTGCTCACAGCACTGTTGGCCTTCGGCCCATGTACCCCTCTAGCTCGTCCAAACCCTAGTTTTATCCCTAAACTACCCCTGTTTATGTGGCTGGCCTATAAATAGAGCCCCAACCCCTCATGTATCCCTTAGGCATAGATGATAGACTAAAGACAACCCCCATTGTGGAATCTCTAGTTTTGCCTCATCCCCTTTACCAAGGGGACCGACTATCCTCACCAACCTCGATTGGACTTTGCATCACGCATCCATCGTTGAACAAGTCCTTGGAGTTCGGTGTCTCGTCTCCAAGTTGTCAAGACCCTCCCCAAGGTGTTCTTCCCTCTCCGATGTGGATTTGAGGGAGCACGTTGACCGATCTTTCCTTGCAAGGATTCTATCGGACCGGTGGCCGCCGTTCGGGAGCAATCGGCCTTGTATCATGTGAGTTTTGCGTGTGTTCATCGTGTTCTTCGCGAGGTGTGTGTTCGCTTCCGCTACCTTCTCCCTTTCCCCTCGCTTTCCCATCGATTTGACAACGAGATCCGTGAAGATCGGGCCACCCAAGAGGTTAACCCCTCCATCATCGCCTTTTCCTGCTGTTTGGTAAGAACTTGTGATATGGGCAAGGATGCGCGAGGGAGGAGCGGGAGGAAGGCGCAAGAGAAGATCATCAAGAAGGAAGGTTCAGCTCAGACAGACAGAAGCCCTGAAATTGAAACGGACGTGGATTCTTCATACGAACTCCAAATCAAGCAAATAAGCACTTATTGGAAACATCACTCCGAGAGCTTTCCAACGAGTACTTACACGTCCCTAGGGGGCGGATAATCCGGCCCCCACAAGGGCGGATAATCCGGCCCTGCTCCAGGAATTCTGCTAAGGACTTCAGGCGCGAGGCTCAGTATAGGGGCGATAATCCGCCTGTGAGGATAATCCGGGCGGATAATCCGCCTACTTAGGGCGGAAAGTCCGCCCGAAGTTACCAACAGATCCGGACGGATCCGATCAGACGGACACGCTTTGTTTCACGTTGAACGCCCGGCCATATAAGCCTCGAACGCCTCTAGATTAGGGTAGCTTTTGATTTCAGTTGATTAGTCTAAAACTATCGGTGTGTTGATTGGTGAAGCATCCTCCGGGACGGCGATGCCGTGTTATCTATCGTATTGATATTGTCGCGGAGGTTCTTGTGTTCATCAAGGATTGTCGTGTTTTGGTTTGAGGCGTGGTGATCTTCATCACGTTACTTGCTGGATTCGTTCCTCTTCTTCAGGTGACGTCCATTGGCGTTGTTGGAAGGATTACTATCCGGGTGACTCGCTGTGAAAGATCGGGACAAACTAAAGGATCATCCCCTCGATTCCTTATCAGGGGATCTTTATCAACTTGTAAGAGCTTCGTATATTGCTTGACGGATTACGCGTGCCTTCCACCATATTTCCGTAGTATATACCTGTGCTTTTTCAAGGACTAACCATGACAGATACTTCGCGGAACCCTGCCACAATGACGAACGAAGAACTACATGCCCACTTCTCCGAGCTCTTGGTCAGTCGCGCTGGAGACGTGGATACACGCCTAGGGGAGTTTGACACCAAGATCACCAACGTCGTGGACAATATCGATGGACTCGAGAAATCCTTCAACGCCAAGCTTGACGCTCGGTTCAAGGAGATTTTGAACAGATTGTGATAGGGCAAAGGTGTCCGATCTTTTGATGAGATGGCGATAATCGATTTGGTGGAGTTCGGGCTTGACGATCCGACTACACGTGCGAGCACGAGCTCCAATGCAATCGCTAGGCCAATCTCCTGGAGGTTACCCATCCCGCGTGAACAATTTGGTGCTCAATTCCTCTAATAGGAGGTAGTCCTGGTGGCAGCTCAGGCTCCTCATATTTATTCAAAAAAAAGGTTAGCAATAGCGCAAAGAAGGAGGCATATCCTCAAATGAAAAAATGAACACCTCTGGATAAATTGCATAACATTATATTGTTTTACATCAGTTCAAATAATATCAATTTTATTTGCAAGCATACATGGACTCTTAATTAGCATGTGTAGAGAATCAGTTTAGTGTTCTTTGGTGGTATAAGCAGCACAACTGATTCTCACTTTTATTTTCTCTCCGCTTTAGCTCTACTACTAGCTCTAGCAAGATCATATTTTAAATCTGTGAGTCATAGGTTTTAGACAATTTCTTTCCATCATGCATAAGAGAATAGTGATTAGTGCATTATGAACAGATCTCTATCAAATTGCCAGTCTACCAAGTAACAAAGAACATGCTTGCTTAGGTACAACATCACAATCAACAAAATGAATATGTACCAATAGTAAAATGCACGCTCTTGTTACCTTGATCTTCGAGAACTCTCAAACCATTGGATGTAATATGAATGTTATTGTTGTCTTGTCAACAATTCGCCAGATTATTACAGCCCTCCATCAATGATGATCCGTATAGATCTATCCTTGACAACACCACGTTTGGAACAGGTTGTGGCGTTGATCTTGCTCGATTTGCTCAATTGCACACTCAACACACGTATTGATCGCCAGCTTCGCCCCATTACCTCTCTCTTCATCAAGATCGTAATTGTCTCCATCTCGAGCGTAAATAAGGGCTAGTGTATCTTCATCAAAGTCACTTGCTGAATCAGATCGACCATCTTCTCGCACCATCATCACACGTTGTGTTGTGCACTGTCTCTCAATATGACCAAAACCCCAGCACTTGCGGCATTGTATATCCTTTGTCTTACCCGTGGAAGCCATAGAAGATGCACTACGGCATTGTATATCCTTCAATTGAGTGTGCAATTGAGCAAATCTGAGCAAGATCAACGCCGCAACCTGTTTCAAACACGTGGTGTTGTCAAGGAAAGAGCTATACGGATCATCATTGATGGAGGGAGTTGTAATAATCTGGCCAGTGTTGACATGGTAGAGAAGCTTGCGCTTCCAACAAGACAACTCCCACATTCATATTACATCCAATGGTTTGAGAGTTCTCGCAAGATCAAGGTAACAAGAACGGTACGCGTGCATTTTACTATTGGTACATATTCTGATTTTGTTGATTGTCATGTTGTCCCTATGCAAGCTTGTTCTTTGTTACTTGGTAGACCATGGCAATTTGATAGGGAATCTGTTCATAATGGCAGAACTAATCACTATTCTCTTATGCATGATGGAAAGAAAATTGGTCTAAAACCTATGACTCCCGAACAGATTTTAAAAGATGATCTTGCTAGAGCTAGTAGAGCAAAAACTGAGGAGAAAAATAAAAGTGAGAATCAGATTGTTGCTGCAGATTTTATACCACCAAAGAACACTAAATCTGATTCTACATGCTACCAAATTGCTTGAAGAGTCCATGTATGCTTGCAAATAAAATTGATATTGCAACTAGATGTAAACAATACTCAATGTTATGCAATTGTCACAAAGAGGTTTTGTTTTCATTTGAGGATATGCCTCCTTTTGCCACCCGCTATTGCTAACCTTTGCAGAATATGAGGACGTCTTTCCCGAGCCGCCACCGTGACTACCTCCTATTAGAGGAATTGAGCACCAAATTGATCTAATTCCTGGTGCCACGCTGCCCAACCGCGCCATATAGAACCAATCCAGAGGAGACAAAGGAGATACAACGCCAAATTCAGAACTACTCGACAGAGATCATATTCGTGAGTCCCTTAGCCCCTGTCTTGTTCCTATTATTTTGGTACCTAAGAAAGATGGTTCTTCGCATGTGTACCGATTGTAGAGCTATCAATAATATTACTATTCGATATCGTCATCCTATTCCACGCTTAGATGACATGCTTGATGAATTGAGTGGCTCTACCATGTTTTCTAAAGTTGATTTATGAGTGGTTACCACCAGATTCGTATGAAATTAGGAGATGAATGGAAAACAACATTTAAAACTAAGTTCGGTTTATATGAGTGGTTAGTAATGTCGTTTGGTTTAACTAATGCACCTAGCACTTTCATGAGATTAATGAACGAAGTTTTACATGCTTTCATTGGACGTTTTGCGGTAGTCTACTTTGATGATATTCTGATTTATAGCAAATCTTTAGAGGATCATTTGGACCATTTACGTGCTGTTTTCAATGCTTTACGTGATGCACGTTTGTTTGGTAACCTTGCGAAGTGCACCTTTTGCACCAATCGAGTTGCGTTTCTTGGCTATGTTGTTACATCACAGGGTATTGAAGTGGATCCAGCCAAGATTGAAGCTATTGAGAATTGGCCGCAGCCCAAGATGGTCACACAAGTGAGGAGTTTTCTTGGCCCCGCTGGTTTTTATAGGCGCTTTATCAAAGACTTTGGATCAATTGCCACGCCGCTGAATGAGCTTACCAAGAAGGATGTGCCCTTTGTTTGGGGCGATGCACAACTCATATTGATAGATAAGCTAACACATGCTCCCTTACTCCAACTTCCTGATTTTACTAAGACTTTTGAGCTTGAATGTGATGCTAGTGGAATTGGTTTGGGAGGGGTGTTATTACAAGAGGGAAAACCTGTTGCATATTTTAGTGAGAAATTGAGTGGGGCTAGTCTGAACTATTCTACTTATGATAAAGAATTATATGCGTTGGTTCGGACATTAGAAACTTGGAAACATTATCTATGGCCTAAGGAGTTTGTTATTCATTCTGATCATGAATCTTTGAAGCATATTCGTAGTCAAGCTAAGTTGAATCGTCGTCATGCAAAGTGGGTTGAATTTATTGAGTCTTTTCCTTATGTTATCAAACACAAAAAGGGTAAAGATAATATTATTGTTGATGCTTTGTCACGCCGTTATGCTTTGTTATCTCAACTTGACTTCAAAATATTTGGATTGGAAACTATTAAGGAACAATATGTGCATGATGCTGAATTTAAAGATGTGTTGCAGAATTGTAGAGATGGTAGAACTTGGAGCAAGTTCGTCTTCAATGATGGATTTGTGTTCCGTGCTAACAAACTATGCATTCCAGATAGCTTTGTTCGTCTTTTGTTGTTACAGGAGGCGCATGGAGGAGGATTGATGGGACACTTTGGTGTCAAGAAGACGGAGGATGTTCTTGCACACTTCTTTTGGCCACGTATGCGTCGAGATGTTGAGAGATTTGTGGCACGCTGCACTACTTGTCAAAAAGCTAAGTCTCGCCTTAATCCACATGGTTTATATATGCCTCTTCATGTTCCTAGTGTTCCTTGGGAGGATATTTCTATGGACTTTGTTTTGGGATTGCCACGAACACGTATGAGGGATAGTATTTTTGTTGTTGTGGATCGGTTTTCTAAGATGGCACACTTTATTCCTTGTCATAAACGGATGATGTTGCGCATATTGCTGATTTGTTCTTTCGTGAAATTGTTCGCTTGCATGGTGTGCCAAATACTATTGTCTCGATCGTGATACTAAATTTCTTAGCCACTTTTGGAGATGTTTATGGGCTAAGTTGGGGCCTAATTGCTCTTTAGTACTACATGTCATCCCCAAACCGATGGTCAAACTGAAGTAGTAAATAGAACTTTGTCTACTATGTTACGGGCTGTTTTAAAGAAGAACTTAAAATTGTGGGAAGAGTGTTTACCTCATATAGAATTTGCTTATAATCGTTCATTGCATTCTACCACAAAGATGTGCCCATTTGAGATTGTGTATGGTTTTGTTCCTCGTGCACCTATTGATTTATTGCCTTTACCTTCTTGATTGCAACATAATTTGGATGCTACACAACGCTACCGAATCGATATTAAACTTGCATAAGACTACTAAAGATAACATTGAACACATGAATGCTAAGTATAAACTTGTCAGATAAAGGGAGAAAGCATGTTGTGTTTGATGTTGGCGATCTTGTTTGGTTACATTTGCGTAAAGATCGCTTTTCCTGATTTACGCAAGTCTAAGTTAATACCACGTCTGCTCTTGGTCCCTTTAAGGTGTTAGAGAAAATCAATGATAATGCATATAAACTTGAGCTGCTCGCAGACTTTGGTACAGTTAGTCCTACATTTAACATTGCAGATTTGAAGCCTTACTTTGGTGAGCAAGATGAGATTGCGTCGAGGACTTCAATTCAAGAAGGGGAGCATGATGTGGACATCCCTACTATTGATACAACCGTTGTACCTACAAAGAACACACATACAAGGACCCATCACAAGATCTCGTACAAACAACTTAACTATCGTGTACTTTCGCTTGGAACTATTTCTCACATACATGAGAATATGATGCCTAAATCAGATATATTTCTTACTCTTAGGAATGATGGACCAAGCATGGATGAGAGGGACAAGCATTGGAGCATGGTCATGCATGGAGATGGCAAAGAAGCATGTGATGATCCAAGAGAAGGCCACAGATGAAGATTTCGAACTTTGAGGCCACCATAATGACGAAAGAAGGCTTGGACGAAATATTCAAGATCAATACTTTACTTAATTCGTCCATAGCTTAATATGGTGTGCGACACCTTTATTTTGGGCCAGGCCCATGTAATTTTCGCAGGATTTTAATTAGCCACTTTTTAGAGTCCAGATTTGAGGAAAAGGACTTTAGGGTTGGATTCGCCACCACTTCCATGGCTGGCAAACCCCACCTTTTCGCCTTAAATACGCCCCCATAGCCGAACCTCTAGACTAGGATTTTGTTTAGACATTAAGTTAGCCATAGTCAACTTCGCCAAGGCTCGAGGCCGCAGAGGCCTCTTGTACTTCGACCTATTCGGATCCCACCTCTTCAATAAAGCTTTCCTCTTAATCCGCAATATCTTGATTGCAATATTGGTTCTTACTTGTTCTCGATTTCGTAGGAATTAAGACCCTCACTGGTCAGCCGATCGTGTTCACGCAGGATCGGTAACCTCTAGGAGATTGGCCTAGCGATTGCATTGGCGCCGTGTCGCACGTAGTCGAATCACAAGCCCGAACTCCACCAAATCGATTATCGCCATCTCATCGAAAGATCTACAGCTTTGCCCTATCAAGTGGTATCAGATTTCAGGTTGCTCGGTGAGATTTTACTGTTTTTCATAGATTAGATCTGTTTTTACCTATAACCCACGAAAAATCCAAAAACACAGTTAGAGTTTAGATCCATCCCATAACCAATCTACGCCTCGCATTATCTTTTCAGTTTTTGCATTGTTGAATTTGTGTCTACATCGTCGCGTCGAGTTGCTGGTCTTAGTGTCTCGTCCCTTAGAGTTTCGAGTTCTGATCATACTAGTCACCGCCACACTCGCCGATCACCGCCACCATATTCCTCCACCATATTCCGCCGCCATATACCCAGCCACCATAAACCCTAATACTCCGCCACCGCCTTCCTACCGCGACACACATCTGGAACCGCCTCCGAAAATTTTTTCTGGCTATACTATTTTTCGACCCCGGGGATCACTTTTCTCCATCGGCCGTTATAGCAATATTTTTTGGCAAGGCGCTTTCCGAGAAAATAGAAAATTTCAATTTTTTTGGGGCTAACCAATTTTTAGACCCCAGATCAATTCTAGACACTCGCCATCATAGTGATTTTTCACCTCTCGCTTTTCAGGTGCCATATCATCATACAGTGCTTGTTGTGTCGTCGTGACATCGTTGGTGATCTAGGCTCGCCTCTAGTACGCCCAGCCTAGGACCAAAGACAAGACTGTCGTTGAGCATTCTTTCAACTTTTGCATTGTTGTTTTGATAATTGCTAACCCCTTTTCTAAGCCTTCCCAGAGCTCCACAGATACTCTCCACGTGTGTTTCACTCGGTTATCGCTTGGTTCAATCTCTGGACCCACTGATCCTCGTGGTTGCACAATACCTTTTCCTGCTGTTTGGTAAGAACTTGTAAGAGCTTTGTATATTGCTTGACGGATTACGCGTGATTTCCACCATATTTCTGTACTATATACCTGTGCTTTTTAAGGACTAACCATGACAGATACTTCGCGGACCCCTGCCACAATGACGAACGAAGAACTACATGCCCACTTATCCGCGCTCTTGGTCATTCGCGCTGAAGACGTGGATATGCGCCTCGAGGAGTTTGACACCAAGCTCACCAACGCCGTGGACAAGATCGATGGACTAGATAAATCCTTCAACGCCAAGCTTGACGTTCGGTTCAAGGAGCTTCTGAACCGATTGCCCGCACCAAGCACCGCACCCACATGGCGCCTGGCGCATTCCGATCACGGGTCTGACCGTTGGTTTACGCCGCCGCACTTTGCTATCCGCGATCGACATTCCTCGGACTTTCGCCACATTGCTGCGACATTGGGGATGTATTTACGGGTACTACTACAACCCCGACGATTTATCCGTTTGACGAGGAGGGTGAACAACCTCCACAGGTACCTGCTGGTCGTCCCCGACATTACTACCGCAACGCTCGCCCACCGGTACGTGATGATGATCATGTTGCAAAGATTAAATTAAATATTCCATCTTTTGAGGGTAAATATAATCCTGATGCATATCTTACATGGGAGATGGAAGTAGAACAATGTTTTGCCTGCTTAAAATATCCTGAGAATATGCGTGTTAGTGCTGCTACATGTGAATTTACTAAATTTGCTTCCCTTTGGTGGTCTGAGTATTGTCGTTTAAATCCTACTACTATTCCTAGTACTTGGACTGCTTTAAAAACTGCTATGCGTGTTCGTTTTGTACCTCCCACTTATCAACGTGATTTACTAAAGAATCTGACACGCTTAGAGCAAGGAAAAAATTCTGTAGAAGAGTATTATCGTGAATTACAAACGGGATGGTTAGGTGTGGTCTTGTTGAATCTAATGAACAAATGCTTGCACGCTTTCTTTGGTGGATTAAACAAGGACATTCAGACATATTAGATTATAAGGAATATAATTCTATCACTGCTTTGTTTCATCTTGTTGCAAAGTCAACGTGAAGTGCAGGATCGCCAAACACCATGGAGGAGGACTAATAATTCGCAGGTCGCACATCCACTTGGACATCCCGACAATCAGCGCCTCGTGATTCGCCTCCACTACTACCACATCCAAGGCCACCACAAGATTTCCAGCTTCTCCACCATCATCCAATGCTCCGTCAGAGTGCATCTTCTATGGCTTCCACGGTAAGACAAAGGATATACAATGCCGCAAGTGCTAGGGTTTTGATCATATTGAGAGATGGCACAACACAACGTGTGATGATCGTGGCGAAGATGGTCAATACGATTCAGAAAGTGACTTTGATGAAGATACACTAGCCCTTATTTCGCCGAGATGGAGACAATTACGTCGATGAAGAGCCGAGGTAATGGGAGTCAAGCCGATCAATACAAGAGCTTAATTACACAACGTGTTGAGTGTGCAATTGAGCAAATCTGAGCAAGATCAACGCCACAACCTGTTCCAAACACGTGGTGTTGTCAAGGAAAGAGCTATACGGATCATCATTGATGGAGGGTGTTGTAATAATCGCCGTGTTGACATGGTAGAGAAGCTTGCCCAACAAGACAACGCCCACATTCATATTACATCCAATGGTTTGAGAGTTCTCGCAAGATCAAGGTAACAAGAACGGCACGCTGCAGCATTTTACTATTGGTACATATTCTGATTTTGTTGATTGTGATGTTGTACCTATGCAAGCTTGTTCTTTATTACTTGGTAGACCATGGCAATTTGATAGAGAATCTTTTCATAATGGTAAAACTAATCACTATTCTCTTATGCATGATGGAAAGAAAATTGGTCTAAAATCTATGACTCCCGAACAAATTTTAAAAGATGATCTTGCTAGAGCTAGTAGAGCTAAAACTGAGGAGAAAAACAAAAGTGAAAATCAGATTGTTGCTGCAGATTTTATACCACCAAAGAACACTAAATCTGATTCTACACATGCTACTGAAATTCGTTTGATGAGTCCATGTATGCTTGCAAAAAAAATTGATATTGCTGAACTAGATGTAAACAATACTCAATGTTATGCAATTGTCTGCAAAGAGGTTTTGTTTTCATTTGAGGATATGCCTCCTTCTTTGCCACCCGCTGTTGCTAACCTTTTGCAGGAATATGAGGACGTCTTTCCCGCTGAGTTGCCACCAGGACTACCTCCTATTAGAGGAATTGAGCATCAAATTGATCTAATTCGTGGTGCCACGTTGCCCAACCGCGCGCCATATAGAACCAATCCAGAGGAGACAAAGGAGATACAACGCCAAATTCAGGAACTACTCTACAGATATCATATTCGTGAGTCCCTTAGCCCTTGTGTTGTTCCTATTATTTTGGTACCTAAGAAAGATGGTTCTTCGCGCATGTGTACTGATTGTAGAGCTATCAATAATATTACTATTCGATATCGTCATCCTATTCCACGTTTAGATGACATGCTTGATGAATTGAGTGGCTCTACCATGTTTTCTAAAGTAGATTTGCGTAGTGGTTACCACCAGATTCGTATGAAATTAGGAGATGAATGGAAAACAGCATTTAAAACTAAGTTCGGTTTATATGAGTGGTTAGTAATGCCTTTTGGTTTAACTAATGCACCTAGCACTTTCATGAGATTAATGGACGAAGTTTTACGTGCTTTCATTGACGTTTTGTGGTAGTCTACTTCGATGATATTCTGATTTATAGCAAATCTTTAGAGGATCATTTGGACCATTTACGTGCTGTTTTCAATGCTTTACGAGATGCACGTTTGTTTGGTAACCTTGAGAAGTGCACCTTTTGCACCAATCGAGTTATGCTTGGCTATGTTGTTACATCACGTGGTATTGAAGTGGATCCACCAAGATTGAAGCTATTGAGAATTGGCCAGCCCAAGACGGTCACACAAGTGAGGACTTTTCTTGGCCTCGCTGGTTTTTATAGGCGCTTTATCAAAGACTTTGATCAATTGTTACAATGAATGAGCTTACCAAGAAGGATGTGCCCTTTGTTTGGGGCGATGCACAACAACAGGCCTTCGTCATATTAAAAGATAAGCTAACACATGCTCCCTTACTCCAACTTCCTGATTTTACTAAGACTTTTGAGCTTGAATGTGATGCTAGTGGAATTGGTTTGGGAGGGGTGTTATTACAAGAGGGAAAACCTGTTGCATATTTTAGTGAAAAATTCAGTGGGGCTAGTCTGAACTATTCTACTTATGATAAAGAATTATATGCGTTGGTTCGGACACTAGAAACTTGGCAACATTATCTATGGCCTAAAGAGTTTGTTATTCATTCTGATCATGAATCTTTGAAGCATATTCGTAGTCAAGCTAAGTTGAATCGTCGTCATGCAAAGTGGGTTGAATTTATTGAGTCTTTTCCTTATGTTATCAAACACAAAAAGGGTAAAGATAATATTATTGCTGATGCTTTGTCACGCCGTTATGCTTTGTTATCTCAACTTGACTTCAAAATATTTGGATTGGAAACTATTAAGGAACAATGTGTGCATGATGCTGAATTTAAAGATGTGTTGCAGAATTGTAGAGATGGTAGAAATTGGAACAAGTTCGTCTTCAATGATGGATTTGTGTTCCGTGCTAACAAACTATGCATTCCAGATAGCTCTGTTCGTCTTTTGTTGTTACAGGAGGCGCATGGAGGAGGATTGATGGGACACTTTGGTGTCAAGAAGACGGAGGATGTTCTTGCTGCACTCTTCTTTTGGCCACGTATGCGTCGAGATGTTGAGAGATTTGTGGCACGCTGCACTACTTGTCAAAAAGCTAAGTCTCGCCTTAATCCACATGGTTTATATATACCTCTTCCTGTTCCTAGTGTTCCTTGGGAGGATATTTCTATGGACTTTGTTTTGGGATTGCCACGAACACAGAAGGGGAGGGATAGTATTTTTGTTGTTGTGGATCGGTTTTCTAAGATGGCACACTTTATTCCTTGTCATAAAACGAATGATGCTGCGCATATTGCTGATTTGTTCTTTCGTGAAATTGTTCGTTTGCATGGTGTGCCAAATACTATTGTCTCTGATCGTGATACTAAATTTCTTAGCCACTTTTGGAGATGTTTATGGGCTAAGTTGGGGACTAAATTGTTCTTTAGTACTACATGTCATCCCCAAACTGATGGTCAAACTGAAGTAGTAAATAGAACTTTGTCTACTATGTTACGGGCTGTTTTAAAGAACTTAAAATTGTGGGAAGAGTGTTTACCTCATATAGAATTTGATTATAATCGTTCATTGCATTCTACCACAAAGATGTGCCCATTTGAGATTGTGTATGGTTTTGTTCCTCGTGCACCTATTGATTTATTGCCTTTACCTTCTTCGGTGCAACATAATTTGGATGCTACACAACGCGCTGAAATGATATTAAACTTGCATAAGACTACTAAAGATAACATTGAACACATGAATGCTAAGTATAAACTTGCTGGGGATAAAGGGAGAAAGCATGTTGTGTTTGATGTTGGCGATCTTGTTTGGTTACATTTGCGTAAAGATCGTTTTCCTGATTTACGCAAGTCTAAGTTAATGCCACGTGTTGCTGGTCCCTTTAAGGTGTTAGAGAAAATCAATGATAATGCATATAAACTTGAGTTGCCTGCAGACTTTGGTACGGTTAGTCCTACATTTAACATTGCGGATTTGAAGCCTTACTTTGGTGAGGAAGATGAGATTGCGTCGAGGACGACTTCAATTCAAGAAGGGGAGCATGATGTGGACATCCCTACTATTGATACAACCGTTGTACCTACAGCAACACACATACAAGGACCTATCACAAGATCTCGTGCCAAACAACTTAACTATCAGGTACTTCCGTTTCATGGAACTATTCCTCACATACATGAGAATATGATGCTGCCTAAATCAGATATATTTCTTACTCTTAGGAATGATGGACCAAGCATGGATGAGAGGGACAAGCATTGGAGCATGGCCATGCATGGAGATGGTAGCAAGCATGTGATGATCCAAGAGAAGGCCACGAATGAAGATTTCAGAACTTTGAGGCCACCATAATGAAGAAAGAAGGATTGGACGAAATATTCAAGATCAATACTTTACGAATTCGTCCATAGGTTAATATGGTGCTGCGACACCTTTATTTTGGGCCAGGCCCATGTAATTTTCGCAGGATTTTAATTAGCCACTTTTTAGAGTCCGTATTTGAGGGGAAAAGGACTTTTAGGGTTGGATTCGGCCACCACTTCCATGGCTGGCCGAAACCCCACCTTTTCGCCCTTAAATACGCCCCATAGCCGACCCTCTATACTCGGATTTTGTTTAGACATTAAGTTAGCCATCATAGCAACTTCGCCAAGGCTCCAGGGTCGCAGAGGCCTCTTGTACTTCGCGCCTATTCAGGATCCCACCTCTTCAATAAAGCTTTCCTCTTAATCCACAATATCTTGATTGCAATATTGGTTCTTACTTGTTCTCGATTTCAGGTAGGAATTAAGACCCTCGCTGGTCGCCGATCGTTCGCCGGATCGGTAACCTCCAGGAGATTGGCCTAGCGATTGCATTGGCGCTCGTGCTCGCACGTGTAGTCGGATCGTCAAGCCCGAACTCCACCAAATCGACTATCATCATCTCATCGAAAGATCGGACACCTTTGCCCATTCAACTACTACCGCCCCATACAGACGCCGCCAACAGAAGTCCCAGGACTGCAAGCGGTACTACCGAATCTGGACCCAGATTGTTGGGCCAGTACTACGGACCCAAGTCCCAGATTACCCGGTCCTGTGCTCATAAGACCACTGGGCCTTCGTCCCATTTACCCCTCTAGCTCGTCCAAACCCTAGTTTTATTCCCAAACTACCCCTGTTTATGTGGCTGGCCTATATATAGAGCCCCCACCCCTCATGTACCCCTGAGGCATAGATGATAGACTAAAGACAACCCCCATTGTGGAATCTCTAGTTTTGCCTCATCCCCTTTACCAAGGGGACCGACTATCGTCACCAACCTCGATTGGACTTTGCATCACGCATCCATCGTTGAACAAGGCCTTGGAGTTCGATGTCTCGTCTCCAAGTTGTCAAGACCCTCCCCAAGGTGTTCTTCCCTCTCCGATGCGGATTTGAGGGAGCACGTTGACCGATCTTTCCTTGCGAGGATTCTATCGGACCGGTGGCCGCCGTTCGGGAGCAATCGGCCTTGTATCGTGTGAGTTTTGCGTGTGTTCATCGTGTTCTTCGCGAGGTGTATGTTCGCTTCCGCTACCTTCTCCCTTTCCCCTCGCTTTCCCATCGATTTGACCATGAGATCCGTGAAGATCGAGCCACCCAAGAGGTTACTCCCTTCCATCCTCTGGTATCAGTAGCTTTTGGTTGCCACAGATTTCTCATCGATTTGGTCTTTTCCCCATAAATTCGAAAATTCCACCAAAAATAGCCCCAATTCGTGTTTTGGATCGATCTGTGATTTGAGTGCGTTTTGGTAGATTTTGATCCGTGGATTAAATGCAAAACTTGTTGATCTACTTTCATTTGCGTTCCCATAGCCTAATTCCTTTATTTCCCCCGTCGATTTGGTGTTTTTCTTGAAGATTTTCCGCCCAAATCATCCCAAAATCGCGAAAACGCGTCAGATCTGGGCGTCTCTGTCTCCAGCAGTATTACCGGTCCAAAAATTCGGTACTACCGCCATCCGGTACTACCGGGCCCAAAATCCGGTACTACCCCCCAATACAGAAAGAAAAAACAGATTCCCAGATTTCAGCCTCTCACCGTTTTGAGCATAACTTTTGCATTCGAACTCGGATTTTGGTGTTCTTTAGCTCGTTTCGAAGAGGAGAAGAGCTCTACATCATCATCCACGTTGTTCATGCTATCTACTCCATCCAAATTCCGTGAGCAAGGCGGAATCCAACAATAAAGGGTGAAGATCGTCGACGAAAGGTATAAACATTCCGTGACTTCTCCCCACTTGCATTCCTTTGTGAACCCCACTATCTTTGCGAGCAACAAACACCTATTGAGACTAGTTTATCTTATGATTGCTTGGGCTATGAACATTTGATACCTTGTAGATTCCGAGCAAACGTTGTGAGCGCTATCTCATATAGTTATCTTGTATAGTTGTTGGCACAAGGAAGAGTGTTAGGGGGTAACCCTTGGGTTGGCCCGATCTTTCACGAATCTCCGCGGGAATCGAGGGTAAAGCGGTGGAAGGGGGAAAGGGGATGAAATCCACGAGCACACGCACACGAAGAACCCGACGAACTCACGCACACAAAACACGATACACGCCGATAACTCACGCCGGTGGCAACCGGTCCAACATAATCTCTAGGATCGGTGTTGGGCGAAGCTCGCTCTCCACGCCAACAACGGGGGACGAGGTGCTTGGTGAGATCTTGACAACTTGGGGGCGAGAAACCGAGAACCCAAGGCCTTGTACAACTTGAACGCACTAGGCAAGATCCAAGAGGTGGGTGGATAATCCGGTGCTCCTTGGTAGGAGAATGAGACCAATAAATGTAAGTTCCTCAAAGGGTTTCCTTAATCTATTATTATCCAAGTCTAGGGTTTACAATGGAGGGTGGGGGCTATTTATAGGCCAACCACGAAAACAGGGGTATTTTAGGAACAAATAGCGAAATATAGAGAGGGTTACAGGGTGCTGGCCCGACTTAACACGATCAGGTTCTGTGTCGTCCGGTAGTACCGGTCCAGCTCGTCCGGTAGTACCGGTCAGCCGGTAGTACCGCTTCCTGGCCCGGTAGTACCGCTTGTCGTCCTGGGACTTCATTGGAGCCTTCATTGGTGGCGGTAGGGACTTAGTGCTGCGTCGTCCAGAGTACCGGTCCTGGGCCGAGTACCGCTAGTGACAAGAGCATTTGGCTTTACTGGGTCTTCACAGGTGAGTGATGGCGGTGAGTGCCACGGCGGTAGTACCGCTGTGTCCGTAGTACCGCTGGCGATGAGAGCATTTGGTCTCTTCCGCAGTGCTCCTCCGTCTGTGGGTCCTTCTCTTGCACTGATGATGCACAAGGTATGGGTATGAAGTAGCAGCCATCCAAGGGTGTATCAAGTCACACAAGGAGAGGCGAGTTCACCTTAGCTTGAAGGAGTTTGGCTCAGCGAGTCATGGGTCCACTTGGGGAGCTCGTGGGAGTAGATGTAGTAGCGGTCAGAGGACGGCATCAGCTCCCCCTTGGGAAAGAGTCGCCTCATGCTCAACCTTCTCAACTTCATCTTCTCCATGGTAGGGTGAGAGGTCCTTGACATTGAATGTCGAGCTCACAAGATACTTTGATGTTGGGATATCGATGATATAAGCGTTGTTGTTGATCCTCTTGAGCACTTTGAATGGTCCATCACCCCTTGGCTTGAGTTTGGAGTCGCGTTCCTTGGGGAAGCGGTCTTTACTTAAGTGTATCTGTTAGGGGGTGTAACCCTTGGGTTGGCCCGATCTTTCACGAATTCCATGAGAAACGAGGAGAAAGCGGTGGTCGGGGGATGGAATCAAGGAAGGCGATGAAAACCACGAACACACACACACACACCAAAACACGATACACGCCTACTCCTCACGCCGGTGGCAACCGGTCTAACATAATCTCTAGGATCGGTGTTGGGCGAAGCTCGCTCTCGATGCCAACAACGGGGGATGAGGTGCTTGGTGAGATCTTGACGACTTGGGGGCGAGACACCGAGAACCCAAGGCCTTGTACAACTTGAACGCATTAGGCAAGATCCAAGAGGGGGGTGGATAATCCGGCGCTCCTTGGTAGCAGCATGAGACCAATAGATATAAGTCCTCAAAGGTGTAACTACCTCGGTGAATTACGCTCCTAGATACAAGCCTAGATGAGCAGTAGTGGTTGAAATAGTACGGTGGGGCCCCAAAAGCCACTCACGGGTAGACCTTTCGGCCGTCCCAACCACTACCAACTCAACGGGACCTCAGACGAATGTCCAGCGAAGGGATCAACTACATACACAAGTGGGTATGTATGCAAGCCACCATACAAGAGTACATCAGAGCCATACCATCTAGAAAGAAAGGAAATATAGAAACGCCATACGGCAAGATTCAAATGACCTAGATAGATCTAATATTTTAGGATACTTCCTCATACAGCACACATCAGAGTATCATGCGGAAGCGGCAAACAAAGTCCGAGTACGGATAAGAAGCAAATTGGCATAAGATGCCATAGAAATAAGCACATCCCGCCCACAGATCTCACGGATCCCCGTTCCCGGAATCTCTACACCGAACGATCGTTGCCCACATCATCATCCTCTTCCACCCAATATCCGTCCTGCGAGGGTACCTGTTCATCTGAACCAATAATTTATCGTGTGAGACCCTAAGGGTACTCAGCAAGTCTTAATGCCTCTAAAGGGGACACAACCTGGGGTGACGCAATTGCAGCGAAAGATAAACCCAAGCAGTTCTACAGATAAACGCTAACCATCCGCCTAACCAATGATAGACGGATGTACGTGAATTAAGGACAACAGTTATAACATAATTTCATCGATCCATCCTCCTCCTCGCTACCAACGAGGAAGCGGAAACAACCCCCATCCGTTGGAAATTTTATTAACCATTCCATGAGTGTTGCACTATTTACTAGTCAAATTACTTAGTCGATTAAAGCGGTACTTTAGTTATGCTTGTTCATGATCGAGAACTGCTCCAAGTCGTCCATATCCATGGACACGGCTTTGAAAAGTTTTACCGGCCGTGCACCAATAGCAACACACGCCGATCAACCTCGGAAAACCAAATCAAAACCCAACGAGGCCTTCACGACAAAGCAATCACAAGATTGAAATATTTCAGGGGCCACCCATTGAGTAGACCCGCAACGAAGTTAGTGACTTGAGACGGACTCAAGGTTTGCGTCAATGGTCAGAAGCGATCGGGAACCCGAAAGTGTGGCTTGTCGATACCGCGAAAACACTCCGCTTACCTAACAGACAAAGTGTGCTCCTCGACAATCGTAAATACTGAAGTAGCATGGCATAAGTACAGATGAAATAAAACCTCAAACTAGTTTGTGGCCCCAAGAAATAAGACGGAATCAAGCTCGCTGTGGGGTCCCATATACCTCCCGGATGTGGATAGCGCGATAAATCAAGGAATAGGAATCAAGTACTCGGGGTCTTACGGGACACAAGTGAGCAGGAAAAACCAAATAGCAGATATTGCTCACCGATGCCACTTTCATTAGTTATCCCATTACTACTCAGGTTAAGTTGTTTATGTACCTCGTTATCCATCAGACTCTCACAAACCCTACACATGCTGTTCTACGACTCGCATGGCTCAAACAACTCCTGTAGTAATGACTCATGGGATGGAGGAACAAGCTCGGTGGGGTTTAAAGTAAAGGCTATGCAATACTTGGGATTCAATTTAATGCAATCGCGACTCAATGATGCAAGAATAAGATAGAGGCAATAGGTACTGTATGTATGCAAGCATGTGGAAGTGCTTGCCTGGCAACTCAGTTGAAGCGAGAGACGGATCTGGGTAATGCTCCTGGTTCTCTTGATATATCCCCTGCTCAGTGTCTATCCGAGAAAAACCAAACAAACAAGGCCAACATGAATATAGAGCACAAGCATATGAATAAGATGCGTCAAGCAAACAATCATGCCATGATGAATGATGCACAATTTGCATGGCATTAAAGTAGCATGGCATGGGTGAGGTGTGGTATGCAAGAATAAGGCATTTTATTAAGGTTGGACCACATTTTGTTGTCATAACAGTTGTTGTACACTATATTTTTATATGATGCATGCTGCAATTGAAGTCAAGGATAGCATAAACAGAAAGGTCTCGTCGAGCTGATCATTTTAGACATATCATTTGCTAAATTTGGAATTATAAAACAATAGTTATTAATTATTTAAGTTCTAGTGGCATTTGTGGTAATTTAATTCAACTTGGAATTTAAAATGTGCAAAAGGCAATTTGAATGGCATATTTGAAATCCTTACATTTTTCTGATTCAAAAACATATATCATTTGCATTATTTGGATTTATAATTGAAAAGTTATTTAAAATCTGATTTGAATTTGATTTTGAATTAATTGAATTAGATTTGAAATAAACAGACAAGGCAGAAACTTTTTACACCCATCTACAGCTAGCTCCACCTGGCAGATGATGGGCGATGAGGGCCCACGCTGCAGCCAACTTCTACATGCGGCTCGCTAGCCCAGAGATGCAGTGGGGCGGTTAGCAGGCCCACCCGCCAGCGAGTGGACGCGAGACGGCCACGCGGCGCAGCGGGAGGGACTGCGGGTTGCTAGATCAAAACAACGGGCACCTTTTTGCAAAACTGCACAGAGACAGACGTATGGAGCCGAGGGAGTGCGGGTTTAGGCGGGAGAAACTTCGAGGACCTAAGCGCAAAATGCCAATTCCTGTCGGAACGGCAGCGGCCGCCGACGCGACCGCCGGGCGTTTGGTCGACGTTGGCGAACCACTGGGTGAAACGGGGTGCTTCAAAAACCAAAAGTGGAGAGGGCGACACGGGCTACAAATTACCTACAGGTGGCATCGCCACGAGGGCTACAAAGACGCGGGCGTTGAACAGCGCGATTCATCACGCAGGCTGCGGCTTGGCCGGCCTTGACGCGAGGCACGCACGCAGTGCGCTCGTCGGAGTGCGGCGGGGCTACGGCGAACTAGAGAGGACCAGGGGGTGTCTAGGGGTTGCAGGAGCTCACCATGGTGTTGTCGGCGTAGCCGGGGGCGTTGAGGTGGCGAGGATCGGCGAGGGGGCAGCAGTCGGGCGTCTGGCGGTCACGGGCACGGCGGCGGCGAGCTGCTCCGGCGGGGCTATGGCTGGTTCCTCGCGTCCTGGGCGTTGCAGGGGAAGCAGGCGAGACTCCTGGGGGCTCTGACCTGCCTTGGCGCGGGAACGAGAGCAGAGGCGGCCGCCGTTAGGGTTTAGAGGGCATGGTGGAGAGGTTGCTCGCTAGGGAGGAAGAAGGGAGGCAGGGGGAGGAAGAGAGGCCTGAGGGGGATCTGGGGAGGCTAGAGGCGAGGGGGAAGGATAAGATCGAAAGGGGGGCAGGTAGATGGCGTGGGGGCTTGCGTGGGGGAGGGGCAGGTCGGCTCGGCGCCACCTTGTCCTTCCTCACGTGCTCGGTAGGGCCACGGCAAGGCCGGGGAGGGGAGAGGGAGGCTGCCAGGTGGGTCTGGGGAGGAAGCTAGGGTGGGGGCACGCCGGCAGAGAGAGAGGGCCGAGAGAGGGAGAGGGATGGGCTCGGCCTAGGGTTAGGTTTGGGGGGGTGGATAAGAACATGTTAGCTAGGGTTTCGCTAGATAGGTGGGGTTTAGGTTTGGGGGTGGCTTAGGGTTGGTTTTTGAGAGGGAAAGGATAGTTGCTAGGGTTATTTGGCAAGATCAAACCATGCACTAAACAAGCTCTAACAAGATCAACACAAGAAAAAGAGAGAGAGAGAGAGAGAGAGAGAGAGAGAGAGAGAGAGAGAGAGAGAGAGAGAGAGAGAGAGAGAGAGAGAGAGAGAGATGTGGTGGTAGAATTTTGAGCAAGAACAACATGGTTCAAGCCAAGAGAAAAAGGTAGAGCTAGAGATTTTTGAATCATGCATGCTCCATTCAAAGACCAAACAAGATCAAAAAGAAAAGAGGTAGGGAGAAGGATGTGGGGGTTTAGGCTCATGCACACCCACATGATCACATGTGCATGCATGGATGTGGATGGTGATTAGGTTAGGTTTAGATTAAGAGGAGGGTTTTGGTGGGGTATGGGTTTAGATTGGACAAAACAAACAAGCTCAAGCAAGGGAAAAGAGAGGATCCATGCAAAAGAAAACAAATAAAAATGCAAAGGGCAAGCCAAAGGTGGTGCTTGCATGGGCCATGCATCAATATTAAATGCCATGTCTTAACCTTGTGAAAACAAAATATAATCCCATGGCATTTATTCATGTGCAACCCCAAAAGTGGAGTAAGGCCAAGCAAAAGATTATGGGTGGAATCCAACCAACCAACATGAGCTAGGGGTAAACTCAAATAAAATGCCAAGCTCATATTAATTGGATGGTGAAATTATAAGGTGGTGAAGAAAAGGTGGTGGAGTTATTAAGAGATATGCCCCCAAATCAACTTGGGCATTTAACAATATATCAAGATCCAAATACAATATCAAGAGGCAACTACAATTAATAATGCACATGAGATAAGAACCAAACAAGAAGGGGTTTTATATAATGCTCAAATGCAAGGTGACATGATGACATGAGCATGACATGATGATGATGCCACATTTATATGTTGGAAGTGGCCCTTTTATTACTAGAACAAGTAGCATTACAGGTGTTAGACAACTGGGATGCTACAAAAGGTTTTCCTTAATATCTATTACATCCAAGTCTAGGGTTTACAATAGAGGGTGGGGGCTATATATAGACCAGCCACAAAACAGGGGTAGTTTCGGAACAAAAGGTAAATTATAGGAAAGGGTTACAAGGCACAGGGCCGAACTCAGGCGTTCAGGAGCAGTCAGGACCGGTAGTACCGGTCCTGCAACCGATAGTACCGGTCGCAACCGGTAGTACCGCTCCGGGAGCGGTAGTACCGCTTGAGGGTCTGGAGCTTCCGTTGGAGGCGCCTGTGGCAGAGCGGAGGGCGGTACTGCATTGTCCGTAGTACCGGTCGCGGGACCGGTAGTACCGCTTATGCTCGAGCGTGAGCGGTGCTTCGGAGCGTCCGAGGCTGGGCGATAGGACCGCTTGAGCGGTAGTACTGGCCGTCTCAACCGTAGTACCGCTTGCTTCGGCAATGGTCGTTGCTTCCCCTCCGTTCCTTGGGTCATTTTCTTCGTACCTGATGATGCACAATGTATGCGTATAAAGTAGCAAGACATCTAAGGGTGTGTCGAAGTCACACAAGGAGAGGAGCGAGTTCACCTTAGCTTGAAGGAGTTTGGCTCGGGCGCGAGTCATGGGTCCACTTGGGGAGCTCGTGGGAGTAGATGTAGTAGCGGTCGTAGGACGGGCTGCATCATCTCCCCCCCCCTGGGAAAGAGTCGTTGATAAAGGATCGAGGGGATGATCCTTTAGTTTGTCCCGATCTTTCACAGTGAGTCACCCGGATAGTAATCCTTCCAACAACGCCAATGGACGTCACCTGAAGAAGAGGAACGAAATCAGCAAGTAACGTGATGAAGATCACCACGCCTCAAACCAAAACACGACAATCCTTGATGAATACAAGAACCTCCGCGACAATATCAATACGATAGATAACACGGCATCGCCGTCCCCGGAGGGATGCTTCACCAAGCAACACACACGATAGTTTTAGACTAATCAACTGAAATCAAAAGCTCCCCTAATCTAGAGGGCGTTCCCAGGCTTATATGGCCGTCGGAACGTCCGAAAAACGTGAAACAAAACGTGTCCGATACAGTCAGATCCGTCCAAATCTGTTGGTAACTTCCAGGCCGGACTTTCCGCCCTAAGTAGGGGCGGAATATCCGCCCCCCCGGATTATCTTCCCCTGGGGCGGATTATCCGCCCCCTATACTGAGCCTCGCGCCTGTAGTCCTTAGCAGAGTTCCTGGAGCAGGGCCGGATTATCCGCCCCCTAGGGACGTGTAAGTACTCGTTGGAAAGCTCTCGGAGTGATGTTTCCAACAAGTGCTTATTTGCTTGATTTGGAGTTCGTATGAAGAATCCACGTCCGTTTCAATTTGTGGCTTCGTCCGAACTGAACCTTCCTTCTTGATGATCTTCTCTTGCGCCTTCCTCCCGCTCCTCCCTCGCGCATCCTTGCCCATATCATCCTCCCCCCCTTCAAAGAGCGTTGTCCCAAACGCCTGAGGGTCGTCTCGAAAGGGTGGCGTGATATCAACAAAATCTTCACGCGTCTTTGCCATCTTCAAGTCTTGCTTGCCTACCTCACCACATCCTCCCGCCTGGCCTGCTTGACTTGATACAACCCTGGGTGGCTGCACCTCCTTTCTTCTCCACATAAGCTTGGACTTAGGCGCCACCATCTTTTTCTTCTTCTCAACTATTGTTGGATCCCGTGGCTGCTGAACATGGACCTTCTTTGCACGAACCGGCATAAGATGAGTGATGCATGGACCACACAACTGACGAACATGTCCATCCTTGCCTCTATGCACACGCACTGCTGCTCCAACAAAACGTCTCTGAGGTGTTCTAACAAAATTGTGGCCGACTACCCGCGGCACCATATGCACCCGAACGTGATCAGCAACATCGTCATCGGTCTGAACACCTATGTCAACACGAACTGGAAGTGGAACACATGGAACACATGCTGACATATTCTTTCCTTCATCAATAAGAGGCTTGACTTCAACCAGCTTGTCACTAACAAGAACAATTGGCTTGTCATCTACAGGCATGGGTGAAACAATATCACTACTGACGCTCTTCGCATCATGCTCCTCAGGTTGCACCTTAGCTAGCCCTGGTTGTGGCTTAGCCTTATGCAACTTCTCCTTGCGAACCACCAACACCACATCGGACTTGATTTGATCCTCTCTCATAGGCTTCAAAGTCTGATGTTTGCCATCATGCACAAAAGTTGCTCTCCCAGCATGTAACGCATTACGATCATACTGCCATGGACGTCCAAGTAACAACCCACATATCTCCAATGGCAACACATCGCACTCAATCTCATCAACATAATCACCAAATGTAAATGGCACACGCACCTTGTGAGTTACCTTCACCATACCGCAGCTATTTAACCACTGTAGATGCTTAGGTTCAGGAATACGCCATGTGGACAACCCCAATTCTGCCACCATTGTCTTGCTAATGCCACTAGTACAACTTCCTCCATCAATAATCAACTTGCATGCTTTACCTTTGATCATGCATCGCTCGAATAAATTCCAACGCTGGCCTCTATCCGCCGGCCATACAAGTCTCATCATGTACTCTCTTGAGTTTCATATTTAGCCCACTCAATGGTTCAACCTCTTCCATCGTAGTTTCAGTGCACACAACAACCTCGGCAACAACAGATTGCTTCTCCTCGGAAGGTTTTGTCATCGCCACGCTAACCGCTTCAGACCGGAACAACCTCGCGACCTCCTTTGAACGAGACGGAATAGACACAATGGCAACCCAAGCATCATGAACTGTCTTCAAGGGCTTGGTACAAGATACCTGCATTTAGGAGCCATAAACAGCCACGCAAAAATATTGAAGTCCTTCCAAGTTGCATCCATAATGTCCTTTTCACACATCTCTTTATCCCACCAACGAGCTATCTCTTCATCTACACGTCGCAATGCAAGAAGCACACGTGTAGGATTATCCAAATACTCATATGTATCACATCTGTAAAAACCATCTTGCATGTGACGCGTCCACAACTCATATTCATCATACGTTGCCATGTGAACCAGTTTCCACATGATTTGAGAATCATCACATAGTACACCGTTCAAGATGTCGAGATAGTCATTGTACACATCACCAGATCTCTTTCCAGAAACACACCGTTTGCCATAAAAGTCACCAGAAAAAGAATCCATCTCGATCAAACTTCTATCACCAACTAGACGTAATAGAAATTGGCGATATCCGTGCGATTATCACCCTCGGGCCGGATTATCCGCCCTAACACGAAATGTAACAGATCTTGAGATCTGATCGCACGACCAGAGTTCTCCCGATCCGACGGTAATGCGATTTTCAGATCAATCAACCAATCTCACCGTGAGCAACACTGGAATCTGATACCACCTGATAAAGGATCGAGGGGATGATCCTTTAGTTTGTCCCGATCTTTCACAGTGAGTCACCCGGATAGTAATCCTTCCAATGACGCCAATGGACGTCACCTGAAGAAGAGGAACGAATCCAGCAAGTAACGTGATGAAGATCACCACGCCTGTTGGACCCCTCCTGTATAAAGGATAGGATCCCTGTGATTGCAATGCTAGTCCCTGGATCAATAGCTAGCATCCACAGTTTAGATGTAATATCAAGAAACAAAGGTCATATTATATCTTTATAACCAGGAATAACATAATTTTATTACATCAATTCATAGCTCATTTGGATATTACATTACATTGCAGCGGAATAACTATAAGCATGGGGTCCTTCATCTTCAAAGTGTCACAGGCAGATGTTGGTTGTAGACTTTGTAATCCTAAACAATCAATCTTCACTAAAAGCAGTCAAACCTGCAACATACAAGTTACAGCCACAAAGGGTCAATACATTTGAATTGTATTGGCAAGTGATACTATGGTAGTATAGTGGAGTCTATCATCTATATGCATTTGGCTAAGTGGAGTTGAGGCTTGCATTGCTCAAAATAGATTTTTCTTATCATTTTGAAAATACTAAGTTTTTATTTGACAAAATCATTTCCCTCAATCAAAGATTTCAAGATCCTTGTACCAAGCCATCTCTCCATCAATGATTGAAGAATTCAAACAACCCTTGTTTAATCCACAAGTTTTTAATTTAGAAATTGGAATGATGAGATTCTTGATTGCTTCCATGTCTTGATGCTCAAATTGTCCTTTACCAGGGACATGGCTAAGTACTTAGATTTTACACTGCAGAGGGGTGCACTTTACCCACAAGACTTGGTTTCCCAAGACAAAATCTTTGAAGCCTTCCCTTAGACCAAAATGGACGCGCTCCAACCTATCAAACACTACCACCCATGTCCATTTGGCTAAGTTCTTGCAACCTATATGATCATGGCAGAGCCCATATTGCCAAGTGGTTGCACTTGAAGCTTCTCAACATTTGACATCTCAAATCCCTTTGTTTCTGGGTGGCATTCCACAAGTGAGATACACAACCCAAGTCCATGGCCTTGTGTAACCACTCAACATATCCCAATCCTTCCATTCCACCCAGGAGGTTCATTAACTTAGTTGTTTTATTAGACAAAATCACAAGTCCTCAGACTTAGAATATTTTTCCATAGTGTGAATATATATTCCACCCATGTTTTCTATTAGCTAGGCTAAGCTTGGTAGTAATAGGATACTTAACTTAGGAAATCCTACTAAGGATTCATCTACTAGGTTTTACTATAGCAAGGTCTATACTTAGCAAAATCCATGCAAGTTTTACTTAGCAAAATCACTAATGCATAGAGAAAGTAATGGGATAGTAAGTATGAAGCATCACTTGCCTTTTTGGTAGAGTATAGGTTCACTTCTTGATCTTTGCAACAATCACACTCTTCAAGTCACTACAAATCAATCAAGCAAGGAACAGGCTCAATCTACCAATCAAGCAAAACAACACACATAAATAACAAAGTCAAAGAAATGCATGCAAGCATGCCAAGCTTTGTTTTGTTTGAAAAAGTGGTTCCTAGTGGGTCATAGTCATTTGGGTACATCTAATGGTCATTTCCTAAAGTGGCCAAGTCATTTGTAAAATGTTTCACTTTAAAACCATTTTCAAAACAAAGTGTTATTTTATGTGGTGTAGAATTATTTTTTTACTAAGGCATTAGCCTATAGGGTTCACCAAATGAGTTGCTATTGCAAAACTTGGTGTTTTAGTCTTTAGGTTTGTTCCAAACCATCTACTCAAAGTTTTCTTTACAAAAACATTTTCTTTACAAAATTTATTATTTTTCTTTGGCTAGAAATGGACTAAACTAATTAATCCATTCTAATCTTTTTCAAATTCACTTTCAAAACCATGGGTTGGTTCCTAGGGTCAGTAAGGTCACAACAAACCATTTTGCAAAGGTTTTATCCTTAAATTCAATTTTAAACAATTTTTATACTCTAAACAAGCATACATATGTTTCTGCAAATTCAAACAAGCTAACAGCTACTATTTTCTAAACTAAGGGTAGGGTTGGTTAGGGCTTGTTCTCCTGAATTCATTGATATAAAATTTGTCAAATTTGGACGTGTGGTTTGAAAGTTACAATGGTTTGAAAATTGCATTTCAATCTGATTTCAAAATTGCTTTTATCTCAACCATC
This sequence comes from Avena longiglumis, assembly GCA_030063025.1. NCBI lineage: Eukaryota > Viridiplantae > Streptophyta > Magnoliopsida > Poales > Poaceae > Avena > Avena longiglumis. The sequence continues at coordinate 290,144,091 of CP125979.1, forward strand.
GACACGCGTCGTTATCCCATCGGGCGATACCGGTTCCGGATCGGCGGCGTTGGCCGTTGGATCTAACTATCAACGCGTGGCTCATATCGATGCATACCCCTTCGTTAAGTCATCAGTTTCTACGCGTCTGATCTAAATCGAACGGTCCTGATCGAACAACCACAAAGTGGCGGCGCTGGCGGCGGTGGTTAGCGGCGGTCACGATCGATAGCCCGGCGACAGAAGCGAGAGAGAATGGGCATGCTCACCGGCTCGGGGTCACGGCGAAGCCTGTGGTATCGCTGGTTTGACAAGGCGCCAGAGGTAGTCGCAATCCCTCGTCGGAGTTGAGAACGGCGACGACCTGTTCGAATGTTGTCGAAGGTGAGGATAGAGGCCCTAGGACAAACGGAGGGTACGGTTAGGTTCGCAAGAGGGAGGCGAGTATGTGCATCATCGAGACGGAAGGGGTCGATGTTACCGGAGGACTCCGAGTAAGCGCGACGCGCGGCTCGAAGTTTGTCGTAGCCGAGGCTCTGGGGCGCCCGCGGTCAAGTGGGTGGTACGGGGAGGAAGGTCTGGGAGTGGGGAAGCTGTCAGGGTGCTCGGGGAGGCTCGGGGTGGTGTGTGCTGGTCGGATTTTGGCGAGGATGGTCGTCGGAGTTGGTGAGGTTGAAGTGGTCAATTGGAGCAGCACTGGGGCGGAGAGGAACTGGAACCAGAGGGGAAACGGAGAGGAGGGACTAGCGATTTAACACGCGTGCTCACTGTGGCTTTTACTCGTGGCATCAAGGCGAATTAAGCCGAGGAATTAAGCCTGCAACGCAGGGAGAGAGGGGAAGAATCGACATGGGGTGGGGAAGAAGAACAGTGGAAGGGTCCACCGGTCGTGGGGAAAAAGAATCGAGGAGGTCCACCGGTGAGGATGTGGGTTAGGTTCGAGTGAAAAGAAGCGTTCGGAGGGAAAAGAGCTGGGCATTTGGTGGGCTTCGTGTTCTCTTGGGTTGGGTTGGTTCTTTATTTTTTTTCTGTTTTCTGATTCCTTTTCTTTTTCTATTTCTATTTTTCTGATTTGATTTTCAATCAACATTTCAAACATTCAAACCATTCGAACAATTCAAACTTTTGTATTGAGTTTTGGTTCTGTCAGAGTATAAACCAACTTCCAAAAAAAATAACATTTTAAATCTTTTTAGGTTCCATTTATTAATTAAATAAAATGGACTATTAGTTAAATAAAATAGGGTTTGTTTTATTTAATAAAATCTTCATTTAAAATCCAAATATTTTCAAAACCCAATCAAGAGGGTGTTATTTGGAAATAAATAATATTTTGATACTTGTTTAAAATAAAATAATCCTTTTTCTTTAGGGTCCATTAATAATTATATATAATGGGCCTTAGTTATTAAATCAAATAGAGTTTGATTTTATTAATAAAATCTTTATTTGAAACTAAATATCTTCAAAACCAAATTAGTGGGTTTTATTTGGGAAATGTAGAATACTTGGAGATTTGTTTTAAAATAGAATAACATTTTATTTTAGGGTTCATTATTAATTAATATAATAGACTTTCATTATTATTTCAAAGAGGATTTATTTTATTTGAGATATTTATTTTGAAAAATAAAGCCAAAACACTTTAGTATGTTTTATTAGAGAATATAAATTACTTGGAAAACCTATTTTAAACAATTTAATAAGTTTTGATGTTTTAATTAAAATGGTAAAGTCCTTTATTAAATAAAATTGGATATTAAATCCTTATTAACTTATTTTAAATAAACCTTTGCTAAATTTATTTAGAATAAAATGTTTTAATTCCAAAACTTGGCCAAGTTTTAATTTGGCTTTATAAAACAATCTTTGTTTATTAAACCATATTTTCTTTTGAATACCAAATCTTTTATTAAAGGATCAAGTAATAGTATTTCCAAAACATTTTTAATTTCCTTTATTAAATGTTTTTCTTTATGAATCCTTTTAAGATCTTATTTAATTCAAATGGGTTTGAAGTCCTAATTGAATTCAAAAAGTTTCTTCTGGCTCTGAAATTTAAGCAAAGTTTTAGTTTATTCATTTATTTTCACATTACAAGATTTGGAAAATCTTGGGATGTGACAATGCCTCAAACCAAAACACAACAATCCTTGATGAATACAAGAACCTCCGCGACTATATCAATACGATAGATAACACGGCATCGCCGTCCCCGGAGGGATGCTTCACCAAGCAACACACACGATAGTTTTAGACTAATCAACTGAAATCAAAAGCTCCCCTAATCTAGAGGGCGTTCCCAGGCTTATATGGCCGCCGGATGATGTGGACATCCCTACTATTGATACAACCGTTGTACCTACAGCAACACACATACAAGGACCCATCACAAGATCTCGTGCCAAACAACTTAACTATCAGGTACTTTCGTTTCTTGGAACTATTCCTTACATACATGAGAATATGATGCTGCCTAAGTCAGATACATTTCTTACTCTTAGGAATGATGGACCAAGCATGGATGAGAGGGACAAGCATTGGAGCATGGCCATGCATGGAGATGGCAGCAAGCATGTGATGATCCAAGAGAAGGCCACGGATGAAGATTTCAGAACTTTGAGGCCACCATAATGAAGAAAGAAGGCTTGGACGAAATATTCAAGATCAATACTTTACTTAATACGTCCATAGCATAATATGGTGTCATGACACCTTTATTTTGGGCCAGCCCATGTAATTTTCGCAGATTTTAATTAGCCACTTTTTAGAGTCCAGATTTGAGGAAAAGGACTTTTAGGGTTGGATTCGCCACCACTTCCATGGCTGGCGAAACCCCACCTTTTCGCCTTAACACGCCATAGCCGAGCCTCTAGACTCGGATTTTGTTTAGACATTAAGTTAGCCATAGTCGCAACTTCGCCAAGGCTCGAGGCCGCAGAGGCCTCTTGTACTTCGCACCTATTCAGATCCCACCTCTTTCAATAAAGCTTTCCTCTTAATCCGCAATATCTTGATTGCAATATTGGTTCTTACTTGTTCTCGATTTCGTAGGAATTAAGACCCTACCGGTCGGTGATCGTGTTCCGCAGGATCGGTAACCTCCGTGAGATTGGCCTAGCGATTGCATTGGCGTTTCGCACGCGTAGTCGGATCGTCAGCCCGAACTCCACCAAATCGACTATCATCATCTCATCGAAAGATCGGACACCTTTGCCCCATCAAGTGGTATCGATTTCGGGTTGCTCGGTGAGATTTTACTGTTTCAGTAGATTAGATCTGTTTACCTATAACCCACGAAAAGCCAAAACACAGTTAGAATTTAGATCCATCCCATAACCAATCTACGCCTCGCATTATCTTTTCAGTTTTTGCATTGTTGAATTTGTGTCTACATCGTCGCGTCGAGTTGCTGGTCTTAGTGTCTCGTCCCTTAGAGTTTCTAGTTCTAATCATACTAGTCACCGCCACAATCGCCGATCACCACCACCATATTCCGCCGCCATATACCCTGCCACCATAAACCCTAAAACTCCGCCACCGCCTTCCTACCGCGACACGGATCCGATCACCTTTCCTGCCGCGGCACGAGTCCGAGTTGAGTCATTATTTCCTAGTTATTTCTTTTGACTTTCCTTCTTTGTTGTTTCCGTGTTCCGCTAAAGTCCGTGTCGAGCTAGGAGTCCGGTCGTAAGTCCGGTTTGGAACCGCCTCCGAAAAAATTTTCTGGCTATACTGGTTTTCGGCTTTGGGGATCACTTTTCTCCATCGGCCGTTATAGCGATATTTTTACGCTGCGCTTTCGAGCAAAATAAAAAATTTCGAAAAAAATTTTTTGGGGCTAACCTCTTTTTAGACCCCGTAGATCAGTTCTAGACACTCGCCATACTAGTAATTTTTTGCATCTCGGATCGCTTTTCAGGGTGCTATATCATCATACAGTGCTTGTTGTGTCGCGTCGTGACATCGTTGGTGATCTAGGCTCGTGTCTCTAGTACGGTCTAGCCTAGGACCAGACAAGCATCGTCGTTGAGCATTCTTTCAACTTTTGCATTGCTGTTTTGATAATTGCGACCCTTTGCTAAGCCTTCCCGAGCTCCACGGATACTCTCCACGCGGTGTTTCGACTCGGTAATCGCTTGGTTCAATCTCTGGACCCACCGATCCTCGTGGTTGCACATCGCCTTTTCCCGCTGTTTGGTAAGAACTTGTAAGAGCTTCAGATATTGCTTGACGGATTACGTGACTTCCACCATATTCCCGTAGTATATACCGTGCTTTTAAGGATTAACCATGACAGATACTTCAGGAACCCTGCCACCATGACGAACGAAGAACTACATGCCCACTTCTCCGCGCTCTTGGTCAGTCGCGCTGAAGACGTGGATACGCGCCTAGGGGAGTTTGACACCAAGCTCACCAACGCCGTGGACAAGATCGATGGACTCGAGAAATCCTTCAATGCCAAGCTTGACGTTCGGTTCAAGGAGCTTTTGAACCGATTGCCCGCACCCGCACCGGCACCCACACATGGCGCACGGCGCATTCCGATCACGGGTCGGACTGCTGGTTCGGCTCCCGCCGCACTCGGCGCCCCGCCGCTCGACGTTCCTCGGACTTCAGCTGCCGCTGCTGCGACATTGGGGACAGACGACGGGTACTACTACGACCCCGACGACGACGATCTGTTTGACGAGGAGGTTGAACAACCTCCACAGGTACCTGCTGGTCGTCCCCGACATTACTACCGCAACGCTCGCCCACCGGTACGTAATGATGATGATCATGTTGCAAAGCTTAAATTAAATATTCCATCTTTTGAGGGTAAATATAATCCTGATGCATATCTTACATGGGAGATGGAAGTAGAACAACGTTTTGCATGCTTAAAATATCCACGAGAATATGTGTGTTAGTCTTGCTACATGTGAATTTACTAAATTTGCTTCCCTTTGGTGGTCGAGTATTGTCGTTTAAATCCTACTACTATTCCTAGTACTTGGACTTCTTTAAAACTGCTATGCGTGTTCGTTTTGTACCTCCCACTTATCAACGTGATTTACTAAAGAATCGACACGCTTAGAGCAAGGAAAAATTCTGTAGAAGAGTATTATCGTGAATTGCAAGCGGGATGGTTAGGTGTGGTCTTGTTGAATCTAATGAACAAATGCTTGCACGTTTCTTTGGTGGATTAAACAAGGACATTCAGACATATTAGATTATAAGGAATATAATTCTATCACTCGTTTGTTTCATCTTGCTTGCAAAGTGAACGTGAAGTCTTGAGGATCGCCAAACACCATGGAGGAGGACTAATAATTCTGCAGTCGCACATCCACTTGGACATCCGACAATCAGCGCCTCCTCGTGATTCGCCTCCACTACTACCACATCCAAGGCCACCACAAGATTTCCATTGCTCCTCCACCATCATCCAATGCTCCTTTCGTAGTGCATCTTCTATGGCTTCCACGGGTAAGACAAAGGATATACAATGCCGCAAGTCTTTGGGTTTTGGTCATATTGAGAGCGTGCACAACACAACGTGTGATGATGGTGCGAGAAGATGGTGAATACGATTCACGAGTGACTTGATGAAGATACACTAGCCCTTATTTACGCTCGAGATGGAGACAATTATGATGATGAAGAGCCGAGGTAATTGGAGCTGCCGATCAATACAAGAGTTTAATTACACAACGTGTGTTGAGTGTGCAATTGAGCAAATCTGAGCAAGATCAACGCCACAACCTGTTCCAAACACGTGGTGTTGTCAAGGAAAGAGCTATACGGATCATCATTGATGGAGGGAGTTGTAATAATCGCGGTGTTGACATGGTAGAGAAGCTTGCGCTTCCAACACGACAACGCCCACATTCATACTACATCCAATGGTTTGAGAGTTCTCGCAAGATCAAGGTAACAAGAACGGTACGCGTGCATTTTACTATTGGTACATATTCTGATTTTGTTGATTGTGATGTTGTACCTATGCAAGCTTGTTCTTTGTTACTTGGTAGACCATGACAATTTTATAGAGAATCTGTTCATAATGGAAAAACTAATCACTATTCTCTTATGCATGATGGAAAGAAAATTGGTCTAAAACCTATGACTCCCGAACAGATTTTAAAAGATGATCTTGCTAGAGCTAGTAGAGCTAAAACTGAGGAGAAAAATAAAAGTGAAAATCAGATTGTTGCTGCAGATTTTATACCACCAAAGAACACTAAATCTGATTCTCACGATGCTCTGAAATTCGTTTGAAGAGTCCATGTATGCTTGCAAATAAAATTGATATTCTGAACTAGATGTAAAAAATACTCAATGTTATGCAATTGTCGCAAAGAGGTTTTGTTTTCATTTGAGGATATGCCTCCTTCTTTGCCACCATTGCTAACCTTTTGCGAGAATATGAGGACGTCTTTCCATTGAGTTGCCACGGTACTACCTCCTATTAGAGGAATTGAGCATCAAATTGATCTCATTCACGGTGCCACGTTGCCCAACCGCGCCATATAGAACCAATCCAGAGGAGACAAAGGAGATACAACGCCAAATTCAGGAACTACTCGACAGAGATCATATTCGTGAGTCCCTTAGCCCTTGTGCTGTTCCTATTATTTTGGTACCTAAGAAAGATGGTTCTTCGCGCATGTGTACTGATTGTAGAGCTATCAATAATATTACTATTTGATGTCGTCATCCTATTCCACGTTTAGATGACATGCTTGATGAATTGAGTGGCTCTACCATGTTTTCTAAAGTTGATTTGCGTAGTGGTTACCACCAGATTCGTATGAAATTAGGAGATGAATGGAAAACAGCATTTAAAACTAAGTTCGGTTTATATGAGTGGTTAGTAATGCCTTTTGGTTTAACTAATGCACCTAGCACTTTCATGAGATTAATGAACGAAGTTTTACGTGCTTTCATTGGACGTTTTGTAGTCTACTTTGATGATATTCTGATTTATAGCAAATCTTTAGAGGAACATTTGGATCATTTACGTCTGTTTTCAATGCTTTACGTGATGCACGTTTGTTTGGTAACCTTGAGAAGTGCACCTTTTGCACCAATCGAGTTGCGTTCTTGGCTATATTGTTACATCACGGGTATTGAAGTGGATCCACCAAGATTGAAGCTATTGAGAATTGGCATGACCCAAGACGGTCACACAAGTGAGGAGTTTTCTTGGCCTCGCTAGTTTTTATAGGCGCTTTGTTAAAGACTTTGGATCAATTGCCGGCATTGAATGAGCTTACCAAGAAGGATGTGCCCTTTGTTTGGGCGATGCACAACAATGGCCTTCGTCATATTGAAAGATAAGCTAACACATGCTCCTTACTCCAACTTCGATTTTACTAAGACTTTTGAGCTTGAATGTGATGCTAGTGGAATTGGTTTGGGAGGGTGTTATTACAAGAGGAAAACCTGTTGCATATTTTAGTGAGAAATTGAGTGGGGCTAGTCTGAACTATTCTACTTATGATAAAGAATTATATCGTTGGTTGGGACATTAGAAACTTGGCAACATTATCTATGGCCTAAGGAATTTGTTATTCATTACGATCATGAATCTTTGAAGCATATTCGTAGTCAAGCTAAGTTGAATCGTCATGCAAAGTGGGTTGAATTTATTGAGTCTTTTCCTTATGTTATCAAACACAAAAGGGTAAAGATAATATTATTCTTGATGCTTTGTCACGCCGTTATGCTTTGTTATCTCAACTTGACTTCAAAATATTTGGATTGGAAACTATTAAGGAACAATATGTGCATGATCTGAATTTAAAGATGTGTTGCAGAATTGTAGAGATGGTAGAACTTGGAACAAGTTCGTCTTCAATGATGGATTTGTGTTCGTGCTAACAAACTATGCATTCGAGATAGCTCATTCGTCTTTTGTTGTTACAGGAGGCGCATGGAGGAGGATTGATGGGACACTTTGGTGTCAAGAAGGCGGAGGATGTTCTTCTTGCACACTTCTTTTGGCCGTATGCGTCGAGATGTTGAGAGATTTGTGGCACTGCACTACTTGTCAAAAAGCTAAGTCTCGCCTTAATCCACATGGTTTATATATGCCTCTTCCTGTTCCTAGTGTTCCTTGGGAGGATATTTCTATGGACTTTGTTTTGGGATTGCCACGAACACGTAAGGGGAGGATAGTATTTTGTTGTTGTGGATCGGTTTTCTAAGATGGCACACTTTATTCCTTGTCATAAAGCGGATGATCTGCGCATATTGCTGATTTGTTCTTTCGTGAAATTGTTCGTTTGCATGGTGTGCCAAATACTATTGTCTCGATCGTGATACTAAATTTCTTAGCCACTTTTGGAGATGTTTATGGGCTAAGTTGGGGACTAAATTGCTTTAGTACTACATGTCATCCCCAACCGATGGTCAAACTGAAGTAGTAAATAGAACTTTGTCTACTATGTTACGGGCTGTTTTAAAGAAGAACTTAAAATTGTGGGAAGAGTGTTTACCTCATATAGAATTTTCTTATAATCGTTCATTGCATTCTACCACAAAGATGTGCCCATTTGATATTGTGTATGGTTTTGTTCCTCGTGCACCTATTGATTTATTGCCTTTACCTTCTTCGGTGCAACATAATTTGGATGCTACACAACGCTGAAATGATATTAAACTTGCATAAGACTACTAAAGATAACATTGAACACATGAATGCTAAGTATAAACTTCTTTGGGGATAAAGGGAGAAAGCATGTTGTGTTTGATGTTGGCGATCTTGTTTGGTTACATTTGCGTAAAGATCGTTTTCCTGATTTACAAGTCTAAGTTAATACCACGTCGCTTTGGTCCCTTTAAGGTGTTAGAGAATCAATGATAATGCATATAAACTTGAGTTGCTGCAGACTTTATGCAGTTAGTCCTACATTTAACATTGCAGATTTGAAGCCTTACTTTGGTGAGGAAGATGAGATTGCGTCGAGGGCGACTTCAATTCAAGAAGGGAGCATGATGTGGACATCCCTACTATTGATACAACCGTTGTACCTACAACACACATACAAGGACCCATCACAAGATCTCGTGCCAAACAACTTAACTATCAGGTACTTTCGTTTCTTGGAACTATTCCTTACATACATGAGAATATGATCCTGCCTAAGTCAGATACATTTCTTACTCTTAGGAATGATGGACCAAGCATGGATGAGAGGGACAAGCATTGGAGCATGGCCATGCATGGAGATGGCAGCAAGCATGTGATGATCCAAGAGAAGGCCACGGATGAAGATTTCAGAACTTTGAGGCCACCATAATGAAGAAAGAAGGCTTGGACGAAATATTCAAGATCAATACTTTACGAATACGTCCATAGCATAATATGGTGCCGCGACACCTTTATTTTGGGCCAGGCCCATGTAATTTTCGCAGGATTTTAATTAGCCACTTTTTAGAGTCCGTATTTGAGGGGAAAAGGACTTTTAGGGTTGGATTCGGCCACCACTTCCATGGCTGGCCGAAACCCCACCTTTTCGCCCTTAAATACGCCCCATAGCCGAACCTCTAGACTCGGATTTTGTTTAGACATTAAGTTAGCCATAGTCGCAACTTCGCCAAGGCTCGAGCGTCGCAGAGGCCTCTTGTACTTCGCACCTATTCAGGATCCCACCTCTTTCAATAAAGCTTTCCTCTTAATCCACAATATCTTGATTGCAATATTGGTTCTTACTTGTTCTCGATTTCAGGTAGGAATTAAGACCCTCGCTGGTCAGGCTGATCGTGTTCCCGCAGGATCGGTAACCTCCAGGAGATTGGCCTAGCGATTGCATTGGCGCTCGTGCTCGCACGTGTAGTCGGATCGTCAAGCCCGAACTCCACCAAATCGACTATCATCATCTCATCGAAAGATCGGACACCTTTGCCCCATCACCGGAACGTCTGAAAAACGTGAAACAAAACGTGTCCGATACAGTCAGATCCGTCCAGATCTGTTGGTAACTTCCAGGCCGGACTTTCCGCCCTAAGTAGGGGCGGAATATCCGCCCCCCCCGGATTATCCTCCCCTAGGGCGGATTATCCGCCCCCTATACTGAGCCTCGCGCCTGTAGTCCTTAGCAGAATTCCTGGAGCAGGGCCGGATTATCCGCCCTTGTGGGGGCCGGATTATCCGCCCCCTAGGGACGTGTAAGTACTCGTTGGAAAGCTCTCGGAGTGATGTTTCCAACAAGTGCTTATTTGCTTGATTTGGAGTTCGTATGAAGAATCCATGTCCGTTTCAATTTCAGGGCTTCTGTCTGTCCGAACTGAACCTTCCTTCTTGATGATCTTCTCTTGCGCCTTCCTCCCGCTCCTCCCTCGCGCATCCTTGCCCATATCAGTCGTCCTCGACTCTTCAACTGTCACAACTTCCTCTTCGCCATGGTAGGGTGAGAGGTCCTTGACATTGAATGTCGAGCTCACAAGATACTTCGATGTTGGTATATCGATGACATAGGCGTTGTTGTTGATCCTCTTTAGCACCTTAAATGGTACATCGCCTCTTGGCTTTAGCTTGGAGTCGCGTTCCTTGGGGAAGCGGTCTTTACTCAAGTGTATCCACACAAGGTCGCGCTCATCAAAGATCATCTCTTTCTTGGTCTTGTTTAGCCTAGATGCTTGGCGAAGGACTTGTTGCTCGATAGTAGCTCGTGTGTCTTCATGGAGTTTCATCATTGTTTGGGCACGCTTGACAACGTCCATATTGGCACGTTCATGAAGTGGAAGTGGAAGGATATCGAGCACGGTGAGAGGCTCGAAGCCATAGACGATCATGAACGGGCTCCTCATGGTGGTGGAGTGCTTGGCGCGGTTGTAGGCGAACTCGGCGTGTGGAATGCATTCCTCCCAGTCTTTAAGGTTCTTCTTTATCAACACCCGGAGGAGTGTGCCGAGACTTCGATTGACGACTTCGGTTTGTCCATCGGTTTGAGGATGCGAGGCGGACGAGAAGAGGAGCTTGATGCCGAGCTTGGCCATGAGGGTCTTCCAGAATTAGCCTTACTTTGGTGAGGAAGATGAGATTGCGTCGAGGACGACTTCAATTCAAGAAGGGGAGCATGATGTGGACATCCCTACTATTGATACAACCATTGTACCTACAGCAACACACATACAAGGACCCATCACAAGATCTCGTGCCAAACAACTTAACTATCAGGTACTTTCGTTTCTTGGAACTATTCCTCACATACATGAGAATATGATGCTGCCTAAATCAGATATATTTCTTACTCTTAGGAATGATGGACCAAGCATGGATGAGAGGGACAAGCATTGGAGCATGGTCATGCATGGAGATGGCAGCAAGCATGTGATGATCCAAGAGAAGGCCACAAATGAAGATTTCAGAACTTTGAGGCCACCATAATGACGAAAGAAGGCTTGGACGAAATATTCAAGATCAATACTTTACGAATTCGTCCATAGCTTAATATGGTGCTGCGACACCTTTATTTTTGGCCAGCCCCATGTAATTTTCGCAGGATTTTAATTAGCCACTTTTTAGAGTCCGTATTTGAGGGGAAAAGGACTTTTAGGGTTGGATTCGGCCACCACTTCCATGGCTGGCCGAAACCCCACCTTTTCGCCCTTAAATACGCCCCATAGCCGAACCTCTAGACTCGGATTTTGTTTAGACATTAAGTTAGCCATAGTCGCAACTTCGCCAAGGCTCGAGCGTCGCAGAGGCCTCTTGTACTTCCACTACTTTGCGAACGAGGAAAATGTAGACCTCTACTTCGCCAAGTTGGATAGGATGAGCCTACCTCCACCACTACTACGAGATGGCCACAAGACGGTCGAGCATGGGATTTTCCCTTCGACCATGGAGGCGAGCAATGATGCCCATCTTATGGCATCCAACCTTGGAGAAGACAAGGTCAAGAATGGTGAGCATGGGATTTTCCCTTCACCAAAGGAGGCGCATGGAGTTGAGGAAACCGAGCCTACCCCCATATGCTTGAGTGATGATGTGGTACCAATCCCATGTGAGTATGAGAGCCACTTAGCCCACTTGAGTGAGAACAAGAGTGAGAAGAGTGACTCCACCTTATGTGAGATTGAGTGCTTCCACTTGGAGGGCATGAGTGATACTCCTAGTGAGTTGAGAGTGGTAGTTGATAGGTCAAGTGAGACCATTTCGATTTCTAACAACTTACCCTCTACCTCTAGTGTGTTCTCTTATGTTGTGCTAGGTTCCATGAATGAATATGCTCCAAGCTATGAAGCAATGATGCCTCAATTGGAGAAGATGTACATGGTGCATGAAGATGATGCTACGCCATGGCTACATCAAGAAAACGAAGTCGTCCACAAGGAGGCCACTACTTCCACAACACCCACTTCATATGAGAGGTATGACCAAGGTAACAATAGGGGTGTTGATGATGCCATGATCCCACTAGTGGACATGATGAATTGTGAGGATATGCATGTTTTGGATGATACTTGTGACATTACATATGCTTCACTCATATTCCCATGTGATGCTTTGCCTTTGCATAATATTGATCATGTGGAATTGTTTGATTACGAACTCATTGCCATAAACATGCCATGCTATGCATCTTGTGTTTATCCTCCAATTGCTTTGGACTTGCCTTGTCATGCTAGTCATTCAATTTCTCCCGTTGCTTGCGATAAGATGAATACTTGATATTTCACTTGTTTTGCTTGCAACAATATTGATCATATGAGATGGCCCCCATAGCTTTCTCAATTTTTGGAGATTTTGATGATTGCCATGATAAGCATGTTCCCCACTTGCATACTCACCATGCATCTCTTTCATACTTGATTGACATTAATGGTGATGTGCACAAGAAGAGATACGTCATGATGGATGATGTGTATCTCTACCATGCACACACATTCTCCCTTTTGTGTATGATGTGTGTAGGTATCCGCATTATCATGTCAACCTCGGTTGAGCACGAGTTGAAAAAAAGAGCTCTAGAGAGCATCCCACAAGTGAGTTCACGATCGAACCCAGCTCTGATACCTTTTGCATGCTTTGCATCTTTCATGTTCGCAAATTGCTCTTTCCTATGGTTTGATTGCAAGCATGTTGATGGTATTATCTCACCTTGTGACATTCATGCTTCTTCGCTTTTAGATAATGATGCTTTGTGTGTTGCAACAAAAATGTTGAACATTTTCTCTTTCCGATGTTTTGGGTGCAACCACAATTCCATTAAGAGCATGTATTGTCATGAGAGCTTCCAAGAATCTCATCTTGTTGTTGCAACAAACATAAGGACCACTTGCTCTTTCATTTGGTTTGTTTGCAACTATGTTGTTTTTGCTTCCGCTTGGGATACTCATTTTCCCTTGATAATTGCTTTCGATGATTTGTGTGTGACATCCAACATGTCAAACAATTTCTCTTTCCAATGGTTGGTTTGCACACATATTGTTGTTGTTTTGGACATTCTTCCTCATGTGTTTTTGCCACATTCTCCTATTCTTGCATCAAAGATGTTGTTTGAAATTTGGATCCAATGCTTTGAATGCCCCACTAATATGTTATATGGAGTTTTTGTGTTTCCATATTTGGATGATGTTCAAACAATTTCTATGCACTTTGACCTTTCATATGCATCCCATTTGCTATACATGCATTGTACTAATAGTGTTGTGAACAAGAATGCACATGCCACATTTGACATGCTCCTCTATCACGCACGGAAATATTTTGCTTGGTCTTTGTTGTGTGAAGGTACAAGTGCATACACATCAACCTCTATGGACTATATGTTGACAAGAAGAACCGAAGAGAGTTACCTATGGCTACACTTCTTTGAGCTATATCTACAAGCTAAGGTGACTTCCTTCTACTTGAGGACTCATGCTATAATCTTCATGAATTGGCTACGCTTTGAATGTTCCTTTGCTTTTGTTGTGAGCTTTGTAGGCTTCAAGGAAGGTGAAGGAACATTGAAGGGTCGTCAAGTCAATCTTCCCGAGGACGACTATATGGTGAACCCCATGATCAAGAAGGTCTCTCGACCGCTTCTACTTTGTGATGAGCATGTAGAGTCGAGGACGACTCTTTTTGAAGGGGGGGGAGCTGATGTAGCCCGACCTATGGTCGTTACCACATCTTGGTCTCCAACTTATGCCAAGTCGTCATGGACTCCAAAGGTGAATCCGTTCCTCTATGCGAGCCCCCTTCCTACCCTATTGAATGGTATGCTACTTCATACACCGTCACATATGCATGATAGGTTCACATTGACAAGTACGGAGGCAAGTGAGGAAGCCCGGAGCATCAAGCCCGACAAGACGGAAGCTTGGAAGAGGAGGCGGAAGAAGACAGATCGCCAAATGCTCTCTGTCGCCAGTACTACGGACTGGCGGCCGGTATTACCGCCAAAAGACTACCGCCCTGCTATCGCCACTGTGCAGACGCCAATGAAGCCAAATACTCTGCTCTCGTGGTACTACAGATCTGGACCGGTACTACCGGTCACGGTACTCTAGTCCCGATACCGCTTCGCTTCTGACGGCTCGGTGACGCTCCAGGGCCGCAGCGGTACTACTGGTCCCAGGCGGCACTCTGGGACCAAGCGGTACTACGGTCCCATGTCGTACTACTACAGCTCTGGCAGTGCAAGACGCACTAGTTGGGCCACTGACCATGTATCCCCTTACTTACCTATTCGCTAGTTTATCCCCAAACTACCCTTGTTTATGTGGTTGGCCTATAAATATAGCCCCACCCTCATGTAACCCTGAGGCATAGATGATAGACTAAAGAAAACCCCCATTGTGGAATCTCTAGTTTTGCCTCATCCCCTTTACCAAGGGGACCGACTATCGTCACCAACCTCGATTGGACTTTGCATCACGCATCCATCGTTGAACAAGGCCTTGGAGTGCATGTCCCGTCTCCAAGTTGTCAAGACCCTCCTCAAGGTGTTCTTCCCTCTCCGATGTGGATTTGAGGGAGCACGTTGACCGATCTTTCCTTGCGAGGATTCTATCGGACCGGTGGCCGCCGTTCGGGAGCAATCGGCCTTGTATCGTGTGAGTTTTGCGTGTGTTCATCGTGTTCTTCGCGAGGTGTGTGTTCGCTTCCTGTTAAGGGGTAACCCTGGGGTTGGCCCGATCTTTCACGAATTCCACGAGGAACGAGGGGGAGAGAGGTGGTCGGGTTTGAAATCGGGGAAGGCGATGGAAAACCACGAACACACGCACACCAAAACACGATACACGCCTACTCCTCACGCCGGTGGCAACCGGTCCAACATAATCCCTAGGATCGGTGTTGGTGGCTCGCTCCACGCCAACAACGGGGATGAGGTGCTTGGTGAGATCTTGACAACTTGGGGACGAGACACCGAGATCCCAAGGCCTTGTACAACTTGAACGCACTTACTTAAGCAAGATCCAAGAGGTGGGTGGATAATCCGGTGCTCCTTGGTAGGAGCATGAGACCAATAGATATAAGTCCTCAAAGGGTTTCCTTAATATCTATTATTATCCAAGTCTAACGTTTACAATAGAGGGTGGGGCTATATATAGTCCACCACAAAACAGTAGTTTCGGAATGAAAAGATAGATGATAGGTTGGGTTACAAGGCACAGGGCGAACTTAGGCGATCAGTGGTCGCAGGCGGGGTAGTACCGATGCAACGGTAACCGTGGTAACTGTAGTACCGCCGAGCGGTGAGTACCCGAGGCCTGGAGCTTCCGTCGGGCGTCGATGGCGAGCGGTAGTGAGGCGGTAATCTGCCACCGGTAGTACCGGTTGCAGGACCGGTAGTACCGCTCGCGTCTGGGGCGTGAAGCAGTGCTTTCTGTGGCGAGCGGTAGGGCGAGGCGGTAGGTCCGCTTCGAGCGGTAGTACCGGTCGTCCCAACCGGTAGTACCGCTTGCGTCTGGCAGCGACTGGTGGCTTCTTCGTACCTGATGATGCACAGAGTTTGCGTGTGAAGTAGCAAGCCATCCAAAGGGGTGTCGAAGTCACACAAAGAGAGGAGCGAGTTCACCTTAGTTTGAAGGAGCTTGGCACGAGTCATGGGTCCATTTGGGTAGCTCGTGGGAGTAGATGTAGTCGCGGTCGGAGGACGGGCTGCATCAGCTCCCCCCCCTTGGGAAAGAGTCGTCCTCGACTCGTCAACCGTCACAACTTCCTCTTCGCCATGGTAGGGTGAGAGGTCCTTGACATTGAATGTCGAGCTCACAAGGTACTTCGATGTTGGTATATCGATCACATAGGCGTTGTTGTTTATCCTTTTTAGCACCTTGAATGGTCCGTCACCTCGTGGCTTGAGCTTGGAGTCGTTCCTTGGGGAAGCGGTCTTTACTCAAGTGTATCCATACAAGGTCGCCCTCATCAAAGATCATCTCTTTCTTGGTCTTGTTTAGCCTTGATGCTTGGCGAAGGACTTGTTGCTCGATAGTAGCTCGTGTGTCGTCATGGAGTTTCATCATTGCTTGGGCACGCTTGGCAACGTCCATATTGGTACGTTCATGAAGTGGAAGAGGAAGGATATCGAGCGCGGTGAGAGGCTCGAAACCATAGACGATCATGAACGGGCTCCTCATGGTGGTGGAGTGCTTGGCGCGGTTGTAGGCGAACTCGGCGTGTGGAATGCATTCCTCCCAGTCTTTAAGGTTCTTCTTTATCAACACCCGGAGAAGTGTGCCAAGACTTCGATTGACGACCTCGGTTTGTCCATCGGTTTGGGGATGCGAGGCGGACGAGAAGAGGAGCCTGATGCCGAGCTTGGCCATGAGGGTTTTCCAGAAGTAGCTCATGAATTTTACGTCGCGGTCGGAGACGATTGTTCTTGGCACGCCATGTAGCCGAATTATTTCCCTGAAAAACAAATTTGCCACATGTGAAGCATCATCGGTCTTATGGCACGGAATGAAATGTGCCATTTTCGAAAAGCGATCCACAACTACAAATATGGAATCATGACCATGTTTCGATCTAGGCAATCCTAACACAAAGTCCATGCTAATGTCCGACCAAGGTGCATGAGGAATAGGCAATGGCATATAAAGACCAAAGGGGTTGGACTTAGACTTAGCTTGGATACATGTAGTGCATCGTTGAACGTGGCGCTCCACGTCGCGCTTCATCTTTGGCCAAAAGTAGTGAGTGGAGAGCATGTCATATGTCTTGTCACGGCCAAAGTGACCCATAAGGCCTCCACCATGGGACTCTTGAAGAAGCAAAATTTGGAGGGAGGATTTCGGAATGCAAAGCTTGTTTTGTTTGAAAAGAAAACCCTTGTGCAAATAGAAATCGTCAATCCCTTTGTTTATTGAACATTGTGCAAATATTGGTCCAAAGAAAGAATCGGACGCGTACAAAGATTTGATATCCTCAAGACCCAAAACATTGACTTCGAGTCGAGTAAGAAGGCTTGTGGTTTTGCGAGACAAGGCGTCCGCCACCACATTTTCTTTGCCCTTCTTGTATTTGACAATGTAAGGAAAAGACTCCATAAACTCAACCCACTTTGCGTGTCTTTTACTCAAGTTGGCTTGGCCCTTAAGATACTTCAACGACTCATGGTCGGAATGGATGATAAATTCTTTGGGCCAAAGATAGTGTTGCCACACTTGAAGAACACGAACCAAGGCAAAAAGTTCTTTGTCATAAATTGGATAATTGAGGCGTGCGCCATCAAGTTTCTCACTATGGTAAGCTATAGGGCCCATTTTGCATAAGGACGCCACCAATGCCAATACCACTAGCGTCGCATTCGATCTCAAAGGTTTTTGTAAAATCCGGTAATGCAAGAAGTGGTGCTTCGGTGAGCCTCTTTTTGAGCTCATCAAAAGCCTTTTGTTGTGCTTTTCCCCAAACGAACGTGACATTCTTTTGGTCAATTCGTTGAGGGCAAGCAATTGTAGAAAAATCTTTCACAAAGCGACGGTAAAAAGCCACCAACCCATGAAAACTACGAAGTTCACTAACATTTGTAGGGGTGGGCCAATCTCGTATGTCCTTGACTTTTGAGACATCAACTTCAATGCCATTAGAAGACACAACAAAACCAAGGAAAATCAGCTTGTCTCTTGCAAAAGTGCACTTGGGGAGGTTAGCATAAAGCTTTTCATGACGAAGGATTTGTAAGACCTCCTTAACATGAGTAACATGCTCCTCGAGTGACTTGCTATAGACAAGAATGTCATCAAAATAAACAACTACACTCGTTCCAATGAGGGATCGCAAAATATGGTTCATGAGGCGCATGAAGGTAGATGGGGCATTGGATAAGCCAAAAGGCATAACCAACCATTCATAGAGACCAAGCTTGGTCTTGAATGCGGTTTTCCACTCATCACCTTCACCATGCGAATTTGATGGTAGCCACTACGAAGATCAATTTTGAAAATATAGTGGCTCCACATAACTCATCGAGCATGTCATCAAGACGGTATAGGATGTCGATAACGCACGGTGATAGCATTGATTGACGACGTCCATGCATAACCGCAACGTATCATCCGTTTTCGGGACTAGGATCACGGAACCGCGCTTGGCTAGTGCTTACTTGGATCAAACCTTTGGAGACGAGTTGGTTGATTTGACGCCGATCTCCTTTGTCTCTTCCGGGTTTGTGCGATACGCGGTAGCGGTTTGGTAGCGATGCGGGTATGAGGTCGATCGGTGCTCGATTCCACGAAGGAGGAAGACCATGAGGAAGCTCTTGGAAATACATCTTGGAATTCTGCAAAACAGCCATCAAAGAAGGAGGAACATTTGTCAAGTCGTTAGTTCCTTGCGCTAGTCCCTTGCATACGAGGACGTAGTGCAAGATGGATGGGTTGTTCCGCACTTCTCTCATCTCACTTTTGGTGGCAAGAAGAACACTCTTCGTTTTTCCGCTCGAGTTTGGCTTGTAGCTCTCACTCACTATGGTGTGGTTTTCTCGCTCACCACTCTTCTCACAAGGTGTTTTTGCGTATTGCGCCCTCGCTAAAGCCTTTGCATTGTCCGCAATTATTTGGCTAGGAGTCATTGGTTGCAACACACAAGTTTTATCAAGCCATTTGAAAGTGTAAGTGTTTGAGTGACCATTATGCAAAGCACACTTGTCATATTGCCACGGCCTTCCGAGCAACATGTGACAAACCGTCATTGGGACCACGTCACATGCCACCGTGTCCTTGTAGTGCCCAATGGAGAACGTCACTGAGACGGTGTGCTTGATCTTGACGGATCCTTGGTCACTTAGCCATTGGATATGGTAGGGGTGCCTATGTGGATGAAGGGTGAGGTTGAGTTTCTCACACAATTCCGTGCTTGCAAGGTTGTGGCAACTCCCACCATCGATGACAACTTTGATTGACTTTCCATTGATGCCAAGACGAGTTTGGAAGATGTTCGGCGTTGGTCTTCATTTTCATTGGCTTGGGTAGTCAAACCCTTGTGACCACAAGCGATGGACTTCGTCATGCTCACACACAAGAAGTTCTTGATCCGCTTCCAAGTGTTGCCTTGCCATGGCTTCCTTGACCCTTGCATCAAACTCTTCTTCACTCAAGTATTCTTCATCACCGTTGTCATGGATGAACAAAACTTTTTTGTTTCCACATGCATTGGACTTGTGCCCTTTGCCTCCACACTTGTAGCATTCACCATTGAATGGTTGATCATCCCGTGTTTGTTTGCCACTTGGGGGCTGTTTTCCATGGGGAATAGTTGGCTTGAAGGGAAGCTTGGTTGTACTTGTGGAGCTTCCACTTGGTGTTGTTGGAGTAGTGGTTGGCGCTTGTTTGTAGGTGAAGTACGTCTTTGGCTTGTTGTACTTGATGTCCTCTTGCACTTGGCGCTCGGCCTTGGAAGCGATGTGCACAAGCTCAACCATGTTGTTGTACTTTTGGAACTCGGTGATGCGCTTGATAGGATGGTTCAAGCCATTAAGGAAGCGGGCCATTGTTTGCTCATCGCTCCTCAATGTTGGCACGGATCATGTTGAGCTCCATTTGCTTGAAATATTCTTCCACGGTCTTTGTTCCTTGACTAAGCGTTTGAAGCTTGTTGAAGAGGTCAGCGTGTAGTGCGAAGAACAAAGCGGGATCTCATATGGGCCTTCATGTCTTGCCAAGTTGCAATTGAGGCTCTTCTTTTGCTTAAGCGAGTTGGACTTGTTCCACCAAAGGTTGGCATACTCATCAAACTCGAGGGATGCCATGGCCATCATCTTCTCATTGCTATAATTGTGCATGCGGAAGATCTTGTCGACCTTGAGTTCCCAAGAGAGATATTCCTCGGGCTCATTGGAACCGGTGAACTTTGGCATAGTGAACTTGAGCTTGCGAAAGTTTCTTCTCCATTCTTGATTCGGTTGCGTGGTTGCCATGATTTGGGCGGTCATCATCATCATCATCCGAGCTCTCATGTCTTGCTTGGTGATTGTTGCGTTGCTCTTGCGGTTGTTGAGGTGCCGCGTTTGGTGGTGGAACTTGTAGTGGACGACGAGCTTGGGGAGCTTGCTCGTGTTGTTGTCGCGGTTGAGGAGGAGGTTGGTGGTCCTCACGACGAGCTTGGGGAGCTTGCTCTTGTTCTTGTCGTGGGTGATGTCGAGGAGCATTGTCGTGCGCCCTGTGGCGAGGAGGACGACGAGCCGTCTGCGCAATGGGATGCGCTTCTTCTTCTTGGTGTGGGGGAGGCTCGCCATGACCATCATTTTGGCGACGTGGACGCTCATGTTGATGATGACGCCTTGGAGGGTCTTCGAGTGCCTCACGTCGATGACGACCTTGTTCGTCCTCTTCGGATGCTTCACTTGTTGTTGAGGGTACATGTCGACGGCGATGGCCTTGGTGGTCCATGCGAGGTTGCTCTTGTTGGATCACAAGTGCCCTTGGTTGTGACCGGTTCGCTTCGCGCCTTGGAGGTCTTGCGGAGAGGTCACCATCGTAGCTCGACGTTGCGGCGTGACGCGGAGATGGTACCGCTTGCGAAGAGCTCATGGATTGAAGGGCGGGTCCCTCTCGGTGCCTTGAAGCGTGACGGCGAGGTGCACTTGATTCACTTGAGGAGTGCCGAGATGAGCTTGATTCGCGCGAGCGTGTCCTTGCGAGTCCATCAATGATGTGTTGAAGCTTCTCATCCGTTGAGGCGAGTGCACGACCAAGAGCTTCATTTTGATGACCGAGGTTGTGTTGCATGGCATGCATTTGGCCACGGACTTCTTCGAAGCGGTTGTCAATGTTCTTGAATTCCACCCGGGCCTCGCTAAATTGTTCATCTTGGCGCCGCTCGAGAGCTTCACAACGATAATTGAATTCTCCTCGGACCTTCCAATGGTCCCATCTTGTCATGAATTGGTTATCATCCTCCGGAGGTGGTGGTGGTTGGGATGGCTCTCCATGCCTGTCCATGATGCAAAGCCAACAATGGTTGTATATGGAGAGAAAGGGTGTGGAGAGTTAGCCTTTTACCTCACCTTGGAGATTATATCAAACCAATTGCCACACAAATGAGCGAAAAGCGTGCAAAGTGAAATGGCAAGAAACTCTCAAAGGCTTTTGGTTGAAGGTTAGTGTTGTGGAAAAACCAAACGAAACGATCCAAGCAAAAGGTTATTGTCCTACGTGGTAAAGAACCAAAAATCAAAAGCAAAAGGATACGATCTACCAAAAACACGGAAAACACACACGTGGAGATAAAAGGGGTTAGCACGACTATGAAAATGAGCACAAAAGGTCCTAACGAAGACTACGCTCGGTTGTCGTGCCAACACAAGGAGAGACCACAACTCGTTTGCCAAAAGAGTGAAGCAATAGATTTGTGCACTTGCCGCGGAGCGCTCGTTCTTCTCTCTTTCGTGGCTTACAAGCTTGGTATTCTCTTTGTATTGGGAGACTATGTATCTTTTCCCTTTTTTTTTTTTTTGATTCTTTTTCCTTTTTCTCCCTTGCTATGCTACTATGTTAGCTTTTGTATTTGGCCTCACACTCTCACTTTCCGAAGGCAAGTGCACAATGCTTAGACAAACACAAAATGAGTTGCTCTCATAGGATAGATACACACCAAGGAAGATATGGGGCTGTCAAGGTGGTGTAAGTTATACCTTTGGTATTGTTGACGACTTGCGACCGTTGGTGGGGAATGATGTTCGAGTTCCGCGGTGTCGTGGAGCGCGAGATGACTTTGATGCTGTTGTGAAAATGTCGACAAACACGCCAAACACGAACAAGCGAGGTGGAAAAGGTCGTGACGAAAATGAGGCTAAGCAGGCGAGGAAGAACGGTCAGTGCCGGCGGTAGTACAGCTTGAGCGGTAGTAATGCTTGTACTACGGTAGTACCGCTTGCACGGCCGGTAGTACCGCTTGGCACAGATCGAAACTTGACGAACTTGCCAAAAACCTCAATTTCGTGGAAAAAGCGGCCGAGAGGCTTAGCTAGAAACAACGGGCGATAGATCGACTCCCAAAGCAACAGATCTATGGACCAAAACCACGAAAACTCACCAAATCAGAGATCGATCCAAGGCAAATTGGGGCTCTTTTGGTAGGATTTTCGGTTTTAAAGCGGATAAAAGAAAAATTGGGGAAATTCGTGATCAACCGTGCTCTTGATACCAATATGTTAGGGTAACCACAGGGTTGGCCGATCTTTCACAATTCCACGAGGAACGAGGGGAGAGAGGTGGTCGGGTTTGAAATCGGGAAGCGATGGAAAACCACGAACACACGCACACCAAAACACGATACACGCCTACTCCTCATGCCGTGGCAACCGGTCCAACATAATCCCTAGGATCGGTGTTGGGCGGCTCGCTCTCCACGCCAACAACGGGGGATGAGGTGCTTGGTGAGATCTTGACAACTTGGGGACGAGACACCGAGATCCCAAGGCCTTGTACAACTTGAACGCACTTAAGCAAGATCCAAGAGGTGGGTGGATAATCCGGTGCTCCTTGGTAGGAGCATGAGACCAATAGATATAAGTCCTCAAAGGGTTTCCTTAATATCTATTATTATCCAAGTCTAACGTTTACAATAGGGTGGGGCTATATAGTCCAGCCACAAAACAGGGTAGTTTCGGAATGAAAAGATAGATGATAGGTTGGGTTACAAGGCACGAGGCCGAACTTAGGCGATCGTGGTCAGGCAGGGCGGTAGTACTGCAACCGGTAGTACCGGTGGTAACCGGTAGTACCGCTTCCGGAGCGGTAGTACCGCTTGAGGGCCTGGAGCTTCCGTCGGAGGCGTCAGTGGCGAGCGGTAGTAGGGGGCGGTAGTACCGGCCACCGGTAGTACCGGTTGCAGGACCGGTAGTACCGCTCGCGTCTGGGGCGTGAAGCAGTGCTTTCTGTGGCGAGCGGTAGGGCGAGGCGGTAGGTCCGCTTCGAGCGGTAGTACCGGTCGTCCCAACCGGTAGTACCGCTTGCGTCTGGCAGCGACTGGTGGCTTCTTCGTACCTGATGATGCACAGAGTTTGCGTGTGAAGTAGCAAGCCATCCAAAGGGGTGTCGAAGTCACACAAAGAGAGGAGCGAGTTCACCTTAGTTTGAAGGAGCTTGGCTCGGGCACGAGTCATGGGTCCATTTGGGTAGCTCGTGGGAGTAGATGTAGTCGCGGTCAGAGGACGGGCTGCATCACTTCCGCTACCTTCTCCCTTTCCCCTCGCTTTCCCATCGATTTGACCACGAGATCCGTGAAGATCGGGCACCCAAGAGGTTAACCCCTCCATCATTGGCCATGAGGGTCTTCCAGAAGTAGCTCATGAATTTTACGTCGCGGTCGGAGACGATTGTTCTTGGCACACCGTGTAGCCGAATTATTTCCCTGAAAAACAAATTTGCTACATGTGAAGCATCATCGGTCTTATGGCACGGAATGAAATGTGCCATTTTGGAAAAGCGATCCACTGCCACATATATGGAATCATGACCATGTTTAGATCTAGGCAAGCCTAACACAAAGTCCATGCTAATGTCCGACCAAGGTGCATGAGGAATAGGCAATGGCATATAAAGACCAAAGGGGTTGGACTTAGACTTAGCTTGGATACATGTAGTGCATCGTTGAACGTGGCGCTCCATGTCGCGCTTCATCTTTGGCCAAAAGTAGTGAGTGGAGAGCATGTCATATGTCTTGTCACGGCCAAAGTGACCCATAAGGCCTCCACCATGGGATTCTTGAAGAAGCAAAAGTTGGAGAGACGATTTCGAAATGCAAAGCTTGTTTTGTTTGAAAAGAAAACCCTTATGCAAATAGAAATCATCAATCCCTTTGTCTATTGAACATTGTGCAAATATTGGTCCAAAGAAAGAGTCGGACGCGTACAAAGAATTTATGTCATCAAGACCCAAGACATTGACTTCGAGTCATGTAAGAAGGCTTGTGTTTTTGCGAGACAAGGCGTCCGCTACCACATTTTCTTTGCCCTTCTTGTATTTGACAATGTAAGGAAAAGACTCCATGAACTCAACCCATTTTGCGTGCCTTTTACTCAAGTTGGCTTGGCCCTTAAGATACTTCAACGACTCATGGTCGGAATGGATGATAAATTCTTTGGGCCAAAGATAGTGTTGCCACACTTGAAGGACTAGAACCAAGGAAAAAAGTTCTTTGTCATAAATGGGATAATTGAGGCGTGCGCCATCAAATTTCTCACTATGGTAAGCAATAGGACGCCCATTTTGCATAAGGACGCCACCAATGCCAATACCACTAGCGTCACATTCAATCTCAAAGGTTTTTGTGAAATCCGGCAATGCAAGAAGTGGTGCTTCGGTGAGCCTCTTTTTGAGCTCATCAAAAGCCTTTTGTTGTGCTTTCCCCAAACGAACGTGACATTTTTCTTGGTCAATTCGTTGAGGGGGCAAGCAATTGTAGAAAAATCTTTCACAAAGCGACGGTAAAAGCCAGCCAACCTGTTATGGGGTAACCCTGGGGTTGGCCCGATCTTTCACGAATTCCACGAGGAACGAGGGGAAGAGAGGTGGTCGGGTTTGAAATCGGGGAAGGCGATGGAAAACCACGAACACACGCACACCAAAACACGATACACGCCTACTCCTCACGCCGGTGGCAACCGGTCCAACATAATCCCTAGGATCGGTGTTGGAAGCTCGCTCCACGCCAACAACGGGGATGAGGTGCTTGGTGAGACCTTGACGACTTGGGGGCGAGAAACCGAGAACCCAAGGCCTTGTACAACTTGAACGCACTAGGCAAGATCCAAGAGGGGGGTGGATAATCCGGTGCTCCTTGGTAGGAGCATGAGACCAATAGATATAAGTCCTCAAAGGGTTTCCTTAATATCTATTATTATCCAAGTCTAAACGGTTACAATAGAGGGTGGGGGCTATATATAGTCCAGCCACATAACAGGGGTAGTTTCGGAATGAAAAGATAAATTATAAGTTGGGTTACAAGGCACAGGGCCGAACTGAAGCAATCAGGGTCTGGCAGGACCGGTAGTACCGGTCCCAAGAACCGGTAGTACTGGTCACCGTAGTACCGCTTCAGAGCGTAGTACCGCTTGAGGGCCTGTGGCTTCCGCCGAGGCGTCGAAGTGGCGGTAGGAGGAGGCAAGATCTGCCACCTGTAGTACCGGTTGTAGGACCGGTAGTACCGGGCTTCGAGGCGTGGAGGGGCGCCTGTGGCGAAGGGGGAGGCGGTAGACCGCTTGAGCTAGTAGTCGGCCGTCCAACCGGTAGTACCGCTATGTCTGGCCGATCGGTGGCTTCCTGCACTGATGATGCATGAGTTTGCGTGAAGTAGCAAGCCATCCAAGGGGTGTTGAAGTCACACAAGGAGAGGAGCGAGTTCACCTTAGTTTGAAGGAGCTTGGCTCAAGCGAGTCATGGGTCCATTTGGGTAGCTCGTGGGAGTAGATGTAGTAGCGGTCGGAGGACGGGCTGCATCAGCTCCCCCCCCTTGGGAAAGAGTCGTCCTCGACTCTTCAACCGTCACAACTTCCTCTTCGCCATGGTAGGGTGAGAGGTCCTTGACATTGAATGTCGAGCTCACAAGATACTTCGATGTTGGTATATCGATCACATAGGCGTTGTTGTTTATCCTTTTTAGCACCTTGAATGGTCCGTCGCCTCGTGGCTTTAGCTTGGAGTCTCGCTCCTTGGGGAAACGGTCTTTACTCAAGTGAATCCATACAAGGTCGCCTCATCAAAGATCATCTCTTTCTTGGTCTTGTTTAGCCTTGATGCTTGGCGAAGGACTTGTTGCTCGATAGTAGCTCGTGTGTCTTCATGGAGTTTCATCATTGCTTGGGCACGCTTGACAACGTCCCTATTGGCACGTTCATGAAGTGGAAGTGAGAGGATATCGAGCGGTGAGAGGCTCGAATCCATGAGCGATCATGAACGGGCTCCTCATGGTGGTGGAGTGCTTGGCGCGGTTGTAAGCGAACTTCGGCGTGTGGAATGCATTCCTCCCGTCTTTAAGGTTCTTCTTTATCAACACCGGAGAAGTGTGCCAAGACTTGATTGACTACCTCGGTTTGTCCATCGGTTTGAGGATGCGAGGCGACGAGAAGAGGAGCTTGATGGAGCTTGGCCATGAGGGTCTTCCGTAGCTCATGAATTTTACGTCACGGAGACGATTGTTCGTGGCACGCCGTGTAGCCAATTATTTCCCTGAAAAACAAATTTGCGACATGTGAAGCATCATCGGTCTTATGGCACGGAATGAAGTGTGCCATTTTTGAAAAGCGATCCACGACTACAAATATGGAATCGTGACCATGTTTAGATCTAGGCAATCCTAGTACAAAGTCCATGCTAATGTCCGACCAAGGTGCATGAGGAATAGGTAATGGCATATAAAGACCAAAGGGGTTGGACTTAGACTTAGCTTGGATACATGTAGTGCATCGTTGAACGTGGCGCTCCACGTCACGCTTCATCTTTGGCCAAAAGTAGTGAGTGGAGAGCATGTCATATGTCTTGTCACGCCAAAGTGACCCATAAGGCCTCCACCATGGGACTCTTGAAGAAGCAAAAGTTGGAGAGAGGATTTCGGAATGCAAAGCTTGTTTTGTTTGAAAAGAAAACCCTTGTGCAAATAGAAATCGTCAAGCCCTTTGTTTATTGAACATTGTGCAAATATTGGTCCAAAGAAAGAATCGACGCTGCATAAAGATTTGATGTCCTCAAGACCCAAAACATTGACTTGAGTCGTGTAAGGAGGCTTGTGGTTTTATGAGACAAAGCGTCGCCACCACATTTTCTTTGCCCTTCTTGTATTTTACAATGTAAGGAAAAGACTCCATAAACTCAACCCACTTTGCGTGCCTTTTACTCAAGTTGGCTTGACCCTTAAGGTACTTCAACGACTCATGGTCGGAATGGATTATAAATTCTTTGGGCCAAAGATAGTGTTGCCACACTTGAAGAACACGAACCAAGGCAAAAGTTCTTTGTCATAAATGGGATAATTGAGGCGTCGCCATCAAGTTTCTCACTATGGTAAGCAATAGGACGCCCATTTTGCATAAGGACGCCACCAATGCCAATACCACTAGCGTCACATTCAATCTCAAAGGTTTTGTGAAATCCGCAATGCAAGAAGTGGTGCTTGGTGAGCCTCCTTTTGAGCTCATCAAAAGCCTTTTGTTGTGCTTTTCCCCAAACGAACGTGACATTCTTCTTGGTCAATTCGTTGAGGGGGCAAGCAATAGTGGAAAAATCTTTCACAAAGCGACGGTAAAAGCCAGCCAACCCATGAAAACTACGAAGTTCACTAACATTTGTAGGGGTGGGCCAATCTCGTATGTCCTTGACTTTTGATACATCAACTTCAATGCCATTAGAAGACACGACAAAACCAAGGAAAATCAGCTTGTCTCTTGCAAAAGTGCACTTGGGAGGTTAGCATAAAGCTTTTCATGTGAAGGATTTGTAAGACCTCCTTAACATGAGTAACATGCTCCTCTAGTGACTTGCTATAGACAAGAATGTCATCAAAGTAAACAACTACACTCTTTCCAATGAGTGACCGCAAAATATGGTTCATGAGGCGCATGAAGGTAGATGGGGCATTGGATAAGCCAAAAGGCATAACCAACCATTCATAGAGACCAAGCTTGGTCTTGAAGGCGGTTTCCACTCATCACCTTCACCATGCGAATTTGATGGTAGCCACTACGAAGATCAATTTCGAAAATATAGTGGCTCCACATAACTCATCAAGCATGTCATCAAGACACGGTATAGGATGTCGATAACGCATACGGTGATAGCATTGATTGAATGACGGTCCATGCATAACCGCAATGTATCATCCGTTTTGGGACTAGGATCACGGGAACCGCTTGGGCTAGTGCTTACTTGGATCAAACCTTTGGAGACAGTTGGTTGATTTGACGCGATCTCCTTTGTCTCTTCGGGTTTGTGCGACACGCAGCCAGTTTGGTAGTGGTGCCGGGTATGAGGTCGACACGGTGCTCGATTCCGAAGAGGAGGAAGGCCATGAGGAAGCTCTTCGGGAAATACATCTTGGAATTCCTGCAAAACAGCCATCAAAGAAGGAGGAATATTTGTCAAGTCATTAGTTCCTTGCGCTAGGCCCTTGCATACGAGGACGTAGTGCAAGATGGATGGGTTGTTCCTCACTTCTCTCATCTCACTTTTGGTGGCTAGAAGAACACTCTTAGTTTTTCCGCTCGAGTTTGGCTTGTAGCTCTCACTCACTATGGTGTGGTTCTCTCGCTCACCACTCTTGTCACAAGGTGTTTTTGCGTATTGCGCCCTCGCTAAAGCCTTTGCATTGTCCGCAATTATTTGGCTAGGAGTCATTGGTTGCAACACACAAGTTTTATCAAGCCATTTGAAAGTGTAGGTGTTTGAGTGACCATTATGCAAAGTACACTTTTCATATTGCCACGGCCTTCCGAGCAACATGTGACAAACCGTCATTGGAACCACGTCACATTCCACCGTGTCCTTGTAGTGTCCAATGGAGAACGTCAAGGGCGGTGTGCTTGATCTTGACGGATCCTTGGTCACTTAGCCATTGGATATGGTAGGGGTGTCTATGTGGGTGAAGGGTGAGATTGAGTTTCTCACACAATTCCGTGCTTGCGAGGTTGTGGCAACTTCCTCCATCGATGACAACTTTGATGGACTTCCCATTGATGCCGGCACGAGTTTGGAAGATGTTCGAGCGTTGGTCTTCATTTTCATTGGCTTGAGTAGTCAAGACCCTTGTGACCACAAGCGATGGACTTGCGTCATGCTCACACACAAGAAGTTCTTGGTCCTCTTCCAAGTGTTGCCTTGCCATGGCTTCCTTGACCCTTGCATCAAACTCTTCTTCACTCAAGTATTCTTCATCGCCGTTGTCGTGGATGAACAAAACTTTTTTGTTTCCACATGCATTGGACTTGTGCCCTTTGCCTCCACACTTGTAGCATTCACCATTGAATGGTTGATCATCCCGTGTTTGTTTGCCACTTGGGGCTGTTTTCCTTGGGGAATAGTTGGCTTGAAGGAAGCTTGGTTGTACTTGGTGAGCTTCCACTTGGTGTTGTTGGAGTAGTGGTTGGCGCTTGCTTGTAGGTGAAGTCGTCTTTGGCTTGTTGTACTTGATGTCCTCTTGCACTTGGCGCTCGGCCTTGGATGCGATGTGCACAAGCTCAACCATGTTGTTGTACTTTTGGAACTCGGTGCGTTTGATGGGATGGTTCAAACCATTGAGGAAGCGTGCCATTGTTTGCTCATCTCGCTCTTCAATGTTGGCACGGATCATGTTGAGCTCCATTTGCTTGAAGTACTCTTCCACGGTCTTTGTCCCTTGACTAAGCGTTTGAAGCTTGTTGAAGAGGTCACGTGTAGTGTGAAGGAACAAAGCGGATCTCATATGAGCCTTCATATCTTGCCAAGTGGCGATTGAGGCTCTTCTTTGCTTCGCGAGCGAGTTGGACTTGTTCCCACCAAAGGTTGGCATACTCATCAAACTCGAGGGATGCCATGGCCATCATCTTCTCATTGCTATAATTGTGCATGCGGAAGATCTTGTCGACCTTGAGTTCCCAAGAGAGATATTCCTCGGGCTCATTGGAACCGTGAACTTGGGCATGGTGAATTTGAGCTTGAAAGTTTCTTCTCCATTGCGGTTCGGTTGCGTCGGTTGCCATTATTTTGACGGTCATCATCATCATCCGAGCTCTCATGTCTTGCTTGGTGATTGTTGCGATGCTCGCGTGGTTGAGGTGCCGCGTTTGGTGGAGGAACTTGTTGTTGACGACGAGCTTGGGGATCGTGCTCGTTTTCTTGTCGCGGATGCGGACGAGGAGGAGGTTGATGGTCCTCACGACGAGCTTGGGTAGCTTGCTCTTGCTCTTGTCGTGGTTGATGGCGAGGAGCATTAGCTTGCGCTATGTGGCGAGGAGGACGTCGAGCCGTATGCGCCATGGGCTGTTCTTCTTCTTGGTGTAGGGGAGGCTCGACATGACCATTATGTTGGCGACGAGGACGCTCATGACGATGATGACGCCTTGGAGGATCTTCGAGTGCTTCACGTCGACGATGATCTTGTTCGTCCTCTTCGGAAGTTTCACTTGTTGATGAAGGAGCGTGTCGACGTCGATGGCCGTGGTGGTCTATGCGAGGTTGCTCTTGTTGAATCACCAGTGCCCTTGGTTGTGGTCGGTTTGCTTCATGTCTTGGAGGTCTTGCGGAGAGGTCACCATCATAGCTTGATGTCGCGGCGTGACGCGGAGATGGTACCACTTGCGAAGAGCTTATGGATTGAAGAACGGGTCCATCCCGGTGCCTTGAAGCATAACGGCGAGGTGCACTTGTTTCACTTGATGAGTGCCGAGATGAGCTTGATTCGCGCGAGCGTGTCCTTGCGAGTCCATCGATGATGTGTTGGAGCTTCTCATCCGTTGAGGCGAGTGCACGGCCAAGAGCTTCATTTGATGCCCGAGGTTGTGTTGCATGGCATGCATTTGGCCACGGACTTCTTGAAGCGGTTGTCGATGTTCTTGAATTCCACACGCCTCTAAATTGTTCATCTTGGCGCCGAGAGCTTCACAACGATAGTTGAATTCTCCTCGGATCTTCCAATGGTCCCATCTTGTCATGAATTGGTTATCGCCCTCTGAGGTGGTGGTGGTTGGGATGGCTCTCCATGCCCGTCCATGATGCAAAGCCAACAATGGTTGTATATGGAGAGAAAGGTGTGGAGAGTTAGCCTTTTACCTCACCTTGAGATTATATCAAACCAATTGCCACACAAATGAGCGTGCAAAAGTGAAATGGCAAGAGACTCGAAAAGGCTTTTGGTGGAAGGTAAGGGTTGTGGAAACCAAACGAAACGATCCAAGCAAAAGGTTATTGTCACGTGGTAAAGAACCAAAGATCAAAAGCAAAAGGATACGATCTACCAAAAACACGGAAACACACACGTGAGAAAACGGGGTTATACGACTATGAAAATGAGCACAAAAGGTCCCGACGAAGACTACGCTCGGTGTCGTTAACACAAGGAGAGACCACAACTCGTTTGCCAAAAGAGGGTAAGCAATAGATTTGTGCACTTGAGCGCTCTTTCTTCTCTTTTCTTGGCTTACAAGCTTGGTATTCTCTTTGTATTGGGGACTATGTATCTTTTTTTTTTTTTTCCTTTTTTTTTTTTTTTTTTCCTTTTTCTCCTTGCTATGCTACTATGTTAGCTTTTGTATTTGGCGTCAAGCTCTCACTTTCCAAGGCAAGTGCACAATGCTTAGACAAACACAAAATGAGTTGCTCTCATAGGATAGATACACACAAAGGAAGATATGGGGTGACAAGGTGGTGCAAGTTATACCTTTGGTATTGTTGACGACTTGCAACCGTTGGTGGAAAAGATGTTCGAGTGTCGCGTGTCGTTGAGCGGATGACGTTGATGCGAAGCTGTTGTGAAAATGGCGACAAACACGCCAAACACGAACAAGCGAGGTGGAACAGTCAACAACGAAATCGAGGCGCCAAAGGCGGGAGGCACGGCAGATGCGAGCGTAGTACCGCTGGTAATGGCGGTAGTACCGTGAGCGGTAGTACGGTCAACACCGGTAGTACCAATGCTATCTTACGCAATGCGATCTTAAGCACAGCCCGAACGAGGTGAACTTGCAAAAACCTCAAATTCGTTGAAAAACTGACCAAAGGTGAGCTAGAAACAAGAGGGCTATAGATCGACTCCCAAAGCAATGATCTATGGACCAAAACCACGAAAACTCACCAAATCAGGATCGATCCAAGGCAAATTGGGCTCTTTTGGTAGGATTTTCGTTTTAAGGCGGAGAAAAGAAAAATTGGAGGAAATTCGTGATCAACCGTGCTCTTGATACCAATATGTTATGGGGTAACCACAGGGTTGGCCGATCTTTCACGAATTCCACGAGGAACGAGGGAAGAGAGGTGGTCGGGTTTGAAATCGGGAAGGATGGAAAACCACGAACACACGACACCAAAACACGATACACGCCTCCTCACGCCGGGTGGCAACCGGTCCAACATAATCCCTAGGATCGGTGTTGGGCGAAGCTCGCTCTCCACGCCAACAACGGGGGATGAGGTGCTTGGTGAGACCTTGACGACTTGGGGGCGAGAAACCGAGAACCCAAGGCCTTGTACAACTTGAACGCACTAGGCAAGATCCAAGAGGGGGGTGGATAATCCGGTGCTCCTTGGTAGGAGCATGAGACCAATAGATATAAGTCCTCAAAGGGTTTCCTTAATATCTATTATTATCCAAGTCTAAACGGTTACAATAGAGGGTGGGGGCTATATATAGTCCAGCCACATAACAGGGGTAGTTTCGGAATGAAAAGATAAATTATAAGTTGGGTTACAAGGCACAGGGCCGAACTGAAGCAATCAGGGTCTGGCAGGACCGGTAGTACCGGTCCGGCAACCGGTAGTACCGGTGGTCACCGGTAGTACCGCTTCCAGAGCGGTAGTACCGCTTGAGGGCCTGGGGCTTCCGTCGGAGGCGTCAGTGGCGAGCGGTAGGAGGGTGCGATCAGATGCCACGGTAGAGTACGGTTGTAGGACCGTAGTACTGGCTTCGAGGCGTGGAGTGGCGCCCCTGTGGCGGCGGAGGCGGTAGATCGCTTGAGCGGTAGTACCGGTCGTCCCAACCGTAGTAATCTGCTATGTCTGGCGATCGGTGGCTTCCGTGCACTGATGATGCATGAGTTTGCGTGTGAAGTAGCAAGCCATCCAAGGGGGTGTTGAAGTCACACAAGGAGAGGAGCGAGTTCACCTTAGTTTGAAGGAGCTTGGCTCGGGCGCGAGTCATGGGTCCATTTGGGTAGCTCGTGGGAGTAGATGTAGTAGCGGTCGGAGGACGGGCTGCATCACAACCCATGAAAACTACGAAGTTCACTAACATTTGTTGGGATGGGCCAATCTCGTATGTCCTTGACTTTTGAGACATCTACTTCTATGCCATTAGAAGACACAACAAAACCAAGGAAAATCATCTTGTCTATTGCAAAAGTGCACTTTGGGAGATTAGCATAAAGCTTTTCATGACGACGGATTTGAAGGACCTCCTTAACATGAGTAACATGCTCCTCTAGTGACTTGCTATAGACAAGAATGTCATCAAAGTAAACAACTACACTCTTCCCAATGAGAGATCTCAAAATATGGTTCATGAGACGCATGAAGGTAGATGGGGCGTTAGATAAGCCAAAAGGCATAACCAACCAATCATAGAGACCAAGCTTGGTCTTGAAGGCGGTTTTCCACTCATCACCTTCAGCCATGCGAATTTGATGGTAACCACTACGAAGATCAATTTTCGAAAATATAGTGTCTCCACATAACTCATCAAGCATGTCATCAAGACCCGGTATAGGATGTCGATAACGCACGGTGATAGCATTGATTGGACGGCAGTCCATGCATAACCGCAACGTATCATCCATTTTTGGGACTAGGATCACGGGGACCGCGCTTGGGCTAGTGCTTACTTGGATCAAACCTTTGGAGACGAGTTGGTTGATTTGACGTTCGATCTCCTTCGGCTCTTCCGGGTTCGTGCGATACGCGGCGCGGTTTGGAAGTGGTGCGCCGGGTATGAGGTCGATGCGGTGCTCGATTCCACGAAGAGGAGGAAGGCCATGAGGAAGCTCTTCGGGAAAAACATCGTGGAATTCCTGCAAAATAGTCATCAAAGAAGGAGGAACATTTGTCAAGTCGTTAGTTCCTTGCGCTAGTCCCTTGCATATGAGGACATAGTGCAAGATGGATGGGTTGTTCCACACTTCTCTCATCTCACTTTTGGTGGCAAGAAGAACACTCTTAGTTTTTCCACTCGAGTTTGGCTTATAGATCTCACTCACTATGGTGTGGTTCTCTCGCTCACCACTCTTCTCACAAGGTGTTTTTGTGTATTGCGCCCTCGCTAAAGCCTTTGCATTGTCCGCAATTATTTGGCTAGGAGTCATTGGTTGCAACACACAAGTTTAGTCAAGCCATTTGAAGGTGTAAGTGTTTGAGTGACCATTATGCAAAGCACGCTTGTCATATTGCCACGGTCTTCCGAGCAACATGTGACAAACTGATGCAGCCCGTCCTACGGCCGCTACTACATCTACTCCCACAAGCTCCCCAAGTGGACCCATGACTCGCGCCCGAGCCAAACTCCTTCAAGCTAAGGTGAACTCGCTCCTCTCCTTGTGTGACTTCGATACACCTTTGAATGGCCTGCTACTTCATACCCATACCTTGTGCATCATCGACTGAAGAGAACAACCCACGTGACGGGAGCCATGAAGAGACCAATGCTCTCTGTCGCCAGTGGTACCGGATCTGGCCCGGTACTACCGCCAAGACTATCACCAACGCTACCGCCAACAACAGAAGGTCCCAGAGCTGCCCAAACGCTTCACATCGGTTGGTACTAGCCCCGGATCCGGTACTCTGCCAGATTACCGCCACCGCCACCGCTTCAACAGAAGGCCCCAGCGCAAGTCCCAGGACGACGAGCGGTACTACCGGCCAGGGAGAGGTACTACCGCATTACCGATACTACCGGTCGAGCTGGACCGGTACTACCGGACCTAGAAAAGCCTAAACGTATTAATTCGGCCCAGCGCCTTGTAACCCTCTCTATATTTCGCTATTTGTTCCCAAAATACCCCTGTTTATGTGGTTGGCCTATATATAGCCCCCACCCTCTATTGTAAACCCTAGACTTGGATAATAATAGATATTAAGGAAACCCTTTGAGGACTTATATCTATTGGTCTCATGCTCCTACCAGCTCCTACCAAGGAGCACCGGATTATCCACCCCCCTCTTGGGTCTTGCCTAGTGCGTTCAAGTTGTACAAGGCCTTGGGTTCTCGGTTTCTCGCCCCCAAGTCGTCAAGATCTCACCAAGCACCTCATCCCCCGTTGTTGGCATGGACAGCGAGCTTCGCCCAACACCGATCCTAGAGATTATGTTGGACCGGTTGCCATCGGCGTGAGGAGTAGGCGTGTATCGTGTTTTGGTGTGTGTGTGTGTTCGTGGTTTTCATCGCCTTCCTCGATTTCATCCCTCGACCACCGCTTTTCCCTCGTTTCTCGTGGAATTCGTGAAAGATCGGGCCAACCCAAGGGTTACCCCCTAACATATTGGTACCAAGAGCACGGTTGATCACGAATTTCCCCCCAATTTTTCTTTTATCCACCTTAAAATCAAAAATCCCACCAAAAAGAGCCCCAATTTGCCTTCGGATCGATCTCTGGATTTGGTGCGTTTTTCGTGGTTTTGGTCCATAGATCTGTTACTTTGGGAGTCGATCTATAGCCCCTGTTGTTCCTAGCCAGCCTTTCGGTCAGATTTCCCACGGATTTGAGGTTTGTGTCAAGTGGATCTCGTTTCGTCAGTTCATTGCCAGACGGTACTACCGCCCGTTCCAAGCGGTACTACCGCCGTCCGGTACTACCGCCTGTACCAAGCGGTACTACCGCCAGCAACAGAAGTTTTTTCCTTCTTCTTGACGCCTCATTTTCGTTTGCTGACTTCCCCCTTTAGCTTGTTCGTGTTTCGCGTGTTTGTCGCCATCTTAACACATGCTTCCGCATCAACGTCACCCGCGCTCCTCGACACCGCGACACTCGAACATCATCCACCACCAACGGTTGCAAGTCCTCAACAATACCAAAGGTATAACTTGCACCACTTTGACAACCCCATATCTTCCTTTGTGTGTACCTATCCTATGAGAGCAAGTCATTTTTTGTTTGTATAAGCATTGTGCACTTGCCTTCGGAGAGTGAGTGTGAGGCTAAATACAAAAGCTAACATAGTAGCATAGAAAGGGAGAAAAAGGAAAAAGAATAAAAAAAAAGAACAAAAGAAAAAGAGAAAAAAGATACATAGCCTCCCAATACAAAGAGAATACCAAGATTGTAAGCCAAGAAAGAGAGAAGAAAGAGCGCACCGAGGCAAGTGCACAAATCTATTGCTTATCCTCTTTTGGCAAACGAGTTGTGGTCTCTCCTTGAGTTGGCACGACAACCGAGCATAGTCTTCGTTAGGACCTTTTGTGCTCATTTTCGTAGTCGTGCTAACCCCGTTTTTCTCCACGTGTGTGTTTTCCGTGTTTTCGTAGATCGTTTCCTTTTCCTTTTGATCTTTGGTTCTTTACCACGTAGGACAATAACCTTTTGCTTGGATCGTTTCGTTTGGTTTTTCCACAATCCTAACCTTCCACCAAAAGCCTTTGAGAGTTTCTTGCCATTTCACTTTGCACGCTTTTCGCTCATTTGTGTGGCAATTGGTTTGATATAATCTCCAAGGTGAGGTAAAAGGCTAACTCTCCACACCCTTATTCTCCATATACAACCCTTGTTGGTTTCTCATCATGGACATGCATGGAGAGCCATCCCAACCACCACAACCTCCGGAGGATGACACACAATTCATGACAAGATGGGACCATTGGAAGGTCCGAGGAGAATTCAACTATCGTTGTGAAGCTCTCGAGAGGCGCCAAGATGAACAATTTAGCGAGGCCCGTTTGGAATTCAAGAACATCGACAACCGCTTCGAAGAAGTCCGTGGACAAATGCATGACATGCAACACAACCTCGGTCATCAAAATGAAGCTCTTGGTCGTGCACTCGCCTCAACGGATGAGAAGCTACAACACCTCGTTGATGGACTCGCAAGGCCACGCTCGCGCGAATCAAGCTCATCTCGGCACTGCTCAGGTGAATCAAGTGCACCTCGCCGTCACGCTTCAAGGCACCGGGATGAACCCGTTCTTCAATCCATGAGCTCTTCGCAAGCGGTACCATCTCCGCGTCACGCCGCAACGTCAAGCTATGATGGTGACCTCTCCGCAAGACCTCCAAGACGCGAAGCGAACCGGCCACAACCGAGGGCACTTGTGATTCAACAAGAGCAACATCGCATGGACCACCAAGGCCATCGACGTCGACATGCCCCTTCAACAACAAGTGAAGCATCCGAAGAGGACGAACAAGATCACCGGCGACCTGAAGCACTCGAAGATCCTCCAAGGCGTCATCATCGACATGATCGTCCACGTCGGCACCATGATGGTCATAACGAGCCTCCCCTACACCAAGAAGAAGAAGAAGAAGAGCAGCCCATTGCGCATGCGGCTCGACGTCCTCCTCGCCACATGGCGCAAGCCAATGCTCCTCGGCATCAACCACGACAAGAACAAGAGCAAGCTCCCCAAGCTCATCGTGAGGACCATCAACCTCCTCCTCGTCCTCAACCGCGTCAACAAAATGAGCAAGCTCCCCAAGCTCGTCGTCAACAACAAGTTCCACCACCAAACGCGGCACCTCAACAACCGCAAGAGCAACGCAACAATCACCAAGCAAGACATGAGAGCTCGGATGATGATGATGACCGCCAAAATCATGGCAACCGCCGCAACCGGAACCGCAATGGAGAAGAAACTTTCGGCAAGCTCAAATTCACCATGCCCAAGTTCACCGGTTCCAATGAGCCCGAGGAATATCTCTCTTGGGAACTCAAGGTCGACAAGATGTCCGCATGCACAACTATAGCAATGAGAAGATTATGGCCATGGCATCCCTCGAGTTTGATGAGTATGCCAACCTTTGGTGGGAACAAGTCCAACTCGCTCGCGAAGCAAAACAAGAGCCTCCAATCGCAACTTGGAAAGATATGAAGGCTCATATGAGATCCCGCTTTGTTCCTTCCCACTACACGCGTGACCTCTTCAACAAGCTTCAAACGCTTAGTCAAGGGACAAAGACCGTGGAAGAGTACTTCAAGCAAATGGAGCTCAACATGATCCGTGCCAACATTGAAGAGCGAGATGAACAAACAATGGCACGCTTCCTCAATGGCTTGAACCATCCTATCAAGCGCATCACCGAGTTCCAAAAGTACAACAACATGGTTGAGCTTGTGCACATCGCATCCAAGGCCGAGCGCCAAGTGCAAGAGGACATCAAGTACAACAAGCCAAAGACCTACTTCACCTACAAGCAAGCATCAACCACTACTACAACAACACCAAGTGGAAGCTCCTCAAGTACCACCAAGCTTCCCTTCAAGCCAACTCTCCCTCAAGGAAAACAGCCCCCAAGTGACAAAAACGAAGGGATGATCAACCATTCAATGGTGAATGCTACAAGTGTGGAGGCAAAGGGCACAAGTCGAATGCATGTGGAAACAAGAAAGTTTTGTTCATCCATGACAATGGTGATGAAGAATACTTGAGTGAAGAAGAGTTTGATGCAAGGGTCAAGGAAGCCATGGAAAGACAACATTTGGAAGAGGACCAAGAACTTCTCGTGTGTGAGCATGACGCAAGTCCATCGCTTGTGGTCACAAGGGTCTTGACTACCCAAGCCAATGAAAATGAAGACCAACGCTCGAATATCTTCCAAACTCGTGCCGGCATCAATGGGAAGTCCATCAAAGTTGTCATCGATGGAGGGAGTTGCCACAACCTTGCAAGCATGGAATTGTGTGAGAAACTCAACCTCACCCTCCATCCGCATAAACACCCCTACCATATCCAATGGCTAAGTGACCAAGGATCCGTCAAGATCAAGCACACCGTATCGGTGACGTTATCCATTGGGCACTACAAGGACAAGGTGGAATGTGACGTGGTCCCAATGACGGTTTGTCACATGTTGCTCGGAAGACCGTGGCAATATGACAAGCGTGCTTTGCATAATGGCCACTCAAACACTTACACCTTCAAGTGGCTTGATAAAACTTGTGTGTTGCAACCAATGACTCCTAGCCAAATAATTGCGGACAATGCAAAGGCTTTAGCGAGGGCGCAATACGCAAAAACACCTTGTGAGAAGAGTGGTGAGCGAGAGAACCACACCAGAGTGAGTGAGAGCTACAAGCCAAACTCGAGTGGAAAAACTAAGAGTGTTCTTCTTGCCACCAAAAGTGAGATGAGAGAAGTGCGGAACAACCCATCCATCTTGCACTATGTCCTTGTATGCAAGGGACTAGCGCAAGGAACTAATGACTTGACAAATGTTCCTCCTTCTTTGATGACTATTTTGCAGGAATTCCCAGATGTTTTTCCCGAAGAGCTTCCTCATGGTCTTCCTCCTCTTCGTGGAATCGAGCACCGCATCGACCTCATACCCGGCGCCCCACTCCCAAACGGCGCCGCGTATCGCACGAACCCGGAAGAGACGAAGGAGATCGAATGTCAAATCACCAACTCGTTTCCAAAGGTTTGATCCAAGTAAGCTGATGCAGCCCGTCCTACGACCGCTTCTACATCTACTCCCACAAGCTCCCCAAGTGGACCCATGACTCGCGCCCGAGCCAAACTCCTTCAAGCTAAGGTGAACTCGCTCTTCTCCATGTGTGACTTCAATACACCCTTGGATGGCTTGCTATTTCATTCCCATACCTTGTGCATCATCAGGTACGAAGAAAAGAACCCGCCGGACGGAGGAGCACCCGAAGAAGAGACCAAATGCTCTCTCACAATGCAGATACTAGGACCGGGCGATACCATTACAGTACTACCGCCAAACGCTACCGCCAACGCAGAAGGTCCCGAGGCCCTAAACGCCTCTCTCAAAGACCACATCACAGCTCCAGATTACCGGCTACTCAGATTACCGCCATGGCCACCGCTTCAACAGAAGGCCCCAGCAAGTCCCAGGGCGACAAAGCGGTACTACCGGTCCAGAACTGCATTACCGCATGACCGGTACTACTGGACCACCAGCGGTACTACCGCCAGAGAGAGACTTTACGTGATATTTCGCCCAAATACTTGTAACCCTCTCCATATTTCGCTATTTATCCCCAAACTACCCCTGTTTTTGTGGCTGGACTATATATAGCCCCCACCATCCATTGTAAACCCGAGTGATGCAGCCCGACCTACGGTCGTTACTACATCAAGGTCTCCAACTTACGCCAAGTCGCCATGGACTCCAAAGGTGAATCCGTTCCTCTATGAAAGCTCACTTCCTACCCTATTGAATGGTATGCTACTTCATAGTCCGTCACATATTCATGATAGGTTCACACCGACCAGTACGGAGGCAAGGGAGGAAGCCCGGAGCATCAAGCCCGACAAGACGGAGGCTTGGAAGAGGAGGCGGAAGAAGACAGTCGCCAAATGCTCTCTGTCACCAGCGGTACTACGGACTGGCGGCCGGTACTACCGCCAGCAGCCTCACTACCGCCACCAACAGACGACGCCAATAGAAGCCGAATACTCTGCCTCGGTACCGTATCAGATTCGACCCAGATTACCGGTCATCATTATCGTCACTGATACCGCATGACGGCTCCAGGACCTCAAGCGGTACTACCGGTCCCAGAGCGCATTACTCGGACTAAGCGGACCAAGTCCCAGATTACCATCATAAAGGCTCACAAGCGCACTAGTTGGGCCACAGCCCATGTATCCCCCTTTACTTACCAAACCCTAGTTTTATCCCCAAACTACCCTTGTTTTGTGGTTGGCCTATAAATAGAGCACCCACCCCTCATGTATCCCTGAGGCATAGATGATAGACTAAAGAAAACCCCCATTGTGGAATCTCTAGTTTTGCCTCATCCCCTTTACCAAGGGGACCGACTATCGTCACCAACCTCGATTGGACTTTGCATCACGCATCCATCGTTGAACAAGGCCTTGGGTTCTCGGTTTCTCGCCCCCAAGTCGTCAAGACCCTCCTCAAGGTGTTCTTCCCTCTCCGATGTGGATTTGAGGGAGCACGTTGACAGATCTTTCCTTGCGAGGATTCTATCGGACCAGTGGCCGCCATTCGGGAGCAATCGGCCTTGTATCGTGTGAGTTTTGCGTGTGTTCATCGTGTTCTTCGCGAGGTGTGTGTTCGCTTCCGCTACCTTCTCCCTTTCCCCTCGCTTTCCCATCGATTTGACCACGAGATCCGTGAAGATCGGGCACCCAAGAGGTTAACCCCTCCATCATCTGGTATCAGCAGCTTTTGGTTGCCACGGATTTCTCATCGATTTGGTCTTTTCCCCATAAATTCGAAAATTCCACCAAAAACAGCCCCAATTCGTGTTTTGGATTGATCTGTGATTTGAGTGCGTTTTGGTAGGTTTTGATCCGTGGATTACTTGCTAAACTTGTTGATCTACCTTCCTTTGCGTTCCCATAGCCTAATTCCTTGATTTCCGTCGATTTGGTGTTTTCTTGAAGATTTTCCTTAAATCGCCCCAAACTCGCTAAATCGCGTCAGATCTGGTTTTCTGTCCCGGCGGTACTACCGCTCCAAATCTGATACTACCGTAGCGGTACCAAAATCCGGTACTACCGCCCAAGACAGAAAGAAAACAGCAAGTTCCAGATTTTAGCCTCTCACCGTTTTGAGCATAACTTTTGCATCCGAACTCGGATTTTGGTGTTCTTTAGCTTGTTTCGAAGAAGAGAAGGAGCTCTACATCATCATCCACGTGGTTCATGCAATCTACTCCATCCAAATTCCGTGACCAAGGCGGAATCCAACAATAAAGGGTGAAGATCGTCGACGAAAGGTATAAACATTCCGCGACTTCTCCCCACTTGCATTCCTTTGTAAACCCCACTATCTTTGCGAGCAACAAACACCTATTGAGACTAGTTCCTCTTATGATTGCTTGGGCTATGCACATTTGATACCTTGTAGATTCCGAGCAAACATTGTGAGCGCTATCTCATATAGTTATCTTGTATAGTTGTTGGCACAAGGAAGAGGCAAGTGAAAAGAAAGAAAGAAAAAAGAAAGAGCACGGTTGATCACCAATTTCCCCCCAATTTTTCTTTTATCCGCCTGAAAATCGAAAATCCCACCAAAAAGAGCCCCAATTTGCCTTCGGATCGATCTCTGGATTTGGTGCGTTTTTCGTGGTTTTGGTCCACAGATCTGTTGCTTTGGGAGTCGATCTATAGCCCCTGTTGTTCCTAGCCAGCCTTTCGGTCAGTTTTCCCACGGATCTGAGGTTTGTGTCAAATGGATCTCGTTTTTCTTCGTGTTCTGTCACCAGCGGTACCACCGCCCGTTCCAAGCGGTACTACCGCCGTCCGGTACTACCGCCTGTACCAAGCGGTACTACCGCCAGTAACAGAAGGTTTTTCCTTCTTCTTGACGCCTCAGTTTCGTTTGCTGACTTTCCCCCTTTAGCTTGTTCGTGTTTCGCGTGTTTGTCGCCATCTTAACACAAGCTTCCGCATCAACGTCATCCCGCGCTCAACGACACCGCGACACTCGAACATCATCCCCCCACCAACGGTTGCAAGTCGTCAACAATACCAAAGGTATAACTTGCACCACCTTGACAGCCCCATATCTTCCTTTGTGTGTATCTATCCTATGAGAGCAACTCATTTTGTGTTTGTCTAAGCATTGTGCACTTGCCTTCGGAAAGTGAGAGTGTGAGGCCAAATACAAAAGCTAACATAGTAGCATAGCAAGGGAGAAACAGGAAAAAGAATCAAAAAAAAAGAGAACAAAAGAAAAAGAGAAAAAGCTACATAGTCTCCCAATACAAAGAGAATACCAAGCTTGTAAGCCAAGAAAGAGAGAAGAAAGAGCGCTCCGTGGCAAGTGCACAAATCTATTCCTTAACCTCTTTTGGCAAACGAGTTGTGGTCTCTCCTTGTGTTGGCACGACAACCGAGCATAGTCTTTGTTAGGACCTTTTGTGCTCATTTTCATAGTCGTGCTAACCCCGTTTTTCTCCACGTGTGTGTTTTCCGTGTTTTTGTAGATCGTTTCCTTTTGCTTTTGATCTTTGGTTCTTTACCACGTAGGACAATAACCTTTTGCTTGGATCGTTTCGTTTGGTTCTCCACAACACTAACCTTCCACCAAAGTCCTTTGAGAGTTTCTTGCCATTCCACTTTGCACGCTTTTCGCTCATTTGTGTGGCAATTGGTTTGATATAATCTCCAAGGTGAGGTAAAAGGCTAACTCTCCACACCCTTTCTCTCCATATACAACCATTGTTGGCTTTGCATCATGGACAAGCATGGAGAACCATCCCAACCACCACCACCTCCGGAGGATGATAACCAATTCATGACAAGATGGGACCATTGGAAGGTCCGAGGAGAATTCAACTATCGTTGTGAAGCTCTCGAGCGGCGCCAAGATGAAAAATTTAGCGAGGCCCGTGTGGAATTCAAGAACATCGACAACCGCTTCGAAGAAGTCCGTGGCCAAATGCATGCCATGCAACACAACCTCGGTCATCAAAATGAAGCTCTTGGTCGTGCACTCGCCTCAACGGATGAGAAGCTTCAACACATCATTGATGGACTCGCAAGGACACGCTCGCGCGAATCAAGCTCATCTCGGCACTCCTCCAGTGATTCAAGTGAACCTCGTCGTCACGCTTCAAGGCACCAGGATGGACCCGTTCTTCATTCCATGAGCTCTTCGCAAGCGGTTCCATCTCCGCGTCACGCCGCAACGTCAAGCTATGATGGTGACCTCTCCGCAAGACCCCCAAGGCGAAGCTTTAACCGGCCACACCCAAGGGCACTTGTGATTCAACAAGAGCAACCTCGCATGGACCACCAAGGCCATCGACGTCGACATGTCCCTTCAACAACGAGTGACGCTTCCGAAGAGGACGAACAAGATCATCGTCGACGTGAAGCACTCGAAGATCCTCCAAGGCGTCATCATCGACATGAGCGTCCACGTCGCCAACATGATGGTCATGGCGAGCCTCCTCTACACCAAGAAGAAGAAGAGCAGCCCATTGCGCATGCGGCTCGACGTCCTCCTCGCCACATGGC
Source organism: Avena longiglumis (assembly GCA_030063025.1). NCBI lineage: Eukaryota > Viridiplantae > Streptophyta > Magnoliopsida > Poales > Poaceae > Avena > Avena longiglumis. The sequence goes on from CP125979.1 coordinate 290,188,282, forward strand.
GCAAGCCAATGCTCCTCGGCATCAACCACGACAAGAACAAGAGCAAGCTCCCCAAGCTCGTCGTGAGGACCACCAACCTCCTCCTCATCCTCATCCGCGACAACAAAACGAGCAAGCTCCCCAAGCTCGTCGTCCACAACAAGTTCCACCACCAAACGCGGCACCTCAACGACCGCAAGAGCAACGCAACAATCACCAAGCAAGACATGAGAGCTCGGATGATGATGACCGCCCAAATCATGGCAACCGACGCAACCGGAACCGCAATGGAGAAGAAACTTTCGGCAAGCTCAAGTTCACCATGCCAAAGTTCACCGGTTCCAACGAGCCCGAGGAATATCTCTTGTGGGAACTCAAGGTCGACAAAATCTTCCGCATGCACAATTATAGCAATGAGAAGATGATGGCCATGGCATCCCTCGAGTTTGATGAGTATGCCAACCTTTGGTGGGAACAAGTCCAACTCGCTCGCGAAGCAAAAGAAGAGCCTCCAATCGCAACTTGGCAAGATATGAAGGCTCATATGAGATCCCGCTTTGTTCCTTCGCACTACACGCGTGACCTCTTCAACAAGCTTCAAACGCTTAGTCAAGGGACAAAGACCGTGGAAGAGTACTTCAAACAAATGGAGCTCAACATGATCCGTGCCAACATCGAAGAGCGAGATGAACAAACCATGGCACGCTTCCTCAATGGCTTGAACCATCCCATCAAGCCAAAAGTACAACAACATGGTTGAGCTTGTGCACATCGCATCCAAGGCCGAGCGCCAAGTGCAAGAGGACATCAAGTACAACAAACCAAAGACGTACTTCACCTTCAAGCAAGCGTCAACCACTACTCCAACAACTCCAAGTGGAAGCTCCTCAAGTACAACCAAGCTTCCCTTCAAGCCAACTCTCCCTCAAGGAAAACAGCCCCCAAGTGGCAAACACACAAGGGATGATCAACCATTCAATGGTGAATGCTACAAGTGTGGAGGCAAAGGGCACAAGTCGAATGCATGTGGAAACAAGAAAGTTTTGTTCATCGATGACAACGGCGATGAAGAATACTGGAGTGAAGAAGAGTTTGATGCAAGGGTCAAGGAAGCCATGGCATGGCAACATTTGGAAGAGGACCAAGAACTTCTTGTGTGTGAGCATGACGCAAGTCCATCGCTTGTGGTCACAAGGGTCTTGACTACCCAAGCCAATTAAAATGAAGACCAACGCTCGAACATCTTCCAAACTCGTGCCGGCATCAATGGGAAGTCCATCAAAGTTGTCATCGATGGAGGGAGTTGCCACAACCTTGCAAGTACGGAATTGTGTGAGAAACTCAACCTCACCCTACTCCCGCATAAACACCCCTACCATATACAATGGCTAAGTGACCAAGGATCCGTCAAGATCAAGCACACCGTCTCGGTGACGTTCTCCATTGGGCACTACAAGGACACGGTCGAGTGTGACGTGGTCCCAATGACGGTTTGCCATATGTTGCTTGGAAGACCGTGGCAATATGACAAGTGTGCTTTGCATAATGGTCACTAAAACACTTACACCTTCAAATGGCTTGATAAAACTTCTGTGTTGCAACCAATGACTCCTAGCCAAATAATTGCGGACAATGCAAAGGCTTTAGCGAGGGCGCAAAAACACCTTGAGAAGAGTGGTGAGCGAGAGAACCACACCATAGTGAGTGAGCTACAAGCCAAACTCGAGTGGAAAAACTAAGAGTGTTCTTCTTTCCACCAAAAGTGAGATGAGAAGTGGAACAACCCATCCATCTTGCACTATGTCCTTGTATGCAAGGACTAGCGCAAGGAACTAACGACTTGACAAATGTTCCTCCTTCTTTGATGGCTGTTTTGCAGGAATTCCAAGATGTTTTCCCGAAGAGCTTCCTCATGGCCTTCCTCCTCTTCGTGGAATAGAACACATCGACCTCATACCAAGACCACTCCCAAACTGGCGTATCGCCTGAACCGGAAGAGACGAAGGAGATCGGCGTCAAATCAACCAACTCGTCTCAAAGGTTTGATCCAAGTAAGCACTAGCCCAAGCGGTCCCGTGATCCTAGTCCCAAAACGGATGATACGTTGCGGTTATGCATGGATGCCGTCAATCAATGCTATCACCGTGCGTTACCGACATCCTATAGCGTCTTGATGACATGCTTGATGAGTTATGTGGAACTTGTATTTTCCAAAATTGATCTTCGTAGTGGTTACCATCAAATTCGCATGGCTGAAGGTGATGAGTGGAAAACCGCCTTCAAGACCAAGCTTGGTCTCTATGAATGGTTGGTTATGCCCTTTGGCTTATCCAAGGCCCCATCTACCTTCATGCGCCTCATGAACCATATTTTGCGATCTCTCATTGGAAAGAGTGTAGTTGTTTACTTTGATGACATCCTTGTCTATAGCAAGTCACTAGAGGAGCATGTTACTCATGTTAAGGAGGTCCTTCAAATCCTTCGTCATGAAAAGCTTTATGCTAATCTCCCAAAGTGCACTTTTGCAAAAGACAAGCTGATTTTCCTTGGTTTTGTTGTGTCTTCTAATGGCATAGAAGTGGATGTCTCAAAAGTCAAGGACATACGAGATTGGCCCATCCCAACAAATGTTAGTGAACTTCGTAGTTTTCATGGGTTGGATGGCTTTTACCGTCGCTTTGTGAAAGATTTTTCTACAATTGCTTGCCCCCTTAACGAATTGACCAAGAAAAATGTCACGTTCGTTTGGGAAAAGCACAACAAACGGCTTTTTATGAGCACAAAAAGAGGCTCAAGGAAGCACCACTTCTTGCATTGCCGGATTTCACAAAAACTTTTGAGATTGAATGTGACGCTAGTGGTATTGGCATTGGCGGCGTCCTTATGCAAAATGGGCGTCCTATTGCTTACCATACTGAGAAACTTGATGGTGCACGCCTCAATTATCCTATTTATGACAAAGAACTTTTTGCCTTGGTTCGAGTTCTTCAAGTGTGGCAACACTATCTTTGGCCCAAAGAATTTATCATCCATTCCGACCATGAGTCGTTGAAGTATCTTAAGGGCCAAGCCCACTTGAGTAAAAGACACGCAAAATGGGTTGAGTTTATGGAGTCTTTTCCTTACATTGTCAAATACAAGAAGGGCAAAGAAAATGTGGTAGCGGACGCCTTGTCTCGCAAAAACACAAGCCTTCTTACACGACTCGAAGTCAATGTATTGGGTCTTGATGACATCAAATCTTTGTACGCGTCCGACCCTTTCTTTGGACCAATATTTGCACAATGTTCCGTAGACAAAGGGATTGATGATTTCTATTTGCATAAGGGTTTTATTTTCAAACAAAACAAGCTTTGCATTCCGAAATCGTCTCTCCAAATTTTGCTTCTTCAAGAGTCCCATGGTGGAGGCCTTATTGATGTGGACATCCCTACTATTGATACAACCGTTGTACCTACAGCAACACACATACAAGGACCCATCACAAGATCTCGTGCCAAACAACTGAACTATCAGGTACTTTCGTTTCTTGGAACTATTCCTTACATACATGAGAATATGATGCTGCCTAAATCAGAAATGTTTCTTACTCTTAGGAATGATGGACCGAGCATGGATGAGAGGGACAAGCATTGGAGCATGGCCGTGCATGGTGATGGCAGCAAGCATGTGATGATCCAAGAGAAGGCCACGGATGAAGATTTCAGAACTTTGAGGCCACCATAATGAAGAAAGAAGGCTTGGACGAAATATTCAAGATCAATACTACTGAATTCGTCCATAGCATAATATGGTCTTGCGACACCTTTATTTTGGGCCGAGCCCATGTAATTTTCATGAGATTTTAATTAGCCACTTTTAGAGTCCGTATTTGAGGAAAAGGACTTTTAGGGTTGGATTGCCACCACTTCCATGGCTGGCGAAACCCCACCTTTTCGCCTAAATACGCCCATAGAACCTTTAGACTCGGATTTTGTTTAGACATTAAGTTAGCCATAGTCGCAACTTCGCCAAGGCTCGGCGTCATGAGGCCTCTTGTACTCGCACCTATTCGGGATCCCACCTCTTTCAATAAAGCTTTCCTCTTAATCCAATATCTTGATTGCAATATTGGTTCTTACTTGTTCTCGATTTGGTAGGAATTAAGACCCTCGCTGGTCGGTGATCGTGTTCACGCAGGATCGGTAACCTCGGAGATTGGCCTAGCGATTGCATTGGCGCTCGTGCTCGCCGCGTGTAGTCGGATCGTCAGCCCGAACTCCACCAAATCGATTATCGCCATCTCATCGAAAGATCGGACACCTTTGCCCTATCAAGTGGTATCATTTCAGGGTTGCTCGGTGAGATTTTCTTGTTTTCGTAGATTAGATCTGTTTTACCTATAACCCACGAAAAAGCCAAAACACGATTAGAGTTTAGATCCATCCCATAACCAATCTCGCCTCGCATTATCTTTTCAGTTTTGCATTGTTGAATTTGTGTCTACATCGTCGCGTCGAGTTCTTGGTCTTAGTGTCTCGTCCCTTAGAGTTTCGAGTTACGATCATACTAGTCACCACCACACTCACGATCACCCGCCATATACCCTGCCACCATATTCCGCCGCCATATACCGCCACCATAAACCTAATACTCATACGCCTTCCTACCGACACGAGATCCGATCAGTTTTTTCTGGTAGTGCAGTCCGAGTAGATTCTTTGTTTCGTTATTTCTTTTGACTTTCCTTCTTTCTTTGTTTCCGTGTTCACTAAAGTCCGTGTCGAGCTAAGAGTCCGGTCGTAAGTCGGAAGGAGAGCAAAAAAAAAAAAAAAAAGTCCGAACCGCCTCGAAAAAATTTTACGGCTATACTATTTTTCGACCGGGATCACTTTTCTCCATCGGCCGTTATAGCGATATTTTTTGGCGCTGCAGCGCTTTCGGAGCAAAATAAAAATTTGAAAAAAAATTTTGGGGCTAACCTCTTTTTAGACCCGTAGATCAGTTCTAGACACTCGCCATCATAGTGATTTTACGCATCTCGGATCGCTTTTCGGTGCTATATCATCATACGATGCTTGTTGTGTCGGCGTCGTGACATCGTTGGTGATCTAGGCTCGCGTCTCTAGTACGGTCTAGGACCAGCCGCGATGCGTCGTTGAGCATTCTTTCAACTTTTGCATTCTTGTTTTGATAATTCTTGACCCTTTGCTAAGCCTTCGAGCTCCACGGATACTCTCCACGTGCGGTGTTTCGACTCACGGTACTCGCTTGGTTCAATCTGGACCCATGATCCTCGTGGTTGCACATCGCCTTTTCTGCTGTTTGGTAAGAACTTGTAAGAGCTTGTATATTGCTTGACGGATTCGCGTGACTTCCACCATATTCACCGTAGTATATACACGTGCTTTTAGGACTAACCGCAGCGGATACTTGGCGAACCACGCCACCATGAGAACGAAGAACTACATGCCCACTTCTCCGCTCACAGGTCGGTGGCGAAGGCGTGGACACGCGCCTAGGGAGTTTGACACCAAGCTCACCAACGCCGTGGACAAGATCGATGGACTCGAGAAATCCTTCAACGCCAAGCTTGGCGTTCGGTTCAAGGAGCTTCGAACGATTGCCCGCACCGGCACCACACATGGTGCCGCGCATTCGATCACGGCTCGGGAATTGCTGATGCAATTGCCGCACCGGCGGCTCTGCTGCGGCGTTCCTCGGACTTCGCCGTGGCTGCTGCTGCGACATTGGGGACGAGACGGGTACTACTACGACCCGGCGACGACGATCTGTTTGACGAGGTTGAACAACCTCCACGGTACCGCTGGTCGTCCCGACATTACTACATAGCGCCCATGCCGATGCGTAATGATGATGATCATGTTGCAAAGCTTAAATTAAATATTCCATCTTTTGAGGGTAAATATAATCTGATGCATATCTTACATGGGAGATGGAAGTGGAACAACGTTTGCATGCTTAAAATATCACGAGAATATGCGTGTTAGTCTTGCTACATGTGAATTTACTAAATTTGCTTCCCTTTGGTGGTCGGAGTATTGTCGTTTAAATCCTACTACTATTCCTAGTACTTGGTGCTTTAAAAGCGCTATGCGTGTTTTTGTACCTCCCACTTATCAACGTGATTTACTAAAGAATCGACACGCTTAGAGCAAGGAAAAATTCTGTAGAAGAGTATTATCGAATTGCAAGCGGGATGGTTAGGTGTGGTCTTGTAGAATCTAATGAACAAATGCTTGCACGTTTCTTTGGTGGATTAAACAAGGACATTCAGCACATATTAGATTATAAGGAATATAATTCTATCACTCGTTTGTTTCATCTTGCTTGCAAAGCTGAGCGTGAAGTGCGGATCGCCAAACACCATGGAGGAGGACTAATAATTCTGGTCGCATCCACTTGGACATCCGACAATCAGCGCCTCCTCGTGATTCGCCTCCGGCTACTACCACATCCAAGGCCACCACAAGATTTCGGCTGCTTCTCCACCATCATCCAATGCTCCTTTCGTAGTGCATCTTCTATGGCTTCCACGGGTAAGACTAAGGATATACAATGCCGCAAGTCTTGGGGTTTTGGTCATATTGAGAGCAGGTGCACAACACAACGTGTGATGATGGTGCGAAGATGGTGAATACGATTCATGAGTGACCGATGGCGATACACTAGCCCTTATTTCGCTCGAGATGGAGACAATTACGATGATGACGAGCCAGAGGTAATGGGGCTGAGCTGCTGATCAATACAAGAGTTTAATTACACAACGTGTGTTGAGTGTGCAATTGAGCAAATCGAGCAAGATCAACGCCACAACCTGTTCCAAACACGTGGTGTTGTCAAGGAAAGAGCTATACGGATCATCATTGATGGAGGGAGTTGTAATCTGGCGGTGTTGACATGGTAGAAGCTTGCGCTTCAAGACAACGCCCACATTCATACTACATCCAATGGTTTGAGAGTTCTCGCAAGATCAAGGTAACAAGAACGGTACGCGTGCATTTTACTATTGGTACATATTCTGATTTTGTTGATTGTGATGTTGTACCTATACCACTTGATAGGGCAAAGGTGTCCGATCTTTCGATGAGATGGCGATAATCGATTTGGTGGAGTTCGGGCTTGACGATCCGACTACACGTGCGAGCACGAGCGCCAATGCAATCGCTAGGCCAATCTCCTGGAGGTTACCGATCCTGCGTGAACACGATCGGCTGACCGGGTCTTAATTCCTACGAAATCGAGAACAAGTAAGAACCAATATTGCAATCAAGATATTGCGGATTAAGAGGAAAGCTTTATTGAAAGAGGTGGGATCACGAATAGGTGAAGTACAAGAGGCCTCTGCGGCCTTTCGAGCCTTGGCGAAGTTGCGACTATAGCTAACAATGTCTAAACAAAATCCGAGTCTAAAGGTTCGGCTATGGGCGTATTTAAGAGGCGAAAGGTGGGGTTTGGCCAGCCATGGAAGTGGTGGCGAATCCAACCCTAAAGTCCTTTCCCTCAAATCGGACTCTAAAAGTGGCTAATTAAAATCTGCGAAAATTACATGGGCCTGGCCCAAAATAAAGGTGTCATGACACCATATTATGCTATGGACGAATTAGTAAAGTATTGATCTTGAATATTTCGTCCAAGCCTTCTTTCTTCATTATGGTGGCCTCAAAGTTACGAAATCTTCATCCGTGGCCTTCTCTTGGATCATCACATGCTTCGCCATCACCATGCAGCCATGCTCCAATGCTTGTCCCTCTCATCCATGCTCGGTCCATCATTCCTAAGAGTAAGAAACATTTCTTAGGCGCATCATATTCTCATGTATGTAAGGAATAGTTCAAGAAGCGAAAGTACGATAGTTGTTGTTTGTACGAGATCTTGTGATGGGTCCTTGTATGTGTTCTTTGTAGGTACGGTTGTATCAATAGTAGGGATGTCACATCATGCTCCCCTTCTTGAATTGAAGTCGTCCTCGGCGCATCTCATCTTCCTCACCAAAGTAAGGCTTCAAATCTGCAATGTTAAATGTAGGACTAACCGTACCAAAGTCTGCAGGCAACTCAAGTTTATATGCATTATCATTGATTCTCTCTAACACCTTAAAGGGACCAGCGGCACGTGGCATTAACTTAGACTTGCGTAAATCAGGAAAAGCGATCTTTACGCATAAATGTAACCAAACAAGATCGCCAACATCAAACACAACATGCTTTCTCCCTTTATCCCCGACAAGTTTATACTTAGCATTCATGTGTTCAATGTTATCTTTAGTAGTCTTATGCAAGTTTAATATCATTTCAGCGTTGTGTAGCATCAATTATGTTGCACCGAAGAAGGTAAAGGCAATAAATCAATAGGTGCACGAGGAACAAAACCATACACAATCTCAAATGGGCACATCTTTGTGGTAGAATGCAATGAGCGATTATAAGCAAATTCTATATGAGGTAAACACTCTTCCCACAATTTTAAGTTCTTCTTTAAAACAGCCCGTAACATAGTAGACAAAGTTCTATTTACTACTTCGGTTTGACCATCGGTTTGGGGATGACATGTAGTACTAAAGAAATTAGTCCCCAACAGCCCATAAACATCTCCAAAAGTGGCTAAGAAATTTAGTATCACGATCGAGACAATAGTATTTGGCACACCATGCAAGCGAACAATTTCACGAAAGAACAAATCGCAATATCGCTGACATCATCCGTTTATGACAAGGAATAAAGTGTGCCATCTTAGAAAACGATCCACAACAACAAAATACTATCCCTCATACGTGTTCGTGGCAATCCCAAAACAAAGTCCATAGAAATATCCTCCCAAGGAACACTAGGAGCGAAGAGGCATATACAAACCATGTGGATTAAGGCGAGACTTAGCTTTTGACAAGTATTGCAGCGTGCCACAAATCTCTCAACATCTCGGCGCATACGTGGCCAAAAGAAGTGTGTAGCAAGAACATCCTCCGTCTTCTTGACACCAAAGTGTCCCATCAATCCTCCTCCATCGCCTCCTGTAACAACAAAAGGAGCGAGCTATCTGGAATGCATAGTTTGTTAGCACGGAACACAAATCCATCATTGAAGACGAACTTGTTCCAAGTTCTACCATCATTGAAGACGAACAGAGCTATGATGGATTTGTGTTCGTGCAACAAACTATAGGCAATTCAAGAAGGGAGCATGATGTGACATCCCTACTATTGATACAACCGTTGTACCTCTGACACACATACAAGGACCCATCACAAGATCTCGTACAAACAAGCTGACTATCAGTACTTTCGTTCTTGGAACTATTCCTTACATACATGAGAATATGATCTTGCCTAAATGAAATGTTTCTTACTCTTAGGAATGATGGACGAGCATGGATGAGAGGGACAAGCATTGGAGCATGGGTGCATGGTGATGGCGGCAAGCATGTGATGATCCAAGAGAAGGCCACGGATGAAGATTTGAACTTTGAGGCCACCATAATGAAGAAGAAGGCTTGGACGAAATATTCAAGATCAATACTTTAATTAGGTCCATAGCATAATATGGTGTCTTGGACACCTTTATTTTGGGCCAGGCCATGTAATTTTCGCAGGATTTTAATTAGCCACTTTTTAGAGTCCGTGTTGAGGAAAAAGGACTTTTAGGGTTGGATTCGCCACCACTTCCATGGCTGGCGAAACCCCACCTTTTCGCCTTAAATACGCCCCATAGCCGAACCTTTAGACTCGGATTTTGTTTAGACATTAAGTTAGCCATAGTCGCAACTTCGCCAAGGCTCGGCGTCGAGAGAGGCCTCTTGTGCCGCACCTATTCAGGATCCCACCTCTTTCAATAAAGCTTTCCTCTTAATCCGCAATATCTTGATTGCAATATTGGTTCTTACACATTCTCGATTTGGTGGAATTAAGACCCTCATTGGTCGGTGATCGTGTTCACGCAGGATCGGTAACCTCCAGGAGATTGGCCTAGCGATTGCATTGGCGCTCGTGCTCGCACGTGTAGTCGGATCGTCAAGCCCGAACTCCACCAAATCGATTATCGCCATCTCATCGAAAGATCGGACACCTTTGCCCTATCACTTATGGGCCACTTTGGCCGTGACAAGACATACGACATGCTCTCCACTCACTAATTTTGGCCAAAGATGAAGCGCGACGTGGAGCGCCACGTCCAACGATGCACTACATGTATCCAAGCTAAGTCTAAGTCCAACCCTTTTGGTCTTTATATGCCATTGCCTATTCCTCATGCACCTTGGTCGGACATTAGCATGGACTTTGTGTTAGGCTTGCCTAGATCTAAGCATGGTCATGATTCCATTTTTGTAGTAGTGGATCGTTTTTCCAAAATGGCACATTTCATTCCGTGCCATAAGACCGATGATGCTTCACATGTAGCAAATTTGTTTTCAGGAAATAATTGTTACGGTGTGCCAAGGACAATCGTCTCCGACATGACGTAAAATTCATGAGCTACTACGGAAGACACTCATGGCCAAGCTCGGCATCAAGCTCCTCTTCTCGTCGCCTCGCATCCTCAAATCGATGGACAAACCGAGGTCAATGAAGTCTTGGCACACTCCTCCGGGTGTTGATAAAGAAGAAGCTTAAAGGCGGGAGGAATGCATTCCACGCCGAAGGATTCGCTACAACCGCGCCAAGCACGCCACCACGATGAGGAGGTTCATGATCGTCTGACTTGAGCCTCTCACCGCTCGATATCCTTCCACTCCACTTCATGAGCGTGCCAATATGGGCGTTGCCAAGCGCCCACACAATGAAGAAACTCCATGATGACACACGAGCTACTATCGAGCAACAAGTCCTTCGCCAAGCATCAAGGCTAAACAAGAATAAGAAAGAGATAATCTTTCAAGAGGGCGACCTTGTGTGGATACACTTAAGTAAAGACCGCTTCCCCAAGGAACGCGACTCCAAGCTAAAGCCTAGAGGAGATGGGCCATTCAAAGTGCTCAAGCGAATCAACAACAACGCTTATGTCATCGATATCCCAACTTCCAAGTATCTTGTGAGCTCGACATTCAATGTCAAGGACCTCTCACCCTACCATGGAGAAGAGGAAGTTGAGCCGGTTGAAGAGTCGAGGACGACTCTTTCCCAAGGGGGGGGGGAGCTGATGCAGCCCGTCCTACGACCGCTTCTACATCTACTCCCACAAGCTCCCCAAGTGGACCCATGACTCGCGCCCGAGCCAAACTCCTTCAAGCTAAGGTGAACTCGCTCCTCTCCATGTGTGACTTCAATACACCCTTGGATGGCTTTCTATTTAATTCCCATACCTTGTGCATCATCAGGTACGAAGAGAAGAACCCGCCGGACGGAGGAGCACCCAAAGAAGAGACCAAATGCTCTCTGTCACCAGCGGTACTACTAGGACACAGCCGGTACTAAGCTTGGCGGTACCATCGCCTTCCGCCAACGAGAAGGTCCCGAGCTGCCCAAACGCTCTCTGTCTCCAGTGACAGCTCCGGTACTACCGGACTACGGTACTACAGATTACCGCCCCAGCAGAAGGCCCAGCCTTGAAGTCCCAGGACGACAAGCGGTACTATTGGTCCAGGAACCGGTACTACCGCATGACCGGTACTCTTGGACCCTTGATGTACTACCGCCAGAGACTTTACAGATATTTCGGACTCCTTGTAACCCTCTCCATATTTCGCTATTTATCCCCAAACTACCCCTTTTTTGTGGCTAGACTATATATAGCCCCACCATCCATTGTAAACCCTAGACTTGGATAATAATAGATATTAAGGAAACCCTTTGAGGACTTATATCTATTGGTCTCATGCTCCTACCAAGGAGCACGGATTATCCACCCACCTCTTGGATCTTGCTTAAGTGCGTTCAAGTTGTACAAGGCCTTGGGTTCTCGGTGTCTCGCCCCAAGTCGTCAAGATCTCACCAAGCACCTCATCCCGTTGTTGGCGTGGAAGCGAGCTTACTAACACCGATCCTAGGGATTGTGTTGGACGGTTGCCACCGCCGTGAGGAGTAGGCGTGTATCGTGTTTTGTGTGTGTGTGTTCGTGGTTTTCATCGCCTTCATCGATTTCATCCCCGACCACCTCGTTCCCTCGTTCTCGTGGAATTCGTGAAAGATCGGGCCAACCCAGGGTTACCCATAACATATTGGTATCAAAACGGTTGATCATGAATTTCCCCAATTTTCTTTTATCCGCCTTAAAATCGAAAATCCCACCAAAAAGAGCCCCAATTTGCCTTGGATCGATCTACGGATTTGGTTTTTCGTGGTTTTGGTCCATAGATCTGTTGCTTTGGGAGTCGATCTATAGCCCTGTTGTTCTAAGACCTTTGTCGGTTTTCCCACGGATCCGAGGTTTGTGTCAAGTGGATCTCGTTTTTGTTCGTTCTGTCACCGGTACCACGAACCGTTCCAAGCGGTACTCTGGCCAGTACTACCGCCCGTAAAAGCGGTACTACCGCCGTCAGGTACTACCGCTTTGTACCAAGTACTACCGCGAATGAAGGTTTTTCCTTCTTCTTTACGCCTCTGTTTCGTTTGCTGACTTTCCCCCTTTAGCTTGTTCGTGTTTCGCGTGTTTGTCGCCATCTTAACACAAGCTTCCGCATCAACGTCATCCCGCGCTCAACGACACCGCGACACTCGAACATCATCCCCTCCCCCACCAACGGTTGCAAGTCGTCAACAATACCAAAGGTATAACTTGCACCACCTTGACAGCCCCATATCTTCCTTTGTGTGTATCTATCCTATGAGAGCAACTCATTTTGTGTTTTTCTAAGCATTGTGCACTTGCCTTCGGAAAGTGAGAGTGTGAGGCCAAATACAAAAGATAACATAGTAGCATAGCAAGGGAGAAAAAGGAAAAAGAATCAAAAAAAAAGAGAACAAAAGAAAAAGAGAAAAAGCTACATAGTCTCAAAATACAAAGAGAATACCAAGCTTGTAAGCCAAGAAAGACAGAAGAAAGAGCGCTCCGCGGCAAGTGCACAAATCTATTGCTTACCCTCTTTTGGCAAACGAGTTGTGGTCTCTCCTTGTGTTGGCACGACAACCGAGCATAGTCTTCGTTAGGACCTTTTGTGCTCATTTTCATAGTCGTGCTAACCCCGTTTTCTCCACGTGTGTGTTTTCCGTGTTTTTGTAGATCGTTTCCTTTTGCTTTTGATCTTTGGTTCTTTACCACGTAGGACAATAACCTTTTGCTTGGATCGTTTCGTTTGGTTCTCCACAACACTAACCTTCCACCAAAAGCCTTTGAGAGTTTCTTGCCATTTCACTTTGCACGCTTTTCGCTCATTTGTGTGGCAATTGGTTTGATATAATTTCCAAGGTGAGGTAAAAGGCTAACTGATGTGGACATCCCTACTATTGATACAACCGTTGTACCTACAGCAACACACATACAAGGACCCATCACAAGATCTCGTGCCAAACAACTAAACTATCAGGTACTTTCGTTTCTTGGAACTATTCCTTACATACATGAGAATATGATGCTGCCTAAATCAGAAATGTTTCTTACTCTTAGGAATGATGGACCGAGCATGGATGAGAGGGACAAGCATTGGAGCATGGCCATGCATGGTGATGGCAGCAAGCATGTGATGATCCAAGAGAAGGCCACGGATGAAGATTTCAGAACTTTGAGGCCACCATAATGAAGAAAGAAGGCTTGGACGAAATATTCAAGATCAATACTTTACGAATTCGTCCATAGCATAATATGGTGCTGCGACACCTTTATTTTGGGCCAGGCCATGTAATTTTCCGAGATTTTAATTAGCCACTTTTTAGAGTCCGTATTTGAGGAAAAGGACTTTTAGGGTTGGATTCGCCACCACTTCCATGGCTGGCGAAACCCCACCTTTCGCCCTTAAACGCCCCATAGCGAACCTTTAGACTCGGATTTTGTTTAGACATTAAGTTAGCCATAGTCGCAACCGCCAAGGCTCGAGCGCAGAGGCCTCTTGTATTCGCACCTATTAGGATCCCACCTCTTTCAATAAAGCTTTCCTCTTAATCCGCAATATCTTGATTGCAATATTGGTTCTTACTTGTTCTCGATTTGGTAGGAATTAAGACCCTCATTGGTCGGTGATCGTGTTCACGAGGATCGGTAACCTCCGGAGATTGGCCTAGCGATTGCATTGGCGCCGTGCTCATGCGTGTAGTCGGATCGTCAAGCCGAACTCCACCAAATCGATTATCGCCATCTCATCGAAAGATCGGACACCTTTGCCCTATCAAGTGGTATCAGTTGGGTTGCTCGGTGAGATTTTCTTGTTTCGTAGATTAGATCTGTTTTACCTATAACCCACGAAAAGCCAAAAACACGGTTAGAGTTTAGATCCATCCCATAACCAATCTCGCCTCGCATTATCTTTTCGGTTTTTGCATTGTTGAATTTGTGTCTACATCGTCGCGTCGAGTTCTTGGTCTTAGTGTCTCGTCCCTTAGAGTTTGAGTTCGATCATACTAGTCACCACCACACTCGCCGATCACCGCCATATACCCCGCCACCATATTCGCCGCCATATACCCTGCCACCATAAAACCTAATACTCCCACCGCCTTCCTACCGCGACACAGATCCGATCAGTTTTACCTGTAGTGCGAGTAGAGTAAATTCTTGTTTCCTCGTTATTTCTTTTGACTTTCCTTCTTTCTTTGTTCCGTTTCAGCTAAAGTCCGTGTCGCTTGAGAGTCCGGGTCGTAAGTCGAAGGAGAGCAAAAAAGTCTGGAACCCTCCGAAAAATTTTCGCTATACTATTTTTCGACCCGGGGATCACTTTTCTCCATCGGTAGTTATAGCGATATTTTTTGGCGCTGCGCTTTCGGAGCAAAATAAAAATTTGAAAAAATTTTTGGGGCTAACCTCTTTTAGACCCGTAGATCGATTCTAGACACTCGCCATCATAGTGATTTTACGCATCTCGGATCGCTTTTCGGGGTGCTATATCATCATACGGTGCTTGTTGTGGCGTCGTGACATCGTTGGTGATCTAGGCTCGCGTCTCTAGTGCGGTCTAGCCTAGGACCAGCCTGATGCTGTCGTTGAGCATTCTTTCAACTTTTGCATTCTGTTTTGATAATTCTGACCCCTTTGCTAAGCCTTCCCGAGCTCCACAGATACTCTCCGTGCGGTGTTTCGACTCTGGTAATCGCTTGGTTCAATCTGGACCTTGATCCTCGTGGTTGCACATCGCCTTTTCCTGCTGTTTGGTAAGAACTTGTAAGAGCTTCGTATATTGCTTGACGGATTACGCGTGACTTCCACCATATTCTGTAGTATATACATGCTTTTAAGGACTAACCATGACGGATACTTGCGGAACCCGCCACCATGACGAAGAACTACATGCCCACTTCTCCGCGCTCTGGTCGGCCGAAGACGTGGACACGCCTAGGGAGTTTGACACCAAGCTCACCAACGTGGACAAGATCGATGGACTCGAAATCCTTCAACGCCAAGCTTGACGTTCGGTTCAAGGAGCTTCGAACCGATTGCCGCGACCCGCACCGGCACCCACACATGGTGCACGACGCATTCGATCACGGCTCGATGCTGATGCGGTGCCGCACCCAATGGCTCTGCTGCGGCGTTCCTCGAGACTTCCGCCGTGGCTGCTTCTGCGACATTGGGGACAGACAACGGGTACTACTACGACCCCGACGACGATCTTTTGACGAGGAGGTTGAACAACCTCCACAGTACCGCTGGTCGTCCCGACATTACTACCGCAACGCCGCCCACCGATGCGTCTTGATGATCATGTTGCAAAGCTTAAATTAAATATTCCATCTTTTGAGGGTAAATATAATCCTGATGCATATCTTACATGGGAGATGGAAGTAGAACAACGTTTTGCATACATAAAATATCCTGAGAATATGCGTGTTAGTGCTGCTACAGGTGAATTTACTAAATTTGCTTCCCTTTGGTGGTCTGAGTATTGTCGTTTAAATCCTACTACTATTCCTAGTACTTGGACTGCTTTAAAAACTGCTATGCGTGTTCGTTTTGTACCTCCCACTTATCAACGTGATTTACTAAAGAATCTGACACGTTTAGAGCAAGGGAAAATTCCGTAGAAGAGTATTATCAGGAATTGCAAACGGGGATGGTTCGGTGTGGTCTTGTTGAATCTAATGAACAAATGCTTGCACGTTTCTTTGGTGGCTTAAACAAGGACATTCAGCACATATTAGATTATAAGGAATATAATTCTATCACTCGTTTGTTTCATCTTGCTTGCAAAGCTGAACGTGAAGTGCAGGATCGCCAAACACCATGGAGGAGGACTAATAATTGCAGCAGTCGCACATCCACTTGGACATCCCGACAATCGGCGCCTCCTCGTGATTCGCCTCCGCCTACTACCACATCCAAGGCCACCACAAGATTTCCATTGCTCCTCCACCATCATCCAATGCTCCTGTCGTAGTGCATCTTCTATGGCTTCCACGGGTAAGACTAAGGATATACAATGCAAGTCTGGGTTTGGTCATATTGAGAGGCAGTGCACAACACAACGTGTGATGATGGTACGAGAAGATGGTGAATACGATTCGAAAGTGACTTGATGAAGATACACTAGCCCTTATTTACTTTCGAGATGGAGACAATTCGATGATGATGACGAGCCGGAGGTAATGGGAGTGAAGCTGGCGATCAATACAAGAGTTTAATTACACAACGTGTTGAGTGTGCAATTGAGCAAATCTGAGCAAGATCAACGCCACAACTGTTCCAAACACGTGGTGTTGTCAAGGAAAGAGCTATACGGATCATCATTGATGGAGGGAGTTGTAATAATCGGCGTGTTGACATGGTAGAGAAGCTTGCGCTTCAACAAGACAACGCCCACATTCATACTACATCCAATGGTTTGAGAGTTCTCGCAAGATCAAGGTAACAAGAGCGATGCGTGCATTTTACTATTGGTACATATTCTGATTTTGTTGATTGTGATGTTGTACCTATGCAAGCTTGGTCTTTGTTACTTGGTAGACCATGGCAATTTGATAGAGAATCTGTTCATAATGGCAAAACTAACCACTATTCTCTTATGCATGATGGAAAGAAAATTGGTCTAAAACCTATGACTCTAACAGATTTTAAAAGATGATCTTGCTAGAGCTAGTAGAGCTAAAAGCGAGGAGAAATATAAAAGTGAGAATCAGTTGTTGCTGCAGATTTTATACCACCAAAGAACACTAAATCTGATTATACATACTCTTGAAATTCGTTTGAAGAGTCCATGTATGCTTGCAAATAAAATTGATATTCTTGAACTAGATGTAAACAATACTCAATGTTATGCAATTGTATGCAAAGAGGTTTTGTTTTCATTTGAGGATATGCCTCCTTCTTTGCCACCCGCTATTGCTAACCTTTTGCGAGAATATGAGGACGTATTTCCCCGAGTTGCCACGGGACTACCTCCTATTAGAGGAATTGAGCATCAAATTGATCTAATTCCTGGTGCCACGTTGCCCAACCGCGCCATATAGAACCAATCCGGAGGAGACAAAGGAGATACAACGCCAAATTCAGAACTACTCGGAGAGATCATATTCGTGAGTCCCTTAGCCCTTGTGTTCCTATTATTTTGGTGCCTAAGAAAGATGGTTCTTGGCATGTGTCTTGATTGTAGAGCTATCAATAATATTACTATTCGATATCGTCATCCTATTCCACGTTTAGATGACATGCTTGATGAATTGAGTGGCTCTACCATGTTTTCTAAAGTTGATTTGCGTAGTGGTTACCACAGATTCGTATGAAATTAGGAGATGAATGGAAAACAACATTTAAAACTAAGTTCGGTTTATATGAGTGGTTAGTAATGCCGTTTGGTTTAACTAATGCACCTAGCACTTTCATGAGATTAATGAACGAAGTTTTACGTGCTTTCATTGGACGTTTTGTGGTAGTCTACTTTGATGATATTCTGATTTATAGCAAATCTTTAGAGGAACATTTGGACCATTTACGTGCTGTTTTCAATGCTTTACGTGATGCACGTTTGTTTGGTAACCTTGAGAAGTGCACCTTTTGCACCAATCGAGTTGCGTTTCTTGGCTATGTTGTTACATCACAGGGTATTGAAGTGGATCCAGCCAAGATTGAAGCTATTGAGAATTGGCCGCAGCCCAAGACGGTCACACAAGTGAGGAGTTTTCTTGGCCTCGCTGGTTTTTATAGGCGTACCACTTGATAGGGCAAAGGTGTCCGATCTTTCGATGAGATGGCGATAATCGATTTGGTGGAGTTCGGGCTTGACGATCCGACTACACGTGCGAGCACGAGCGCCAATGCAATCGCTAGGCCAATCTCCTGGAGGTTACCGATCCTGCGTGAACACAATCGGCTGACCGGCGAGGTCTTAATTCCTACGAAATCGAGAACAAGTAAGAACCAATATTGCAATCAAGATATTGCGGATTAAGAGGAAAGCTTTATTGAAAGAGGTGGGATCTGAATAGGTGCAGTACAAGAGGCCTCTGCGACGCCGAGCCTTGGCGGTTGCGACTATGGCTAACAATGTCTAAACAAAATCCGAGTCTAAAGGTTCGGCTATGGGGGCGTATTTAAGGCGAAAGGTGGGGTTTCGGCCAGCCATGGAAGTGGTGACGAATCCAACCTAAAGTCCTTTTCCTCAAATACGGACTCTAAAAAGTGGCTAATTAAAATCCGGCGAAAATTACATGGGCCTGGCCCAAAATAAAGGTGTCATGACACCATATTATGCTATGGACGAATTCGTAAAGTATTGATCTTGAATATTTCGTCCAAGCCTTCTTTCTTCATTATGGTGGCCTCAAAGTTCAAAATCTTCATCCGTGGCCTTCTCTTGGATCATCACATGCTTCCGCCATCACCATGCATGGCCATGCTCCAATGCTTGTCCCTCTCATCCATGCTTGGTCCATCATTCCTAAGAGTAAGAAACATATCTGATTTAGGGCATCATATTCTCATGTATGTAAGGAATAGTTCCAAGCGAAAGCACGATAGTTGCTTGTTTGGCACGAGATCTTGTGATGGGTCCTTGTATGTGTGTTCTTGTAGGTACAACGGTTGTATCAATAGTAGGGATGTCCACATCATGCTCCCTTCTTGAATTGAAGTCGTCCTCGGCAATCTCATCTTCCTCACCAAAGTAAGGCTTCAAATCTGCAATGTTAAATGTAGGACTAACTGTACCAAAGTCTGCAGGCAACTCAAGTTTATATGCATTATCATTGATTCTCTCTAACACCTTAAAGGGACCAGGACACGTGGCATTAACTTAGACTTGCGTAAATCGGAAAAGCGATCTTTACGCAAATGTAACCAAACAAGATCGCCAACATCAAACACAACATGCTTTCTCCTTTATCTGACAAGTTTATACTTAGCATTCATGTGTTCAATGTTATCTTTAGTAGTCTTATGCAAGTTTAATATCATTTCAAAGCGTTGTGTAGCATCCAAATTATGTTGCAAAGAAGAAGGTAAAGGCAATAAATCAATAGGTGCACGAGGAACAAAACCATACACAATCTCAAATGGGCACATCTTTGTGGTAGAATGCAAAGAACGATTATAAGCAAATTCTATATGAGGTAAACACTCTTCCCACAATTTTAAGTTCTTCTTTAAAACAGCGTAACATAGTAGACAAAGTTCTATTTACTACTTGGTTTGACCATCGGTTTGGGGATGACATGTAGTACTAAAGAGCAATTTAGTCCCCAACTTAGCCCATAAACATCTCCAAAAGTGGCTAAGAAATTTAGTATCACGATCGAGACAATAGTATTTGGCACACCATGCAAGCGAACAATTTCACGAAGAACAAATCAGCAATATGCTAAAGATCATCCGTTTATGACAAGGAATAAAGTGTGCCATCTTAGAGAACCGATCCACAACAACAAAATACTATCCCTCATACGTGTTCGTGGCAATCCCAAAACAAAGTCCATAGAAATATCCTCCCAAGGAACACTAGGAGCAGGAAGAGGCATATATAAACCATGTGGATTAAGGCGAGACTTAGCTTTTGACAAGTAGTGCAGCGTGCCACAAATCTCTCAACATCTCGACGACACGTGGCCAAAAGAAGTGTGCAAGAACATCCTCCGTCTTCTTGACACCAAAGTGTCCCATCAATCCTCCTCCATCGCCTCTGTAATAACAAAAGACAGAGCTATCTGGAATGCATAGTTTGTTAGCACGGAACACAAATCCATCATTGAAGGCGAACTTGTTCCAAGTTCTACCATCTCTACAATTCGCAACACATCTTTAAATTCACATCATGCACATATTGTTCTTTAATAGTTTCCAATCCAAATATTTTGAAGTCAAGTTGAGATAACAAAGCATAGCGTGACAAAGCATCGACAATAATATTATCTTTACCCTTTTTGTGTTTGATAACATAAGGAAAAGACTCAATAAATTCAACCCACTTTGCATGACGATTCAACTTAGCTTGACTACGAATATGCTTCAAAGATTCATGATCGGAATGAATAACAAATTCCTTAGGCCATAGATAATGTTGCCAAGTTTCTAATGTCGAACCAACGCATATAATTCTTTATCATAAGTAGAATAGTTCAGACTAGCCCCACTCAATTTCTCACTAAAATATGCAACAGGTTTTCCCTCTTGTAATAACACCCTCCCAAACCAATTCCACTAGCATCACATTCAAGCTCAAAAGTCTTAGTAAAATCGGGAAGTTGGAGTAAGGGAGCATGTGTTAGCTTATCTTTCAATATGACGAAGGCTGTTGTTGTGCATCGCCCAAACAAAGGGCACATCCTTCTTGGTAAGCTCATTCGGTAGCGCAATTGATCCAAAGTCTTTGACAAAGCGCCTATAAAACAATGAGGCCAAAAACTCCTCACTTGTGTGACCGTCTTGGGCTGCCAATTCTCAATAGCTTCAATCTTGGTGGATCCACTTCAATACCTGTGATGTAACAACATAGCCAAGAAGCATAACTCGATTGGTGCAAAGGTGCACTTCTCAAGGTTACCAAACAAGCGTGCATCACGTAAAGCATTGAAAACAAGACGTAAATGGTCCAAATGTTCCTCTAAAGATTTGCTATAAATCAGAATATCATCAAAGTAGACTACCACAAAGCGTCCAATGAAAGCACGTAAAACTTCGTTCATTAATCTCATGAAAGTGCTAGGTGCATTAGTTAAACCAAACGGCATTACTAACCACTCATATAAACCGAACTTAGTTTTAAATGCTGTTTTCCATTCATCTCCTAATTTCATACGAATCTGGTGGTAACCACTACGCAAATCAACTTTAGAAAACATGGTAGAGCCACTCAATTCATCAAGCATGTCATCTAAACGTGGAATAGGATGACGATATCGAATAGTAAAATTATTTATAGCTCTACAATCGTACACATGCGAAGAACCATCTTTCTTAGGCACCAAAATAATAGGAACAGCACAAGGGCTAAGGGACTCACGAATATGATCTCTGTCGAGTAGTTCCTGAATTTGGCGTTGTATCTCCTTTGTCTCCTCTGGATTGGTTCTATATGGCGCGCGGTTGGGCAACGTGGCACCAGGAATTAGATCAATTTGATGCTCAATTCCTCTAATAGGAGGTAGTCCTGGTGGCAACTCAGCGGGAAATACGTCCTCATATTCTGCAAAGGTTAGCAACAATGGTGGCAAAGAAGGAGGCATATCCTCAAATGAAAACAAAACCTCTTTGCAGACAATTGCATAACATTGAGTATTGTTGACATCTAGTTCAGCAATATCAATTTTATTTGCAAGCATACATGGACTCTTCAAGCAATTTCAGTAGCATGTGTAGAATCGATTTAGTGTTCTTTGGTGGTATAAAATCTGCAGCAACAATCTGATTCTCACTTTTATTTTCTCCTCGGTTTTAGCTCTACTAGCTCTAGCAAGATCATCTTTTAAAATCTTCGGGAGTCATAGGTTTTAGACCAATTTTCTTTCCATCATGCATAAGAGAATAGTGGTTAGTTTTGCCATTATGAACAGATTCTCTATCAAATTGCCATGGTCTACCAAGTAACAAAGAACAAGCTTGCATAGGTACAACATCACAATCAACAAAATCAGAATATGTACCAATAGTAAAATGCACGCGTCTGTTCTTGTTACCTTGATCTTGAGAACTCTCAAACCATTGGATGTAGTATGAATGTGGCGTTGTCTTGTTGGAAGCGCAAGCTTCTCTACCATGTCAACACGGCGATTATTACAACTCCTCCATCAATGATGATCCGTATAGCTCTTTCCTTGACAACACCACGTGTTTGGAACAGGTTGTGGCGTTGATCTTGCTCAGATTTGCTCAATTGCACACTCAACACACGTTGTGTAATTAAACTCTTGTATTGATCAGTGACTTGACTCCCATTACCTCTGTCATAGTGATTTTACGCATCTCGGATCGCTTTCAGGTGCTATATCATCATACGATTGCTTGTTGTGTCGGCGTCGTGACATCGTTGGTGATCTAGGCTCGCGTCTCTAGTACGGTCTAGCCTAGGACCAAGACAAGATCGCGTCGTTGAGCATTCTTTCAACTTTGCATTGCTTTGTTTTGATAATTCGACCCTTTGCTAAGCCTTCCCGAGCTCCACAGATACTCTCCACGTGCGGTGTTTCGACTCGTAATCGCTTGGTTCAATCTGGACCCACCGATCCTCGTGGTTGCACATCGCCTTTTCTGCTGTTTGGTAAGAACTTGTAAGAGCTTCAGATATTGCTTGACGGATTACGCGTGACTTCCACCATATTCTGTAGTATATACTGCTTTTAAGGACTAACCATGCAGATACTTGCGGAACCCGCCACCATGACGAACGAAGAACTACATGCCCACTTCTCCGCTCACAGTCGGTCGCGAAGACGTGGACACGCTACTAGGGAGTTTGACACCAAGCTCACCAACGCCGTGGACAAGATCGATGGACTCGAGAAATCCTTCAACGCCAAGCTTGACGTTCGGTTCAAGGAGCTTGAACCGATTGCACTTCAAGACCAAGCACCCACACATGGTGACGACGCATTCGATCACGGCTCGGATCAATGCAGTACTGCCGCACTTCGGCTCCTGCGGCCAGCGTTCCTCGGACTTCCGTGGGCTGCTGCGACATTGGGGATGACGGGCGGTACTACTACGACCCGGACGACGATGCATTTGACGAGGAGGTTGAACAACCTCCACGGTACTGCTGGTCGTCCCGACATTACTACCGCAACGCCGCCCACAGATGCATCGATGATGATCATGTTGCAAAGCTTAAATTAAATATTCCATCTTTTGAGGGTAAATATAATCCCGATGCATATCTTACATGGGAGATGGAAGTAGAACAACATTTTGCATGCTTAAAATATCACGAGAATATGCGTGTTAGTCTTGCTACATGTGAATTTACTAAATTTGCTTCCCTTTGGTGGTCCGAGTATTGTCGTTTAAATCCTACTACTATTCCTAGTACTTGGACGCTTTAAAAGCGCTATGCGTGTTCGTTTTGTACCTCCCACTTATCAACGTGATTTACTAAAGAATCTGACACGCTTAGAGCAAGGGAAAAATTCTGTAGAAGAGTATTATCAGGAATTGCAAACGGGGATGGTTAGGTGTGGTCTTGTAGAATCTAATGAACAAATGCTTGCACGTTTCTTTGGTGGATTAAACAAGGACATTCAGCACATATTAGATTATAAGGAATATAATTCTATCACTCGTTTGTTTCATCTTGCTTGCAAAGCTGAACGTGAAGTGCAGGATCGCCAAACACCATGGAGGAAGACTAATAATTCTGCAGGTCGCACATCCACTTGGACATCCCGACAATCAGCGCCTCCTCGTGATTCGCCTCCAGCTACTACCACATCCAAGGCCACCACAAGATTTCCAGCTGCTCCTCCACCATCCAATGCTCCTTTCGTAGTGCATCTTCTATGGCTTCCACGGGTAAGACTAAGGATATACAATGCCGCAAGTCTTTGGGGTTTTGGTCATATTGAGAGATTGCACAACACAACGTGTGATGATGGTACGAGAAGATGGTGAATACGATTCATGAGTGACTTGATGAAGATACACTAGCCCTTATTTACGCCGAGATGGAGACAATTGATGATGATGACGAGCGAGGTAATGGGAGTGAAGCTGGATCAATACAAGAGTTTAATTACACAACGTGTGTTGAGTGTGCAATTGAGCAAATCTGAGCAAGATCAACGCCACAACCTGTTCCAAACACGTGGTGTTGTCAAGGAAAGAGCTATACGGATCATCATTGATGGAGGAGTTGTAATAATCGGCGGTGTTGACATGGTAGAAGCTTGCGCCCAACAAGACAACGCCCACATTCATACTACATCCAATGGTTTGAGAGTTCTCAAAGATCAAGGTAACAAGAACATGACGCTGCATTTTACTATTGGTACATATTCTGATTTGATTTTGTTGATTGTGATGTTGTACCTATGCAAGCTTGTTCTTTGTTACTTGGTAGACCATGGCAATTTGATAGAGAATCATTCATAATGGCAAAACTAAACACTATTCTCTTATGCATGATGGAAAGAAAATTGGTCTAAAACCTATGACTCGAACAGATTTTAAAAGATGATCTTGCTAGAGCTAGTAGAGCTAAAACGAGGAGAAATATAAAAGTGAGAATCAGTTGTTGCTGCAGATTTTATACCACCAAAGAACACTAAATCGA
Organism: Avena longiglumis; assembly: GCA_030063025.1. NCBI lineage: Eukaryota > Viridiplantae > Streptophyta > Magnoliopsida > Poales > Poaceae > Avena > Avena longiglumis. The sequence continues at coordinate 290,213,026 of CP125979.1, forward strand.
TTATACACATGCTACTGAAATTCGTTTGAAGAGTCCATGTATGCTTGCAAATAAAATTGATATTTTGAACTAGATGTAAACAATACTCAATGTTATGCAATTGTATGCAAAGAGGTTTTGTTTTCATTTGAGGATATGCCTCCTTCTTTGCCACCCGCTATTGCTAACCTTTGCGGGGAATATGAGGACGTATTTCATTGAGTTGCCACCGGACTACCTCCTATTAGAGGAATTGAGCATCAAATTGATCTAATTCCTGGTGCCACGTTGCCAGCCGCCATATAGAACCAATCCAGAGGAGACAAAGGAGATACAACGCCAAATTCAGGAACTACTCGACAGAGATCATATTCGTGAGTCCCTTAGCCCTTGTGCTGTTCCTATTATTTTGGTGCCTAAGAAAGATGGTTCTTCGCGCATGTGTACTGATTGTAGAGCTATCAATAATATTACTATTCGATATCGTCATCCTATTCCACGTTTAGATGACATGCTTGATGAATTGAGTGGCTCTACCATGTTTTCTAAAGTTGATTTGCGTAGTGGTTACCACCAGATTCGTATGAAATTAGGAGATGAATGGAAAAGAGCATTTAAAACTAAGTTCGGTTTATATGAGTGGTTAGTAATGCCGTTTGGTTTAACTAATGCACCTAGCACTTTCATGAGATTAATGAACGAAGTTTTACGTGCTTTCATTGGACGTTTTGTGGTAGTCTACTTTGATGATATTCGATTTATAGCAAATCTTTAGAGGAACATTTGGACCATTTACGTCTTTGTTTTCAATGCTTTACGTGATGCACGTTTGTTTGGTAACCTTGAGAAGTGCACCTTTTGCACCAATCGAGTTGCGCTTTGGCTATGTTGTTACATCACAGGTATTGAAGTGGATCCACCAAGATTGAAGCTATTGAGAATTGGCCGCAGCCCAAGACGGTCACACAAGTGAGGAGTTTTCTTGGCCTCATGGTTTTATAGGCGCTTTGTCAAAGACTTTGGATCAATTGCCGCCATGAATGAGCTTACCAAGAAGGATGTGCCCTTTGTTTGGGGCGATGCACAACAACAGGCCTTCGTCATATTGAAAGATAAGCTAACACATGCTCCTTACTACAACTTCCCGATTTTACTAAGACTTTTGAGCTTGAATGTGATGCTAGTGGAATTGGTTTGGGAGGGTGTTATTACAAGAGGAAAACACATTGCATATTTTAGTGAGAAATTGAGTGGGGCTAGTCTCAACTATTCTACTTATGATAAAGAATTATATCGTTGGTTCGGACATTAGAAACTTGGCAACATTATCTATGGCCTAAGGAATTTGTTATTCATTCGATCATGAATCTTTGAAGCATATTCGTAGTCAAGCTAAGTTGAATCGTCATGCAAAGTGGGTTGAATTTATTGAGTCTTTCCTTATGTTATCAAACACAAAAGGGTAAAGATAATATTATTCGATGCTTTGTCACGCCGTTATGCTTTGTTATCTCAACTTGACTTCAAAATATTTGGATTGGAAACTATTAAGGAACAATATGTGCATGATCTGAATTTAAAGATGTGTTGCAGAATTGTAGAGATGGTAGAACTTGGAACAAGTTCGTCTTCAATGATGGATTTGTGTTCGTGCTAACAAACTATGCATTCGATAGCTCTGTTCGTCTTTTGTTGTTACAGGAGGCGCATGGAGGAGGATTGATGGGACACTTTGGTGTCAAGAAGCGGAGGATGTTCTTGCTACACACTTCTTTTGGCCACGTATGCGTCGAGATGTTGAGAGATTTGTGGCCGCTGCAATACTTGTCAAAAAGCTAAGTCTCGCCTTAATCCACATGGTTTGTATATGCCTCTTCCTGTTCCTAGTGTTCCTTGGGAGGATATTTCTATGGACTTTGTTTTGGGATTGCCACGAACACGTAAGGGAGGGATAGTATTTTGTTGTTGTGGATCGGTTTTCTAAGATGGCACACTTTATTCCTTGTCATAAAGCGGATGATCTTTGCATATTGCTGATTTGTTCTTTCGTGAAATTGTTCGTTTGCATGGTGTGCCAAATACTATTGTCTCGATCGTGATACTAAATTTCTTAGCCACTTTTGGAGATGTTTATGGGCTAAGTTGGGGACTAAATTGCTGTTTAGTACTACATGTCATCCCCAACCGATGGTCAAACGAGTAGTAAATAGAACTTTGTCTACTATGTTACGGGCTGTTTTAAAGAAGAACTTAAAATTGTGGGAAGAGTGTTTACCTCATATAGAATTTGCTTATAATCGTTCATTGCATTCTACCACAAAGATGTGCCCATTTGAGATTGTGTATGGTTTTGTTCCTCGTGCACCTATTGATTTATTGCCTTTACCTTCTTGATTGCAACATAATTTGGATGCTACACAATATTTGAAATGATATTAAACTTGCATAAGACTACTAAAGATAACATTGAACACATGAATGCTAAGTATAAACTTCTTTGGGGATAAAGGGAGAAAGCATGTTGTGTTTGATGTTGGCGATCTTGTTTGGTTACATTTTAAAGATCGTTTTCTGATTTACGCAAGTCTAAGTTAATGCCACGTCTTCTGGTCCCTTTAAGGTGTTAGAGAATCAATGATAATGCATATAAACTTGAGTTGCTGCAGACTTTGGCAGTTAGTCCTACATTTAACATTAGATTTGAAGCCTTACTTTGGTGAGGAAGATGAGATTGCGTCGAGGCGACTTCAATTCAAGAAGGGAGCATGATGTGGACATCCCTACTATTGATACAACCGTTGTACCTACAAACACACATACAAGGACCCATCACAAGATCTCGTGCCAAACAACTAAACTATCGTACTTTCGTTTCTTGGAACTATTCCTTACATACATGAGAATATGATCTGCCTAAATCAGAAATGTTTCTTACTCTTAGGAATGATGGACCGAGCATGGATGAGAGGGACAAGCATTGGAGCATGGCCATGCATGGTGATGGCAAGCATGTGATGATCCAAGAGAAGGCCACGGATGAAGATTTGAACTTTGAGGCCACCATAATGAAGAAAGAAGGCTTGGACGAAATATTCAAGATCAATACTTTACGAATTCGTCCATAGCATAATATGGTGTGCGACACCTTTATTTTGGGCCAGGCCCATGTAATTTTCATGAGATTTTAATTAGCCACTTTTAGAGTCCGTATTTGAGAAAAGGACTTTTAGGGTTGGATTCGGCCACCACTTCCATGGCTGGCGAAACCCCACCTTTTCGCCTTAAATACGCCCCATAGCCGAACCTTTAGACTCGGATTTTGTTTAGACATTAAGTTAGCCATAGTCGCAACTTCGCCAAGGCTCGGGCGTCGCAGAGGCCTCTTGTACTTCGCACCTATTCAGGATCCCACCTCTTTCAATAAAGCTTTCCTCTTAATCCGCAATATCTTGATTGCAATATTGGTTCTTACTTGTTCTCGATTTCAGGTAGGAATTAAGACCCTCATTGGTCGGTGATCGTGTTCACGCAGGATCGGTAACCTCCAGGAGATTGGCCTAGCGATTGCATTGGCGCTCGTGCTCGCACGTGTAGTCGGATCGTCAAGCCCGAACTCCACCAAATCGATTATCGCCATCTCATCGAAAGATCGGACACCTTTGCCCTATCACTAACTCTCCACACCCTTTCTCTCCATATACAACCATTGTTGGCTTTGCATCATGGACAGGCATGGAGAGCCATCCCAACCACCACCACCTCCGGAGGATGATAACCAATTCATGACAAGATGGGACCATTGGAAGGTCCGAGGAGAATTCAACTATCGTTGTGAAGCTCTCGAGCGGCGCCAAGATGAACAATTTAGCGAGGCCTGTGTGGAATTCAAGGGCCATCGTCGTGAGTGTCATATGGATGACCAAGTGCGCCACCTACATCAACCATCGGCAAGGCAAGCCAAGGACCTCCGTCGACACCGTCACAAGGCACCTTCAACTACTAGTGCCACCACCAAAATGGCACCAAGAGCAAGCCTTCATCCACGCCATCAAGCTTCAACGACTACGCTTGCATTCGAAGACCTCATGAACGAGGAAAATGAAGACCTCTACTTCGCCAAGTTGGATAGCATGAGCCTACCTCCACCACTACTACAAGATGGCCACAAGACGGTCGAGCATGGGATTTTCCCTTCGACCATGGAGGAGAGTGATGATGCCCATCTTATGGCATCCAACTTTGAAGGCGACAAGGTCAAGAATGGTGAGCATGGGATTTTCCCTTCACCAAAGGAGGCGCATGGAGTTGAGGAAACCGAGCCTAACCCCATATGCTTGAGTGATGATGTGGTACCAATCCCATGTGAGTATGAGAGCCACTTAGCCCACTTGAGTGAGAACAAGAGTGAGACGAGTGACTCCACCTTATGTGAGATTGAGTGCTTCCACTTGGAGGGCATGAGCGATACTACTAGTGAGTTGAGAGTGGTAGTTGATAGGTCAAGTGAGAACATTTCGAATTCTAACAACTTACCCTCTACCTCTAGTGTGTTCTCTTGTGTTGTGCTAGGTTCCATGGATGACGACTCCCCAAGCCATGAAGCAATGATGCCTCAATTGGAGAATATGTACTTGGTGCACGGAGATGATGCTACGCCATGGCTACATCACGAAAACGAAGTCGTCCACAAGGAGGCCACTACTTCCACAACACCCACTTCATATGAGAGATATGACCAAGGTAACAATAAGGGTGTTGATGATGCCATGATCCCACTAGTGGACATGATGAATTGTGAGGATATGCATGCTATGGATGATACTTGTGACATTACATATGCTTCATCCATATTCCCATGTGATGCTTTGCCTTTGCATAATATTGATCATGTGGAATTGTTTGATTGCGATATCATTGCCATAAACATGCCATGTTATGCATCTTGTGTGTATCCTCCAATTGCTATGGACATGCTTTGTCATGCTAGTCATTCAATTTTTCCCGTTGCTTGCCATAAGATGAATGCTTGCAACAATGTTGACCACATGCGTTATAATGAGATGGCCCCCATAGCTTTCTCAATTTTTGGAGATTTTGATGATGGCCATGATAAGCATGATCCCCACTTGCATACTCACAATGTATCTATTTCTATATACTTGATTGAAATTAATGGTGATGTGCACAAAAAGAGATACGTCATGATGGATGATGTGTATCTCTACCATGCACACACATTCTCCCTTTTGTGTATGATGTGTGTAGGTACCCGCATTATCATGTCAACCTCGGTTGAGCACGAGTTGACAAAAAGAGCTCTTGAGAGCATCCCACAAGTGAGTTCAAGATCGAACCCGCTCGATACCTTTTGCATGCTTTGCATCTTTCATGTTGGCAAATTGCTCTCTCATATGGTTTGATTGCAAGCATGTTAATGGTATTATCTCCCCTTGTGACATTCATGTTTCTTCGCATCTAGATAATGATGTTTTGTGTGTTGCAACAAAAATGTTGAACAATTTCCCTTTCCGATGTTTTGTGTGCAACCACAATTCCTTTAAGAACATGTATTGTCATGAGAGCTTCCAAGAATCTCGTCTTGTTGTTGCAACAAACATAAGGACAACTTGCTCTTTCATTTGGTTTGTTTGCAAACATAATACTTTTGTTTTGGATATGCTTCCTTGTGTGTTTTTGCCAAATTCTCCAAGCTTTGCATCAAAGATGTTGATAAAATTTCTATTCGATTGCTTTGAGTGCCTCAATAAGATGTTATATGGAGTTTTTGAGTTCCCACATTTGGATGATGTTCAATCGTTTTCCATGCACACTGACCTTGCATATGCATCCCGTTTGCTTTACTTGAGTTGTGCTAATCGTGTTGTGAACAAGAATGGACATGCCACAAATGACATGCTCCTCTATCACACACAAACATATGTTGCTTGGTCTTTGTTGTATGTAGGTACAAATGCATACACGTCAACCTCTATGGACTATATGTTGACAAGAAGAACCGAAGAGAGTTACCTATGGCTACCCTTCATCGAGCTATCTCTACACGCTAAGGTGACTTCCTTCTACTTGAGGACTCATGCTATAATCTTCATGAATTGGCTACGCTTTGAGTGTTGCTTTGCTTTTGTTGTGAGCTGTGTAGGCTTCAAGGAAGGTGAAGGAACATTGAAGTGTTGTCAAGTCAATCTTCCCGAGGACGACTATATGGTGAACCCCAGGATCAAGAAGGTCTCTCGACCGCTTCTACTTGGTGATGAGCATGTAGAGTCGAGGATGACTCTTTTTGAAGGGGGGGAGATGATGCAGCCCGACCTACGGTCGTTACTACATCAAGGTCTCCAACTTACGCCAAGTCGCCATGGACTCCAAAGGTGAATCCGTTCCTCTATGAAAGCTCACTTCCTACCCTATTGAATGGTATGCTACTTCATACTCGTCACATATTCATGATAGGTTCACACACCAGTACGGAGGCAAGGGAGGAGCATCAAGCCCGACAAGACGGAGGCTTGGAAGAGGAGGCGGAAGAAGACAGTCGCCAAATGCTCTCTGTCACCAGCGGTACTACCGGACCTGGCGACCGGTACTACCGCCAGATATCATCGCTACCGCCACCAACAGACGGCCAATAGAAGCCGAATACTCTACATCTCGGCGGTACTACAGATCTGGACCCGGTACTACCGGTCACTACCTAATCGATACCGCCACTTCTGACGGCTCCAGTTGACGCTCCAGGACCTCAAGCGGTACTACCGGTCCCAGAGCGGTACTACCGGACCAAGCGGTACTACCGGACCAAGTCTGGTACTACCGCTCCTAGCAGTGCCTGCGCGCACTAGTTGGGCCACAGCCCATGTATCCCCCTTTACTTACCAAACCCTAGTTTTATCCCCAAACTACCCTTGTTTTGTGGTTGGCCTATAAATAGAGCCCCCACCCCTCATGTATCCCTGAGGCATAGATGATAGACTAAAGAAAACCCCCATTGTGGAATCTCTAGTTTTGCCTCATCCCCTTTACCAATGGGACCGACTATCGTCACCAACCTCGATTGGACTTTGCATCACGCATCCATCGTTGAACAAGGCCTTGGGTTCTCGGTTTCTTGCCCCCAAGTCGTCAATACCCTCCTCAAGGTGTTCTTCCCTCTCCGATGTGGATTTGAGGGAGCACGTTGACCGATCTTTCCTTGCGAGGATTCTATCGGACCGGTGGCCGCCGTTCGGGAGCAATCGGCCTTGTATCGTGTGAGTTTTGCGTGTGTTCATCGTGTTCTTCGCGAGGTGTGTGTTCGCTTCCGCTACCTTCTCCCTTTCCCCTCGGTTTCCCATTGATTTGACCACGAGATCCGTGAAGATCGGGCACCCAAGAGGTTAACCCCTCCATCATCTGGTATCACTTGACCTATCAACTACCACTCTCAACTCACTAGGAGTATCACTCATGCCCTCCAAGTGGAAGCACTCAATCTCACATAAGGTGGAGTCACTCATCTCACTCTTGTTCTCACTCAAGTGGGATAAGTGGCTCTCATACTCACATGGGATTGGTACCACATCATCACTCAAGCATATGGGGGTAGGCTCGGTTTCCTCAACTCCATGCGCCTCCTTTGGTGAAGGGAAAATCCCATGCTCGACCGTCTTGTGGACATCTTGTAGTAGTGGTGGAGGTAGGCTCATGCTATCCAACTTGGCGAAGTAGAGGTCTACATTTTCCTCGTTGGCAAGGTCGTGGTAGTCAAGCGTAGGCATTGAAGCTTGATGGCGAGGAGGAAGGCTTGCTCTTGGTGCCATTGTGGTGGTGGCACGAGTAGTTGAAGGTGCCCTATGATGGTGTCGACGGAGGTCATTGGCGTGCCTTGCCGATGGTTGATGTAGGTGGCGCACTTGGTCGTCCACATGACACTCGCGACGATGATCACTTGCCTTCGCACTCTTCTTGTGCTTGTGGTGCCTTCTTCAGCTTGTGTGAGCATTATGGTTGGTGCTCATCACGAATTCTTCGTCTTTGTGGCGAAGATGCCATTGACGATGTCTTGTATCCTCTTTATGGTGGCGATGCTCATGAGAGGATGTTTGTCGATGAAGATTCTTGTTTCTTGGCGCCTCTTGATGCATATGATGTTTGGACGCCACTCTTGTTTGGATAGGAGTTGTATCTTGGCGCCTTGGCGGTGATGAAGCTTGGCGCCTTGGAGATGGTAGAGCTTGACGCCTTGGAGGTGATGGAGCTTGGTGCCTTGGAGATGGTGGCGCTTGACGCCATCTAGGTGGTGGCACATGTCGCCTTGGAGGTGGATCATGGAAGTAGGTGGTGCCCTTTGGTGTGGCATGCTTGGCCTTGAAGGTCATGGAATCTTGATGATGTGCCTCGTCTTGCTTGGCGTAGTAGGCTTCCATCTCCACACGGTGGAGGAATTCTTCATGGCTCATGGAGGAGCCATCAAAGTCGATGAAGTTCTCCGTGTCCTCCATGCTTGGCGAGGCGTCGTCGATGTCGCACTCGAAGTCGTCCATGCTTGGGGAGTAGTTGTTGGTGTAGTACTCCATATCATCCAAGCATGTGGAGCCATTGTCGGTGTAGTGCTCCATAGGCTCCATGCATGAGGAGCCATTGTCGACGTAGAGCTCCATGTCTTCCATGCATGTGGAGTCATCGTAGGTGTAGTGCTCCGGGTCCTCAAAGCATGTGGAGCCATTGTCGGTGTTGTGCTCCGTCATGTCCTCTATACTTGTGGAGTCGTCATCATGGTGGCTCATCATGGATTCTTGATAGATATCATCCTCGGTTCCGGAGTCCCTAGACATGATGCACAAGACCAAGCGGTGTATATGGAAGTGGTAGTGGGAGGTAGGGATACAACGTCAAACCTTACTTTACCTTGGAAGATCGTATCGTGCAAGTGGCCACACTTGAGAGCAATAAACCAAGCAAAGTAAAGTTCACGCGGAACACCAAAACCAACTACGAACCAAAAAATACACACACACAAAGCCTATGGTGGATAGGTATGGAAAGTGGCATGTCAAGAACCAATCCGAAATCAAGATGTTGTAATGGCAAGTAAAGAACCACAATGATCACCAAGCAAACAAGTTAATCCACAAGATAGGAAATATATACAAGGGAACACACACAGTGGGATAAATGGGACTTGTGCGACGGAGAAAGTGAGCTAAGAACCAAATGATTACCGCTCGAGGACTATAAGCTCATGCCACACAAGTACAAGGAGAGACGCTAGTTCGATTGCACAAAATTGGTGGGCTACAAGATATGCACAATAAGTACCACCTATATGATGTTCATCGAGCTTGCGCTTCCTATTCTATGAGGCACATATGTATCTCTTTCTTTTTATTTTTATTTTTCTTTTTCTATATTTTTTTTCTTCTTTTCTCTCTTTTCTTTTTCTTTTCACTTGCCTCTTCCTTGTGCCAACAACTATACAAGATAACTATATGAGATAGCGCTCACAATGTTTGCTCGAAATCTACAAGGTATGAAATGTGCATAGCCCAAGCAATCATAAGAGGAACTAGTCTCAATAGGTGTTTGTTGCTCGCAAAGATAGTGGGGTTCACAAAGGAATGCAAGTCGGGAGAAGTCGCGGAATGTTTATACCTTTCGTCGACGATCTTCACCCTTTATTGTTGGAATCCGCCTTGCTCACGGAATTTGGATAGAGTAGATAGCATGAACCACATGGATGATGATGTAGAGCTCCTTCTCCTCTTCGAAACGAGCTAAAGAACACCAAAATCCGAGTTCGTATGCAAAAGTTATGCTCAAAACGGTGAGAGGTCAACTGGAACTGAACTTTTTTTTTTATCATGTAGGGCGGTAGTACCGGTCTTTTGGGCCCGGTACTACCGGTTAAGTGCGTTAGTACCGGATTTTGGACCTGGTAGTACCGCTTGGACCTGAAACTCCCAGTTTTGACTCGTTTTCGCGATTTTGGGGTGATTTGGGCGGAAAATCTTCAAGAAAAGCACCAAATTGAAGGGGGAAATCAAGGAATTAGGCCATGGGAACACAAAGGAAGGTAGATCAACAAGTTTAGCAAGTAATCCACGGATCAAAACCTACCAAAACGCACTCAAATCACAGATCGATCCAAAACACGAATTGGGGCTATTTTTGGTGAAATTTTCGAATTTATGGGAAAAGACCAAATCGATGAGAAATCCGTGGCAACCAAAAGCTGCTGATACCAGATGATGGAGGGTGATGTGGACATCCCTACTATTGATACAACCGTTGTACCTATAGCAACACACATACAAGGACCCATCACAAGATCTCGTGCCAAACAACTTAACTATCAGGTACTTTCGTTTCTTGGAACTATTCCTCACATCCATGAGAATATGATGCTGCCTAAATCGGATATATTTCTTACTCTTAGGAATGATGGACCAAGCATGGATGAGAGGGACAAGCATTGGAGCATGGCCATGCATGGAGATGGCAGCAAGCATGTGATGATCCAAGAGAAGGCCACAGATGAAGATTTCAGAACTTTGAGGCGACCATAATGAAGAAAGAAGGCTTGGACGAAATATTCAAGATCAATAATTTATGAATTCGTCCATAGCTTAATATGGTGCTGCGACACCTTTTATTTTGGGCCAGGCCCATGTAATTTTCGCAGGATTTTAATTAGCCACTTTTTAGAGTCCGTATTTGAGGGGAAAAGGACTTTTAGGGTTGGATTCGCCACCACTTCCATGGCTGGCGAAACCCCACCTTTCGCCTTAAATACGCCCATAGCCGAACCTCTAGACTCGGATTTTGTTTAGACATTAAGTTAGCCATAGTCGCAACTTCGCCAAGGCTCGAGCGTCGCAGAGGCCTCTTGTACTTCGCACCTATTCAGGATCCCACCTCTTCAATAAAGCTTTCCTCTTAATCCGCAATATCTTGATTGCAATATTGGTTCTTACTTGTTCTCGATTTCAGGTAGGAATTAAGACCCTCGTTGGTCGGTGATCGTGTTCACGCAGGATCGGTAACCTCCGGAGATTGGCCTAGCGATTGCATTGGCGCTCGTGCTTTCGCGTGTAGTCGGATCGTCAAGCGAACTCCACCAAATCGATTATTGCCATCTCATCGAAGATCGGACACCTTTGCTCTATCAAGTGGTATCGATTTCGTTGCTCGGTGAGATTTTCTTGTTTTAAAGATTGGATCTGTTTTTACCTATAACCCACGAAAAAGCCAAAAATACAGTTAGAATTTAGATCCATCCCATAACCAATCTACGCCTCGCATTATCTTTTCAGTTTTTGCATTGTTGAATTTGTGTCTACATCGTCGCGTCGAGTTGCTGGTCTTAGTGTCTCGTCCCTTAGAGTTTCGAGTTCTACTCATACTAGTCACCTCCACGCTCGCCGATCATCGCCACGCTCTCCGATCACCGCCACCATATTCCGCCACCATATTCCGCCGCCATATACCCAGCCACCATAAACCCTAATTCTCCGCCACCGCCTTCCTACCACGACACAGATCCGATCAATTTTCCTGCCGCGGTATGAGTCCGAGTAGAGTTACTGTTTCCTAGTTATTTCTTTTGACTTTCCTTCTTTGTTGTTTCCGTGTCCAGCTAAAGTCCGTGTCGCGCTAAGAGTCCGGTCGTAAGTCCAGAAGGAGAGCAAAAAAAAAAAGTCTGGAACCGCCTCCGAAAAAAATTTCTAGCTATACTAATTTTCGGCTTTGGGGATCAATTTTCTCCATCGGCCGTTATAGCGATATTTTTTTGGCGCCTGCGCGCTTTCCGGAGCACAATAAAAATTTTCGAATTTTTTTTTGGGGCTAACCTATTTTTAGACCCCGTAGATCAGTTCTAGACACTCGCCATCATAGTGATTTTCTGCATCTCGGTTCGCTTTTCAGGGTGCCATATCATCATACAGTGCTTGTTGTGTCGCGTCGTGACATCGTTGGTGATCTAGGCTCGCGTCTCTAGTACGGTCTAGCCTAGGACCAGCAGACAAATCGTTGAGCATTCTTTCAACTTTTGCATTCTGTTTTGATAATTGCTAACCCCCTTGATAAGCCTTCCTAGAGCTCCACAGATATTCTCCACGTGCGTGTATCGACCCACGGTAATCGCTTGGTTCAATCTCTGGACCTTGATCCTCATGATTGCACATCGCCTTTTCTCTTTGCTTGGTAAGAACTTGTAAGAGCTTCGTATATTGCTTGACGGATTACGCGTGACTTCCACCATATTCTTGTAGTATATGCCTGTGCTTTTTAAGGACTAACCATGATAGATACTTCGCGGAACCTTGCCACCATGACGAACGAAGAACTACATGCCCACTTCTCCGCACTCTTGGTCAGTCGCGCTGAAGACGTGGATACGCGCCTAGGGGAGTTTGACACCAAGCTCACCAACGCCATGGACAAGATCGATGGACTCGAGAAATCCTTCAACGCCAAGCTTGACGTTCGGTTCAAGGAGCTTTTGAACCGATTGCCCGCACCCGCACCGGCACCCACACATGGCGCACGGCGCATTCCGGTCACGGGTCGAACTGCTGGTTCGGCTGCCGCCGCTGCGGCTGACGCTCCTCAGACTTCCGCCACGGCGGCTGCTGCGACATTGGGGACAGACGACGGGTACTACTACGACCCCGATGACGACGATCTGTTTGACGAGGAGGTTGAACAACCTCCATAGGTACCTGTTGGTCGTCCCCGACATTACTACCGCAACGCTCGCCCACCGGTACGTGATGATGATCATGTTGCAAAGCTTAAATTAAATATTCCATCTTTTGATGGTAAATATAATCCTGATGCATATCTTACATGGGAGATGGAAGTAGAACAACGTTTTGCATGCTTAAAATATCCTGAGAATATGCGTGTTAGTGCTGCTACATGTGAATTTACTAAATTTGCTTCCCTTTGGTGGTCTGAGTATTGTCGTTTAAATCCTACTACTATTCCTAGTACTTGGACTGCTTTAAAAACTGCTATGCATGTTCATTTTGTACCTCCCACTTATCAACGTGATTTACTAAAGAATCTGACACGTTTAGAGCAAGGGAAAAATTCTGTAGAAGAGTATTATCAGGAATTACAAACGGGGATGGTTAGGTGTGGTCTTGTTGAATCTAATGAACAAATGGTTGCACGTTTCTTTGGTGGATTAAACAAGGACATTCAGCACATATTAGATTATAAGGAATATAATTCTATCACTCATTTGTTTCATCTTGCTTGCAAAGCTGAACGTGAAGTGCAGGATCGCCAAACACCATGGAGGAGGACTAATAATTCTGCAGGTCGCACATCCACTTGGATATCCCGACAATCAGCACCTCCTCGTGATTCGCCACCATCTACTACCACATCCAAGGCCACCACAAGATTTCCAGCTGCTCCTCCACCATCATCCAATGCTCCTGCTCGTAGTGCATCTTCTATGGCTTCCACGGGTAAGACAAAGGTTATACAATGCCGCAAGTGATGGGGTTTTGGTCATATTGAGAGACAGTGCACAACACAACGTGTGATGATGGTGCGAGAAGATGGTCAATACGATTCAGCGAGTGACTTCGATGAAGATACACTAGCCCTTATTTCTACTCGAGATGGAGACAATTCTGATGCTGATGAAGAGCCAGAGGTAATGGGAGCTGAAGCTGCTGATCAATACAAGAGCTTAATTACACAACGTGTGTTGAGTGTGCAATTGAGCAAATCTGAGCAAGGTCAACGCCACAACCTGTTCCAAACACGTGGTGTTGTCAAGGAAAGAGCTATACGGATCATCATTGATGGAGGGAGTTGTAATAACCTGGCCAGTGTTGACATGGTAGAGAAGCTTGTGCTTCCAACAAGACAACGCCCACATTCATATTACATCCAATGGTTTGATAGTTCTCGCAAGATCAAGGTAACAAGAACGGTATGCGTGCATTTTACTATTGGTACATATTCTGATTTTGTTGATTGTGATGTTGTACCTATGCAAGCTTGTTCTTTATTACTTGGTAGACCATGGCAATTTGATAGAGAATCTGTTCATAATGGCAAAACTAATCACTACTCTCTTATGCATGATGGAAAGAAAATTGGTCTAAAACCTATGACTCCCGAACAAATTTTAAAAGATGATCTTGCTAGAGCTAGTAGAGCTAAAACTGAGGAGCAAAATAAAAGTGAGAATCAGATTGTTGCTGCAAATTTTATAACACCAAAGAACAATAAATCTGATTCTACACATGCTACTGAAATTCGTTTGAAGAGTCCATGTATGCTTGCAAATAAAATTTATATTGCTGAACTAGATGTAAACAATACTCACTGTTATGCAATTGTCTGCAAAGAGGTTTTGTTTTCATTTGAGGATATGCCTCCTTCTTTGCCACCCATTGCTAACCTTTTGCGGGACTATGAGGACGTCTTTCATTGAGTGCCACGGGACTACCTCCTATTAGAGGAATTGAGCACCAAATTGATCTCATTCCTGGTGCCACGTTGCCCAACCGCGCGCCATATAGAACCAATCCAGAGGAGACAAAGGAGATACAACGCCAAATTCAGGAACTACTCGACAGATATCATATTCGTGAGTCCCTTAGCCCCTGTGTTGTTCCTATTATTTTGGTACCTAAGAAAGATGGTTCTTCGCGCATGTGTACTGATTGTAGAGCTATCAATAATATTACTATTCGATATCGTCATCCTATTCCACGTTTAGATGACATGCTTGATGAATTGAGTGGCTCTACCATGTTTTCTAAAGTTGATTTGCGTAGTGGTTACCACAGTTAAGTATGAAATTAGGAGATGAATGGAAAACAACATTTAAAACTAAGTTCGGTTTATATGAGTGGTTAGTGATGCCGTTTGGTTTAACTAATGCACCTAGCACTTTCATGAGATTAATGAATGAAGTTTTACGTGCTTTCATTGGACTTTTGTGGTAGTCTACTTTGATGATATTCTGATTTATAGCAAATCTTTAGAGGATCATTTGGACCATTTACGTGCTGTTTTCAATGCTTTACGTGATGCACGTTTGTTTGGTAACCTTGAGAAGTGCACCTTTTGCACCAATCGAGTTGCGTTTCTTGGCTATGTTGTTACATCACAGGGTATTGAAGTGGATCCAGCCAAGATTGAAGCTATTGAGAATTGGCCGCAGCCCAAGACGGTCACACAAGTGAGGAGTTTTCTTGGCCTCGCTGGTTTTTATAGGCGCTTTGTCAAAGACTTTGGATCCATTGCCGCGCCGCTGAATGAGCTTACCAAGAAGCATGTGCCCATTGTTTGGAGCGATGCACAACAACAGGCCTTCGTCATATTAAAAGATAAGCTAACACATGCTCCCTTACTCCAACTTCCTGATTTTACTAAGACTTTTGAGCTTGAATGTGATGCTAGTGGAATTGGTTTGGGAGGGGTGTTATTACAAGAGGGAAAACCTGTTGCATATTTTAGTGAGAAATTGAGTGGGGCTAGTCTGAACTATTCTACTTATGATAAAGAATTACATGCGTTGGTTCGGACATTAGAAACTTGGCAACATTATCTATGGCCTAAAGAGTTTGTTATTCATTCTGATCATGAATCTTTGAAGCATATTCGTAGTCAAGCTAAGTTGAATCGTCGTCATGCAAAGTGGGTTGAATTTATTGAGTCTTTTCCTTATGTTATCAAACACAAAAAGGGTAAAGATAATATTATTGCTGATGCTTTGTCACGCCGTTATGCTTTGTTATCTCAACTTGACTTCAAAATATTTGGATTGGAAACTATTAAGGAACAATATGTGCATGATGCTGAATTTAAAGATGTGTTGCAGAATTGTAGAGATGGTAGAACTTGGAACAAGTTCGTCATCAATGATGGATTGTGTTCTGTGCTAACAAACTATGCATTCCAGATAGCTCTGTTCGTCTTTTGTTGTTACAGGAGGCGCATGGAGGAGGATTGATGGGACACTTTGTTGTCAAGAAGACGGAGGATGTTCTTGTTGTACACTTCTTTTGGCCACGTATGCGTCGAGATGTTGAGAGATTTGTGGCACGCTGCACTACTTGTCAAAAATCTAAGTCTCGCCTTAATCCACATGGTTTATATATGCCTCTTCCTGTTCCTAGTGTTCCTTGGGAGGATATTTCTATGGACTTTGTTTTGGGATTACCACGAACACAGAAGGGAGGATAGTATTTTGTTGTTGTGGATCGGTTTTCTAAGATGGCACACTTTATTCCTTGTCATAAAACGGATGATGCTGCGCATATTGCTGATTTGTTCTTTCGTGAAATTGTTCGTTTGCATGGTGTGCCAAATACTATTGTCTCTGATCGTGATACTAAATTTCTTAGCCACTTTTGGAGATGTTTATGGGCTAAGTTGGGGACTAAATTGCTCTTTAGTACTACATGTCATCCCAAACCGATGGTCAAATGAAGTAGTAAATAGAACTTTGTCTACTATGTTACGAAATGTTTTAAAGAAGAACTTAAAATTGTGGGAAGAGTGTTTACCTCATATAGAATTTGCTTATAATCGTTCATTGCATTCTACCACAAAGATGTGCTCATTTGAGATTGTGTATGGTTTTGTTCCTCGTGCACCTATTGATTTATTGCCTTTACCTTCTTGATTGCAACATAATTTGGATGCTACACAACGCTTTGAAATGATCTTAAACTTGCATAAGACTACTAAAGATAACATTGAACACATGAATGCTAAGTATAAACTTCTTTGGGGATAAAGGGAGAAAGCATGTTGTGTTTGATGTTGGCGATCTTGTTTGGTTACATTTGCGTAAAGATCGTTTTCTGATTTCATAAAGTCTAAGTTAATGCCACGTCTTCTGGTCCCTTTAAGGTGTTAGAAAATCAATGATAATGCATATAAACTTGAGTTGCTGCAGACTTTGGTGCAGTTAGTCCTACATTTAACATTTGATTTGAAGCCTTACTTTGGTGAGGAAGATGAGATTGCGTCGAGGCGACTTCAATTCAAGAAGGGGAGCATGATGTGGACATCCCTACTATTGATACAACCGTTGTACCTCTGACACACACATACAAGGACCCATCACAAGATCTCGTGCCAAACAACTTAACTATCGGTACTTTCGTTTCTTGGAACTATTCCTCACATACATGAGAATATGATCTGCCTAAATCGGATATATTTCTTACTCTTAGGAATGATGGACCAAGCATGGATGAGAGGGACAAGCATTGGAGCATGGCCATGCATGGAGATGGCGACAAGCATGTGATGATCCAAGAGAAGGCCACAGATGAAGATTTCGAACTTTGAGGCCACCATAATGAAGAAAGAAGGCTTGGACGAAATATTCAAGATCAATACTTTAAATTCGTCCATAGCTTAATATGGTGTTGCGACACCTTTTATTTTGGGCCAGCCCATGTAATTTTCATGATTTTAATTAGCCACTTTTTAGAGTCCGTATTTGAGGAAAAGGACTTTTAGGATTGGATTCGCCACCACTTCCATGGCTGGCGAAACCCCACTTTTCGCCCTTAAATCGCCCCATAGCGAACCTCTAGACTCGGATGTTGTTTAGACATTAAGTTAGCCATAGTCGCAACTTCGCCAAGGCTCGGCGTCGCAGAGGCCTCTTGTACTGCACCTATTCGGGATCCCACCTCTTCAATAAAGCTTTCCTCTTAATCCGCAATATCTTGATTGCAATATTGGTTCTTACTTGTTCTTGATTTGGTAGGAATTAAGACCCTCATTTGGTCGGTGATCGTGTTCACACAGGATCGGTAACCTCCCGGAGATTGGCCTAGCGATTGCATTGGCGCTCGTGCTCGCACGTGTAGTCGGATCGTCAAGCCCGAACTCCACCAAATCGATTATCGCCATCTCATCGAAAGATCGGACACCTTTGCTCTATCAGAGGGGTTAACCTCTTGGGTGCCCGATCTTCACGGATCTCGTGGTCAAATCGATGGGAAAGCTATGGGAAAGGGAGAAGGTAGCGGAAGCGAACACACACCTCGCGAAGAACACGATGAACACACGCAAAACTCACACGATACAAGGCCGATTGCTCGACGGCGGCCGGTCCGATAGAATCCTCGCAAGGAAAGATCGGTCAACGTGCTCCCTCAAATCCACATCGGAGGGAAGAACACCTTGAGGAGGGTCTTGGCGACTTGGGGGCGAAACCGAGAACCCAAGGCCTTGTTCAACGATGGATGCGTGATGCAAAGTCCAATCGAGGTTGGTGACGATAGTCGGTCCCTTGGTAAAGGGATGAGGCAAAACTAGAGATTCCACAATGGGGTTTTCTTTAGTCTATCATCTATGCCTCCGTCTTGGTCTGTGAACCTATCATGCATATGTGATGGAGTATGAAGTAGCATACCATTCAATAGGGTAGGAAGTGGGCTCGCAGAGAGCGGATTCACCTTTGGCGTCCATGACGACTTGGCGTAAGTTGGAGACCTTGATGTAGTAACGACCGTAGGTCGGGCTGCATCAGAGGTCTTGCGGAGAGGTCACCATCATAGCTTGACGTTGCGGCGTGACGCGGAGATGGTACCGCTTGTGAAGTGCTCATGGATTGAAGAACGGGTCCATCCCGATGTGATGGAGGGGTTAACCTCTTGGGTGCCCGATCTTCACGGATCTCGTGGTCAAATCGATGGGAAAGCGAGGGGAAAGGGAGAAGGTAGCGGAAGCGAACACACACCTCGCGAAGAACACGATGAACACACGCAAAACTCACACGATACAAGGCCGATTGCTCCCGAACGGCGGCCACCGGTCCGATAGAATCCTCGCAAGGAAAGATCGGTCAACGTGCTCCCTCAAATCCACATCGGAGAGGGAAGAACACCTTGGGGAGGTTCTTTACAACTTGGAGACGGGACATCGAACTCCAAGGCCTTGTTCAATGATGGATGCGTGATGCAAAGTCCAATCGAGGTTGGTGACGATAGTCGGTCCCCTTGGTAAAGGGGATGAGGCAAAACTAGAGATTCCACAATAGGGGTTTTCTTTAGTCTATCATCTATGCCTAAGGGGTACATGAGGGGTGGGGGCTCTATTTATAGGCCAACCACTAAACAAGGGTAGTTTGGGGATAAACTAGGCGAATAGGTAAGTAAAAGGGGGATACATGGGCTGTGGCCCAACAGGTGCGCGCAGGCACATATATGACCGGTAGTACCGGACTTGGGACCGGTAGTACCGCTCTGGGACCGGTAGTACCGCTTGCGGGCGGTAGTACCGCAAGCCAGTACCGGGGCATCCAGTGGCGATGGCGTAGGCTTCAGTACCGGGTGGTAGCAGGGGGCGGTAGTATCGCTGACGGGTAGTACCGGTTCCACCGACCGGTAGTACCGCTTGGACCTGGCAGCTGCCGACATGTCTTCTTCCGTCTCCTCTTCCAAGCCTCCGTCTTGTCGGGCTTGATGTTCTGGGCTTCCTCCCTTGCCTCCGTACTGGTCGGTGTGAACCAATCATGCATATGCGACGGAGTATGAAGTAGCATACCATTCAATAGGGCAGGAAGGGGCTCGCATAGAGGAACAGATTCACCTTTGGAGTCCATGACGACTTGGCGTAAGTTGGAGACCTTGATGTAGTAACGACCGTAGGTCGGGCTGTATCATGTCCCCCCCTTCAAAAAGAGTCGTCCTCGACTCTACATGTCCATCACAAAGTAGAAGCGGTCGAGAGACCTTCTTGATCCCGGGGTTCACCATATAGTCGTCCTCGGGAAGATTGACTTGACAACACTTCAATGTTCCTTCACCTTCCTTGAAGCCTACAAAGCTCACAACAAAAGCAAAGCAACACTCAAAACGTAGCCAATTCATGAAGATTGCATGAGTCCTCAATTAGAAGGAAGTCACCTTAGCTTGTAGAGATAGATCGATGAAGGGTAGCCATAGGTAACTCTCTTCGGTTCTTCTTGTCAACATATAGTCCATAGAGGTTGGCGTGTATGCATTTGTACCTTCATACAACAAAGACCAAGCAACATATGTTTGTGTGTGATAGAGGAGCATGTCATTTGTGGCATGTCCATTCTTGTTCACAACACGATTAGCACAACTCAAGTATAGCAAACGGGATGCATATGCAAGGTCAATGTGAATGGAAATCGTTTGAACATCATCCACATGTGGGAACTCAAAAACTCCATATAACATATAAGTGGTGCATTCAAAGCATTGGGTCCAAATTTCAAACAACATCTTTGATGCAAGAATAGGAGAATTTGGCAAAAACACACAAGGAAGCATATCCAAAACAAAAGTATTATGTTTGCAAACAAACCAAATGAAAGAGCAAGTGGTCCTTATGTTTGTTGCAACAACAAGACGAGATTCTTGGAAGCTCTCATGACAATACATGCTCTTAATGGAATTGTGGTTGCAAGCAAAACATCGGAGAGAGAAATTGTAAACCAATTTTGTTACAACACACAAAACATCATTATCTAAAAGCGAAGAAACATGAATGTCACAAGGGGAGATAATACCATTAACATGCTTGCAATCAAACCATAGGAAAGAGCAATTTGCCAACATGAAAGATGCAAAGCATGCAAAAGGTATCAGAGCTGGGTTCGATCTTGAACTCACTTGTGGGATGCTCTCTAGAGCTCTTTTTGTCAACTCGTGCTCAACCGAGGTTGACATTCTCGTGCGGGTACCTACACACATCATATGCAAAAGGAAGAACGTGTGTGCATGGTAGAGATACACATCATGCATCATGACGTATCTCTTCTTGTGCATATCACCATTAATGTCAATTAAGTATGAAATAGATGCATGGTGAGTATGCAAGTGGGGAACATGCTTATCATGGCCATCATCAAAATCTCCAAAAATTGAGAAAGCTATGGGGGCCATCTCATTAGAACGCATATGATCAATATTGTTGCAAGCAAAACAAGTGAAATAGCAAGCATTCATCTTATCGCAAGCAACGGGAGAAATTGAATGACTAACATGATAAGGCAAGTCCAAAGCAATTGGAGGATACACACAAGATGCATAGCATGGCATGTTTATGGCAATGAGTTCGCAATCAAACAATTCCACATGATCAATATTATGCAAAGGCAAAGCATCACATGGGAATATGAGTGAAGCATATGTAATGTCACAAGTATCATCCAAAACATGCATATCCTCACAATTCATCATGTCCACTAGTGGGATCATGGCATCATCAACACCCTTATTGTTGCATTGGTCATACCTCTCATATGAAGTGGGTGTTGTGGAAGTAGTGGCCTCCTTGTGGACGACTTCATCTTGATGTATCCATGGCGTAGCATCATCTTCATCCACCATGTACATCTTCTCCATTCGAGGCATCATTGCTTCATAGCTTCGGGCGTATTCCTCCATCGAACCTAGCACAACACAAGAGAACACACTAGTGGTAGAGGGTAAGTTGTTAGAAATCGAAATGGTCTCACTTGACCTATCAACTACCACTCTCAACTCACTAGGAGTATCACTCATGCCCTCCAAGTGGAAGCACTCAATCTCACACAAGGTGGACTCACTCATCTCACTCTTGTTTTCACTCAAGTGGGCTAAGTGGCTCTCATACTCACATGGGATTGGTACCACATCATCACTCAAGCATATGGGGGTAGGCTCGGTTTCCTCAACTCCATGCGCCTCCTTTGGTGAAGGGAAAATCCCATTCTCACCATTATTGACCTTGTCTCCTTCAAGGTTGGATGCCATAAGATGGGCATCATCGCTCGCCTCCATGGCCGAATGGAAAATCCCATGCTCGACCGTCTTGTGGCCATCTCGTAGTAGCGGTGGAGGTAGGAACTTGGCGAAGTAGAGGTCTTCATTGTCCTCATTCGCGAGGTCTTCGAATGCAAGCGTAGTCGTTGAAGCTTGATGGCGTGGACGAAGGCTTGCTCTTGGTGCCATTTTGGTGGTGGCACTAGTAGTTGAAGGTTCCTTGTGACGGTGTCGACGGAGGTCATTGGCGTGCCTTGCCGATGGTTGATGTAGGCGGCGCACTTTGTCATCGACATGACGCTCGCGACGATGACCCTTGTCCTTGGCACTCTTCTTGGTGAGTTGTTGTAATGAGTGCAAAGCATCATTAATCTTGGCGACCTTGCTCATGGTTTTGTCGAAGTCATTGTCCATGTCCTTCTTGAAGTTGTGGAGGTCGCTCTCGAACTTGTCCATTTCATGGTGGACCTTGGCGCACTCGAGGTGTAGGCTCCGTCTTGGCCGGTGCGACTTGAGGAGCTTGTCGTTGTCGTTCTTGAAGTCGCCCATGCTTGGGGAGTCGTTGTTGTTGTAGCACTCCATGTCACCCAAGCATGTGGAGCCATTGTTGGTGTAGTGCTCCATCATGTTATCCATGCTTGTGGAGACATAAGCATGGTGGCTCATCGTGGACTCTTCATAGAAATCATCCTCGATCCCATAGTCCCTAGACATGCTTCACAAGACCAAGTGTTGTATATGGAAGTGGTAGAGGGTGTTAGGGATACAACGTCGAACCTTACTTTACCTTGCAAGATCGTATCGTGCAAGTGGCCACACTTGAGAGCAATAAACCAAGCAAAGTGAAGTTCACATGGAACACCAAAACCAACTACCAACAAAAAAACAAACACACACAAGGCCTATGGTGGATAGGTATGGAAAGTGGCATGTCAAGAACCAATCCGAAATCAAGATGTTGTAATGACAAGTAAAGAACCACAATGATCACAGAGCAAAACAAGTCAATCCACAAGATAGGAAATATGTACAAGGAAACACACACGGTGGGATAAATGGGACTTGTGCGACGGAGAAAGTGAGCTAAGAACCAAATGATTACCTAGCGACGACTATAAGCTCATGTCACACAAGTACAAGGAGAGACGCTAGTTCGATTGCACAAAATTGGTGGGCTACAAGATATGCACAATAAGTACCACCTATATGATGTTCATCGAGCTTGCGCTTCATATTCTATGAGGCACATGTATATTTCTTTGTTTTTCTTTTTCTATTTTGTTTTCTCTTTTTGTATCACTCTTTTTCTTTTTATTTCTTTTTCACTTGCCTCTTCCTTGTGCCAACAACTATACAAGATAACTATATGAGATAGCGCTCACAACATTTGCTCGGAATCTACAAGGTATCAAATGTGCATAGCCCAAGCAATCATAAGAGGAACTAGTCTCAATAGGTGTTTGTTGCTCGCAAAGAGAGTGGGGTTCACAAAGGAATGCAAGTGGGGAGAAGTCGCGGAATGTTTATACCTTTCGTCGACAATCTTCACCCTTTATTGTTGGATTCCTCCTTGCTCACGGAATCTGGATGGAGTAGATAGCATGAACAACATGGATGATGATGTAGAGCTCCTTCTCCTCTTCGAAACGAGCTAAAGAACACCAAAGTCCGAGTTCGGATGCAAAAGTTATGCTCAAAAGGTGAGAGGCTGAAATCTGGAACTTGCACTTTTTGATCTGTATAGGGCGGTAGTACCGGTTTTTGGAGCCTGGTAGTACCGGTTAAGTGCGGTAGTACCGGATTTTGGACCCGGTAGTACCGCTTGGACATGGGACGCCCAGATTTGACGCGTTTTCGCGATTTTGGGGTGATTTGGGCGGAAAATCTTCAAGAAAAACACCAAATCGAAGGGGGAAATCAAGGGATTAGGCCATGGGAACGCGAAGGAAGGTAGATCAACAAGTTTAGCAAGTAATCCACGGATCAAAACCTACCAAAACGCACTCAAATCACAGATCGATCCAAAACACGAATTGGGACTGTTTTTGGTGGAATTTTCGAATTTATGGGGAAAAGACCAAATTGATGAGAAATCCGTGGCAACCAAAAGCTGCTGATACCAGATGATGGAGGGGTTAACCTCTTGGGTGCCCGATCTTCACGGATCTCGTGGTCAAATCGATGGGAAAGCGAGGGGAAAGGGAGAAGGTAGCGGAAGCGAACACACAACTCACGAAGAACACGATGAACACACGCAAAACTCACATGATACAAGGCCGATTGCTCCCGAACGGCGGCCACCGGTCCGATAGAATCCTCGCAAGGAAAGATCGGTCAACGTGCTCCCTCAAATCCACATCGGAGAGGGAAGAACACCTTGGGGAGGGTCTTGACAACTTGGAGACGGGACATCGAACTCCAAGGCCTTGTTCAACGATGGATGCGTGATGCAAAGTCCAATCGAGGTTGGTGACGATAGTCGGTCCCCTTGGTAAAGGGGATGAGGCAAAACTAGAGATTCCACAATGGGGTTTTTCTTTAGTCTATCATCTATGCCTAAGGGGTACATGAGGGGTGGGGGATCTATTTATAGGCCAACCACTAAACAAGGGTAGTTTGGGGATAAACTAGGCAAATAGGTAAGTAAAGGGATACATGGGTGTGGCCCAACAGGCTGTGACACATATATGACCGGTAGTACTGGGACTTGGGACCATGACGGTCATCACCGTAATACCGCCTGGGACCGTAGTACCGCTTATGGCGGTAATCCGCAAAGCGATCCGGGCATCCATGCGATGATGGCGCAGCTTGATCTTGTCTTGATAGCAGGGTCTGGTGACCGGTAGTCTGAGTTCCGCCGACCGTAGTACCGCTTGGACACATTGCCAACATGTCTTCTTAGTCTCCTCTTCAAGCCTCCTTCTTGTCGGGCTTGATGTTCCAAAGGCTTCCTCCTTGCCTCCGTCTTGGTGTGAACCTATCATGCATATGTGACGGAGTATGAAGTAGCATACCATTCAATAGGGCAGGAAGGGGGCTCGCATAGAGGAACGGATTCACCTTTGGAGTCCATGACGATTTGGCGTAAGTTGGAGACCTTGATGTAGTAACGACTGTAGGTCAGGCTGCATCACGATGCCTTGAAGCGTGACGGCGGGGTGCACTTGATTCACTTGAGGAGTGCCGAGATGAGCTTGATTCGCGCGAGCGTGGCCTTGCGAGTCCATCAACGAGGCGTTGTAGCTTCTCATCCGTTGAGGCGAGTGCACGACCAAGAGCTTCTTTTTGATGACCGAGGTTGTGTTGCATGGCATGCATTTGGCCACGGACTTCTTCGAAGCGGTTTTCGATGTTCTTGAATTCCACACGGGCCTCGCTAAATTGTTCATCTTGGCGCCGCTCGAGAGCTTCACAACGATAGTTGAATTCTCCTTGGACCTTCCAATGGGCCCATCTTGTCATGAATTGTGTGTCATCCTCCGGAGGTTGTGGTGGTTGGGATGGCTCTCCATGCCTGTCCATGATGCAAAGCCAACAAGGGTTGTATATGGAGAGAAAGGGTGTGGAGAGTTAGCCTTTTACCTCACCTTGGAGATTATATCAAACCAATTGCCACACAAATGATCGAAAAGCGTGCAAATTGAAATGGGCAAGAAACTCACACACAAAGATGCTACAACTCACAAAAGCTTTTGGTGGAAGGTTAGGGTTGTGGAAAACAAAACGAAACGATCCAAGCAAAAGGTTATTGTCCTACGTGGTAAAGAACCAAAGATCAAAAGCAAAAGGATACGATCTACAAAACACGGAAAACACACACGTGGAGAAAAACGGGGTTAGCACGACTATGAAAATGAGCACAAAAGGTCCTGACGGAGACTACGCTCGGTTGTCGTGCCAACTCAAGGAGAGACCACAACTCGTTTGCCAAAAGAGGATAAGCAATAGATTTGTGCACTTGCCTCGGTGCGCTCTTTCTTCTCTCTTTCTTGGCTTACAAGCTTGGTATTCTCTTTGTATTGGGAGACTAAGTATCTTTTTCTCTTTTTCTTTTGTTCTTTTTTTTTGATTCTTTTTCCTTTTTCTCCCTTTCTATGCTACTATGTTAGCTTTTGTATTTGGCCTCACACTCTCACTTTCCGAAGGCAAGTGCATAATGCTTAGACAAACACAAAATGAGTTGCTCTCATAGGATAGATACACACAAAGGAAGATATGGGGGTTGTCAAGGTGGTGCAAGTTATACCTTTGGTATTGTTGATGACTTGCAACCGTTGGTGGTGGATGATGTTCGAGTGTCGCGGTGTCGAGGAGCGCGGGTGACGTTGATGCGGAAGCTTGTGTTAAGATGGCGACAAACACGCGAGACACGAACAAGCTAAAGGGGGAAAAGTCAGCAAGCGAAAATGAGGTGTCAAGAAGAAGAAAAAACCTTCTGTTACTGGCGGTAGTACCGCTTGGTACAGGCGGTAGTACCAGACGGCGGTAGTACCGCTTGTTACGGGCGGTAGTGCCGGACGGCGGTAGTACCGCTTGGAGCAAGCGAGTACCGGTGATGTAACAATGTAACGAGATCCACTTGACACAAACCTCAAATCCGTGGGAAATCTGACCGAAAGGCTGGCTAGGAACAATAGGGGCTATAGATCGACTCCCAAAGCAACAGATCTATGGACCAAAACCACGAAAAACTCACCAAATCCAGAGATCGATACGAAGGAAAATTGGGGCTCTTTTGGTGGGATTTTCGATTTTAAGGCGCATAAAAGAAAAATTAGGGGGAAATTCGTGATCAACCGTGCTCTTTATACCAAAATGTTATGGGTTAACCCTGGGGTTGGCCCGATCTTTCACGAATTCCACGAGAAACGAGGGGAAAGGGGTGGTCGGGGGATGAAGTCGAGGAAAGCGATGAAAACCACGAACACACTCACACCAAAACACGATACACGCCTACTCCTCACGCCGGTGGCAACCGGTCCAACATAATCTCTAGGATCGGTGTTGGGCGAAGCTCGCTCTCCATGCCAACAACGGGGGATGAGGTGCTTGGTGAGATCTTGACGACTTGGGGGCGAGAAACCGAGAACCCAAGGCCTTGTACAACTTGAACGCACTAGGCAAGATCCAAGAGGTGGGTGGATAATCCGGTGCTCCTTGGTAGGAGCATGAGACCAATAGATATAAGTCCTCAAAGGGTTTCCTTAATATCTATTATTATCCAAGTCTAGGGTTTACAATAGAGGGTGGGGGGCTATATATATACCAACCACATAAACAGGGATAGTTTGGGAACAAATAGCGAAATATAGAGGGGGTTACAAGGCGTTGGGCCAAATTAACACGTTCAGGCCTTTCCAGGTCCGGTAGTACCGGTCCAGCTCGACCGGTAGTACCGGTCATGCGGTAGTACCGCTTCCAGGCCGGTAGTACCGCTTGTCGTCCTGGGACTTGCGCTGGGGCCTTCTGTTGGTGGCGGTAGCAGGGGCGGTAGTACCGGATCCGGGGCCGGTAGTACCGCCAGTGACAGAGAGCATTTGGGCAGCTCGGGGGCATTCTGTTGTTGGCGGTAGTACCGGTCGTCAGGTCCGGTAGTACCGCTGGCGACAGAGAGTGTTTGGTCTCTTCGGCTGGTGCTCCTCCGTCCTGTGGGTTCTTCTCTTCGTACCTGATGATGCATGATAGGGCAAAGGTGTCCGATCTTTCGATGAGATGGCGATATTCGATTTGGTGGAGTTCGGGCTTGACGATCCG
Source organism: Avena longiglumis (assembly GCA_030063025.1). Taxonomy (NCBI): domain Eukaryota; kingdom Viridiplantae; phylum Streptophyta; class Magnoliopsida; order Poales; family Poaceae; genus Avena; species Avena longiglumis. The sequence goes on from CP125979.1 coordinate 290,240,538, forward strand.
ACTACACGTGCGAGCACGAGCGCCAATGCAATCGCTAGGCCAATCTCCTGGAGGTTACCGATCCTGCGTGAACACGATCGGCGACCAATGAGGGTCTTAATTCCTACGAAATCGAGAACAAGTAAGAACCAATATTGCAATCAAGATATTGCGGATTAAGAGGAAAGCTTTATTGAAGAGGTGGGATCACGAATAGGTGCGAAGTACAAGAGGCCTCTGCGACGCCGAGCCTTGGCGAAGTTGCGACTATGGCTAACTTAATGTCTAAACAAAATCCAGTCTAGAGGTTCGGCTATGGGGCGTGTTAAGGGCAAAAGGTGGGGTTTCGGCCAGCCATGGAAGTGGTGGCCGAATCCAACCCTAAAAGTCCTTTCCCCTCAAATACGGACTCTAAAAAGTGGCTAATTAAAATCCTGCGAAAATTACATGGGCCTGGCCCAAAATAAAAGGTGTCGCAGCACCATATTAAGCTATGGACGAATTCGTAAAGTATTGATCTTGAAAATTTCGTCCAAGCCTTCTTTTTCATTATGGTGGCCTCAAAGTTCTGAAATCTTCATCTGTGGCCTTCTCTTGGATCATCACATGCTTGCTGCCATCTCCATGCATGGCCATGCTCCAATGCTTGTACCTCTCATCCAGGCTTGGTCCATCATTCCTAAGAGTAAGAAATATATCTGATTTAGGCAGCATCATATTCTCATGTATGTGAGGAATAGTTCCAAGAAACGAAAGTACCTGATAGTTAAGTTGTTTGGCACAAGATCTTGTGATGGGTCCTTGTATGTGTGTTGCTGTAGGTACAATGGTTGTATCAATAGTAGGGATGTCCACATCATGCTCCCCTTCTTGAATTGAAGTCGTCCTCGACGCAATCTCATCTTCCTCACCAAAGTAAGGCTTCAAATCTGTAATGTTAAATGTAGGACTAACCGTACCAAAGTCTGCAGGAAACTCAAGTTTATATGCATTATCATTGATTTTCTCTAACACCTTAAAGGGACCAGCAGCACGTGGCATTAACTTAGACTTGCGTAAATCAGGAAAACGATCTTTACGGAAATGTAACCAAACAAGATCGCCAACATCAAACACAACATGCTTTCTCCCTTTATCCCCAGCAAGTTTATACTTAGTATTCATGTGTTCAATGTTATCTTTAGTAGTCTTATGCAAGTTTAATATCATTTCAGCGCGTTGTGTAGCATCCAAATTATGTTGCACCGAACAAGGTAAATGCAATAAATCAATAGGTGCACGAGGAACAAAACCATACACAATCTCAAATGGGCACATCTTTGTGGTAGAATGCAATGAACGATTATAAGAAAATTGTATATGAGGTAAACACTCTTCCCACAATTTTAAGTTCTTCTTTAAAACAGCTCGTAACATAGTAGACAAAGTTCTATTTACTACTTCAGTTTGACCATCAGTTTGGGGATGGCATGTAGTACTAAAGAGCAATTTAGTCCCCAACTTAGCCCATAAACATCTCCAAAAGTGGCTAAGAAATTTAGTATCACGATCAGAGACAATAGTATTGGGCACACCATGCAAACGAACAATTTCACGAAAGAACAAATCAGCAATATGCGCAACATCATCCGTTTTATGACAAGGAATAAAGTGTGCCATCTTAGAAAACCGATCCACAACAACAAAAATACTATCCCTCCCCTTCCGTGTTCGTGGAAATCCCAAAACAAAGTCCATAGAAATATCCTCCCAAGGAACACTAGGAACAGGAAGAGGCATATTTAAAACATGTGGATTAAGGCGAGACTTAGCTTTTTGACAAGTAGTGCAGCGTGCCACAAATCTCTCAACATCGACGCATACGTGGCCAAAAAAGTGTGCAGCAAGAACATCCTCCGTCTTCTTGACACCAAAGTGTCCCATCAATCCTCCATGCGCCTCCTGTAACAACAAAAGACGAACAGAACTATCTGGAATGCATAGTTTGTTAGTACGGAACACAAATCCATCATTGAAGACGAACTTGTTCCAAGTTCTACCATCTCTACAATTTTGCAACACATCTTTAAATTCAGCATCTTGCACATATTGTTCCTTAATAGTTTCCAATCCAAATATTTTGAAGTCAAGTTGAGATAACAAAGCATAACGGCGTGACAAAGCATCAGCAATAATATTATCTTTACCCTTTTTGTGTTTGATAACATAAGGAAAAGACTCAATAAATTCAACCCACTTTGCATGAAGACGATTCAACTTAGCTTGACTACGAATATGCTTCAAAGATTCATGATCAGAATGAATAACAAACTCTTTAGGCCATAGATAATGTTGCCAAGTTTCTAGTGTCCGAACCAACGCATATAATTCTTTATCATAAGTAGAATAGTTCAGACTAGCCCCACTCAATTTCTCACTAAAATATGCAACAGGTTTTCCCTCTTGTAATAACACCCCTCCCAAACCAATTCCACTAGCATCACATTCAAGCTCAAAAGTCTTAGTAAAATCAGGAAGTTGGAGTAAGGGAGCATGTGTTAGCATATCTTTTAATATGACGAAGGCCTGGTGTTGTGCATCGCCCCAAACAAAGGGCACATCCTTCTTGGTAAGCTCATTCAGCGACGCGGCAATTGATCCAAAGTCTTTGACAAAGCGCCTATAAAAACCAGCGAGACCAAGAAAACTCCTCACTTGTGTGACCGTCTTGGGCTGCGGCCAATTCTCAATAGCTTCAATCTTGGCTGGATCCACTTCAATACCCTGTGATGTAACAACATAGCAAAGAAACGCAACTCGATTGGTGCAAAAGGTGCACTTCTCAAGGTTACCAAACAAACGTGCATCTCGTAAAGCATTGAAAACAGCACGTAAATGGTCCAAATGATCCTCTAAAGATTTGCTATAAATCAGAATATCATCAAAGTAGACTACCACAAAACGTCCAATGAAAGCACGTAAAACTTCGTTCATTAATCTCATGAAAGTGCTAGGTGCATTAGTTAAACCAAACGGCATTACTAACCACTCATATAAACCGAACTTAGTTTTAAATGATGTTTTCCATTCATCTCCTAATTTCATACGAATCTGATGGTAACCACTACGCAAATCAACTTTAGAAAACATGGTAGAGCCACTCAATTCATCAAGCATGTCATCTAAACGTGGAATAGGATGACGATATCGAATAGTAATATTATTGATAGCTCTACAATCAGTACACATGCGAAGAACCATCTTTCTTAGGTACCAAAATAATAGGAACAACACAAGGGCTAAGGGACTCACGAATATGATCTCTGTCGAGTAGTTCCTGAATTTGGCGTTGTATCTCCTTTGTCTCCTCTGGATTGGTTCTATATGGCGAGAGGTTGGGCCACGTGGCACAAAGAATTAGATCAATTTGATTCTCAATTCCTCTAATAGGAGGTAGTCACGGTGGCAAATCGGTAGGAAAGACGTCCTCATATTCTCGCAAAGGTTAGCAATGGTGGCAAAGAAGGAGGCATATCCTCAAATGAAAACAAACCTCTTTGCAGACAATTGCATAACATTGAGTATTGTGTACATCTAGTTCAGCAATATCAATTTTATTTGCAAGCATACATGGACTCTTCAAACGAATTTCAGTAGCATGTGTAGAATCAGATTTAGTGTTCTTTGGTGGTATAAAATCTGCAGCAACAATCTGATTCTCACTTTTATTTTTCTCCTCAGTTTTAGCTCTACTAGCCCTAGCAAGATCATCTTTTAAAATTTGTTCGGGAGTCATAGGTTTTAGACCAATTTTCTTTCCATTATGCATAAGAGAATAGTGATTAGTTTTACCAATATGAACAGATTCTCTATCAAATTGCCATGGTCTACCAAGTAACAAAGAACAAGCTTGCATAGGTACAACATCACAATCAACAAAATCAGAATATGTACCAATAGTAAAATGCATGCGTACCGTTCTTGTTACCTTGATCTTGCGAGAACTCTCAAACCATTGGATGTAATATGAATGTGGGCGTTGTCTTGTTGGAAGCGCAAGCTTCTCTACCATGTCAACACTGGCCAGATTATTACAACTCCCTCCATCGATGATGATCCGTATAGCTATTTCTTTGACAACACCACGTGTTTGGAACAGGTTGTGGCATTGATCTTGCTCAGATTTGCTCAATTGCACACTCAACACACGTTGTGTAATTAAGCTCTTGTATTGATCAGACTTGAGCTCCATTACCTCGGCTCTTCATCAAGATCGTAATTGTCTCCATCTCGGCAGAAATAAGGGCTAGTGTATCTTCATCAAAGTCACTTTGAATCGTATTGACCATCTTCAAGACCATCATCACACGTTGTGTTGTGCACTCTCTCAATATGACCAAAACCCGACAAAGACTTGCGGCATTGTATATCCTTTGTCTTACCCGTGGAAGCCATAGAAGATGCACTACGAAAGGAGCATTGGATGATGGTGGAGAAGCGGTGGAAATCTTGTGGTGGCCTTGGGTGTGGTAGTAGTGGGAGGCGAATCACGAGGAGGCTGATTCGGGATGTCTAAGTGGATGTGCGACTGCGAATTATTAGTCCTCCTCCATGGTGTTTGGCGATCCTACACTTCACGCTCACTTTGCAAGCAAGATGAAACAAGCAGTGATAGAATTATATTCCTTATAATCTAATATGTGCTGAATGTCCTTGTTTAATCCACCAAAGAAACGTGCAAGCATTTGTTCATTAGATTCAACAAGACCACACCTAACCATCCCCGTTTGCAATTCCTGATAATACTCTTCTACAGAATTTTTCCCTTGCTCTAAGCGTGTCAGATTCTTTAGTTAATCACGTTGATAAGTGGGAGGTACAAAACGAACACGCATAGCAGTTTTAAAGCGGTCAAGTACTAGGAATAGTAGTAGGATTTAAACGACAATACTCAGACCACCAAAGGGAAGCAAATTTAGTAAATTCACATGTAGCAGCACTAACACGCATATTCTCAGGATATTTTAAGCAGGAAAAACGTTGTTCTACTTCCATCTCCCATGTAAGATATGCATCAGGATTATATTTACCCTCAAAAGATGGAATATTTAATTTAAGCTTTGCAACATGATCATCATCACGTACCGGTGGGCGAGCGTTGCGGTAGTAATGTCGGGGACGACCAGCAGGTACCTGTGGAGGTTGTTCAACCTCCTCGTCAAACAGATAAATCGTCGGGTCGTAGTAGTACCGTCGTTTGTCCCCAATGTCGCAGCAGCCTCGGAAGTCGAGGAACGTCGGTCGCAGCGATAGCCGAAAGTGCGGCGGCAATTAAACCAGCAGTCCGACCGTGATCGGAATGCCGTGCGCCATGTGGTCTTGCGGTGCGGGCAATCGGTTCAGAAGCTCCTCGAACCGAACGTCAAGCTTGGTGTTGAAGGATTTCTCTAGTCCATCGATCTTGTCCACGGCGTTGGTGAGCTTGGTGTCAAACTCCCCGAGGCGCGTATCCACGTCTTCAGCGGTCGACCAAGGCGCGGAGAAGTGGGCATGTAGTTCTTCGCTCGTCATTGTGGCAGGTCCGCGAAGTATCATCATGGATAGTCCTTAAAAGCACAGGTATATAGTACGAAATATGGTGGAAATCACGCGTAATCCGTCAAGCAATATACAAAGCTCTTACAAGTTCTTACCAAACAGTGAAAAGGCGATGTGCAACCACGAGGATCGGTGGGTCAGAGATTGAACCAAGCGATAACCGTGAGTCGAAACACCGCACATGGAGAGTATCTGTGGAGCTCTGGGAAGGCTTAGCAAAGGGGGTTAGCAATTATCAAAACAGCAATGCAAAAGTTGAAAGAATGCTCAACGACGGTACTGTGCTGGTCCTAGGCTAGACCGTACTAGAGACGCGAGCCTAGATCACCAACGATGTCACGACGCGACACAACAAGCACTGTATGATGATATGGCACCCTGAAAAGCGAACCGAGAGGTGAAAAATCACTATGATGGCGAGTGTCTAGAATTGATCTACGGGGTCTAAAAATAGGTTAGCCCCAAAAAAAATTTCGAAATTTTTTATTTTGCTCCGGAAAGCGCGCAGACGCCAAAAAAATATTGCTATAACGGCCGATGGAGAAAAGTGATCCCCGGGGTCGAAAAATAGTATAGCCAGAAAATTTTTTCGGAGGCGGTTCCAGACTTTTTTTTTTGCTCTCCTTCTGGACTTACGACCGGACTCTTAGCGCGACACGGACTTTTAGCTGAACACGGAAACAACAAAGAAGGAAAGTCAAAAGAAATAACTAGGAAACAGTAACTCTACTCGGACTCGTACCGCGGCAGGAAAACTGATCGGATGTGTGTCGCGGTAGGAAGGCGGTGGCGGAGTATTAGGGTTTATGGTGGCTGGTATATGGCGGCGGAATATGGTGGAGGAATATGGTGGCGGTGATCGGCGAGTGTGGCGGTGACTAGTATGATCAGAAGTCGAAACTCTAAGGGACGAGACACTAAGACCAGCAACTCGACGCGACGATGTAGACACAAATTCAACAATGCAAAAATTGAAAAGATAATGAGAGGCGTAGATTGGTTATGGGATGGATCTAAACTCTAACTGTGTTTTTGGCTTTTTCGTGGGTTATAGGTAAAAACAGATTTAATCTATGAAAAACAGTAAAATCTCACCGAGCAACCTGAAATCTGATACCACTTGATAGGGCAAAGGTGTCCGATCTTTCGATGAGATGGCGATATTCGATTTGGTGGAGTTCGGGCTTGACGATCCGACTACACGTGCGAGCACGGCGCCAATGCAATCGCTAGGCCAATCTCACGGAGGTTACCGATCCTGCGTGAACACGATCGGCTGACCGGCGAGGGTCTTAATTCCTACACGAAATCAAGAACAAGTAAGAACCAATATTGCAATCAAGATATTGCGGATTAAGAGGAAAGCTTTATTGAAGAGGTGGGATCACGAATAGGTGCGAAGTACAAGAGGCCTCTGCGACGCTCGAGCCTTGGCGAAGTTGCGACTATGGCTAACTTAATGTCTAAACAAAATCCGAGTCTAGATGTTCGGCTATGGGGCGTATTTAAGGGCGAAAAGGTGGGGTTTCGGCCAGCCATGGAAGTGGTGGCCGAATCCGCCCCTAAAAGTCCTTTTCCCCTCAAATACGGACTCTAAAAAGTGGCTAATTAAAATCCTGCGAAAATTACATGGGCCTGGCCCAAAATAAAAGGTGTCGCGGCACCATATTAAGCTATGGACGAATTCGTAAAGTATTGATCTTGAATATTTCGTCCAAGCCTTCTTTCTTCATTATGGTGGCCTCAAAGTTCTGAAATCTTCATCTGTAGCCTTCTCTTGGATCATCACATGCTTGCTGCCATCTCCATGCATGGCCCTGCTCCAATGCTTGTCCCTCTCATCCAGGCTTGGTCCATCATTCCTAAGAGTAAGAAATATATCTGATTTAGGCAGCATCATATTCTCATGTATGTGAGGAATAGTTCCAAGAAACGAAAGTACCTGATAGTTAAGTTGTTTGGCACGATATCTTGTGATGGGTCCTTGTATGTGTGTTGCTGTAGGTACAATGGTTGTATCAATAGTAGGGATGTCCACATCAATGCACAAGGTATGGGTATGAAGTAGCAGGCCATCCAAAGGTGTATCGAAGTCACACAAGGAGAGGAGCGAGTTCACCTTAGCTTGAAGGAGTTTGGTTCGGGCGCGAGTCATGGGTCCACTTGGGGAGCTTGCGGGAGTAGATGTAGTAGCGGTCGTAGGACGGGCTGCATCATATTCTCTTTTGGCAAACGAGTTGTGGTCTCTCCTTGTGTTGGCACGACAACCGAGCGTAGTCTTCGTTAGGACCTTTTGTGCTCATTTTCATAGTCGTGCTAACCCCGTTTTTCTCCACGTGTGTGTTTTCCGTGTTTTTGTAGATCGTTTCCTTTTGCTTTTGATCTTTGGTTCTTTACCACGTAGGACAATAACCTTTTGCTTGGATCGTTTCGTTTGGTTTTCCACAATCCTAACCTTCCACCAAAAGCCTTTGAGAGTTTCTTGCCATTTCACTTTGCACGCTTTTCGCTCATTTGTGTGGCAATTGGTTTGATATAATCTCCAAGGTGAGGTAAAAGGCTAACTCTCCGCCCCCTTATTCTCCATATACAACCCTTGTTGGCTTTGCATCATGGACAGGCATGGAGAGCCATCCCAACCACCACAACCTCCGGAGGATGACACACAATTCATGACAAGATGGGACCATTGGAAGGTCCGAGGAGAATTCAACTACCGTTGTGAAGCTCTTGAGCGGCGCCAAGATGAACAATTTAGCGAGGCCCGTGCGGAATTCAAGAACATCGACAACCGCTTCGAAGAAGTCCGTGGCCAAATTCATGCCATGCAACATAACCTCAGTCATCAAAATGAAGCTCTTGGTCGTGCACTCGCTCAATGGATGAGAAGCTACAACGCCTCGTTGATGGACTCGCAAGGACACGCTCGTGCGAATCAAGCTCATCTCGGCACTCCTCAAGTGAATCAAGTGCACCTCGCCGTCACGCTTCAAGGCACCGGGATGGACCCGTTCTTCAATCCATGAGCTCTTCGCAAGCGGTACCATCTCCGCGTCACGCCGCAACGTCAAGCTATGATGGTGACCTCTCCGCAAGACCTCCAAGGCGCGAAGCGAACCGGCCACAACCAAGGGCACTTGTGATTCAACAAGAGCAACCTCGCATGGACCACCAAGGCCATCGACGTCGACATGCCCCTTCAACAACAAGTGAAGCTTCCGAAGAGGACGAACAAGATCACCGTCGACGTGAAGCACTCGAAGATCCTCCAAGACGTCATCATCGACATGAGCGTCCACGTCGGCAACATGATGGTCATGACGAGCCTCCTCTACACCAAGAAGAAGAAGAGCAGCCCATTGCGCATGCGGCTCGACGTCCTCCTCGCCACAGGGCGCAAGACAATGCTCCTCGACATTAACCACGACACGAACAAGAGCAAGCTCCCAAACTCGTCGTGAGGACCATCAACCTCCTCCTCGTCCTCAACCGCGTCAACAAAATGATCAAGATCCCCAAGCTCGTCGTCAACAACAAGTTCCACCACCAAACGCGGCACCTCAACAACCGCAAGAGCAACGCAACAATCACCAAGCAAGACATGAGAGCTCGGATGATGATGATGACCGCCCAAATCATGGCAATCGCCGGAACCGCAATGGAGAAGAAACTTTCGGCAAGCTCAAATTCACCATGCCAAAGTTCACCGGTTCCAATGAGCCCGAAGAATATCTCTCTTGGGAACTCAAGGTCGACAAGATCTTCCGCATGCACAACTATTGCAATGAGAAGATGATGGCCATGGCATCCCTCGAGTTTGATGAGTATGCCAACCTTTGGTGGGAACAAGTCCAACTCGCTCGCGAAGCAAAAGAAGATCCTCCAATCACAACTTGGCAAGATATGAAGGCTCATATGAGATCCCGCTTTGTTCCTTCACACTACACGCGTGACCTCTTCAACAAGCTTCAAACGCTTAGTCAAGTAACAAAGACCGTGGAAGAGTACTTCAAGCAAATGGAGCTCAACATGATCCGTGCCAACATTGAAGAGCGAGATGAACAAACAATGGCACGTTTCCTCAATGGCTTGAATCATCCCATCAAGCGCATCACCGAGTTCCAAAAGTACAATAACATGGTTGAGCTTGTGCACATCGCATCCAAGGCCGAACACCAAGTGCAAGAGGACATCAAGTACAACAAGCCAAAGACGTACTTCACCTACAAGCAAGCGCCAACCACTACTCCAACAACATCAAGTGGAAGCTCCCCAAGTACAACCAAGCTTCCCTTCAAGCCAACTCTCCCTCAAGGAAAACAACCCCCAAGTGGCAGAAACACAAGGGATGATCAACCATTCAATGGTGAATGCTACAAGTGTGGAGGCAAAGGACACAATTCCAATGCATGTGGAAACAAGAAATTTTTGTTCATCCATGACAACGGCGATGAAGAATACTTGAGTGAAGAAGAGTTTGATGCAAGGGTCAAGGAAGCCATGGCAAGGCAACACTTGGAAGAGGACCAAGAACTTCTTGTGTGTGAGCATGACGCAAGTCCATCGTTTGTGGTCACAAGGGTCTTGACTACCCAAGCCAATGAAAGTGAAGACCAACGCTCGAACATCTTCCAAACTCGCGCCGGCATCAATGGGAACCATCAAGGTTATCATCGATGGAGGGAGTTGCCACAACCTCGCAAGTACGGAATTATGTGAGAAACTCAACCTCACCCTTCATCCACATAGACACCCCTACCATATCCAATGGCTAAGTGACCAAGGATCCGTCAAGATCAAGCACACCGTCTCGGTAACGTTCTCCATTGGGCACTACAAGGACACGGTGGAATGTGATGTGGTTCCAATGACGGTTTGTCACATGTTGCTCGGAAGGCCGTGGCAATATGACAAGTGTGCTTTGCATAATGGTCACACAAACACTTACACTTTCAAATGGCTTGATAAAACTTGTGTGTTGCAACCAATGACTCCTAGCCAAATAATTGCGGACAATGCAAAGGTTTTAGCGAGGGCGCAATACGCAAAAACACCTTGTGAGAAGAGTGGTGAGCGAGAGAACCACACCATAGTGAGTGAGAGCTACAAGCCAAACTCGAGTGGAAAAACTAAGAGAGTTCTTCTTGCCACCAAAAGTGACATGAGAGAAGTGCGGAACAACCCATCCATCTTGCACTACGTCCTCGTATGCAAGGGACTAGCGCAAGGAACTAATGACTTGACAAATGGTCCTCCTTCTTTGATGGCTGTTTTGCAGGAATTCCAAGATGTATTTCCCGAAGAGCTTCCGCATGGTCTTCCTCCTCTTCGTGGAATCGAGCACCGCATCGACCTCATACCCGGCGCACCGCTACCAAACCGCGCCGCGTATCGCACAAACCCGGAAGAGACAAAGGAGATCGAGCGTCAAATCAACCAACTCGTCTCCAAAGGTTTGATCCAAGTAAGCACTAGCCCAAGAGCGGTTCCCGTGATCCTAGTCCCGAAAACGGATGATACGTTGCGGTTATGCATGGACTGCCGTCCAATCAATGCTATCACCGTGCGTTATCGACATCCTATACCGCGTCTTGATGACATGCTTGATGAGTTATGTGGAGCCACTATATTTTCGAAAATTGATCTTCGTAGTGGCTACCATCAAATTCGCATGGCTGAAGGTGATGAGTGGAAAACCGCCTTCAAGACCAAGCTTGGTCTCTATGAATGGTTGGTTATGCCTTTTGGCTTATCCAATGCCCCATCTACCTTCATGCGCCTCATGAACCATATTTTGCGATCTCTCATTGGAAAGAGTGTAGTTGTTTACTTTGATGACATTCTTGTCTATAGCAAGTCACTAGAGGAGCGTGTTACTCATGTTAAGGAGGTTTTACGAATCCTTTGTCATGAAAAGCTTTATGCTAACCTCCCCAATTGCACTTTTGCAAGAGACAAGCTGATTTTCCTTGGTTTTGTTGTGTCTTCTAATGGCATTGAAGTTGATGTCTCAAAAGTCAAGGACATACGAGATTGGCCCACCCCTACAAATGTTAGTGAACTTCGTAGTTTTCATGGGTTGGCTGGCTTTTACCGTCGCTTTGTGAAAGATTTTTCCACAATTGCTTGCCCCCTCAACGAATTGACCAAGAAGAATGTCACGTTCGTTTGGGGAAAAGCACAACAAAAGGCTTTTGATGAGCTCAAAAAGAGGCTCACCGAAGCACCACTTCTTGCATTGCGGTTCAAAAACCTTTGAGATTGAATGTGACGCTAGTGGTATTGGCATTGGTGGCGTCCTTATGCAAAATGGGCGTCCTATTGCTTACCATAGTGAGAAACTTGATGGCGCCTCAATTATCCCATTTATGACAAAGAACTTTTTGCCTTGGTTCGAGTCCTTCAAGTGTGGCAACACTATCTTTGGCCCAAAGAATTTATCATCCATTCCGACCATGAGTCGTTGAAGTACCTTAAGGGCCAAGCCAACTTGAGTAAAAGGCACGCAAAGTGGGTTGAGTTTATGGAGTCTTTTCCTTACATTGTAAAATACAAGAAGGGCAAAGAAAATGTGGTGGCGGACGCCTTGTCTCGCAAAACCACAAGCCTTCTTACACGACTCGAAGTCAATGTTTTGGGTCTTGAGGACATCAAATCTTTGTATGCGTCCGATTCTTTCTTTGGATCAATCTTTGCACAATGTTCAATAGACAAAGGGATTGATGATTTCTATTTGCATAAGGGTTTTCTTTTCAAACAAAACAAGCTTTGCATTCCGAAATCGTCTCTCCAACTTTTGCTTCTTCAAGAGTCCCATGGTGGAGGCCTTATGGGTCACTTTGGCCGTGACAAGACATATGACATGCTCTCCACTCACTACTTTTGGCCAAAGATGAAGCGCGACATGGAGCGCCACGTTCAACGATGCACTACATGTATCCAAGCTAAGTCTAAGTCCAACCCCTTTGGTCTTTATATGCCATTGCCTATTCCTCATGCACCTTGGTCGGACATTAGCATGGACTTTGTATTAGGCTTGCCTAGATCTAAACATGGTCACGATTCCATATTTGTAGTCGTGGATCGCTTTTCAAAAATGGCACATTTCATTCCGTGCCATAAGACAGATGATGCTTCACATGTAGCAAATTTGTTTTTCAGGGAAATAATTCGGCTACACGGCGTGCCAAGAACAATCGTCTCCGACCGTGACGTAAAATTCATGAGCTACTTCTGGAAGACCCTCATGGCCAAGCTCGGCATCAAGCTCCTCTTCTCGTCCGCCTCGCATCCTCAAACCGATGGACAAACCGAGGTAGTCAATCAAAGTCTTGGCACACTTCTCCGGGTATTGATAAAGAAGAACCTTAAAGACTGGGAGGAATGCATTCCACACGCCGAGTTCGCCTACAACCGCGCCAAGCACTCCACCACCATGAGGAGCCCGTTCATGATCGTCTATGGCTTCGAGCCTCTCACCGCGCTCGATATCCTTCCACTTCCACTTCATGAACGTGCCAATATGGACGTTGTCAAGCGTGCCCAAGCAATGATGAAACTCCATGAAGACACATGAGCTACTATCGAGCAACAAGTCCTTCGCCAAGCATCAAGGCTAAACAAGACCAAGAAAGAGATGATCTTTGATGAGGGCGACCTTGTATGGATACACTTGAGTAAAGACCGTTTCCCCAAGGAACGCGACTCCAAGCTAAAGCCATGAGGCGATGGACCATTCAAGGTGCTAAAGAGGATAATCAACAACGCCTATGTGATCGATATACCAACATCGAAGTATCTTGTGAGCTCGACATTCAATGTCAAGGACCTCTCACCCTACCATGGCGAAGAGGAAGTTGTGACGGTCGAAGAGTCGAGGACGACTCTTTCCCAAGGGGAGCTCAGCCAGATCCTCGGCCCGCTACTACATCTACTCCCACGAGCTACCCAAGTGGACCCATGACTCGCCGAGCCAAACTCCTTCAAACTAAGGTGAACTCGCTCCTCTCCTTGTGTGACTTCAACACCCCTTGGATGGCTTGCTACTTCACGCAAAACTCATGCATCATCAGTGCGAAGAAGCCACCGATCATTGCCAGGGCAAGCGGTACTACCGGTTGTGACGACCGGTACTACCGCTCCAAGCGGTCCTACCGCCTCCTCCTACCGCTCGCCACAGGAAGCGCTACTCCACGCCCCAGAAGCAAGCGGTACTACCAGTCCTGCAACCGGTACGACCGGTGGCCGGTACTACCGCCCCCTCCTACCGCTGCCACTGACGCCTCCGACGGAAGCTCCAGGCCCTCAAGCGGTATACCGCTCCGGAAGCGGTACTACCGGTTGCCGGACCGGTACTACCGGTCCTGCCTGACCCTGATCGCCTAAGTTCGGCCCTGTGCCTTGTAACCCAACGTATCATTTATCTCTTCATTCTGAAACTACCCCTGTTTTGTGGCTGGACTATATATAGCCCCCACCCTCTATTGTAAACGCCTAGACTTGGATAATAATAGATATTAAGGAAACCCTTTGAGGACTTATATCTATTGGTCTCATGCTCCTACTAAGGAGCACCGGATTATCCACCCCCCTCTTGGATCTTGCCTAGTGCGTTCAAGTTGTACAAGGCCTTGGGTTCTCGGTTTCTCGCCCCCAAGTCGTCAAGGTCTCACCAAGCACCTCATCCCCCGTTGTTGGCGTGGAAAGCGAGCTTCGCCCAACACCGATCCTAGGGATTATGTTGGACCGGTTGCCACCGGCGTGAGGAGTAGGCGTGTATCGTGTTTTGGTGTGTGTGTGTTCGTGGTTTTCATCGCCTTCCCCGATTTCATACCCGACCACCTCTTTCCCCCTCGTTTCTCATGGAATTCGTGAAAGATCGGGCCAACCCCAGGGTTACCCCATAACACCATTCAATAGGGTAGGAAGGGGGCTCGCATAGAGGAACGGATTCACCTTTGGAGTCCATGACAACTTGGCGTAAGTTGGAGACCAAGATGTAGTAACGACTGTAGGTCGGGCTACATCAATTCCATTAAGAGCATGTATTGTCATGAGAGCTTCCAAGAATCTCGTCTTGTTGTTGCAATGAACATAAGGACCACTTGCTCTTTCATTTGGTTTGTTTGCAAACATATTGTTTTTGCTTCCACTTGGGATACTCATATTCCCATGATATTTGCTATCGATGATTTGTGTGTGACATCCAACATGTCGAACAATTTCTCTTTCCAATGGTTGGTTTGCACACATAATGATGTTGCTTTGGACATTCTTCCTTGCGTGTTTTTGCCGAATTCTCCTATTCTCGCATCAAGGACGTTGATCAAAGTTCTAGTCAATTGCCTTGAGTGCCACACTAAAACATTGTATGGAGTTTTTGAGTTCCCACTTTTGGATGATGCTCAAACGATTTCCATGCACTTTGACCTTGCATATGCATTCCATTTTCTATCCTTGTATTGTGCTAATAGTGTTGTGAACAAGAATGGACATGCCACATTTGACATACTCCTCTATCACGCACGGAAATATTTTGCTTGGTCTTTGTTGTGTGTAGGTACAAATGCATACACGTAAACCTCTACCAACCACATGTTGACAAGAAGAACCGAAGAGAGTTACCTATGTCTACCCTTCATCGAGCTATCGCTACAAGATAAGTTGACTTCCTTCTACTTGAGGACTCATGCAATAATCTTCATGAATTGGCTACGCTTTGAGTGTTGCTTCGCTTTTGTTGTGAGCTTTGTAGGCTTCAAGGAACATTGAAGTGTTGTCAAGTCACTCTTCCCGAGGACGACTATATGGTGAACCCCAGGATCAAGGATGTCCTTCGACCTCTTCTACTTCGTGATGAACATGGAGAGTCGAGGACGACTCTTTTTGAAGGGGGGAAGCTGATGTAGCCCGACCTACGGTCGTTACCACATCATGGTCTCCAACTTACGCCAAGTCTTCATGGACTCCAAAGGTGGACCCGTTCCTCTATGCCAGCCCACTTCCTACCCTATTGAATGGTATGCTACTTCATACTCCGTCACATATGCATGATAGGTTCACACCGACAAGTACGGAGGCAAGGGAGGAAGCCCGGGACATCAAGCCCGACAAGACGGAGGCTTGGAAGAGGAGACGGAAGAAACCACGGCTGAACTACCGAAGTCTCCGGCCTACACCGGAGTCTCCGGTCCTGCTACACCGAAGTCTCCGGACCTACCTCAGAGACCCAAAGAACCGCCCAGGATGCTTAACGCCACGCCGGAGATGACACCGGAGCAGACAGGAGTCTCCTGCCGCACGATGGGCTGCTGCACAATGGCCTGGCCCATGTACCCCTCTAGCTCGTCCAAACCCTAGTTTTATCCCTAAACTACCCCTGTTTATGTGGCTGGCCTATAAATAGAGCCCCCACCCCTTCATGTATCCCTTAGGCATAGATGATAGACTAAAGACAACCCCCATTGTGGAATCTCTAGTTTTGCCTCATCCCCTTATCCAAGGGGACCGACTATCGTCACCAACCTCGATTGGACTTTGCATCACACATCCATCGTTGAACAAGGCCTTGGAGTTCATTGTCTCGTCTCCAAGTTGTCAAGACCCTCCCCAAGGTGTTCTTCCCTCTCCGATGTGGATTTGAGGGAGCACGTTGACCGATCTTTCCTTGTGAGGATTCTATCGGGCCGGTGGCCGCCGTTCGGGAGCAATCGGCCTTGTATCGTGTGAGTTTTGCATGTGCTCATCGTGTTCTTCGCGAGGTGTGTGTTCGCTTCCGCTAACTTCTCCCTTTCCCCTCGCTTTCCCATCGATTTGACCACGAGATCCGTGAAGATCGGGCACCCAAGAGGTTAACCCCTCCATCAGTGCGTGTGTTCGTGGTTTTCATCCCTTCTTCCCCCGTCCACCCCTTTCCCCTCGCTTCCCGTGGAAATTCGTGAAAGATCGGGCCACCCCAAGGGGTTACCCCATACCATCTGGGTATCAAGAGCAAGGTTGATCACGAATTTCCCCCCAATTTTTCTTCTCTCCACCATAAATTCGAAAATTTCCCAAAAAACAGCCCCAATTTGCCTTTGGATCGATCTGTCGTTTTGGAGTGTTATTTGTGGTTTGGATCCGACCAAATCTTGTCTAAGGTGTTGGTTCAGCTTTTTCCTGCGTTTCCCAGCCCAATTTTGGCCAAATTTTCGCGGATTTGAGGACTCTAGGCGTGGATTTCCGCTCAAGAACACAAGCAGACCTCCCACACCGGAGTCTCCGGCCCTGGACGCCAGTTTTTCCCATTTTTCCTTCTTTTCTGCATTGGCTAATCTGTCCACTTGTTGTTTGTGTTCCGTGTGCGTGTCACCAACTAACAGATAGCTTCCGCAACATCGCCGCGCTCTTCGACACCACGGACCCCAAACTCTTCCCCGCTCCATCGACACAAGCTCATCACCATCAACTAAGGTATAACTTGTGTCAACCCTTGTACCATATCTTCCTTTGTGTGTACCTATCCTACGAGAGCAAATCATTTTGTGTTTGTCTAAGCATTGTGCACTTGCCATTGGAAAGTGAGAGTGTGAGGGCAAATACAAAAGTTAACGTAGTAGCATAGCAAGGGAGAAAAAGAAAAAGAATAAAAAGAAGAGAGAAAAAGAAAAAGAAAAAGAAAAATAGAAAGATACATAGTCTCCCAATACAAAGAGAGCATCAAGCTTGTAAGCAAAAGAGAGAGGAAGAAGCGCGCCAAGGCAAGTGCACAAATCCGTTGCTTACCCTCTTTTGGCAAACGAGTTGTGGTCTCTCCTTGCGTTGGCACGACACCCGAGCGTAGTCTTCGTTAGGCCATTTCGTGCTCACTTTCATAGTCGTGGTAACCCCATTTTTCTCCACGCGTGTGTGTAGTCGTAGGTTCTCGTCACCTTTTGAGTTGACCATTTCCTTTTGACTTGAGTTGTTGGATTTTCTCCACTTTTGACTAGCCTTTGCGTTCGGTTGGTTCTTTGGTTTTCCCACAATCCTACCCATCCACCAAAAGCTTTTGAGAGTTGTAGCTCCTTTGTGTGTGAGTTTCTTTGCCATTTCACTTTGCACGTTGTTCGCTCCTTTGTGTGGCAATTGGTTTGATATAATCTCCAAGGTGAGGTAAAGGGCTAACTCACGCACTTTTCTCCATATACAACCCTTGTCGGCTTTGCATCATGGACAGGAATGGCGAGCCGTCCCAACCACCACCACCTCCGGAGGACGAACCACAATACATGACAAGATGGGACCATTGGAAGGTCCGAGGAGAATTCAACTACCGTTGTGAAGCACTTGAGCGGTGCCAAGATGAACAATTTAGCGAAGCCCGAGTGGAGTTCAAGAACATTGACAACCGCTTCGAAGAAGTCCGAGGCCAAATGCATGCCATGCAACACAACCTTGGTCATAAAAATGAAGCCCTTGGTCGTGCCCTCGCCTCAACGAATGAGAAGCTTCAACGCCTCATTGATGGGTTAGCAAGGCCACGCTCGCGAGACTCAAGATCATCACGGCACTCCTCAAGTGAATCAAGTGCTCCTCGCCGTCACGCTTCAAGGCACCGGGATGGACCCGTCCTTCAATCCATGAGCTCTTCTCAAGCGGTACCATCTCCGCGACACGCCGCAACGTCAAGCTATGATGGTGACCTCTCCGCAAGACCTCCAAGACGTGAAGTGGACCGGCCACAACAAAGGGCACTTGTGCTTCAACAAGAACAACCTCACATGGACCACCAAGCCCATCTCCATCGACATGTTCTTTCCACAACAAGTGAAGCATCCGAAGTGGAACAACAAGTTCGCCGGCGGCGTGAAGCACTCGAAGATCCACCAAGGCGTCCTCCTCGACATGAACGTCAACGTCGTCAACATGATGTTCACGACGAGCCTCCTCCACACCAAGAAGAAAGAGAGCAGCTCATTGCGCATGCGGCTCGACGTCCTCCTCGCCACATGGCGCAAGATAATGCTCCTCGGCATCAACCTCGACAAGAACAAGAGCAAGCTCCCCAAGCTCGCTGTGAGGACCAACAACCTCCTCCTCTTCCTCAACCGCGCCAACAACACGAGCAAGCTCCCCAAGCTCGTCGTCCAAACCAAGTTCCACCACCAAACGGGGCACCTCAACAACCGAAAGAGCAACGCCACCATCAACAAGAAATACATGAGAGCTCGGATGATGAATATGGCCGCCACAATCATGGCAACCGTCGAAACCGGAACCGCAATGAGGAAGAAACTTTTGGCAAGCTCAAATTCACCATGCCCAAGTTCACCGGTTCCCATGATCCCAAAGAATACCTCTCATGGGAACTCAAGGTTGACAAGATCTTCCGCATGCACAACTTTAGCAATGAGAAGATGATGGCCATGGAATCCCTCGAGTTCGATGAATATGCCAACATTTGGTGGGAACAAGTCCAACTCGCTCGTGAATCAAAAGAAGAGCCCCCAATCTCAACTTGGCAAGATATGAAGGCTCATATGAGATCCCGCTTTGTTCCTTCACACTACACGCGTGACCTCTTCAACAAGCTTCAAACGCTTAGTCAAGGAACAAAGACCATGGAAGAGTACTTCAAGCAAATGGAACTCAACATGATCCGTGCCAACATTGCAGAGCGTGATGAACAAACAATGGCACGTTTCCTCAATGGCTTGAACCATCCTATCAAGCGCATCACCGAGTTCCAAAGGTACAACAACATGGTTGAGCTTGTGCACATTGCATCAAAGGCCGAACGTCAAGTGCAAGAGGACATCAAGTTCAACAAGCCAAAGACATACTTCACATACAAGCAAGCTCCAACCACTACTCCGACAACACCAAGTGGAAGCTCCTCAAATACCACCAAGCTTCCCTTCAAGCCAACACTTCCTCAAGGAAAACCGCCCCCAAGTGGCAAGTACACAAGAGATGAACAACCATTCAATGGTGAGTGCTACAAGTGTGGAGGCAAAGGACACAAGTCTGTCGCATGTGGGAACAAGAAAGTTTTGTTCATCCATGACAACGGCGATGAAGAATACTTGAGTGAAGATGAATTTGATGCACGGGTCAAGGAAGCCATGGCAAGGCAACATTTGGAAGAGGACCAAGATGATATGGGATCCCTTGTGGGATTGACCCTAGGGTGGCCCGATCTTCACGGATATGATGTGGGGAGTGAGGGGATATCCGATGAACACGATGAACGCAACACAAATGCAAGGTAAAGATACAAAAACACACAAACAGAACCCGATTCGATTTGCTCCCGTTGGCTCGAGCAACCAATCCAATAGAATCCTCGGCGAGAGACCGTTAGGTAGAATCACCAAAGGAGAGATCGGCAAGCGGATGATAGAATCCAAATCAAAGGAGAGAGTAGCAACCAAGTAGAATCCCAAGGGGAGAGACCTAGCACTACTAGAATCCTTGATGAGGAGAGACCAAACACTTGAGGAGGGTCTTGACGACTTGGAGACGAACAACCGAACTCCAAGGCCTTCTACAACTCATAGATTAACTATAGAGAGGGGTTCCCATCTAGGGTTAGGCACAAGCCTTCATTCATCAACTCTAGGGTTTCAAGGAGGGGGTGGGGGCTTATATATAGGCCAGCCACGAGCTAAGGGTAAAACAGGCATAAATGGGAAGTTCTGGGCGTTACATGGGCCAGGCCCAACCCGAGGCGCGCAGGCCCGATTCACTTGGTCCGGAGACTCCGGTGTGCTGGCCGGAGACTCCGGTCTGGACCGGAGACTCCGGTCAATCTCCGGTGTCGTCTCCGGAGGGGCCTTCTGACTGTCCTGGGCGCTGGTTTGGGGGTCGGTCCGGAGATGGACCGGAGACTCCGGTGTGGTAGACCGGAGACTCCGGTCTGGACCGGAGACTCCGGTCAAGCTTCAGCAGCTTCTTGTGTCTTCTCTTCCAGGCCTCTTGCTTGGGGGTCTTGATCACTGGGGGTCCTCTTGTCATCTCCTCTTGGTGTCATGGTCATGGTCCTGGTCATAGCATTGGCACGTATCTCAAGTAGGATTCCATTCACATGATAGCCAAAGGAGGGTGGGGTATGGAATGAGTTCACCTTTGAGGGTGTGGTTGATGTAGCATGGTGTGGACCAATGGTGAATGCCATGTGTTGGGCTGCAACATCTCCCCCCGCTTCAAAACGAGTCGTCCTCGACGAAGTTCCATCATCATATAGGGAGGAAGGTGTGCGCAAGGTCTTGAGTTTGTATGTTGTGGGATCTCCGGTGTCGTAGCTTTATTCAAATTGGTCGAAGATCTTGAAGTTGAGCTTGTAATCAAGGTGTGGTTGGAGATCTTGTAGTGTGTTCCTTGTAGGTGGTAGGTGAGGTTGTGTATCCTACAAAACCGACAACAAGGAGAAAGAGTTGTATGAAGGATTGTTAGTATTGGGTACGCTCAAATCACTCTTCTCACGTGTGGTGGCTTGCGACGTGGCACTCATGATTTTTCCACTCATGTGGGGCTTGTAGCTCTCACTCACGTGTTGGTGGTTCACTCTCTCACCACTCATCTCACAAGGGTCCTTAGCTTTCTTTATCTTGGGCAGCGACGTCATGTTGGAAGTGATAATTTGGCTTGGCGTCATAGGTTGTAGCACCAATGTCTTGCCATTCCACTTAAAGGAGTATTTGTTGGAGGTACCATCATGTAGTGCACCCTTGTCGTATTGCCATGGTCTTCCAAGGAGCATGTGACACACGGTCATAGGCACGACATCACACTCGACGGTGTCTTGATATGGACCAATCTTGAAGGAGACGTTGACCTTGTGTTTGATTTGAATGGTGCCATTGTCATCAAGCCACTTGACATGATAAGGCTGAGGGTGCTCCATGTATGGTAACTTGAGTTTCTCACAAAGATTGATGCTCTCAAGGTTGTGACAACTTCCTCCATCAATGATAACTTTTATGGACTTGCCATCAATTCCGGCTCGGGTTTGGAAGATGTTGAGGCGTTGATCCTCTCTAGGGATGGAGTTGGTCGCAAAACTTGGGCGATGACAAGTGAGGGGCTTGGATCATGTTCACAAAGAAGTGTGTCCTCATCTTGCATTGCGGCATGTTTTGCTATAGCGGCTTGGTTCATAGCTTCAAATTCGTCTTCGCTCACGGAATATGTTGCGCCGTTCTCATCCGTTAGCATGACTCTTGTGTTGATGCACTCATAAGACTTGTGGCCCTTTCCTCCACACTTGTAGCAAACTACTTGACTTTCCGTTGTTGTGTTGGAGGTGGATGCCATAGGTGTCTTGGATTGCTTGGAGGAGCTTGTTGTTTGGTTTGTTGGCTTGGAGGGGCTACTCGAGTTGAGTGAAGCGTAGTACGCCTTTTGCTTCTCATAAGCATGTTCCTTTTGCAAGTGGCGCTCGGCCTTTGTTGCTTGGTGAAGAAGGTTCACGAGAGTCTTGTAAGGTTGGAAATCGACTATCTTGCGTATTGGGCGGCTCAAACCATTGAGGAACCGTGCGATCGTTTGCTCAAGTTCCTTCACATCGGCTCTCATCATAGTCATCTCCATCTCCTTATAGAACTCTTCAATTGTCTTTGTGCCTTGCTTCAAGTTTTGTAGCTTGTCGAAGAGGTCTTGGCGATAGTGCTCGGGGACAAATCTTGCATACATCACATTCTTCATCTCGGTCCAAGTGGTGACCGGTGGTTCTTCTTGCTTCTCACGATTGCTTTGGTAGTCTTCCCACCAAACATTGGCGTAGTCCTCAAACTCAAGAGATGCCATTGCCACTTTCTTCTCTTCGGAAAAGTTGTGGACTCGGAAGATCTTGTCGACTTTGAGCTCCCATTCAAGGTATGCATCGACATTTTCTTCTCCTTTGAACTTGGGCATAACGAACTTGAGCTTCCCAAACTTGCCATCATCACGCTCATGGTGGTTGTTGCGACGTTCTTGGTGCATACTTGCATCACTTGGAGGGCGTGCCGGCGGAGGAGGAGGCTCTTGATTGCCTTGAGGTTGTTGTGGGGGGTTTTCTTGATGATGCTCGAAGTCTCTTCTTCGCCGTTGGTCGGCATCATTGACGTTCATAGCTTGACGGTGTCGGTGGTGGTGTTGTGCATGTCGGTTATGGCGTCGAGCTTGGCGTGCATCCTCATCATCATCACTTGTGTCCCATACCGGTTCTTGATTTTGTCGACGTTGCTCGTGGTGGTCATGAGGAGGATGGCGACGCCGATCATTATGGTTAGCTTCATCTTGGCGTTCTTGAGGTTGGTGCACGTCGATGATTGCTTGGTGTGGTGGTGGACCATGCACGTGTCGCTGTTGTGGAGGTTGTGATGTGGACATCCCTACTATTGATACAACCGTTGTACCTACAGCAACACACATACAAGGACCCATCACAAGATCTCGTGCTAAACAACTTAACTATCAGGTACTTTCGTTTCTTGGAACTATTCCTTACATACATGAGAATATGATGCTGCCTAAATCAGATACATTTCTTACTCTTAGGAATGATGGACCAAGCATGAATGAGAGGGACAAGCATTGGAGCATGGCCATGCATGGAGATGGCAGCAAGCATGTGATGATCCAAGAGAAGGCCACGGATGAAGATTTCAGAACTTTGAGGCCACCATAATGAAGAAAGAAGGCTTGGACGAAATATTCAAGATCAATACTTTACGAATTCGTCCATAGCATAATATGGTGTCGACACCTTTATTTTGGGCCATGCCCATGTAATTTTCGCAGGTTTTTTATTAGCCACTTTTTAGAGTCCGTATTTGAGGGGAAAAGGACTTTTAGGGTTGGATTCGGCCACCACTTCCATGGCTGGCCGAAACCCCACCTTTTCGCCCTTAAATACGCCCCATAGCCGAACCTTTAGACTCGGATTTTGTTTAGACATTAAGTTAGCCATAGTCGCAACTTCGCCAAGGCTCGAGCGTCGCAGAGGCCTCTTGTACTTCGCACCTATTCAGGATCCCACCTCTTTCAATAAAGCTTTCCTCTTAATCCGCAATATCTTGATTGCAATATTGGTTCTTACTTGTTCTCGATTTCAGGTAGGAATTAAGACCCTCGCTGGTCAGGCTGATCGTGTTCACGCAGGATCGGTAACCTCCAGGAGATTGGCCTAGCGATTGCATTGGCGCTCGTGCTCGCACGTGTAGTCGGATCGTCAAGCCCGAACTCCACCAAATCGATTATCGCCATCTCATCGAAAGATCGGACACCTTTGCCCCATCAAGTGGTATCAGATTTCAGGTTGCTCGGTGAGATTTTACTGTTTTTCATAGATTAGATCTGTTTTTACCTATAACCCACGAAAAAGCCAAAAACACAGTTAGAATTTAGATCCATCCCATAACCAATCTACGCCTCGCATTATCTTTTCAGTTTTTGCATTGTTGAATTTGTGTCTACATCGTCGCGTCGAGTTGCTGGTCTTAGTGTCTCGTCCCTTAGAGTTTCGAGTTCTAATCATACTAGTCACCGCCACATTCGCCGATCACCACCACCATATTCCGCCATATACCCTGCCACCATAAACCCTAAAACTCCGCCACCGCCTTCCTACCGCGACACGGATCCGATCACCTTTCCTGCCGCGGCACGAGTCCGAGTTGAGTCATTATTTCCTAGTTATTTCTTTTGACTTTCCTTCTTTGTTGTTTCCGTGTTCCGCTAAAGTCCGTGTCGAGCTAAGAGTCCGGTCGTAAGTCCAGAAGGAGAGCACAAAAATAAAATTTCTGGCTATACTGGTTTTCGGCTTTGGGGATCACTTTTCTCCATCGGCCGTTATAGCGATATTTTTTTGGCGCCTGCGCGCTTTCCGGAGCAAAATAAAAAAATTTTCGAAAAAAAATTTGGGGCTAACCTCTTTTTAGACCCCGTAGATCAGTTCTAGACACTCGCCATACTAGTAATTTTCTGCATCTCGGATCGCTTTTCAGGGTGCTATATCATCATACAGTGCTTGTTGTGTCGCGTCGTGACATCGTTGGTGATCTAGGCTCGCGTCTCTAGTACGGTCTAGCCTAGGACCAGCACAATACCGTCGTTGAGCATTCTTTCAACTTTTGCATTGCTGTTTTGATAATTGCTGACCCCTTTGCTAAGCCTTCGAGCTCCAGATATACTCTCCACGTGCGGTGTTTGACTCTAGTAATCGCTTGGTTCAATCTCTGGACCTTGATCCTCGTGGTTGCACATCGCCTTTTTCCCTGTTTGGTAAGAACTTGTAAGAGCTTTGTATATTGCTTGACGGATTACGCGTGACTTCCACCATATTCCCGTAGTATATACCGTGCTTTTTAAGGACTAACCATGACAGATATGCCATGGAACCCCGCCACCATGACGAAGAACTACATGCCCACTTCTCCGCGCTCCTGGTCAGTCGCGCTGAAGACGTGGACACGCGCCTAGGGGAGTTTGACACCAAGCTCACCAACGCCGTGGACAAGATCGATGGACTCGAGAAATCCTTCAACGCCAAGCTTGACGTTCGGTTCAAGGAGCTTCTGAACCGATTGCCCGCACCCGCACCCACACATGGCGCACGGCGCATTCCGATCACGGCTCGGACTGCTGCGGCTGCGCGCCGGCGGCTCTGCTGCGATCGACGTTCCAGACTTCGCGGCTGCTGCTGCGACATTGGGGACAGACGACGGGTACTACTACGACCCCGACGACGACGATCTGTTTGACGAGGAGGTTGAACAACCTCCACAGGTACCTGCTGGTCGTCCCCGACATTACTACCGCAACGCTCGCCCACCGGTACGTAATGATGATGATCATGTTGCAAAGCTTAAATTAAATATTCCATCTTTTGAGGGTAAATATAATCCTGATGCATATCTTACATGGGAGATGGAAGTAGAACAACGTTTTGCATGCTTAAAATATCCTGAGAATATGTGTGTTAGTGCTGCTACATGTGAATTTACTAAGTTTGCTTCCCTTTGGTGGTCTGAGTATTGTCGTTTAAATCCTACTACTATTCCTAGTACTTGGACTGCTTTAAAAACTGCTATGCGTGTTCGTTTTGTACCTCCCACTTATCAACGTGATTTACTAAAGAATCTGACACGCTTAGAGCAAGGAAAAAATTCTATAGAAGAGTATTCTCAGGAATTGCAAACGGGGATGGTTAGGTGTGGTCTTGTTGAATCTAATGAACAAATGCTTGCACGTTTCTTTGGTGGATTAAACAAGGACATTTAGCACATATTAGATTATAAGGAATATAATTCTATCACTCGTTTGTTTCATCTTGCTTGCAAAGCTGAACGTGAAGTGCAGGATCGCCAAACACCATGGAGGAGGACTAATAATTCTGCAGGTCGCACATCCACTTGGACATCCCGACAATCAGCGCCTCCTCGTGATTCGCCTCCAGCTACTACCACATCCAAGGCCACCACAAGATTTCCATTTGCTCCTCCACCATCATCCAATGCTCCCCTCGTAGTGCATCTTCTATGGCTTCCACGGGTAAGACTAAGGATATACAATGCCGCAAGTCTTTGGGGTTTTGGTCATATTGAGAGACATTGCACAACACAACGTGTGATGATGGTGCGAGAAGATGGTGAATACGATTCATGAGTGACTTGATGAAGATACACTAGCCCTTATTTACGCTCGAGATGGAGACAATTCGATGATGATGGAGCCGAGGTAATGGGGCTGAAGCTGCGATCAATACAAGAGTTTAATTACACAACGTGTGTTGAGTGTGCAATTGAGCAAATCGAGCAAGATCAACGCCACAACCTGTTCCAAACACGTGGTGTTGTCAAGGAAAGAGCTATCTGGATCATCATTGATGGAGGAGTTGTAATAATCGGCGGTGTTGACATAGTAGAAGCTTGCGCTTCCAACAAGACAACGCCCACATTCATACTACATCCAATGGTTTGAGAGTTCTCGCAAGATCAAGGTAACAAGAACGGTACGCGTGCATTTTACTATTGGTACATATTCTGATTTTGTTGATTGTGATGTTGTACCTATGCAAGCTTGTTCTTTATTACTTGGTAGACCATGGCAATTTGATAGAGAATCTGTTCATAATGGCAAAACTAACCACTATTCTCTTATGCATGATGGAAAGAAAATTGGTCTAAAACCTATGACTCCCGAACAGATTTTAAAAGATGATCTTGCTAGAGCTAGTAGAGCTAAAACTGAGGTGAAAAATAGAAGTGAAAATCAGATTGTTGCTGTAGATTTTATACCACCAAAGAACACTAAATCTGATTCTACACATGCTACTGAAATTCGTTTGAAGAGTCCATGTATGCTTGCAAATAAAATTGATATTGCTGAACTAGATGTAAACAATACTCAATGTTATGCAATTGTCTGCAAAGAGGTTTTGTTTTCATTTGAGGATATGCCTCCTTCTTTGCCACCCGCTGTTGCTAACCTTTTGCAGGAATATGAGGACGTATTTCCAGCTGAGTTGCCACCAGGACTACCTCCTATTAGAGGAATTGAGCATCAAATTGATCTAATTCCTGGTGCCACGTTGCCCAACCGCGCGCCATATAGAACCAATCCAGAGGAGACAAAGGAGATACAACGCCAAATTCAAGAACTACTCGACAGAGATCATATTCGTGAGTCCCTTAGCCCTTGTGCTGTTCCTATTATTTTGGTACCTAAGAAAGATGGTTCTTCGCGCATGTGTACTGATTGTAGAGCTATCAATAATATTACTATTCGATATCGTCATCCTATTCCACGTTTAGATGACATGCTTGATGAATTGAGTGGCTCTACCATGTTTTCTAAAGTTGATTTGCGTAGTGGTTACCACCAGATTCGTATGAAATTAGGAGATGAATGGAAAACAGCATTTAAAACTAAGTTCGGTTTATATGAGTGGTTAGTAATGCCGTTTGGTTTAACTAATGCACCTAGCACTTTCATGAGATTAATGAACGAAGTTTTACGTGCTTTCATTGGACGTTTTGTGGTAGTCTACTTTGATGATATTCTGATTTATAGCAAATCTTTAGAGGAACATTTGGACCATTTATGTGATGTTTTCAATGCTTTACGTGATGCACGTTTGTTTGGTAACCTTGAGAAGTGCACCTTTTGCACCAATCGAGTTGCGTTTCTTGGCTATGTTGTTACATCACAGGGTATTGAAGTGGATCCAACCAAGATTGAAGCTATTGAGAATTGGCCGCAGCCCAAGACGGTCACACAAGTGAGGAGTTTTCTTGGCCTCGCTGGTTTTTATAGGCGCTTTGTCAAAGACTTTGGATCAATTGCCGCGCCGCTGAATGAGCTTACCAAGAAGGATGTGCCCTTTGTTTGGGGCGATGCACAACAGCCTTCGTCATATTGAAAGATAAGCTAACACATGCTCCTTACTCCAACTTCCGATTTTACTAAGACTTTTGAGCTTGAATGTGATGCTAGTGGAATTGGTTTGGGAGGGTGTTATTACAAGAGGAAAACCTGTTGCATATTTTAGTGAGAAATTAAGTGGGGCTAGTCCGAACTATTCTACTTATGATAAAGAATTATATCGTTGGTTCGGACATTAGAAACTTGGCAACATTATCTATGGCCTAAGGAATTTTTATTCATTCGATCATGAATCTTTGAAGCATATTCGTAGTCAAGCTAAGTTGAATCGTCATGCAAAGTGGGTTGAATTTATTGAGTCTTTTCCTTATGTTATCAAACACAAAAGGGTAAAGATAATATTATTGCTGATGCTTTGTCACGCCGTTATGCTTTGTTATCTCAACTTGACTTCAAAATATTTGGATTGGAAACTATTAAGGAACAATATGTGCGTGATGCTGAATTTAAAGATGTGTTGCAGAATTGTAGAGATGGTAGAACTTGGAACAAGTTCGTCTTCAATGATGGATTTGTGTTCCGTGCTAACAAACTATGCATTCCAGATAGCTCTGTTCGTCTTTTGTTGTTACAGGAGGCGCATGGAGGAGGATTGATGGGACACTTTGGTGTCGAAGGCGGAGGATGTTCTTTCTGCACACTTCTTTTGGCCACGTATGCGTCGAGATGTTGAGAGATTTGTGGCACGCTGCACTACTTGTCAAAAAGCTAAGTCTCGCCTTAATCCACATGGTTTATATATGCCTCTTCCTGTTCCTAGTGTTCCTTGGGAGGATATTTCTATGGACTTTGTTTTGGGATTGCCACGAACACAGAAGGGGAGGGCTAGTATTTTTGTTGTTGTGGATCGGTTTTCTAAGATGGCACACTTTATTCCTTGTCATAAAACGAATGATGCTGTGCATATTGCTGATTTGTTCTTTCGTGAAATTGTTCGTTTGCATGGTGTGCCAAATACTATTGTCTCTGATCGTGATACTAAATTTCTTAGCCACTTTTGGAGATGTTTATGGGCTAAGTTGGGGACTAAATTGCTGTTTAGTACTACATGTCATCCCCAAACTGATGGTCAAACTGAAGTAGTAAATAGAACTTTGTCTACTATGTTACGGGCTGTTTTAAAGAAGAACTTAAAATTGTGGGAAGAGTGTTTACCTCATATAGAATTTTCTTATAATCGTTCATTGCATTCTACCACAAAGATGTGCCCATTTGAGATTGTGTATGGTTTTGTTCCTCGTGCACCTATTGATTTATTGCCTTTACCTTCTTGATTGCAACATAATTTGGATGCTACACAACGTATTTGAAATGATATTAAACTTGCATAAGACTACTAAAGATAACATTGAACACATGAATGCTAAGTATAAACTTCTTTGGGGATAAAGGGAGAAAGCATGTTGTGTTTGATGTTGGCGATCTTGTTTGGTTACATTTGCGTAAAGATCGTTTCCTGATTTACATAAGTCTAAGTTAATGCCACGCGTCTTGGTCCCTTTAAGGTGTTAGAAAATCAATGATAATGCGTATAAACTTGAGTTGCTGCAGACTTTGGTGCAGTTAGTCCTACATTTAACATTGATTTGAAGCCTTACTTTGGTGAGGAAGATGAGATTGCGTCGAGGGCGACTTCAATTCAAGAAGGGAGCATGATGTGGACATCCCTACTATTGATACAACCGTTGTACCTACTGAACACACATACAAGGACCCATCACAAGATCTCGTGCTAAACAACTTAACTATCGGTACTTTCGTTTCTTGGAACTATTCTACATACATGAGAATATGATGCTGCCTAAATCGGATACATTTCTTACTCTTAGGAATGATGGACCAAGCATGAATGAGAGGGACAAGCATTGGAGCATGGCCATGCATGGAGATGGCGACAAGCATGTGATGATCCAAGAGAAGGCCACGGATGAAGATTTCAGAACTTTGAGGCCACCATAATGAAGAAAGAAGGCTTGGACGAAATATTCAAGATCAATACTTCTTAATTCGTCCATAGCATAATATGGTGCTGCGACACCTTTATTTTGGGCCAGCCCATGTAATTTTCGCAGTTTTAATTAGCCACTTTTTAGAGTCCGTATTTGAGGAAAAGGACTTTTAGGGTTGGATTTGGCCACCACTTCCATGGCTGGCGAAACCCCACCTTTTCGCCCTTAAACGCCCCATAGCGAACCTTTAGACTCGATTTTGTTTAGACATTAAGTTAGCCATAGTCGCAACCGCCAAGGCTCAAGCGTCAGAGGCCTCTTGTACCGCACCTATTCAGGATCCCACCTCTTTCAATAAAGCTTTCCTCTTAATCCGCAATATCTTGATTGCAATATTGGTTCTTACTTGTTCTCGATTTGGTAGGAATTAAGACCCTCTGGTCGGTGATCGTGTTCACGCAGGATCGGTAACCTCCAGGAGATTGGCCTAGCGATTGCATTGGCGCTCGTGCTCGCATGTGTAGTCGGATCGTCAAGCCCGAACTCCACCAAATCGATTATCGCCATCTCATCGAAAGATCGGACACCTTTGCCCCATCAGGTTGGGGAGCATTTGGGTCCACCGCTTGAGGGCGACGATGACGAGCTTGTCGGTCCCCATTATGGTGGTGGGGTTCTCCGCGGCGGGAGTGTGACCTAGAAGACTCGCCATGTCGACTTGAGGAGTGCGTGCGGGAGGAACTTGACGAGCTTGAGCAATGACCGTGTCGGTTGCCAAGGTTGGCAATAGCTTGGTGAAGAGCTTGGAATTGAGCATGGTGCTCCTCTTGACGTTGCCGCTCACGGTACTCAAATTCTCGAAAAGTATCATCAAGATGGTGCTCAAGTCGCTCAAATTGATCGTTGAATTCTTGGCATTGCGCCCATAAGTTGTGGCGCGTGGCAAAGCCATCTTGGTTGTTGAAATTGCTATCTCCACTAGCTCCACTTGCCCTAGACATGGTGCACAAACACACTTGATAGATATGGTGAGATTGGTGGAATGGTAATTGCTACCTTGCCTCACCGGAGTCAACGATTGGAAAGATTGTTGTTGCCGAGAGCAAAGCGAATAGCGGGTACACAAGACACACACACACAAAGGCCTATGGTGGTAGTTTAGAAAGGTGGATAGCAAATGGAACAACCAAAATAAAAGGATATTGTCAAAAGTGGGTAAAATCCAACAAAAACAAAGTCAAAGGAAAAGGTCAAAAAGGGTGACGAGAACCTACGACTATACACACACGGTGGAGATTAATGTGGCTAGCACGACTATGAAAAATGAGCAAAGAACAAAATTGGACCTAACGAAGACTAATGCTCGGTGTCGTGCCAACACTAGGAGAGACCGTAGCCCGTTCGCACAAGGTTGAGAAGCAACGGATTTGTACGCTTGCCTTTGATGTGGACATCCCTACTATTGATACAACCGTTGTACCTACAGCAACACACATACAAGGACCCATCACAAGATCTCGTGCCAAACAACTTAACTATCAGGTACTTTCGTTTCTTGGAACTATTCCTCACATACATGAGAATATGATGCTGCCTAAATCAGATATATTTCTTACCCTTAGGAATGATGGACCAAGCATGGAAGAGAGGGACAAGCATTGGAGCATGGTCATGCATGGAGATGGCAGCAAGCATGTGATGATCCAAGAGAAGGCCACGGATGAAGATTTCAGAACTTTGAGGCCACCATAATGAAGAAAGAAGGCTTGGACGAAATATTCAAGATCAATACTTTACGAATTCGTCCATAGCTTAATATGGTGTTGCGACACCTTTTATTTTGGGCCAGGCCCATGTGTTCGCAGGATTTTAATTAGCCACTTTTTAGGGTCCGTATTTGAGGGGAAAAGGACTTTTAGGGTTGGATTCGGCCGCCACTTCCATGGCTGGCCGAAACCCCACCTTTTCGCCCTTAAATACGCCCCATAGCCGAACCTCTAGACTCGGATTTTGTTTAGACATTAAGTTAGCCATAGTCGCAACTTCGCCAAGGCTCGGCGTCAGAGAGGCCTCTTGTACTTCACACCTATTCGTAATCCCACCTCTTCAATAAAGCTTTCCTCTTAATCCGCAATATCTTGATTGCAATATTGGTTCTTACTTTTCTCGATTTCGGTAGGAATTAAGACCCTCATGGTCGGCCGATCGTGTTCACGCAGGATCGGTAACCTCGAGGAGATTGGCCTAGCGATTGCATTGGCGCCGTGCGCACATGTAGTCGGATCGTCAAGCCGAACTCCACCAAATCGATTATCGCCATCTCATCGAAAGATCGGACACCTTTGCCCTATCAAGTGGTATCGATTTCAGTTGCTCGGTGAGATTTTACTTTTCATAGATTAGATCTGTTTTACCTATAACCCACGAAAAATCCAAAAACATGCTTAGAGTTTAGATCCATCCCATAACCAATCGCCTCGCATTATCTTTTCAGTTTTGCATTGTTGAATTTGTGTCTACATCGTCGCGTCGAGTTCTTGGTCTTAGTATCTCGTCCTTAGAGTTTCGAGTTCGATCATACTAGTCGCCATACTCGCTGTTCACCGCCACCATATTCCTCCACCATATTCCGCCATATACCCGCCACCATAAACCCTAATACTCCGCCTTCTTCCTCTGCGACACACATCCGATCGGTTTTCTGCCATGATGCAGTCCGAGTAGAGTTATTGTTTCCTAGTTATTTCTTTTGACTTTCCTTCTTTGTTGTTTCCGTGTTCAGCTAAAGTCCGTGTCGCTAAGAGTCCTCGTAAGTCCGAAGGAGAGCAAAAAGTCTGAACCGCCTCAGAAAAAATTTCGGCTATACTATTTTTCGACCCGGGGATCACTTTTCTCCATCGGCCGTTATAGCAATATTTTTTTTGCTGCGCTTTCCGAGCAAAATAAAAAATTGAAATTTTTTGGGGCTAACCTATTTTAGACCCGTAGATCAATTCTAGACTCGCCATCATAGTGATTTTTCACCTCTCGGTTCGCTTTTCAGGGTGCCATATCATCATACAGTGCTTGTTGTGTCGCGTCGTGACATCGTTGGTGATCTAGGCTCGCGTCTCTAGTACGGTCTAGCCTAGGACCAGCACAATACCGTCGTTGAGCATTCTTTCAACTTTTGCATTGCTGTTTTGATAATTGCTAACCCCCTTTGCTAAGCCTTCCCAGAGCTCCACAGATACTCTCCACGTGCGGTGTTTCGACTCCTGGTTATCGCTTGGTTCAATCTCTGGACCCACTGATCCTCGTGGTTGCACATCGCCTTTTCCTGCTGTTTGGTAAGAACTTGTAAGAGCTTTGTATATTGCTTGACGGATTACGCGTGATTTCCACCATATTTCCGTACTATATACCTATGCTTTTTAAGGACTAACCATGATAGATACTTCACGGACCCCTGCCACAATGACGAACGAAGAACTACATGCCCACTTCTCCGCTCTTGGTCGATGTGCGAAGACGTGGATACGCGCCTCGGGGAGTTTGACACCAAGCTCACCAACGCCGTGGACAAGATCGATGGACTAGAGAAATCCTTCAACGCCAAGCTTGATGTTCGGTTCAAGGAGCTTCTGAACCGATTTCCCGCACCCACACCGGGACCCACACATGGCGCACGGCGCATTCCGATCACGGGTCGGACTGCTGGTTTGGCTGCTGCCGCACCCCCGGCGGCTACTGCTACGGCTAACGTTCCTCAGACTTCCGTCGTGGCTGCTGCTGCGACATTGGGGACAGACGACGGGTACTACTACGACCCCGACGACGACGATCTGTTTGACGAGGAGGTTGAACAACCTCCACAGGTACCTGCTGGTCGTCCCCCACATTACTACCGCAACGCTCGCCCACCGGTACGTGATGATGATCATGTTGCAAAGCTTAAATTAAATATTCCATCTTTTGAGGGTAAATATAATCCTGATGCATATCTTACATGGGAGATGGAAGTAGAACAACGTTTTTCCTGCTTAAAATATCCTGAGAATATGTGTGTTAGTGCTGCTACATGTGAATTTACTAAATTTGCTTCCCTTTGGTGGTCTGAGTATTGTCGTTTAAATGCTACTACTATTTCTAGTACTTGGACTGCTTTAAAAACTGCTATGCGTGTTCGTTTTGTACCTTCCACTTATCAACGTGATTTACTAAAGAATCTGACACGCTTAGAGCAAGGGAAAAATTCTGTAGAAGAGTATTATCAGGAATTGCAAACAGGGATGGTTAGGTGTGGTCTTGTTGAATCTAATGAACAAATGCTTGCATGTTTCTTTGGTGGATTAAACAAGGACATTCAGCACATATTAGATTATAAGGAATATATATCTATCACTCGTTTGTTTCATCTTGCTTGCAAAGCTGAACGT
Organism: Avena longiglumis; assembly: GCA_030063025.1. Classification (NCBI taxonomy): domain Eukaryota; kingdom Viridiplantae; phylum Streptophyta; class Magnoliopsida; order Poales; family Poaceae; genus Avena; species Avena longiglumis. The sequence continues at coordinate 290,274,850 of CP125979.1, forward strand.
GAAGTGCAGGATCGCCAAACACCATGGAGGAGGACTAATAATTCTGCAGGTCGCACATCCACTTGGACATCCCGACAATCAGCGCCTCCTCGTGATTCGCCTCCAGCTACTACCACATTCAAGGCCACCACAAGATTTCCAGCTGCTTCTCCACCATCATCCAATGCTCCTGCTCGTAGTGCATCTTCTATGGCTTCCACGGTAAGACAAAGGATATACAATGCCGCAAGTCTTGGGGTTTTGGTCATATTGAGAGATGTGCACAACTGGCGATGTGATGATGGTCTTGTGAATATAGTCAATACGATTCAGCGAGTGACTTTGATGAAGATACACTAGCCCTTATTTCTGCTCGAGATAGAGACAATTATGATGCTGATGAAGAGCCAGAGGTAATGGGAGCTGAAGCTGCTGATCAATACAAGAGCTTAATTACACAACGTGTGTTGAGTGTGATGCAGCCCGTCCTCCGACCGCTACTACATCTACTCCCACGAGCTACCCAAATGGACCCATGACTCGTGCCCGAGCCAAGCTCCTTCAAACTAAGGTGAACTCGCTCCTCTCCTTGTGTGACTTCGACACCCCCTTGGATGGCTTGCTACTTCACACGCAAACTCTGTGCATCATCAGGTACGAAGAAGCTGCCAGACGCAAGCGGTACTACCGGTTGGGACGACCGGTACTACCGCTCCAAGCGGACCTACCGCCTCCTCCTACCGCTCGCCACAGGAAGAACTACCCCATGCCCCAGACGCAAGCGGTACTACCGGTCCTGTAACCGGTACTACCGGTGACCGGTACTACCGGTGACCGGTACTACCGGTGACCGGTACTACCGCCCCCTCCTACCGCTCGCCACTGACGCCTCCGACGGAAGCTCCAGGCCCTCAAGCGGTACTACCGCTCCCGGAGCGGTACTACACTTCGGCCGGTACTACGGTTCTTGGGACAGTACTACGGTCCTAATCGAGCTGCGCTGAGTTCGGCCCTGTGCCTTGTAACCCAACCTATCTTTTATCTCTCCATTCCGAAACTACCCCTGTTTTGAGGCTGGACTATATATAGCCCCCACCCTCTATTGTAAACGTTTAGACTTGGATAATAATAGATATTAAGGAAACCCTTTGAGGACTTATATCTATTGGTCTCATGCTCCTACCAAGGAGCACCGGATTATCCACCCACCTCTTGGATCTTGCTTAAGTGCGTTCAAGTTGTACAAGGCCTTGGGTTCTCGGTGTCTCGCCCCCAAGTCGTCAAGATCTCACCAAGCACCTCATCCCCCGTTGTTGGCGAGGAGAGCGAGCTTCGCCCAACACCGATCCTAGGGATTATGTTGGACCGGTTGCCACCTGCGTGAGGAGTAGGCGTGTATTGTGTGTGTGTGTGTGTGTTCGTGGTTTTCATCGCCTTCATCGATTTCATCCCCCGACCACCTCGTTCCCCTCGTTTCTCGTGGAAATCGTGAAAGATCGGGCCAACCCCAGGGTTACCCCATAACATATTGGTATCAAGAGCACGGTTGATCACGAATTTCCTCCAATTTTTTTTCTTTTCTCCGCCTTAAAAACGAAAATCCTACCAAAAAGAGCCCAATTTGCCTTCGGATCGATCTCTGGATTTGCTGAGTTGTGGTCTCTCCTTGTGTTGGCACGACAGCCGAGCGTAGTCTTCGTTAGGACCTTTTGTGCTCATTTTCATAGTCGTGCTAACCCCGTTTTCTCCACATGTGTGTTTTCCGTGTTTTTGGTAGATCGTATCCTTTTTGCTTTTGATCTTTGGTTCTTTACCACGTAGGACAATAACCTTTTGCTTGGATCGTTTCGTTTGGTTTTCCACAACCCTTACCTTCCACCAAAAGCCTTTGAGAGTTTCTTGCCATTTCACGTTGCACGCTTTTCGCTCATTTGTGTGGCAATTGGTTTGATATAATCTCCAAGGTGAGGTAAAAGGCTAACTCTCCACACCCTTTCTCTCCATATACAACCATTGTTGGCTTTGCATCATGGACGGGCATGGAGAGCCATCCCAACCACCACCACCTCCAGAGGATGATAACCAATTCATGACAAGATGGGACCATTGGAAGATCCGAGGAGAATTCAACTATCGTTGTGAAGCTCTCGAGCGGCGCCAAGATGAACAATTTAGCGAGGCCCGCGTGGAATTCAAGAACATCGACAACCGCTTCGAAGAAGTCCGTGGCCAAATGCATGCCATGCAACACAACCTCGGGCATCAAAATGAAGCTCTTGGCCGTGCACTCGCCTCAACGGATGAGAAGCTCCAACACATCATCGATGGACTCGCAAGGACACGCTCGCGCGAATCAAGCTCATCTCGGCACTCATCAAGTGAACCAAGTGCACCTCGCCGTCACGCTTCAAGGCACCGGGATGGACCCGTTCTTCAATCCATGAGCTCTTCGCAAGTGGTACCATCTCCGCGTCACGCCGCGACATCAAGCTATGATGGTGACCTCTCCGCAAGACCTCCAAGACGTGAGGCAAACCGACCACAACCAAGGGCACTGGTGATTCAACACGAGCAACCTCGCATAGACCACCACGGCCATCGACGTCGACACGCTCCTTCAACAACAAGTGAAACTTCCGAAGAGGACGAACAAGATCATCGTCGACGTGAAGCACTCGAAGATCCTCCAAGGCGTCATCATCGACATGAGCGTCCTCGTCGCCAACATAATGGTCATGACGAGCCTCCCCTACACCAAGAAGAAGAGCAGCCCATGGCGCATACGGCTCGACGTCCTCCTCGCCACATGGCGCAAGCTAATGCTCCTCGCCATCAACCACAACAAGAGCAAGAGCAGGCTCCTCAAGCTCGTCGTGAGGACCATCAACCTCCTCCTCGTCCGCATCCGCGACAAGAAAACGAGCACGCTCCCCAAGATCGTCGTCAACAACAAGTTCCTCCACCAAACGAGGCACCTCAACAACCACGCGAGCATCGCAACAATCACCAAGCAAGACATGAGAGCTCGGATGATGATGATGACCGTCAAAATAATGGCAACCGACGCAACCGGAACCGCAATGGAGAAGAAACTTTCGGCAAGCTCAAATTCACCATGCCCAAGTTCACCGGTTCCAATGAGCCCGAGGAATATCTCTCTTGGGAACTCAAGGTCGACAAGATCTTCCGCATGCACAATTATAGCAATGAGAAGATGATGGCAATGGCATCCCTCGAGTTTGATGAGTATGCCAACCTTTGGTGGGAACAAGTCCAACTCGCTCGCGAAGCAAAAGAAGAGCCTCCGATCGCCACTTGGCAAGATATGAAGGCTCATATGAGATCCCGCTTTGTTCCTTCACACTACACGCGTGACCTATTCAACAAGCTTCAAACGCTTAGTCAAGGGACCAAGACCGTGGAAGAGTACTTCAAACAAATGGAGCTCAACATGATCCGTGCCAACATTGAAGAGCGAGATGAGCAAACAATGGCACGCTTCCTCAATGGCTTGAACCATCCCATCAAACGCATCACCGAGTTCCAAAAGTACAACAACATGGTTGAGCTTGTGCACATCGCATCCAAGGCCGAGCGCCAAGTGCAAGAGGACATCAAGTACAACAAGCCAAAGAGGTACTTCACCTACAAGCAAGCGCCAACCACTAATCCAACAACACCAAGTGGAAGCTCCCCAAGTACAACCAAGCTTCCCTTCAAGCCAACTATTCCCCAAGGAAAACAGCCCCCAAGTGGCAAACAAACACGGGATGATCAACCATTCAATGGTGAATGCTACAAGTGTGGAGGAAAAGGGCACAAGTCCAATGCATGTGGAAACAAAAAAGTTTTGTTCATCCATGACAACGGCGATGAAGAATACTTGAGTGAAGAAGAGTTTGATGCAAGGGTCAAGGAAGCCATGGCAAGGCAACACTTGGAAGAGGACCAAGAACTTCTTATGTGTGAGCATGACGCAAGTCCATCGCTTGTGGTCACAAGGGTCTTGACTACCCAAGCCAATGAAAATGAAGACCAACGCTCGAACATCTTCCAAACTCGTGCCAGCATCAATGGGAAGTCCATCAAAGTTGTCATCGATGGAGGAAGTTGCCACAACCTCGCAAGCACGGAATTGTGTGAGAAACTCAACCTCACCCTTCACCCACATAGACACCCCTACCATATCCAATGGCTAAGTGACCAAGGATCCGTCAAGATCAAGCACACCGTCTCGGTGACGTTCTCCATTGGACATTACAAGGACACGGTGGAATGTGACGTGGTTCCAATGACGGTTTGTCACATGTTGCTCGGAAGGCCGTGGCAATATGACAAGTGTGCTTTGCATAATGGTCACTCAAACACCTACACTTTCAAATGGCTTGATAAAACTTGTGTGTTGCAACCAATGACTCCTAGCCAAATAATTGCGGACAATGCAAAGGCCTTAGCGAGGGCGCAATACGCAAAAACACCTTGTGAGAAGAGTGGTGAGCGAGAGAACCACACCATAGTGAGTGAGAGCTACAAGCCAAACTCGAGCGGAAAAACTAAGAGTGTTCTTCTTGCCACCAAAAGTGAGATGAGAGAAGTGAGGAACAACCCATCCATCTTGCACTACGTCCTCGTATGCAAGGGACTAGCGCAAGGAACTAATGACTTGACAAATATTCCTCCTTCTTTGATGGCTGTTTTGCAGGAATTCCAAGATGTATTTCCCGAAGAGCTTCCTCATGGCCTTCCTCCTCTTCGTGGAATCGAGCACCATATCGACCTCATACCCGGCGCACCACTACCAAACCGCGCTGTGTATCGCACAAACCCGGAAGAGACAAAGGAGATCGAGCGTCAAATCAACCAACTCGTCTCCAAAGGTTTGATCCAAGTAAGCACTAGCCCAAGCGCGGTTCCCGTGATCCTAGTCCCGAAAACGGATGATACGTTGCGGTTATGCATGGACTGCCGTCCAATCAATGCTATCACCGTGCGTTATCGACATCCTATACCGCGTCTTGATGACATGCTTGATGAGTTATGTGGAGCCACTATATTTTCGAAAATTGATCTTCGTAGTGGCTACCATCAAATTCGCATGGTTGAAGGTGATGAGTGGAAAACCGCCTTCAAAACCAAGCTTGGTCTCTATGAATGGTTGGTCATGCCTTTTGGCTTATCCAATGCCCCATCTACTTTCATGCGCCTTATGAACCATATTTTGCGGTCACTCATTGGAAAGAGTGTAGTTGTTTACTTTGATGACATTCTTGTCTATAGCAAGTCACTAGAGGAGCATGTTACTCATGTTAAGGAGGTCTTACAAATCCTTCGTCATGAAAAGCTTTGTGCTAACCTTCCCAAGTGCACTTTTGCAAGAGACAAGCTAATTTTCCTTGGTTTTGTCGTGTCTTCTAATGGCATTGAAGTTGATGTATCAAAAGTCAAGGACATACGAGATTGGCCCACCCCTACAAATGTTAGTGAACTTCGTAGTTTTCATGGGTTGGCTGGCTTTTACCGTCGCTTTGTGAAAGATTTTTCCACAATTGCTTGCCCCCTCAACGAATTGACCAAGAAGAATGTCACGTTCGTTTGGGGAAAAGCACAACAAAAGGCTTTTGATGAGCTCAAAAGGAGGCTCACCGAAGCACCACTCCTTGCGTTGCCGGATTTCACAAAAACCTTTGAGATTGAATGTGACGCTAGTGGTATTGGCATTGGTGGCGTCCTCATGCAAAATGGGCGTCCTATTGCTTACCATAGTGAGAAACTTGATGGCGCACGCCTCAATTATCCCATTTATGACAAAGAACTTTTTGCATTGGTTCGTGTTCTTCAAGTGTGGCAACACTATCTTTGGCCCAAAGAATTTATAATCCATTCCGACCATGAGTCGTTGAAGTACCTTAAGGGCCAAGCCAACTTGAGTAAAAGGCACGCAAAGTGGGTTGAGTTTATGGAGTCTTTTCCTTACATTGTAAAATACAAGAAGGGCAAAGAAAATGTGGTGGCGGACGCCTTGTCTCGTAAAACCACAAGCCTTCTTACACGTCTCGAAGTCAATGTTTTGGGTCTTGAGGACATCAAATCTTTGTACGCGTCCGATTCTTTCTTTGGACCAATATTTGCACAATGTTCAATAGACAAAGGGATTGACGATTTCTATTTGCATAAGGGTTTTCTTTTCAAACAAAACAAGCTTTGCATTCCGAAATCGTCTCTCCAACTTTTGCTTCTTCAAGAGTCCCATGGTGGAGGCCTTATGGGTCACTTTGGCCGTGACAAGACATATGGCATGCTCTCCACTCACTACTTTTGGCCAAAGATGAAGCGCGACGTGGAGCGCCACGTTCAACGATGCACTACATGTATCCAAGCTAAGTCTAAGTCCAACCCCTTTGGTCTTTATATGCCATTGCCTATTCCTCATGCACCTTGGTCGGACATTAGCATGGACTTTGTATTAGGCTTGCCTAGATCTAAACATGATCACGACTCCATATTTGTAGTCGTGGATCGCTTTTCAAAAATGGCACATTTCATTCCGTGCCATAAGACCGATGATGCTTCACATGTTGCAAATTTGTTTTTCAGGGAAATAATTCGGCTACACGGCATGCCACGAACAATCGTCTCCGACCGTGACGTAAAATTCATGAGCTACTTCTGGAAGACCCTCATGGCCAAGCTCGGCATCAAGCTCCTCTTCTCGTCCGCCTCGCATCCTCAAACCGATGGACAAACCGAGGTAGTCAATCGAAGTCTCGGCACACTTCTTTGGGTGTTGATAAAGAAGAACCTTAAAGACTGGGAGGAATGCATCCCACACGCCGAGTTCGCCTACAACCGCGCCAAGCACTCCACCACCATGAGGAGCCCGTTCATGATCGTCTATGGATTCGAGCCTCTCACCGCACTCGATATCCTTCCACTTCCACTTCATGAACGTGCCAATATGGACGTTGTCAAGCGTGCCCAAGCAATGATGAAACTCCATGAAGACACAAGAGCTACTATCGAGCAACAAGTCCTTCGCCAAGCATCAAGGCTAAACGAGACCAAGAAAGAGATGATCTTTGATGAGGGCGACCTTGTATGGATACACTTGAGTAAAGACCGCTTCCCTAAGGAACGCGACTCCAAGCTAAAGCCACGAGGCGACGGACCATTCAAGGTCCTAAAAAGGATAAACAACAACGCCTATGTGATCGATATACCAACATCAAAGTATCTTGTGAGCTCGACATTCAATGTCAAGGACCTCTCACCCTACCATGGCGAAGAGGACGTTGTGACGGTTGAAGAGTCGAGGACGACTCTTTCCCAAGGGGGTGGAGCTGATGCAGCCCGTCCTCCGACCGCTACTACATCTACTCCCACGAGCTACCCAAATGGACCCATGACTCGTGCCCGAGCCAAGCTCCTTCAAACTAAGGTGAACTCGCTCCTCTCCTTGTGTGACTTCGACACCCCCTTGGATGGCTTGCTACTTCACACGCAAACTCTGTGCATCATCAGGTACGAAGAAGCCACCAGTCGCTGCCAGACGCAAGCGGTACTACCGGTTGGGACGACCGGTACTACCGCTCCAAGCGGACCTACCGCCTCCTCTACCTTCGCCAGGAAGAACTACCCCATGCCCCAGGCATAAGCGGTACTACCGGTCCTCAATCGGTACTACCGGTGACAGTACTACCCCCTCCTACCGCCGCCATCGACGCCTCCGGCGGAAGCTCCAGGCCCTCAAGCGGTACTATCGCTCCCGGGCGGTACTACTGCCACGACCGGTACTCTGGGTTGACGGGACCGTACTACCGGTCTGGAGCCTTCTGCGCTGAGTTCGGCCTGTGCCTTGTAACCCAACCTATCTTTTATCTCTCATTAAACTACCCTGTTTGAGGCTGGACTATATATAGCCCCACCCTCTATTGTAAACGTTTAGACTTGGATAATAATAGATATTAAGGAAACCCTTTGAGGACTTATATCTATTGGTCTCATGCTCCTACCAAGGAGCACCGGATTATCCACCCACCTCTTGGATATTGCTTAAGTGCGTTCAAGTTGTACAAGGCCTTGGGTTCTCGGTGTCTCGCCCCCAAGTCGTCAAGATCTCACCAAGCACCTCATCCCCCGTTGTTGGCGAGGAGAGCGAGCTTCGCCCAACACCGATCCTAGGGATTATGTTGGACCGGTTGCCACCGGCGTGAGGAGTAGGCGTGTATTGTGTGTGTGTGTGTTCGTGGTTTTCATCGCCTTCATCGATTTCATCCCCCGACCACCTCGTTCCCCTCGTTTCTCGTGGAAATCGTGAAAGATCGGGCCAACCCCAGGGTTACCCCATAACAGAGTGTGCAATTGAGCAAATCTGAGCAAGATCAACGCCATAACCTGTTCCAAACACGTGGTGTTGTCAAGGAAAGAGCTATACGGATCATCATCGATGGAGGGAGTTGTAATAATCTGGCCAGTGTTGACATGGTAGAGAAGCTTGCGCTTCCAACAAGACAACGCCCACATTCATATTACATCCAATGGTTTGAGTGTTCTCGCAAGATCAAGGTAACAAGAACGGTACGCGTGCATTTTACTATTGGTAGATATTCTAATTTTGTTGATTGTGATGTTGTACCTATGCAAGCTTGTTCTTTGTTACTTGGTAGACCATGGCAATTTGATAGAGAATCTGTTCATAATGGCAAAACTAATCACTATTCTCTTATGCATGATGGAAAGAAAATTGGTCTAAAACCTATGACTCCCGAACAAATTTTAAAAGATGATCTTGCTAGAGCTAGTAGAGCTAAAACTGAGGAGAAAAATAAAAGTGAGAATCAGATTGTTGCTGCAGATTTTATACCACCAAAGAACACTAAATCTGATTCTACACATGCTACTGAAATTCGTTTGAAGAGTCCATGTATGCTTGCAAATAAAATTGATATTGTTGAACTAGATGTAAACAATACTCACTGTTATGCAATTGTTTGCAAAGAGGTTTTGTTTTCATTTGAGGATATGCCTCCTTCTTTGCCACATTGTTGCTACCCTTCTGCAGGAATATGAGGACGTCTTTCACGCTGAGTTGCCACTAGGACTACCTCCTATTAGCGGAATTGAGCATCAAATTGATCTAATTCCTGGTGCCACGTTGCCAACAACCATATAGAACCAATCCAGAGGAGACAAAGGAGATACAACGCCAAATTCAGGAACTACTCGACCGAGATCATATTCGTGAGTCCCTTAGCCCTTGTGCTGTTCCTATTATTTTGGTACCTAAGAAAGATGGTTCTTCGTGCATGTGTACTGATTGTAGAGCTATCAATAATAATACTATTCGATATCGTCATCCTATTCCACGTTTAGATGACATGCTTGATGAATTGAGTGGCTCTACCATGTTTTCTAAAGTTGATTTGCGTAGTGGTTACCACCAGATTCGTATGAAATTAGGAGATGAATGGAAAACATCATTTAAAACTAAGTTCGGTTTATATGAGTGGTTAGTAATGCCGTTTGGTTTAACTAATGCACCTAGCACTTTCATGAGATTAATGAACGAAGTTTTACGTGCTTTCATTGGACGTTTTGTGGTATTCTACTTTGATGATATTCTGATTTATAGCAAATCTTTAGAAGATCATTTGGACCATTTACGTGTTGTTTTCAATGCTTTACGAGATGCACGTTTGTTTGGTAACCTTGAGAAGTGCACCTTTTGCACCAATCGAGTTGCGTTTATTGGCTATGTTGTTACGTCACAGGGTATTGAAGTGGATCCAGCCAAGATTGAAGTTATTGAGAATTGGCCGCAGCCCAAGATGGTCACACAAGTGAGGAGTTTTCTTGGCCTCGCTGGTTTTTATAGGCGCTTTGTCAAAGACTTTGGATCAATTGCTTGGCCGTGACCGAGCTTACCAAGAAGGATGTGCCCTTTGTTTGGGCGATGCACAACAACAGCCTTCGTCATATTAAAAGATAAGCTAACACATGCTCCCTTACTCCAACTTCCGATTTTACTAAGACTTTTGAGCTTGAATGTGATGCTAGTGGAATTGGTTTGGGAGGGTGTTATTACAAGAGGAAAACACATTGCATATTTTATTGAGAAATTGAGTGGGGCTAGTCTGAACTATTCTACTTATGATAAAGAATTATATCGTTGGTTCGGACATTAGAAACTTGGCAACATTATCTATGGCCTAAAGAGTTTGTTATTCATTACGATCATGAATCTTTGAAGCATATTCGTAGTCAAGCTAAGTTGAATCGTCATGCAAAGTGGGTTGAATTTATTGAGTCTTTTCCTTATGTTATCAAACACAAAAGGGTAAAGATAATATTATTCTTGATGCTTTGTCACGCGTTATGCTTTGTTATCTCAACTTGACTTCAAAATATCTGGATTGGAAACTATTAAGGAACAATATGTGCATGATCTTTGCTGAATTTAAAGATGTGTTGCAGAATTGTAGAGATGGTAGAACTTGGAACAAGTTCGTCTTCAATGATGGATTTGTGTTCCGTGCTAACAAACTATGCATTCTAGATAGCTCTGTTCGTCTTTTGTTGTTACAGGAGGCGCATGGAGGAGGATTGATGGGACACTTTGGTGTTAAGAAGGCGGAGGATGTTCTTCTGCACACTTCTTTTGGCCACGTGTCGTCGAGATGTTGAGAGATTTGTGGCACGCACTACTTGTCAAAAAGCTAAGTCTCGCCTTAATCCACATGGTTTATATATGCCTCTTCCTGTTCCTAGTGTTCCTTGGGAGGATATTTCTATGGACTTTGTTTTGGGATTGCCACGAACACGAAGGAGGGATAGTATTTTGTTGTTGTGGATCGGTTTTCTAAGATGGCACACTTTATTCCTTGTCATAAAGCGGATGATCTGCGCATATTGCTGATTTGTTCTTTCGTGAAATTGTTCGTTTGCATGGTGTGCCAAATACTATTGTCTCTGATCGTGATACTAAATTTCTTAGCCACTTTTGGAGATGTTTATGGGCTAAGTTGGGCACTAAATTGCTGTTTAGTACTACATGTCATCCCCAAACTGATGGTCAAACTGAAGTAGTAAATAGAACTTTGTCTACTATGTTACGGGCTGTTTTAAAGAAGAACTTAAAATTGTGGGAAGAGTGTTTACCTCATATAGAATTTGCTTATAATCGTTCATTGCATTCTACCACAAAGATGTGCCCATTTGAGATTGTGTATGGTTTTGTTCCTCGTGCACCTATTGATTTATTGCCTTTACCTTCTTCGGTGCAACATAATTTGGATGCTACACAACACACTAAAATGATATTAAACTTGCATAAGACTACTAAAGATAACATTGAACACATGAATGCTAAGTATAAACTTGCTGGGGATAAAGGGAGAAAGCATGTTGTGTTTGATGTTGGCGATCTTGTTTGGTTACATTTGCGTAAAGATCGTTTTCCTGATTTACGCAAGTCTAAGTTAATGCCACGTGCTGCTGGTCCCTTTAAGGTGTTAGAGAAAATAAATGATAATGCATATAAACTTGAGTTGCCTGCAGACTTTGGTACGGTTAGTCCTACATTTAACATTGCAGATTTGAAGCCTTACTTTAATGAGGAAGATGAGATTGCGTCGAGGACGACTTCAATTCAAGAAGGGGAGCATGATGAGGACATCCCTACTATTGATACAACCGTTGTACCTACAGCAACACACATACAAGGACCCATCACAAGATCTCGTGCCAAACAACTTAACTATCAGGTACTTTCGTTTCTTGGAACTATTCCTCACATACATGAGAATATGATGCTGCCTAAATCAGATATATTTCTTACCCTTAGGAATGATGGACCAAGCATGGATGAGAGGGACAAGCATTGGAGCATGGTCATGCATGGAGATGGCAGCAAGCATGTGATGATCCAAGAGAAGGCCACGGATGAAGATTTCAGAACTTTGAGGCCACCATAATGAAGAAAGAAGGCTTGGTGATAGGGCAGAGGTGTCCGATCTTTCGATGAGATGGCGATATTCGATTTGGTTGAGTTCGGGCTTGACGATCCGACTACACGTGCGAGCACGAGCGCCAACGCAATCGCTAGGCCAATCTCCTGGAGGTTACCGATCCTGCGTGAACACGATCAGCCTGACCAGCGAGGGTCTTAATTCCTACCTGAAATCGAGAACAAGTAAGAACCAATATTGCAATCAAGATATTGCGGATTAAGAGGAAAGCTTTATTGAAGAGGTGGGATCCTGAATAAGTGTGAAGTACAAGAGGCCTCTGCGACGCTCGAGCCTTGGCGAAGTTGCGACTATGGCTAACTTAATGTCTAAACAAAATCCGAGTCTAGAGGTTCAGCTATGGGGCGTATTTAAGGGCGAAAAGGTGGGGTTTCGGCCAGCCATGGAAGTGGTGGCCGAATCCAACCCTAAAAGTCCTTTTCCCCTCAAATACGGACTCTAAAAAGTGGCTAATTAAAATCCTGCGAAAATTACATGGGCCTGGCCCAAAATAAAGGTATCGCAGCACCATATTAACCTATGGACGAATTCGTAAAGTATTGATCTTGAATATTTCGTCCAAGCCTTCTTTCTTCATTATGGTGGCCTCAAAGTTCTAAAATCTTCATCTGTGGCCTTCTCTTGGATCATCACATGCTTGCTGCCATCTCCATGCATGACCATGCTCCAATGCTTGTCCCTCTCATCCATGCTTGGTCCATCATTCCTAAGAGTAAGAAATATATCTGATTTAGGTAGCATCATATTCTCATGTATGTGAGGAATAGTTCCAAGAAACGAAAGTACCTGATAGTTATGTTGTTTGGCACGAGATCTTGTGATGGGTCCTTGTATGTGTGTTGCTGTAGGTACAATGGTTGTATCAATAGTAGGGATGTCCACATCATGCTCCCCTTCTTGAATTGAAGTCATCCTCGACGCAATCTCATCTTCCTCACCAAAGTAAGGCTTCAAATATGCAATGTTAAATGTAGGACTAACCGTACCAAAGTCTACAGGCAACTCAAGTTTATATGCATTATCATTGATTTTATCTAACACCTTAAAGGGACCAGCAGCACGTGGCATTAACTTAGACTTGCGTAAATCAGGAAAACGATCTTTACGCAAATGTAACCAAACAAGATCGCCAACATCAAACACAACATGCTTTCTCCCTTTATCCCCAGCAAGTTTATACTTAGCATTCATGTGTTCAATGTTATCTTTAGTAGTCTTATGCAAGTTTAATATCATTTCAGCGCGTTGTGTAGCATCCAAATTATGTTGCACCGAATAAGGTAAAGGCAATAAATCAATAGGTGCACGAGGAACAAAACCATACACAATCTCCAATGGGCACATCTTTGTGGTAGAATGCAATGAATGATTATAAGCAAATTCTATATGAGGTAAACTGATGCAGCCCGTCCTCCGACCGCGACTACATCTACTCCCACGAGCTACCCAAATGGACCCATGACTCGTGCCCGAGCCAAGCTCCTTCAAACTAAGGTGAACTCGCTCCTCTCTTTGTGTGACTTCGACACCCCTTTGGATGGCTTGCTACTTCACACGCAAACTCTGTGCATCATCAGGTACGAAGAAGCCACCAGTCGCTGCCAGACGCAAGCGGTACTACCGGTTGGGACGACCGGTACTACCGCTCGAAGCGGACCTACCGCCTCGCCCTACCGCTCGCCACAAAGCAACGCTTCAGACGCCCGGGCAGATTACTGTCCTCAGAATCGAGATTACCGGTGGCGGTACTACCGCCTTCTACTACCGCCAATCGACGCCTCGACGGAAGCCAGGCTCGGGCCCAAGCGGTACTACAGCTCGGAGCGGTACTACCGGTTACCACCGGTACTACCGGTTGACCGGTACTACTGCCCTGACCACGATCGCCTAAGTTCGCCCTGTGCCTTGTAACCCAACCTATCATCTATCTTTTCATTCGAAACTACCCTGTTTGTGGCTGGACTATATATAGCCCCCCCTCTATTGTAAACGGGAGACTTGGATAATAATAGATATTAAGGAAACCCTTTGAGGACTTATATCTGTTGGTCTCATGCTCCTACCAAGGAGCACCGGATTATCCACCCACCTCTTGGATCTTGCTTAAGTGCGTTCAAGTTGTACAAGGCCTTGGGATCTCGGTGTCTCGTCCCCAAGTTGTCAAGATCTCACCAAGCACCTCATCCCCCGTTGTTGGCGTGGAGAGCGAGCAGCCCAACACCGATCCTAGGGATTATGTTGGACCGGTTGCCACCGGCGTGAGGAGTAGGCGTGTATCGTGTTTTGGTGTGTGTGTGTTCGTGGTTTTCATCGCCTTCATCGATTTCATCCCCCGACCACCTCGTTCCCCTCGTTTCTCGTGGAATTCGTGAAAGATCGGGCCAACCCCAGGGTTACCCCATAACATATTGGTATCAAGAGCACGGTTGATCACGAATTTCCCCCCAATTTTTCTTTTATCCGCCTTAAAACCGAAAATCCTACCAAAAAGAGCCCCAATTTGCCTTCGGATCGATCTCTGGATTTGGTGAGTTTTTCGTGGTTTTGGTCCATAGATCTGTTGCTTTGGGAGTCGATCTATCGCCCCTGTTGTTTCTAGCTAAGCCTCTCGGTCAGTTTTTCCACGAAATTGAGGTTTTTGGCAAGTTCGTCAAGTTTCAGTCCTGTGCCAAGCGGTACTACCGTGCGCAAGCGGTACTACCCGATGATGGTACTACCGGTAGTACAAGCGTACTACCGCTCACCGGTACTACCGGTTGTCGCATGATGCGACCGGCACTGACCGTTCTTCCTCGCCTGTCAGCCTCATTTCGATTCGTGACCTTTTCCACCTCGCTTGTTCGTGTTTCGCGTGTTTGTCGACATTTTCACAACAGCTTCCGCATCAAAGTCATCTCGCGCTCCACGACACCGCGGAACTCGAACATCATTCCCCACCAACGGTCGCAAGTCGTCAACAATACCAAAGGTATAACTTGCACCACCTTGACAGCCCCATATCTTCCTTGGTGTGTATCTATCCTATGAGAGCAACTCATTTTGTGTTTGTCTAAGCATTGTGCACTTGCCTTCGGAAAGTGAGAGTGTGAGGCCAAATACAAAAGCTAACATAGTAGCATAGCAAGGGAGAAAAAGGAAAAAGAATCAAAAAAAAAAAAAGGAAAAAGGAAAAGATACATAGTCTCCCAATACAAAGAGAATACCAAGCTTGTAAGCCACAAAAGAGAGAAGAACGAGCGCTCCGCGGCAAGTGCACAAATCTATTGCTTCACTCTTTTGGCAAACGAGTTGTGGTCTCTCCTTGTGTTGGCACGACACCCGAGCGTAGTCTTCGTTAGGACCTTTTGTGCTCATTTTCATAGTCGTGCTAACCCCTTTTATCTCCACGTGTGTGTTTTCCGTGTTTTTGGTAGATCGTATCCTTTTGCTTTTGATTTTTGGTTCTTTACCACGTAGGACAATAACCTTTTGCTTGGATCGTTTCGTTTGGTTTTTCCACAACACTAACCTTCAACCAAAAGCCTTTGAGAGTTTCTTGCCATTTCACTTTGCACGCTTTTCGCTCATTTGTGTGGCAATTGGTTTGATATAATCTACAAGGTGAGGTAAAAGGCTAACTCTCCACACCCTTTCTCTCCATATACAACCATTGTTGGCTTTGCATCATGGACAGGCATGGAGAGCCATCCCAACCACCACCACCTCCGGAGGATGATAACCAATTCATGACAAGATGGGACCATTGGAAGGTCCGAGGAGAATTCAATTATCGTTGTGAAGCTCTCGAGCGGCGCCAAGATGAACAATTTAGCGAGGCCCGGGTGGAATTCAAGAACATTGACAACCGCTTCGAAGAAGTCCGTGGCCAAATGCATGCCATGCAACACAACCTCGGTCATCAAAATGAAGCTCTTGGTCGTGCACTCGCCTCAACGGATGAGAAGCTTCAACACATCATTGATGGACTCGCAAGGACACGCTCGCGCGAATCAAGCTCATCTCGGCACTCCTCAAGTGACTCAAGTGCACCTCGCCGTCACGCTTCAAGGCACCGAGATGGGCCCGTCCTTCAATCCATGAGCTCTTCGCAAGCGGTACCATCTCCGCGTCACGCCGCAACATCGAGCTACGATGGTGACCTCTCCGCAAGACCTCCAAGGCGCGAAGCGAACCGGTCACAACCAAGGGCACTTGTGATCCAACAAGAGCAACCTCGCATGGACCACCAAGGCCATCGCCGTCGACATGTACCCTCAACAACAAGTGAAGCATCCGAAGAGGACGAACAAGGTCATCATCGACGTGAGGCACTCGAAGACCCTCCAAGGCGTCATCATCGACATGAGCGTCCACGTCGCCAAAATGATGGTCATGGCGAGCCTCCCCCACACCAAGAAGAAGAAGAAGCGCATCCCATTGCGGACGGCGTCGTCCTCCTCGCCACAGGGCGCACGACAATGCTCCTCGACATCACCCACGACAAGAACAAGAGCAAGCTCCCCAAGCTCGTCGTGAGGACCACCAACCTCCACCTCGTCCTCAACCGCGACAACAACACGAGCAAGCTCCCCAAGCTCGTCGTCCACTACAAGTCCCACCACCAAACGCGGCACCTCAACAACCGCAAGAGCAACGCAACAATCACCAAGCAAGACATGAGAGCTCGGATGATGATGATGATGACCGCCCAAATCATGGCAACCGACGCAACCGGAACCGCAATGGAGAAGAAACTTTCGCAAGCTCAAGTTCACTATGCCAAAGTTCACCGGTTCCAATGAGCCCGAGGAATATCTCTCTTGGGAACTCAAGGTCGACAAGATCTTCCGCATGCACAATTATAGCAATGAGAAGATGATGGCCATGGCATCCCTCGAGTTTGATGAGTATGCCAACCTTTGGTGGGAACAAGTCCAACTCGCTCATGAAGCAAAGAAGAGCCTCAATTGCAACTTGGCAAGACATGAAGGCCCATATGAGATCCCGCTTTGTTCCTTCGCACTACACGCGTGACCTCTTCAACAAGCTTCAAACGCTTAGTCAAGGAACAAAGACCGTGGAAGAATATTTCAAGCAAATGGAGCTCAACATGATCCGTGCCAACATTGAGGAACGCGATGAGCAAACAATGGCCCGCTTCCTTAATGGCTTGAACCATCCTATCAAGCGCATCACCGAGTTCCAAAAGTACAACAACATGGTTGAGCTTGTGCACATCGCTTCCAAGGCCGAGCGCCAAGTGCAAGAGGACATCAAGTACAACAAGCCAAAGACGTACTTCACCTACAAACAAGCGCCAACCACTACTCCAACAACACCAAGTGGAAGCTCCACAAGTACAACCAAGCTTCCCTTCAAGCCAACTATTCCCCATGGAAAACAGCCCCCAAGTGGCAAACAAACACGGGATGATCAACCATTCAATGGTGAATGCTACAAGTGTGGAGGCAAAGGCACAAGTCCAATGCATGTGGAAACAAAAAGGTTTGGTCATCCATGACAACGGTGATGAAGAATACTTGAGTGAAGAAGAGTTTGATGCAAGGGTCAAGGAAGCCATGGCAAGGCAACACTTGGAAGCGGATCAAGAACTTCTTGTGTGTGAGCATGACGAAGTCCATCGCTTGTGGTCACAAGGGTTTTGACTACCCAAGCCAATGAAAATGAAGACCAACGCTCAACATCTTCCAAACTCGTGGCATCAATGGAAAGTCAATCAAAGTTGTCATCGATGGTGGAGTTGCCACAACCTTGCAAGCACGGAATTGTGTGAGAAACTCAACCTCACCCTTCATCCACATAGGCACCCCTACCATATCCAATGGCTAAGTGACCAAGGATCCGTCAAGATCAAGCACCGTCTCGTGGCGTTCTCCATTGGGCACTACAAGGACACGGTGGAATGTGACGTGGTCCCAATGACGGTTTGTCACATGTTGCTCGGAAGGCCGTGGCAATATGACAAGTGTGCTTTGCATAATGGTCACTCAAACACTTACACTTTCAAATGGCTTGATAAAACTTGTGTGTTGCAACCAATGACTCCTAGCCAAATAATTGCGGACAATGCAAAGGCTTTAGCGAGGGCGCAATACGCAAAAACACCTTGTGAGAAGAGTGGTGAGCGAGAGAACCACACCATAGTGAGTGAGAGCTACAAGCCAAACTCGAGCGGAAAAACGAAGAGTGTTCTTCTTGCCACCAAAAGTGAGATGAGAGAAGTGCGGAACAACCCATCCATCTTGCACTACGTCCTCGTATGCAAGGGACTAGCGCAAGGAACTAACGACTTGACAAATGTTCCTCCTTCTTTGATGGCTGTTTTGCAGGAATTCCAAGATGTATTTCCCGAAGAGCTTCCTCATGGTCTTCCTCCTCTTCGTGGAATCGAGCACCGCATCGACCTCATACCCGGCATCGCGCTACCAAACTGCTGCGTGTCGCACAAACCGGAAGAGACAAAGGAGATCGGCGTCAAATCAACCAACTCGTCTCAAAGGTTTGATCCAAGTAAGCACTAGCCCAAGCGCGGTTCCGTGATCCTAGTCCCGAAAACGGATGATACGTTGCGGTTATGCATGGACTGCCGTCCAATCAATGCTATCACCGTGCGTTATCGACATCCTATACCGCGTCTTGATGACATGCTCGATGAGTTATGTGGAGCCACTATATTTTCGAAAATTGATCTTCGTAGTGGCTTCCATCAAATTCGCATGGCTGAAGGTGATGAGTGGAAAACCGCATTCAAGACCAAGCTTGGTCTCTATGAATGGTTGGTTATGCCTTTTGGCTTATCCAATGCCCCATCTACCTTCATGCGCCTCATGAACCATATTTTGCGATCCTCATTGGAAAGAGTGTAGTTGTTTATTTTGATGACATTCTTGTCTATAGCAAGTCACTCGAGGAGCATGTTACTCATGTTAAGGAGGTCTTACAAATCCTTCGTCATGAAAAGCTTTATGCTAACCTCCCAAGTGCACTTTTGCAAGAGACAAGCTGATTTTCCTTGGTTTTGTTGTGTCTTCTAATGGCATTGAAGTTGATGTCTCAAAAGTCAAGGACATACGAGATTGGCCCACCCTACAAATGTTAGTGAACTTCGTAGTTTTCATGGGTTGGTGGCTTTTACCGCCGCTTTGTGAAGATTTTTCTACATTGCTTGCCCCTCAACGAATTGACCAAAAGAATGTCACGTTCGTTTGGGAAAAGCACAACAAAAGGCTTTGATGAGCTCAAAAGAGGCTCACCAAGCACCACTTCTTGCATTACGGATTTTACAAAACCTTTGAGATCGCATGCGACGCTAGTGGTATTGGCATTGGTGGCGTCCTTATGCAAAATGGGCGTCCTATAGCTTACCATAGTGAGAAACTTGATGGCGCACGCCTCAATTATCCAATTTATGACAAAGAACTTTTTGCCTTGGTTCGTGTTCTTCAAGTGTGGCAACACTATCTTTGGCCCAAAGAATTTATCATCCATTCCGACCATGAGTCGTTGAAGTATCTTAAGGCCAAGCCAACTTGAGTAAAAGACACGCAAAGTGGGTTGAGTTTATGGAGTCTTTTCCTTACATTGTCAAATACAAGAAGGGCAAAGAAAATGTGGTGTGACGCTTGTCTCGCAAAACCACAAGCCTTCTTACTCGACTCAAGTCAATGTTTTGGGTCTTGAGGATATCAAATCTTTATGCAGCGTCCGATTCTTTCTTTGGACCAATATTTGCACAATGTTCAATAAACAAAGGGATTGACGATTTCTATTTGCACAAGGGTTTTCTTTTCAAACAAAACAAGCTTTGCATTCCGAAATCCTCCCTCCAAATTTTGCTTCTTCAAGAGTCCCATGGTGGAGGCCTTATGGGTCACTTTGGCCGTGACAAGACATATGACATGCTCTCCACTCACTACTTTTGGCCAAAGATGAAGCGCGACGTGGAGCGCCACGTTCAACGATGCACTACATGTATCCAAGCTAAGTCTAAGTCCAACCCCTTTGGTCTTTATATGCCATTGCCTATTCCTCATGCACCTTGGACGACTCTTTCCCAAGGGGGGGGAGCTGATGCAGCCCGTCCTCCGACCGCGACTACATCTACTCCCACGAGCTACCCAAATGGACCCATGACTCGTGCCCGAGCCAAGCTCCTTCAAACTAAGGTGAACTCGCTCCTCTCTTTGTGTGACTTCGACACCCCTTTGGATGGCTTGCTACTTCACACGCAAACTCTGTGCATCATCAGGTACGAAGAAGCCACCATTGCCGCCAGAAGCGGTATTATCGGTTGGGACGACCGACTACTACGCTCGAAGGGACCTACCGCCTCGCCCTACCGCCACGTAAAGCGCTTCACGCCCAGACGCGGCGGTACTACAGATCTGCAACGGTACTAGGTGGTGGTACTACCGCCTCCTACTACCGCCGCGACCAGCGCCTCGACGGAAGCTCCAGGCCCTCAAGCGGTACTACCGCTCGAAGCGGTACTACGGTTACCACCGGTACTACTGCCGGTTGCCAGTACTACCGGCCTGCGACGACTCGATCGCCTAAGTTCGCCTGTGCCTTGTAACCCAACCTATCATCTATCTTTTCATTCCGAAACTACCCCTGTTTTGTGGCTGGACTATATATAGCCCCCACCCTCTATTGTAAACGGGGAGACTTGGATAATAATAGATATTAAGGAAACCCTTTGAGGACTTATATCTGTTGGTCTCATGCTCCTACCAAGGAGCACCGGATTATCCACCCACCTCTTGGATCTTGCTTAAGTGCGTTCAAGTTGTACAAGGCCTTGGGATCTCGGTGTCTCGTCCCCAAGTTGTCAAGATCTCACCAAGCACCTCATCCCCCGTTGTTGGCGTGGAGAGCGAGCTTCGCCCAACACCGATCCTAGGGATTATGTTGGACCGGTTGCCACCGGCGTGAGGAGTAGGCGTGTATCGTGTTTTGGTGTGTGTGTGTTCGTGGTTTTCATCGCCTTCATCGATTTCATCCCCCGACCACCTCGTTCCCCTCGTTTCTCGTGGAATTCGTGAAAGATCGGGCCAACCCCAGGGTTACCCCATAACATAAACACTCTTCCCACAATTTTAAGTTCTTCTTTAAAACAGCCCGTAACATAGTAGACAAAGTTCTATTTACTACTTCAGTTTGACCATCAGTTTGGGTATGACATGTAGTACTAAAGAGCAATTTAGTCCCCAACTTAGCCCATAAACATCTCCAAAAGTGGCTAAGAAATTTAGTATCACGATCAGAGACAATAGTATTTGGCACACCATGCAAACAAACAATTTCACGAAAGAACAAATCAGCAATATGCGCAGCATCATCCGTTTTATGACAAGGAATAAAGTGTGCCATCTTAGAAAACCGATCCACAACAACAAAATACTATCCCTCCTTCGTGTTCGTGGCAATCCCAAAACAAAGTCCATAGAATATCCTCCCAAGGAACACTAGGAACAGGAAGAGGCATATATAAACCATGTGGATTAAGGCGAGACTTAGCTTTTTGACAAGTAGTGCAACGTGCCACAAATATCTCAACATCTCGACGCATACGTGGCCAAAAGAAGTGTGCAGCAAGAACATCCTCCGTCTTCTTGACACCAAAGTGTCCCATCAATCCTCCTCCATGCGCCTCTTGTGACAACAAAAGACGAACAGAGCTATTTGGAATGCATAGTTTGTTAGCACGGAACACAAATCCATCATTGAAGACGAACTTGTTCCAAGTTCTACCATCTCTACAATTCTGCAACACATCTTTAAATTCAGCATCATGCACATATTGTTCCTTAATAGTTTCCAATCCAAATATTTTGAAGTCAAGTTGAGATAACAAAGCATAACGGCGTGACAAAGCATCAGCAATAATATTATCTTTACCCTTTTTGTGTTTGATAACATAAGGAAAAGACTCAATAAATTCAACCCACTTTGCATGACGACGATTCAACTTAGCTTGACTACGAATATGCTTCAAAGATTCATGATCAGAATGAATAACAAACTCTTTAGGCCATAGATAATGTTGCCAAATTTCTAATGTCCGAACCAACGCATATAATTCTTTATCATAAGTAGAATAGTTCAGACTAGCCCCACTCAATTTCTCACTAAAATATGCAACAGGTTTTCCCTCTTGTAATAACACCCCTCCCAAACCAATTCCACTAGCATCACATTCAAGCTCAAAAGTCTTAGTAAAATCAGGAAGTTGGAGTAAGGGAGCATGTGTTAGCTTATCTTTTAATATGACGAAGGCCTGTTGTTGTGCATCGATCCAAACAAAGGGCACATCCTTCTTGGTAAGCTCATTCAGCGGCGCGGCAATTGATCCAAAGTCTTTGACAAAGCGCCTATAAAAACCAGCGAGGCCAAGAAAACTCCTCACTTGTGTGACCGTCTTGGGCTGCGGCCAATTCTCAATAGCTTCAATCTTGGCTGGATCCACTTCAATACCCTGTGATGTAACAACATAGCGAAGAAACGCAAATCGATTGGTGCAAAAGGTGCACTTCTCAAGGTTACCAAACAAACGTGCATCTCGTAAAGCATTGAAAACAATAAGTAAATGGTCCAAATGATCCTCTAAAGATTTGCTATAAATCAGAATATCATCAAAGTAGACTACCACAAAACGTCCAATGAAAGCACGTAAAACTTCGTTCATTAATCTCATGAAAGTGCTAGGTGCATTAGTTAAACCAAACGGCATTACTAACCACTCATATAAACCGAACTTAGTTTTAAATGCTGTTTTCCATTCATCTCCTAATTTCATACGAATCTGGTGGTAACCACTACGCAAATCAACTTTAGAAAACATGGTAGAGCCACTCAATTCATCAAGCATGTCATCTAAACGTGGAATAGGATGACGATATTATTGATATCTCTACAATCCGTACACATGCGCGAAGAACCATCTTTCTTAGGTACCAAAATAATAGGAACAACACAGGGGCTAAGGGACTCACGAATATGATCTCTGTCGAGTAGTTCCTGAATTTGGCGTTGTATCTCCTTTGTCTCCTCTGGATTGGTTCTATATGGCGTGGTTGGGCAACGTGGCACCAGGAATTAGGTCAATTTGGTGCTCAATTCCTCTAATAGGAGGTAGTCCGGTGGCAACTCAGCGGGAAAGACGTCCTCATATTCCGCAAAGGTTAGCAACGGGTGGCAAAGAAGGAGGCATATCCTCAAATGAAAACAAAACCTCTTTGCACAATTGCATAACATTGAGTATTGTTTACATCTAGTTCAGCAATATCAATTTTATTTGCAAGCATACATGGACTCTTCAAACGAATTTCAGTAGCATGTGTAGAATCAGATTTATTGTTCTTTGGTGGTATAAAATCTGCAGCAACAATCTGATTCTCACTTTTATTTTTCTCCTCAGTTTTAGCTCTACTAGCTCTAGCAAGATCATCTTTTAAAATTTGTTCGGGAGTCATAGGTTTTAGACCAATTTTCTTTCCATCATGCATAAGAGAGTAGTGATTAGTTTTGCCATTATGAACAGATTCTCTATCAAATTGCCATGGTCTACCAAGTAATAAAGAACAAGCTTGCATAGGTACAACATCACAATCAACAAAATCAGAATATGTACTAATAGTAAAATGCACGCGTACCGTTCTTGTTACCTTGATCTTGCGAGAACTCTCAAACCATTGGATGTAATATGAATGTGGGCGTTGTCTTGTTGGAAGCGCAAGCTTCTCTACCATGTCAACACTGGCCAGGTTATTACAACTCCCTCCATCAATGATGATCCGTATAGCTCTTTCCTTGACAACACCACGTGTTTGGAACAGGTTGTGGTGTTGATCTTGCTCAATTGCACACTCAACACACGTTGTGTAATTAAGCTCTTGTATTGATCAGCAGCTTAAGCTCCCATTACCTCTGGCTCTTCATCAGCATCAGAATTGTCTCCATCTCGAGCAGAAATAAGGGCTAGTGTATCTTCATCAAAGTCACTCGCTGAATCGTATTGACCATCTTCGCGCACTATCATCACACGTTGTGTTGTGCACTGTCGGAAAGAAAGGGAATAGGTGTCTTTGGCCGAGGTGCCGTGACTGTGGGGAAAGGGCCGTACCCTTCTATGCATGTGGGGATTCCAATTCCTAATCCTAGGCCTCGCTCGTCCCTCGCTTCGTAGGAATAGTCTCAATATGACCAAAACCCTAGCACTTGCGGCATTGTATATCCTTTGTCTTACCCGTGGAAGCCATAGAAGATGCACTACGAGCAGGAGCATTGGATGATGGTGGAGAAGCATTTGGAAATCTTGGGGTGGCCTTGGATGTGGTAGTAGGCGGAGACGAATCACGAGGCGCTGATTGTCGGGATGTCCAAGTGGATGTGCGACTGCGGAATTATTAGTCCTCCTCCATGGTGTTTGGCGATCCGCACTTCACGTTCTTTGCAAGAAAGATGAAACAAACGAGTGATAGAATTATATTCCTTATAATCTAATATGTCTGAATGTCCTTGTTTAATCCACCAAAGAAACGTGCAAGCATTTGTTCATTAGATTCAACAAGACCACACCTAACCATCCCGTTTGCAATTCACGATAATACTCTTCTACATAATTTTTCCCTTGCTCTAAGCGTGTCGATTCTTTAGTAAATCACGTTGATAAGTGGGAGGTACAAAGCGAACACGCATAGCAGTTTTAAAGCAGTCAAGTACTAGGAATAGTAGTAGGATTTAAACGACAATACTCGACCACCAAAGGAAGCAAATTTAGTAAATTCACATGTAGCAGCACTAACACATATTCTCGGATATTATAAGCAAAACGTTGTTCTACTTTCATCTCCCATGTAAGATATGCATCGGATTATATTTACCCTCAAAAGATGGAATATTTAATTTAAGCTTTGCAACATGATCATCATCACGTCGGTGGGCGGCGTTGCGGTAGTAATGTCGGGACGACCAGCGGTACTGTGGAGGTTGTTCAACCTCCTCGTCACAGATAAATCGTCGTCGGTCGTAGTAGTACCCGTCGTCCCCAATGTCGCAGCAGCACGCGGAAGTCTAAGGAACGTCGCGGTAGTAGCCGTAGTGCGGCGGCATAAACCAGCAGTCCGACCCGTGATCGGAATGCGCCGTGCGCCATGTGTGGGTGCCGGTGCGGGTGCGGGCAATCGGTTCAGAAGCTCCTTGAACCGAACGTCAAGCTTGGCGTTGAAGGATTTCTCTAGTCCATCGATCTTGTCCACGGCAATGGTGAGCTTGGTGTCAAACTCCCCGAGGCGCGTATCCACGTCTTCAGTGCGACTGACCAAGAGCGCGGAGAAGTGGGCATGTAGTTCTTCGTTCGTCATTGTGGCAGGGGTCCGCGAAGTATCTGTCATGGTTAGTCCTTAAAAAGCACAGGTATATAGTACGGAAATATGGTGGAAATCACGCGTAATCCGTCAAGCAATATACAAAGCTCTTACAAGTTCTTACCAAACAGCAGGAAAAGGCGATGTGCAACCACGAGGATCAGTGGGTCCAGAGATTGAACCAAGCGATAACCAGGAGTCGAAACACCGCACGTGGAGAGTATCTGTGGAGCTCTGGGAAGGCTTAGCAAAGGGGGTTAGCAATTATCAAAACAACAATGCAAAAGTTGAAAGAATGCTCAACGACGGTACTGTGCTGGTCCTAGGCTAGACCGTACTAGAGACGCGAGCCTAGATAACTAACGTTGTCACGACGCGACACAACAAGAACTGTATGATGATATGGCACCTTGAAAAGCGCACCGAGAGGTGAAAAATCACTATGATGGCGAGTGTCTAGAAGTGATCTACGGGGTCTAAAAATAGGTTAGCCCCAAAAAAAAATTATTTTGCTCCGGAAAGCACGCAGACGCCAAAAAAATATTGCTATAACGGCCGATGGAGAAAAGTGATCCCCGGGGTCGAAAAATAGTATAGCCAAAAAAAATTTTCGGAGGCGGTTCCAGATTTTTTTTTTTTGCTCTCCTTCTGGACTTACGACCGGACTCTTAGCGCGACACGGACTTTTAGCTGAACACGGAAACAACAAAGAAGGAAAGTCAAAAGAAATAACTAGGAAACAGTAACTCTACTCGGACTGCATCTGCGGAAAACTGATCGGATCTGTGTCGCGGTAGGAAGGCGGTGGTGAGTATTAGGGTTTATGGTGGCTGGGTATATCGCGGCGGAATATGGTGGAGGAATATGGTGGCGGTGATCGGCGAGTGTGGCGGTGACTAGTATGATCAGAACTCGAAACTCTAAGGGACGAGACACTAAGACCAAGAACTCGGCGACGATGTAGACACAAATTCAACAATGCAAAAACTGAAAAGATAATGCGAGGCGTAGATTGGTTATGGGATGGATCTAAACTCTAACTGTGTTTTTGGCTTTTTCGTGGGTTATAGGTAAAAACAGATCTAATCTATGAAAAACAGTAAAATCTCACCGAGCAACCTGAAATCTGATACCACTTGATAGGGCAAAGGTGTCCGATCTTTCGATGAGATGGCGATATTCGATTTGGTGGAGTTCGGGCTTGACAATCCGACTGCACGTGCGAGCACGAGCGCCAACGCAATCTCTAGGCCAATCTCCTGGAGGTTACCTGATGCAGCCCGTCCTACGACCGTTACTACATCTACTCCCACGAGCTACCCAAGCGGACCCATGACTCGCGCCCGAGCCAAACTCCTCCAAACTAAGGTGAACTCGCTCCTCTCCTTGTGTGACTTCGACACACCCTTGGATGGCTTGCTACTTCACACGCAAACTCTGTGCATCATCAGGTACGAAGAAGCCACCAGTCGCTGCCAGACGCAAGCGGTACTACCGGTTGGAACGACCGGTACTACCGCTCCAAGCGGTCCTACCGCCTCCCCCTACCGCTCGCCACAGGACGCTCCACTCCACGCCTCAGAAGCCAGCGGTACTATCGGTCCTACAACCGGTACTACCGGTGGCAAGATCTCTGCCGCCCTCCTACCGCCGCCATCGACGCCCGACGGAATCCCAGCCCTCAGCGGTACTACTGCTCGAAGCGGTACTACCGGTGACCACCGGTACTACCGGTTGCGGACCGGTACTACCGGTCCCAGACCCACGATCGCTTGATTCGGCCTCGTGCCTTGTAACCCAACTTATAATTTATCTTTTCATTCCGAAACTACCCCTGTTATGTGGCTGGACTATATATAGCCCCCACCCTCTATTGTAAGCACTTAGACTTGGATAATAATAGATATTAAGGAAACCCTTTGAGGACTTATATCTATTGGTCTCATGCTCCTGCCAAGGAGCACCGGATTATCCACCCACCTCTTGGATCTTGCTTAAGTGCGTTCAAGTTGTACAAGGCCTTGGGTTCTCGGTGTCTCGCCCCCAAGTCGTCAAGATCTCACCAAGCACCTCATCCCCCGTTGTTGGCGAGGAGAGCGAGCTTCGCCCAACACCGATCCTAGGGATTATGTTGGACCGGTTGCCACCGGCGTGAGGAGTAGGCGTGTATCGTGTTTGGTGTGTGTGTGTGTGTTCGTGGTTTTCATCGCCTTCCTCGATTTCATCCCCCGACCACCTCGTTCCCCTCGTTTATCGTGGAATTCGTGAAAGATCGGGCCAACCCCAGGGTTACCCCATAACATATTGGTATCAAGAGCACGGTTGATCACGAATTTCCTCCAATTTTTTCTTTTTTTCTCCGCCTTAAAAACGAAAATCCTACCAAAAAGAGCCCAATTTGCCTTCGGATCGATCTCTGGATTTGGTGAGTTTTTCGTGGTTTTGGTCCATAGATCTGTTGCTTTGGGAGTCGATCTATAGCCCCTCTTATTTCTAGCTCAGCCTTTCGGTCAGTTTTTCAACGAATTTGAGGTTTTTGGCAAGTTCACCCGTTCGAGTGCTGTAGCGATGCTGCGGTGTGCAAGCAGTACTACATTTGTTAACCGATACTACCGGTGTTGGCCGTACTATAGCTCACCGGTATTACCGGTACTACCGCCGCCATCGCCTTTGCCGTGCCTCCGCCTTTGACGCCTCGTTTTCGTTCGTGACTGTTCCACCTCTTGTTCGTGTTTAGCGTGTTTGTCGCCATTTTCACAACTTCGCATCAACGTCATCCCGCGCTCAATGACACCGCGACACTCGAACATCTTTCCCCACCACCGGTTGCAAGTCGTCAACAATACCAAAGGTATAACTTGCACCACCTTGACAACCCCATATCTTCCTTTGTGTGTACCTATCCTTTGAGAGCAACTCATTTTGTGTTTGTCTAAGCATTGTGCACTTGCCTTCGGAAAGTGAGAGTATGACGCCAAATACAAAAGCTAACATAGTAGCATAGCAAGGGAGAAAAAGGACAAAGAATCAAAAAAAAAAGAGAAAAAGATACATAGTCCCCCAATACAAAGAGAATACCAAGCTTGTAAGCCAAGAAAGAGAGAAGAAAGAGCGCTCCGCGGCAAGTGCACAAATCTATTGCTTACCCTCTTTTGGCAAACGAGTTGTGGTCTCTCCTTGTGTTGGCACGACAGCCGAGCGTAGTCTTCGTTAGGACCTTTTGTGCTCATTTTCATAGTCGTGCTAACCCCGTTTTCTCCACGTGTGTGTTTTCCGTGTTTTTGGTAGATCGTATCCTTTTTGCTTTTGATCTTTAGTTCTTTACCACGTAGGACAATAACCTTTTGCTTGGATCGTTTCGTTTGGTTTTCCACAACCCTTACCTTCCACCAAAAGCCTTTGAGAGTTTCTTGGCTTTTCACGTTGCACGCTTTTCGCTCATTTGTGTGGCAATTGGTTTGATATAATCTCCAAGGTGAGGTAAAAGGCTAACTCTCCACACCCTTTCTCTCCATATACAACCATTGTTGGCTTTGCATCATGGACATGCATGGAGAGCCATCCCAACCACCACCACCTCCAGAGGATGATAACCAATTCATGACAAGATGGGACCATTGGAAGATCCGAGGAGAATTCAACTATCGTTGTGAAGCTCTCGAGCGGCGCCAAGATGAACAATTTAGCGAGGCCCGCGTGGAATTCAAGAACATCGACAACCGCTTCGAAGAAGTCCGTGGCCAAATGCATGCCATGCAACACAACCTCGGGCATCAAAATGAAGCTCTTGGCCGTGCACTCGCCTCAACGGATGAGAAGCTCCAACACATCATCGATGGACTCGCAAGGACACGCTCGCGCGAATCAAGCTCATCTCGGCACTCATCAAGTGAACCAAGTGCACCTCGCCGTCATGCTTCAAGGCACCGGGATGGACCCGTTCTTCAATCCATGAGCTCTTCACAAGCGGTACCATCTCCACGTCACGCCGCGACATCAAGATATGATGGTGACCTCTCCGCAAGACCTCCAAGACGTGAAGCAAACCGACCACAACCAAGGGCACTGGTGATTCAACAAGAGCAACCTCGCATAGACCACCACGGACATCGACGTCGACACGCTCCTTCAACAACAAGTGAAACTTCCGAAGAGGACGAACAAGATCATCGTCGACGTGAAGCACTCGAGGATCCTCCAAGGCGTCATAATCGACATGAGCGTCCTCGTCGCCAACATAATGGTCATGACGAGCCTCCCCTACACCAAGAAGAAGAGCATCCCATGGCGCATCCGGCTCGCCGTCCTCCTCGCCACATGGCGCAAGCTAATGCTCCTCGCCATCAACCACGACAAGAGCAAGAGCAAGCTCCCCAAGCTCGTCGTGAGGACCATCAACCTCCTCCTCGTCCGCACCCGCGACAAGAAAACGAGCACGCTCCCCAAGCTCGTCGTCAACAACAAGTTCCTCCACCAAACGAGGCACCTCAACAACCACGCGAGCATCGCAACAATCACCAAGCAAGACATGAGAGCTCGGATGATGATGATGACCGTCAAAATAATGGCAACCGACGCAACCGGAACCGCAATGGAGAAGAAACTTTCGGCAAGCTCAAATTCACCATGCCCAAGTTCACCGGTTCCAACGAGCCCGAGGAATATCTCTCTTGGGAACTCAAGGTCGACAAAATCTTCCGCATGCACAATTATAGCAATGAGAAGATGATGGCCATGGCATCCCTCGAGTTTGATGAGTATGCCAACCTTTGGTGGGAACAAGTCCAACTCGCCATGAAGCAAGAAGAGCCTCAATCGCCACTTGGCAAGATATGAAGGCTCATATGAGATCCCGCTTTGTTCCTTCACACTACACGCTGACCTCTTCAACAAGCTTCAAACGCTTAGTCAAGGGACAAAGACCGTGGAAGAGTACTTCAAGCAAATGGAGCTCAACATGATACGTGCCAACATTGAAGAGCGAGATGAGCAAACAATGGCACGCTTCCTCAATGGCTTGAACCATCCCATCAAACGCATCACCGAGTTCCAAAAGTACAACAACATGGTTGAGCTTGTGCACATCGCATCCAAGGCCGAGCGCCAAGTGCAAGAGGACATCAAGTACAACAAGCCAAAGACGTACTTCACCTACAAGCAAGCGCCAACCACAAATCCAACAACACCAAGTGGAAGCTCCCCAAGTACAACCAAGTTTCCCTTCAAGCCAACTATTCCCCAAGGAAAACAGCCCCCAAGTGGCAAACAAACACGGGATGATCAACCATTCAATGGTGAATGCTACAAGTGTGGAGGCAAAGGGCACAAGTCCAATGCATGTGGAAACAAAAAAGTTTTGTTCATCCATGACAACGGCGATGAAGAATACTTGAGTGAAGAAGAGTTTGATGCAAGGGTCAAGGAAGCCATGGCAAGGCAACACTTGGAAGAGGACCAAGAACTTCTTGTGTGTGTGAGCATGGCAAGTCCATCGCTTGTGGTCACAAGGGTCTTGACTACCCAAGCCAATGAAAATGAAGACCAACGCGAACATCTTCCAAACTCGTGCGGCATCAATGGGAAGTCCATCAAAGTTGTCATCGATGGAGGAAGTTGCCACAACCTCGCAAGCAGGAATTGTGTGAGAAACTCAACCTCACCCTTCACCCACATAGACACCCCTACCATATCCAATGGCTAAGTGACCAAGGATCCGTCAAGATCAAGCACACCGTCTCGGTGACGTTCTCCATTGGACACTACAAGGACACGGTGGAATGTGACGTGGTTCCAATGACGGTTTGTCACATGTTGCTCGGAAGGCCGTGGCAATATGACAAGTGTGCTTTGCATAATGGTCACTCAAACACCTACACTTTCAAATGGCTTGATAAAACTTGTGTATTGCAACCAATGACTCCTAGCCAAATAATTGCGGACAATGCAAAGGCTTTAGCGGGCGCACTACTAAAAAAACACCTTGTGAGAAGAGTGGTGAGCGAGAACCACACCATAGTGAGTGAGAGCTACAAGCCAAACTCGAGGAAAAACTAAGAGTGTTCTTCTTGCCACCAAAAGTGAGATGAGAGAAGTGAGGAACAACCCATCCATCTTGCACTACGTCCTCGTATGCAAGGGACTAAGCAAGGAACTAATGACTTGACAAATATTCCTCCTTCTTTGATGGCTGTTTTGCAGGAATTCCAAGATGTATTTCCAGAAGCTTCCTCATGGCCTTCCTCCTCTTCGTGGAATCGAGCACCGATCGACCTCATACCCGGCACCACTACCAAACTGCTGCGTATCGCACAAACCCGGAAGAGACGAAGGAGATCGAACGCCAAATCAACCAACTCGTCTCCAAAGGTTTGATCCAAGTAAGCACTAGCCCAAGCGCGGTTCCCGTGATCCTAGTCCCGAAAACGGATGATACGTTGCGGTTATGCATGGACTGCCGTCCAATCAATGCTATCACCGTGCGTTATCGACATCCTATACCACGTCTTGATGACATGCTTGATGAGTTATGTGGAGCCACTATATTTTCGAAAATTGATCTTCGTAGTGGCTACCATCAAATTCGCATGGCGGAAGGTGATGAGTGGAAAACCGCCTTCAAGACCAAGCTTGGTCTCTATGAATGGTTGGTTATGCCTTTTGGCTTATCCAATGCCCCATCTACCTTCATGCGCCTCATGAACCATATTTTGCGAACCCTCATTGGAAAGAGTGTAGTTGTTTATTTTGCTGACATTCTTGTCTATAGCAAGTCACTAGAGGAGCATGTTACTCATGTTAAGGAGGTCTTACAAATCCTTCGTCATGAAAAGCTTTATGCTAACCTCCCCAAGTGCACTTTTGCAAGAGACAAGCTGATTTTCCTTGGTTTTGTTGTGTCTTCCAATGGCATTGAAGTTGATGTCTCAAAAGTCAAGGACATACGAGATTGGCCCACCCCTATAAATGTTAGTGAACTTCGTAGTTTTCATGGGTTGGCTGGCTTTCTGGTCGCTTTGTGAAAGTTTTTTCCACAATTGCTTGCCCCCTCAACGAATTGACCAAGAAGAATGTCACGTTCGTTTGGGGAAAAGCACAACAAAAGGCTTTTGATGAGCTCAAAAAGAGGCTCACCGAAGCACCACTTCTTGCTTTACCGGATTTTACAAAAACCTTTGAGATTGAATGCGACGCTAGTGGTATTGGCATTGGTGGCGTCCTTATGCAAAGTGGGCGTCCTATTGCTTACCATAGTGAGAAACTTGATGGCGCACGCCTCAATTGTCCAATTTATGACAAAGAACTTTTTGCCTTGGTTTGTGTTCTTCAAGTGTGGCAACACTATCTTTGGCCCAAAGAATTTATCATCCATTCAGACCATGAGTCGTTGAAGTATCTTAAGGGCCAAGCCAACTTGAGTAAAAGGCACGCAAAGTGGGTTGAGTTTATGGAGTCTTTTCCTTACATTGTCAAATACAAGAACGGCAAAGAAAATGTGGTAGCGGACGCCTTGTCTCGCAAAAACACAAGCCTTCTTACACGACTCGAAGTCAATGTCTTGGGTCTTGAGGACATCAAATCTTTGTACGCGTCCGATTCTTTCTTTGGACCAATCTTTGCACAATGTTCAATAGACAAAGGGATTGACGATTTCTATTTGCACAAGGGTTTTCTTTTCAAACAAAACAAGCTTTGCATTCCGAAATCGTCTCTCCAACTTTTGCTTCTTCAAGAGTCCCATGGTGGAGGCCTTATGGGTCACTTTGGCCGTGACAAGACATATGACATGCTCTCAACTCACTACTTTTGGCCAAAGATGAAGCGCGACGTTGATGTGGACATCCCTACTATTGATACAACCGTTGTACCTACAGCAACACACATACAAGGACCCATCACAAGATCTCGTGCCAAACAACTTAACTATCAGGTACTTTCGTTTCTTGGAACTATTCCTTACATACATGAGAATATGATGCTGCCTAAGTCAGATACATTTCTTACTCTTAGGAATGATGGACCAAGCATGGATGAGAGGGACAAGCATTGGAGCATGGCCATGCATGGAGATGGCAGCAAGCATGTGATGATCCAAGAGAAGGCCACGGATGAAGATTTCAGAACTTTGAGGCCACCGTAATGGAGAAAGAAGGCTTGGACGAAATATTCAAGATCAATACTTTACTGGCGTCCATAGCATAATATGGTGTCGACACCTTTATTTTGGGCCAGCCCATGTAATTTTCGCAGGTTTTAGTTAGTTAGCCACTTTTAGAGTCCGTATTTGAGGAAAAGGACTTTTAGGGTTGGATTCGCCACCACTTCCTTGGCTGGCGAAACCCCACCTTTTCGCCTTAAATACGCCCATAGCCGAACCTTTAGACTCGGATTTTGTTTAGACATTGTTAGCCATAGTCGCAACTTCGCCAAGGCTCGGCGTCGCAGAGGCCTCTTGTACCGCACCTATTCAGGATCCCACCTCTTTCAATAAAGTTTTCCTCTTAATCCGCAATATCTTGATTGCAATATTGGTTCTTACTTGTTCTCGATTTGGTAGGAATTAAGACCCTCGTGGTCGCCGATCGTGTTCACGCAGGATCGGTAACCTCCGTGAGATTGGCCTAGCGATTGCATTGGCGCTCGTGCTCGCGCGTGTAGTCGGATCAAGCCGAACTCCACCAAATCGAATATCACCATCTCATCGAAAGATCGGACACCTTTGCCCTATCAAGTGGTATCAGAGTTCAAGTTGCTAGGTGAGATTTTACCGTTTTCGTAGATTAGATCTGTTTTACCTATAACCCACGAAAAAGCCAAAAACATGCTTAGAGTTTAGATCCATCCCATAACCAATCTACTCGCATTATCTTTTCGCTTTTTGCATTGTTGAATTTGTGTCTACATCGTCGCGTCGAGTTGCTTGGTCTTAGTGTCTCGTCCTTAGAGTTTCGAGTTCGATCATACTAGTCACCGCCACACTGCCGATCACCGCCATATACCCCGCCACCATATCCGCCGCCATATACCCCGCCACCATAAAACCCTAATACTCGCCACCGCCTTCCTACCGCGACCACGGATCCGATCGGTTTTTACGTAGTGCGAGTCCGAGTAGAGTTCTTTTTCCTCGTTATTTCTTTTGACTTTCCTTCTTTGTTATTTCCGTGTTCACTCAAGTCCGTGTCGAGCTAAGAGTCCGTCGTAAGTCCGTATGAGAGCAAAAAAAAAAAAAAAAAATTTAGGCTATACTATTTTTCGACCGGATCACTTTTCTCCATCGGCCGTTATAGCGATATTTTTTGGCGCTGCGCTTTCGAGCAAAATAAAAATTTGAAAAAATTTTTGGGGCTAACCTCTTTTAGACCCGTAGATCGATTCTAGACACTCGCCATCATAGTGATTTTACGCATCTCGGATCGCTTTCGAGGTGCTATATCATCATACGATGCTTGTTGTGTCGCGTCGTGACATCGTTGGTGATCTAGGCTCGCGTCTCTAGTACGGTCTAGCCTAGGACCAGCCTGACCGTCGTTGAGCATTCTTTCAACTTTTGCATTCTGTTTTGATAATTGCTGACCCTTTGCTAAGCCTTCCCAGAGCTCCACAGATACTCTCCACGTGCGGTGTTTCGACTCTTAGTAATCGCTTGGTTCAATCTCTGGACCCATTGATCCTCGTGGTTGCACATCGCCTTTTCCTGCTGTTTGGTAAGAACTTGTAAGAGCTTAGTATATTGCTTGACGGATTACGCGTGACTCCCACCATTGTCCTGTAGTATATACCTGTGCTTTTTAAGGACTAACCATGACAGATACTTGGCGGAACCACCACCATGACGAGCGAAGAACTACATGCCCACTTCTCCGCTCACAGTGGTCACGGCGAAGACGTGGACACGCGCCTAGGGAGTTTGAGTTTGACACCAAGCTCACCAACGCCGTGGACAAGATCGATGGACTCGAAATCCTTCAACGCCAAGCTTGACGTTCGGTTCAAGGAGCTTGAACCGATTGCCGACCAAGCCGCACCCACATGGTGCGACGCATTCGATCACGGCTCGGACTGATGCGGCTACCGCCGCACCCAGCGGCTCTGCCGCGGCGTTCCTCGGACTTCGCCCGTACGCTGCTGCGACATTGGGGATGTACGACGGGTACTACTACGACCCGACGACGATCTTTGACGAGGAGGTTGAACAACCTCCACAGTACTGCTGGTCGTCCCGACATTACTACCGCAACGCCGCCATGCCGATGCGTAATGATGATGATCATGTTGCAAAGCTTAAATTAAATATTCCATCTTTTGAGGGTAAATATAATCTCGATGCATATCTTACATGGGAGATGGAAGTAGAACAACGTTTTGCATGCTTAAAATATCCCGAGAATATGCGTGTTAGTCTTTGCTACATGTGAATTTACTAAATTTGCTTCCCTTTGGTGTCGAGTATTGTCGTTTAAATCCTACTACTATTCCTAGTACTTGGACTGCTTTAAAAACTGCTATGCGTGTTCGTTTTGTACCTCCCACTTATCAACGTGATTTACTAAAGAATCTGACACGCTTAGAGCAAGGGAAAAATTCTGTAGAAGAGTATTATCAGGAATTGCAAACGGGGATGGTTAGGTGTGGTCTTGTAGAATCTAATGAACAAATGCTTGCACGTTTCTTTGGTGGATTAAACAAGGACATTCAACACATATTAGATTATAAGGAATATAATTCTATCACTCGTTTGTTTCATCTTGCTTGCAAAGCTGAACGTGAAGTGCAGGATCGCCAAACACCATGGAGGAGGACTAATAATTCTGGTCGCATCCACTTGGACATCCCGACAATCAGCCTCCTCGTGATTCGCCTCCGCCTACTACCACATCCAAGGCCACCACAAGATTTCCATTTGCTCCACCATCATCCAATGCTCCCTCGTAGTGCATCTTCTATGGCTTCCACGGGTAAGACTAAGGATATACAATGCCGCAAGTCTTTGGGTTTTGGTCATATTGAGAGAGTGCACAACACAACGTGTGATGATGGTGCGAGAAGATGGTGAATACGATTCCGCGATGGTGACTTGATGAAGATACACTAGCCCTTATTTCGCCGAGATGGAGACAATTCGATGATGACGAGCCGAGGTAATGGGAGCTGAAGCTGCTGATCAATACAAGAGTTTAATTACACAACGTGTGTTGAGTGTGCAATTGAGCAAATGAGCAAGATCAACGCCACAACCTGTTCCAAACACGTGGTGTTGTCAAGGAAAGAGCTATACGGATCATCATTGATGGAGGGAGTTGTAATAATGGCCGGTGTTGACATGGTAGAGAAGCTTGCGCTTCCAACAAGACAACGCCCACATTCATACTACATCCAATGGTTTGAGAGTTCTCGAAGATCAAGGTAACAAGAACGATGCAGCGTGCATTTTACTATTGGTACATATTCTGATTTTGTTGATTGTGATGTTGTACCTATGCAAGCTTGTTCTTTGTTACTTGGTAGACCTTGGCAATTTGATAGAGAATCATTCATAATGGCAAAACTAATCACTATTCTCTTATGCATGATGGAAAGAAAATTGGTCTAAAACCTATGACTCGAACAGATTTTAAAAGATGATCTTGCTAGAGCTAGTAGAGCTAAACGAGGAGAAAAATAAAAGTGAGAATCAGATTGTTGCAGATTTTCTACCACCAAAGAACACTAAATCGATTCTACACATGCTCTGAAATTCGTTTGAAGAGTCCATGTATGCTTGCAAATAAAATTGATATTGCTGAACTAGATGTAAACAATACTCAATGTTATGCAATTGTCGCAAAGAGGTTTTGTTTTCATTTGAGGATATGCCTCCTTCTTTGCCACCCATTGCTAACCTTTTGCAGGAATATGAGGACGTATTTCATTTGAGTTGCCACGGACTACCTCCTATTAGAGGAATTGAGCATCAAATTGATCTAATTCCTGGTGCCACGTTACCCAACCGCGCCATATAGAACCAATCCGGAGGAGACAAAGGAGATACAACGCCAAATTCAGGAACTACTCGGCAGAGATCATATTCGTGAGTCCCTTAGCCCTTGTCTTGTTCCTATTATTTTGGTGCCTAAGAAAGATGGTTCTTGGCGCATGTGTCTTGATTGTAGAGCTATCAATAATATTACTATTCGATATCGTCATCCTATTCCACGTTTAGATGACATGCTTGATGAATTGAGTGGCTCTACCATGTTTTCTAAAGTTGATTTGCGTAGTGGTTACCACCAGTTCGTATGAAATTAGGAGATGAATGGAAAACGCATTTAAAACTAAGTTCGGTTTATATGAGTGGTTAGTAATGCCGTTTGGTTTAACTAATGCACCTAGCACTTTCATGAGATTAATGAACGAAGTTTTACGTGCTTTCATTGGACGTTTGTGGTAGTCTACTTTGATGATATTCGATTTATAGCAAATCTTTAGAGGAACATTTGGACCATTTACGTCTTTGTTTTCAATGCTTTACGTGATGCACGTTTGTTTGGTAACCTTGAGAAGTGCACCTTTTGCACCAATCGAGTTGCGTTTCTTGGCTATGTTGTTACATCACGGTATTGAAGTGGATCCACCAAGATTGAAGCTATTGAGAATTGGCCGCAGACCAAGACGGTCACACAAGTGAGGAGTTTTCTTGGCCTCATTGGTTTTTATAGGCGCTTTGTCAAAGACTTTGGATCAATTGCCGCATTGAATGAGCTTACCAAGAAGGATGTGCCCTTTGTTTGGGCGATGCACAACAACAGGCTTCGTCATATTGAAAGATAAGCTAACACATGCTCCTTACTACAACTTCGATTTTACTAAGACTTTTGAGCTTGAATGTGATGCTAGTGGAATTGGTTTGGGAGGGTGTTATTACAAGAGGGAAAACTGTTGCATATTTTAGTGAGAAATTGAGTGGGGCTAGTCTGAACTATTCTACTTATGATAAAGAATTATATCGTTGGTTCGGACATTAGAAACTTGGCAACATTATCTATGGCCTAAGGAATTTGTTATTCATTCGATCATGAATCTTTGAAGCATATTCGTAGTCAAGCTAAGTTGAATCGTCGTCATGCAAAGTGGGTTGAATTTATTGAGTCTTTTCCTTATGTTATCAAACACAAAAGGGTAAAGATAATATTATTCTTGATGCTTTGTCACGCCGTTATGCTTTGTTATCTCAACTTGACTTCAAAATATTTGGATTGGAAACTATTAAAGAACAATATGTGCATGATCTTTGAATTTAAAGATGTGTTGCGAATTGTAGAGATGGTAGAACTTGGAACAAGTTCGTCTTCAATGATGGATTTGTGTTCGTGCTAACAAACTATGCATTCGAGATAGCTCGTTAGTCTTTTGTTATTACAGGAGGCGCATGGAGGAGGATTGATGGGACACTTTGGTGTCAAGAAGGCGGAGGATGTTCTTCTGCACACTTCTTTGGCCACGTGTCGTCGAGATGTTGAGAGATTTGTGGCACTTGCACTACTTGTCAAAAGCTAAGTCTCGCCTTAATCCACATGGTTTATATATGCCTCTTCCTGTTCCTAGTGTTCCTTGGGAGGATATTTCTATGGACTTTGTTTTGGGATTGCCACGAACACGAGAAGGGAGGATAGTATTTTTGTTGTTGTGGATCGGTTCTCTAAGATGGCACACTTTATTCCTTGTCATAAAACGGATGATCTTGCACATATTGCTGATTTGTTCTTTCGTGAAATTGTTCGTTTGCATGGTGTGCCAAATACTATTGTCTCGATCGTGATACTAAATTTCTTAGCCACTTTTGGAGATGTTTATGGGCTAAGTTGGGGACTAAATTGCTCTTTAGTACTACATGTCATCCCCAAACCGATGGTCAAATGAAGTAGTAAATAGAACTTTGTCTACTATGTTACGGGCTGTTTTAAAGAAGAACTTAAAATTGTGGGAAGAGTGTTTACCTCATATAGAATTTGCTTATAATCGTTCATTGCATTCTACCACAAAGATGTGCCCATTTGAGATTGTGTATGGTTTTGTTCCTCGTGCACCTATTGATTTATTGCCTTTACCTTCTTGATTGCAACATAATTTGGATGCTACACAACGCTTGAAATGATATTAAACTTGCATAAGACTACTAAAGATAACATTGAACACATTAATGCTAAGTATAAACTTGTTGGGGATAAAGGGAGAAAGCATGTTGTGTTTGATGTTGGCGATCTTGTTTGGTTACATTTGCGTAAAGATCGTTTTCTGATTCGCAAGTCTAAGTTAATGCCACGTGCTCTTTGGTCCCTTTAAGGTGTTAGAAAGAATCAATGATAATGCATATAAACTTGAGTTGCTGCAGACTTTGGTGCAGTTAGTCCTACATTTAACATTGCAGATTTGAAGCCTTACTTTGGTG
The DNA here is from genome assembly GCA_030063025.1 of Avena longiglumis. Taxonomy (NCBI): domain Eukaryota; kingdom Viridiplantae; phylum Streptophyta; class Magnoliopsida; order Poales; family Poaceae; genus Avena; species Avena longiglumis. The sequence continues at coordinate 290,314,644 of CP125979.1, forward strand.
AGGAAGATGAGATTGCGTCGAGGGCGACTTCAATTCAAGAAGGGAGCATGATGTGGACATCCCTACTATTGATACAACCGTTGTACCTACAAAACACACATACAAGGACCCATCACAAGATCTCGTGCCAAACAACTTAACTATCGTACTTTCGTTTCTTGGAACTATTCCTTACATACATGAGAATATGATGCTGCCTAAGTCGATACATTTCTTACTCTTAGGAATGATGGACCAAGCATGGATGAGAGGACAAGCATTGGAGCATGGCCATGCATGGAGATGGCAACAAGCATGTGATGATCCAAGAGAAGGCCACGGATGAAGATTTGAACTTTGAGGCCACCGTAATGGAGAAAAGAAGGCTTGGACGAAATATTCAAGATCAATACTTTACTTAATTCGTCCATAGCATAATATGGTGTGCGACACCTTTATTTTGGGCCAGGCCCATGTAATTTTCAGGTTTTTAGTTAGCCACTTTTTAGAGTCCGTATTTGAGGAAAAGGACTTTTAGGGTTGGATTCGCCACCACTTCCTTGGCTGGCGAAACCCCACCTTAAATACGCCCCATAGCCGAACCTTTAGACTCGGATTTTGTTTAGACATTAAGTTAGCCATAGTCGCAACTTCGCCAAGGCTCGAGCGTCATGAGGCCTCTTGTACCGCACCTATTCAGGATCCCACCTCTTTCAATAAAGTTTTCCTCTTAATCCGCAATATCTTGATTGCAATATTGGTTCTTACTTGTTCTCGATTTGGTAGGAATTAAGACCCTCATTGGTCGGTTGATCGTGTTCACGCAGGATCGGTAACCTCCAGGAGATTGGCCTAGCGATTGCATTGGCGCTCGTGCTCGCACGTGTAGTCGGATCGTCAAGCCCGAACTCCACCAAATCGATTATCGCCATCTCATCGAAAGATCGGACACCTTTGCCCTATCAAGCGACGTGGAGCGCCACGTTCAACGATGCACTACATGTATCCAAGCTAAGTCCAAGTCCAACCCCTTTGGTCTTTATATGCCATTGCCTATTCCTCATGCACCTTGGTCGGACATTAGCATGGACTTTGTGTTAGGCTTGCCTAGATCGAAACATGGTCATGATTCCATATTTGTAGTGGTGGATCGCTTTTCGAAAATGGCACATTTCATTCCGTGCCATAAGACCGATGATAATTCACATGTGGCAAATTTGTTTTCGGAAATAATTGGCTACAGTGCCAAGAACAATCGTCTCCGACCGTGACGTAAAATTCATGAGCTACTGGAAGACCCTCATGGCCAAGCTCGGCATCAAGCTCCTCTTCTCGTCCGCCTCGCATCCTCAAACCGATGGACAAACCGAGGTCAATCAAGTCTTGGCACACTTCTCGGTGTTGATAAAGAAGAACCTTAAATACGTTGAGGAATGCATTCCACACGCCGAGTTCGCCTACAACCGCGCCAAGCACTCCACCACCATGAGGAGCCCGTTCATGATCGTCTATGGCTTCGAGCCTCTCACCGCGCTCGATATCCTTCCACTTCCACTTCATGAACGTACAAATATGGATGTTGCCAAGCGTGCCCAAGCAATGATGAAACTCCATGACGACACACGAGCTACTATCGAGCAACAAGTCCTTCGCCAAGCATCAAGGCTAAACAAGACCAAGAAAGAGATGATCTTTGATGAGGGCGACCTTGTATGGATACACTTGAGTAAAGAGCGCTTCCCCAAGGAACGCCGAGTCCAAACTAAAGCCACGAGGCGATGGACCATTCAAGGTGCTAAAGAGGATCAACAACAACGCCTATGTGATCGATATACCAACATCGAAGTATCTTGTGAGCTCGACATTTAATGTCAAGGACCTCTCACCCTACCATGGCGAAGAGGACGTTCTGACGATTGAAGAGTCGAGGACGACTCTTTCCCAAGGGGGGGAGCTGATGCAGCCCGTCCTACGACCGCTACTACATCTACTCCCACGAGCTACCCAAGCGGACCCATGACTCGCGCCCGAGCCAAACTCCTCCAAACTAAGGTGAACTCGCTCCTCTCCTTGTGTGACTTCGACACACCCTTGGATGGCTTGCTACTTCACACGCAAACTCATGCATCATCAGTGCGAAGAAGCCACCGATCGCCAGACATAGCGGTACTCGGTTGGAGCAGCCGTACTACCGCTCAAGCGGTCTACCGCCTCCCCACCGCCGCCACAGACGCCCACTCCACGCCTCGAAGCCAGCGGTACTACGGTCCCAACAGTACTACCGGTGGCCGGTACTACCGCGCCCTCCTACCGCTCGCCACTGACGCCTCCGACGGAAGCCCCAGGCCCTCAAGCGGTACTACCGCTCTGGAAGCGGTACTACCGGTGACCACCGGTACTACCGGTTGCCGGACCGGTACTACCGGTCCTGCCAGACCCTGATCGCTTCAGTTCGGCCCTGTGCCTTGTAACCCAACTTATAATTTATCTTTTCATTCCGAAACTACCCCTGTTATGTGGCTGGACTATATATAGCCCCCACCCTCTATTGTAAGCACTTAGACTTGGATAATAATAGATATTAAGGAAACCCTTTGAGGACTTATATCTATTGGTCTCATGCTCCTACCAAGGAGCACCGGATTATCCACCCACCTCTTGGATCTTGCTTAAGTGCGTTCAAGTTGTACAAGGCCTTGGGTTCTCGGTGTCTCACCCCCAAGTCGTCAAGATCTCACCAAGCACCTCATCCCCCGTTGTTGGCGAGGAGAGCGAGCTTCGCCCAACACCGATCCTAGGGATTATGTTGGACCGGTTGCCACCGGCGTGAGGAGTAGGCGTGTATCGTGTTTGGTGTGTGTGTGTGTGTGTTCGTGGTTTTCATCGCCTTCCTCGATTTCATCCCCCGACCACCTCGTTCCCCTCGTTTCTCGTGGAATTCGTGAAAGATCGGGCCAACCCCAGGGTTACCCCATAACATTACCGATCATGCGTGAACACGATTAGCCTGACCAGCGAGGGTCTTAATTCCTACCTGAAATCGAGAACAAGTAAGAACCAATATTGCAATCAAGATATTGCGGATTAAGAGGAAAGCTTTATTGAAGAGGTGGGATCCTGAATAGGTGTGAAGTACAAGAGGCCTCTGCGACGCTCGAGCCTTGGCGAAGTTGCGACTATGGCTAACTTAATGTCTAAACAAAATCCGAGTCTAGAGGTTCGGCTATGGGCGATTTAAGGCGAAAAGGTGGGGTTCGGCCAGCCATGGAAGTGGTGGCGAATCCAACCCTAAAAGTCCTTTTCCCTCAAATACGGACTCTAAAAAGTGGCTAATTAAAATCCTGCGATGAAAATTACATGGGCCTGGCCCAAAATAAAGGTGTCATGACACCATATTAAGCTATGGACGAATTCGTAAAGTATTGATCTTGAATATTTCGTCCAAGCCTTCTTTCTTCATTATGGTGGCCTCCAAGTTCTGAAATCTTCATCTGTGGCCTTCTCTTGGTTCATCACATGCTTGCTGCCATCTCCATGCATGACCATGCTCCAATGCTTGTCCCTCTCATCCATGCTTGGTCCATCATTCCTAAGAGTAAGAAATATATCTGATTTAGGCAGCATCATATTCTCATGTATGTGAGGAATAGTTCCAAGAAACAAAAGTACCTGATAGTTAAGTTGTTTGGCACGACGTCTTGTGATGGGTCCTTGTATGTGTGTTGCTGTAGGTACAATGGTTGTATCAATAGTAGGGATGTCCACATCACTTGGACGAAATATTCAAGATCAATACTTTACGAATTCGTCCATAGCTTAATATGGTGCTGCGACACCTTTTATTTTGGGCCAGGCCCATGTAATTTTCGCAGGATTTTAATTAGCCACTTTTTTAGAGTCCGTATTTGAGGGGGAAAGGACTTTTAGGGTTGGATTCTGCCGCCACTTCCATGGCTGGCCGAAACCCCACCTTTTCGCCCTTAAATACGCCCCATAGCCGAACCTCTAGACTCGGATTTTGTTTATACATTAAGTTATCCATAGTCGCAACTTCGCCAAGGCTCGAGCGTCGCAAAGGCCTCTTATACTTCGCACCTATTCAGAATCCCACCTCTTCAATAAAGCTTTCCTCTTAATCCGCAATATCTTGATTGCAATATTGGTTCTTACTTGTTCTCGATTTCAGGTAGGAATTAAGACCCTCGCTGGTCAGGCTGATCGTGTTCACGCAGGATCGGTAACCTCCAGGAGATTGGCCTAGCGATTGCATTGGCGCTCGTGCTCGCACGTGTAGTCGGATTGTCAAGCCCGAACTCCACCAAATCGATTATCGCCATCTCATCGAAAGATCGGACACCTTTGCCCTATCAGCCTTGCTCTTGCTCGCTCTCTTGCTTAGAAGCTTTGGACTCTCTTTAGCTATTGGTATCTTTTCTTTGTTTCTTTTGCTTAGAAGCTCTTTTTTTTGTACATTATGGAGTCAATTTTGTTATTGCCTCTATATCATGACTATGCAAGAGCAAGCGCACAATGCTTCGGCAAACATAGGAGGGCTACTCTCGATAGGTTAGGTAACACACACGGGAAGAAGGGGGTTAACAATGGTTGTGCAAGTTATACCTTTTGGTGATGTTGAACTTGCAAACGTTGGTGAAGGGATGGTTCGAGTTCCGCGGTGTCGATGTCGAGCACGAGGTGTTGTTGGCGTTGCGGAAGCTTGTTAGTTGATAGACACTCGGGCGAAACACAAACACACAAAGGAAATTATTCGGAAAAAAAGGAAAAGGGGTCAAAAAATTTATCAGGGCCGGAGACTCCGGTCTGGTCCCAGCACGACGAACAACTCAAGTTCGTGAGTGGAAATTCGGCCCTTTAACCCTCAAATCCAGAAAATTTCGACCAAATTGGGCTAGGAAACGCAGGGCAAAGGTAGACCAAATCCAAGGACAACTTTCTAATGGATCAAAACCACAATTAACTCACCAAATCAAGATATCGATCCAAAAGCAAATTGGGGCTAAAATTTTAGGTATTTTTTAATTTATGGTGGATATGTGGGAACGAAGTCAAATCCGTGGCAACCAAAGGCTCTGATACCAGTTGATATGGGATCCCTTTTGGGATTGACCCTAGGGTGGCCCGATCTTCACGGATTTAATGCGGGGAGTGAGGGGATATCCGATGAACACGATGAACGCAACACAAACGCAAGGTAAAGATACAAACACATGCAAACACAACCCGATTCGATTTGCTCCCGTTGGCTCGAACAACCAATCCAATAGAATCCTCGGCGAGAGACCGTTAGGTAGAATCACCAAAGGAGAGATCGGCAAGCGGATGATAGAATCCAAATCAAAGGAGAGAGTAGCAACCAAGTAGAATCCCAAGGGGAGAGACCTAGCACTACTAGAATCCTTGATGAGGAGAGACCAAACACTTGAGGAGGGTCTTGACGACTTGGAGACGAACAACCGAACTCCAAGGCCTTGTACAACTCATAGATTAACTATAGAGAGGGGTTCCCATCTAGGGTTAGGCACAAGCCTTTATTCATCATCAACTCTAGGGTTTCAAGGAGGGGGTGGGGGATTATATATAGGCCAGCCACGAGCTAAGGGTAAAACAGGCATAAATGGGAAGTTCTGGGCGTTACATGGGCCAGGCCTAACCCGAGGCGCGCAGGCCCGATTCACTTGGTCCGGAGACTCCGGTGTGCTGGCCGGAGACTCCGGTCTGGACCGGAGACTCCGGTCAATCTCCGGTGTCGTCTCCGGAGGGGCCTTATGACTGTCCTCGGCGCTGGTTTGGGGGTCGGTCTAGAGATGGACCGGAGACTCCAGTGTGGTAGACCGGAGACTCTAGTCTGGACCGGAGACTCCGATCAAGCTTCAGCAGCTTCTTGCGTCTTCTGTTCCAGGCCTCTTGCTTGGGGGTCTTGATCACTGGGGTCCTCTTGTCATCTCCTCTTGGTGTCATGGTCATGGTCCTGGTCATAGCATTGGCACGTGTCTCAAGTAGGATTCCATTCACATGATAGCCAAAGGAGGGTGAGGTATGGAATGAGTTTACCTTTGAGGGTGTGGTTGATGTAGCATGGTGTGGACCAATGGTGAATACCATGTGTTGGGCTGCAACACAAGAGCTACTCGTGTGTGAGCTTGACGCAAGTCCATCGCTTGTGGTCACAAGGGTCTTATCTACTCAAATCAATGAGAATGAAGACCAACGATCAAACATCTTCCAAACTCGTGCCGGTATCAATGGGAAGTCCATCAAAGTTGTCATCGATGGAGGAAGTTGCCACAATCTCGCAAGCACGGAATTGTGTGAGAAGCTCAACCTCACCCTCCATCCGCATAAACACCCCTACCATATACAATGGCTAAGTGACCAAGGATCCGTCAAGATCAAGCACACCGTCTCGGTAACATTCTCAATTGGACCCTACAAGGACACGGTGGAATGTGACGTGGTCCCAATGACGGTTTGCCATATGTTGCTAGGAAGGTGGCAATTTGATAAGCGTGCTTTGCATAATGGTCACTCAAACACTTATACCTTCAAATGGCTTGACAAAACTTGTGTGTTGCAACCAATGGCTCCTAGCCAAATAATTGCGGACAATGCAAAGGCTTTAGCGAGGGCGCAATACACAAAACCTTCTTGTGAGAAGAGTGGTGAGCGAGAGAACCACGCTAGTGAGTGAGTGCCACAAGCCAAACTCGAGTGGAAAAACTAAGAGTGTTCTTCTTGCCACCAAAAGTGAGATGAGAGAAGTGAGGAACAACCCATCCATTTTGCACTATGTCCTTGTATGCAAGGGACTAGCGCAAGGAACTAATGACTTGACAAATGTTCCTCCTTCTTTGATGGCTGTTTTGCTGGAATTCCAAGATGTATTTCCCGAAGAGCTTCCTCATGGACTACCTCCTCTTCGTGGAATCGAGCACCGCATCGACCTCATACCCGGCGCCGCACTCCCAAACCGCGCCGCGTATCGCACGAACCCGGAAGAGACGAAGGAGATAGAACGACAAATCAACCAACTCGTCTCCAAAGGTTTGATCCAAGTAAGCACTAGTCCAAGCGCGGTTCCCGTGATTCTAGTCCCAAAAACGGATGATACGTTGCGGTTATGCATGGACTGCCGTCCAATCAATGCTATCACCGTGCGTTATCGACATCCTATACCGCGTCTTGATGACATGCTTGATGAGTTATGTGGAGCCACTATATTTTCGAAAATTGATCTTCGTAGTGGTTACCATCAAATTCGCATGGCCGAAGGCGATGAGTGGAAAACCGCCTTCAAGACCAAGCTTGGTCTCTATGAATGGTTGGTTATGCCCTTTGGCTTATCCAATGCCCCATCTACCTTCATGCGCCTCATGAACCATATTTTGCGATCTCTCATTGGAAAGAGTGTAGTTGTTTACTTTGATGACATCCTTGTCTATAGCAAGTCACTAGAGGAGCATGTTACTCATGTTAAGGAGGTCCTTCAAATCCTTCGTCATGAAAAGCTTTATGCTAATCTCCCAAAGTGCACTTTTGCAAAACACAAGCTGATTTTCCTTGGTTTTGTTGTGTCTTCTAATGGCATAGAAGTGGATGTATCAAAAGTCAAGGACATACGAGATTGGCCCATCCCAACAAATGTTAGTGAACTTCGTAGTTTTCATGGGTTGGCTGGCTTTTACCGTCGCTTTGTGAAAGATTTTTCTACAATTGCTTGCCCCCTCAACGAATTGACCAAGAAAAATGTCACGTTTGTTTCGGGAAAAGCACAACAAAAGGCTTTTGATGAGCTCAAAAAGAGGCTCACGGAAGCACCACTTCTTGCATTGCCGGATTTCACAAAAACATTTGAGATTGAATGTGACGCTAGTGGTATTGGCATTGGGGGTGTCCTTATGCAAAATGGGCGTCCTATTGCTTACCATAGTGAGAAACTTGATGGTGCACGCCTCAATTATCCTATTTATGACAAAGAACTTTTTGCCTTGGTTCGAGTTCTTCAAGTGTGGCAACACTATCTTTGGCCCAAAGAATTTATCATCCATTCCGACCATGAGTCGTTGAAGTATCTTAAGGGCCAAGCCAACTTGAGTAAAAGACACGCAAAATGGGTTGAGTTTATGGAGTCTTTTCCTTACATTGTCAAATACAAGAAGGGCAAAAAGAAATGTGGTAGCGACGCCTTGTCTCATAAAAACACAAGCCTTCTTACACGACTCAAGTCAATGTCTTGGGTCTTGATGAATCAAATATTTGTGCGTCCACCTTTCTTTGGACTAATATTTGCACAATGTTCCGTGACAAAGGGATTGATGATTTCTATTTGCATAAGGGTTTTCTTTTCAAACAAAACAAGCTTTGCATTCAAATCGTCTCTCCAAATTTTGCTTCTTCAAGAGTCCCATGGTGGAGGCCTTATGGGCCACTTTGGCGTGACAAGACACGACATGCTCTCCACTCACTACTTTTGGCCAAAGATGAAGCGCAAGCGTGGGCGCCACGTCCAACGATGCACTACATGTATCCAAGCTAAGTCTAAGTCCAACCCTTTTGGTCTTTATATGCCATTGCCTATTCCTCATGCACCTTGGTGACATTAGCATGGACTTTGTGTTAGGCTTGCCTAGATCTAAGCATGGTCATGATTCCATTTTTGTAGTAGTGGATCGTTTTCCAAAATGGCACATTTCATCGTGCCATAAGACCGATGATGCTTCACATGTAGCAAATTTGTTTTCAGGGAAATAATTGCCACTACGGTGTGCCAAGGACAATCGTCTCCGACCGCGACGTAAAATTCATGAGCTACTTCTGGAAGACACTCATGGCCAAGCTCGGCATCAAGCTCCTCTTCTCGTCCGCCTCGCATCCTCAAACCGATGGACAAACCGAGGTCGTCAATCAAAGTCTTGGCACACTCCTCGGTGTTGATAAAGAAGAACCTTAAAGGGGAGGAATGCATTCCACGCCGAAGTTCGCCTACAACCGCGCCAAGCACGCCACCACCATGAGGAGCCCGTTCATGATCGCTTCACGGCTTGATCCTCTCACCGCGCTCGATATCCTTCCACTCCCACTTCATGAACGTGCCAATATGGACGTTGCCAAGCGCGCCCACACAATGAAGAAACTCCATGATGACACACGAGCTACTATCGAGCAACAAGTCCTTCGCCAAGCATCAAGCCTAAACAAGAATAAGAAAGAGATAATCTTCCAAGAGGGCGACCTTGTGTGGATACACTTAAGTAAAGACCGCTTCCCCAAGGAACGCGACTCCAAGCTAAAGCCTAGAGGAGATGGACCATTCAAAGTGCTCAAGCGAATCAACAACAACGCTTATGTCATCGATATCCCAACTTCCAAGTATCTTGTGAGCTCGACATTCAATGTCAAGGACCTCTCACCCTACCATGGAGAAGAGGAAGTTGAGCCGGTTGAAGAGTCAAGGACGACTCTTTCCCAAGGGGGGGGAGCTGATGCAGCCCGTCCGACGACCGCTTCTACATCTACTCCCACAAGCTTCCCAAGTGGACCCATGACTCGCGCCCGAGCCAAACTCCTTCAAGCTAAGGTGAACTCGCTCCTCTCCATGTGTGACTTCAATACACCCTTGGATGGCTTGCTATTTCATTCCCATACCTTGTGCATCATCAGGTACGAAGAGAAGAACCCATGGACGGAGGAGCACCAAGAAGAGACCAAATGCTCTCATGCCAATGATACTCTGGGACACAGCGGATTACTAAACGCTACCGCCAACGAAGGTCCCAGCTGCCCAAACGCTCTCGTCTCAAAGAAGACTACTGCCCCAGCTCGGTACTACCGGGCTATGGTACTACCGCCTCCGGCTACCGCCCCCAATAGAAGGCCCCAGCGCAAGTCCCAGGACGACAAGCGGAACTACCGGTCCAGGAACCGGTACTACCGCATGACCGGTACTACCGGACCCGCCAGGCGGTACTACCGCCCGAGACAGAGACTTTTACGTGATATTTCGGCCCAGCGCCTTGTAACCCTCTCCATATTTCGCTATTTATCCCCAAACTACCCCTGTTTTTGTGGCTGGACTATATATAGCCCCCACCATCCATTGTAAACCCTAGACTTGGATAATAATAGATATTAAGGAAACCCTTTGAGGACTTATATCTATTGGTCTCATGCTCCTACCAAGGAGCACCGAATTATCCACCCACCTCTTGGATCTTGCTTAAGTGCGTTCAAGTTGTACAAGGCCTTGGGTTCTCGGTGTCTCGCCCCCAAGTCGTCAAGATCTCACCAAGCACCTCATCCCCCGTTGTTGGCGTGGAGAGCGAGCTTCACCCAACACCGATCCTAGGGATTATGTTGGACCGGTTGCCACCGGCGTGAGGAGTAGGCGTGTATCGTGTTTTGGTGTGTGTGTGTTCGTGGTTTTCATCGCCTTCATCGATTCATCCCCCGACCACCTCGTTCCCCTCGTTTCTCGTGGAATTCGTGAAAGATCGAGCCAACCCCAAGGTTACCCCCATAACAATGGAGGACACAGAGAACTTCATCGAGTTTGATGGCTCCTCCACGAGCCATGAAGAATTCCTCCACCGCGTGGAGATGGAAGCCTACTACGCCAAGCAAGAGGAGGCGCATCATCAAGAATCCATGACCTTCAAGGCCAAGCGTGCCACACCAAAGGGCACCACCTACTTCGATTGTTATGGGGTAACCCCTTGGGGTGGCCCGATCTTTCACGAATCTCCACGGAAGCGAGGGAAAGCGGGGAGAGGGAATAAAACCACGAACACGCACACAAATCACGATACACGCCGATAACTCACGCCGGTGGCAACCGTCCAACGAATCCCTAGGATCGTGTTGGACGGCTCTCTCCACGACCAACAACGGGGGCGAGATGCTTGGTGAGATCTTGATGACTTGGGGGCGAGAAACCGAGAACACAAGGCCTTGTACAACTTGAACGCACTAGGCAAGATCCAAGAGGTTGTGGATAATAGGGTGCCCCTTGGTAGGAGCATGAGACCAATAGATGAAAGATCCACAAAGGGGTGTCCTTAATCTATTATTATCCAAGTCTAGGGTTTACAATAGAGGGTGGGGGCTATTTATAGGCCAGCCACATAAACATGGGTAGTTGGCACATCCCAAATTTTAGATTTGGTCTTGCATATCATTCATAACATTGCATCATATCTTTCCATGCAAAACCGTCGAGTAGAAAGGTTCGGCGAAACGCTATCTTCAAAACCCTACTTTACTTCGCTACGAGGTTCCTGCGGGAAGCTTTAGAAGGCCTTGCGACAACCACCCACAGAGGTTCGAGTTTCGCGCAAGCCGTTCGCGTCTTGTTGTCTTGGCGTTATCGCATGCACACGCAAGCCTGGCAGCGTTATTGCTTGCACGCTTACGCGCTTGGCGCCATCTTGTGCGCACATTATTCTCTCGCTCGTAGTTGACCTTGTCTATACACGCGGAGAAACCTCGACGCCGGAACCGATCGTCACCGCCGTCCGAACTTCCGCACCTTCCGGAGTCCGCTTTTCGCCATCCGCTTTCGGTAAGACATCGCCCACCGGATCTCGGATCATTTGCTTAGATCGTTCGTTGACTGGTCAACATCGAGCGTTGACTAGTCGACGCCTTGATCGCCGGTCGTGACAAGTTGACGATCAAGCAGTCTGATTGGGTCAATTTCGTTAATCCCTTTAGTTGGCAGATTTCAGTAGAATCTTGTAAATTGCGTAGAAATTAAACCGCTTGGCCAAATTGCAAATAAAATATGTACGGGTTCAGTGAGTCGTGTAGAATCTTGTTGTACCTTTGGTTCAGACTTTTACTGTCAGGTTTAGTACAGTTTAATCAAACTAGTTAGAGGCCTTTTTGGAGTAATAAATTCATAGAAAAAGATCCGTAGTTCCAAAAATCTCGTGTGATTTGTCCCTGAACTCGTATGAACGAGGGGAATCTCATCCTGAATTAAAAAGGTAGGCTTACAGTAAAAACTTCTGCAGTATTTGTCTAATGGCTTCCTGCAGTGTTTTATTTACTCGGGGAGTTTTATAATTCCTTTTTGAGTAATTCCAATTGGTACTGTTTCTAATCAGCGAAGCCCCTACTATAGATTTTCCCAAGATTTTACAAACAGTATACTACCGGTAGTGAATTATTTAAGTTCTAGCTCTAGTTTGGAGCATTACTTTTGTCTAATAGTTTCCATAGCGCTAAAACTATTTTCCATGCATGCAATCGGTAATGTTATGTTATAGGATGTTGTGGTGCAGCTGTAGCACCTAATTCACTTGTCGTTCTTGTATTTCATGCATCATATTTGTTGCATATGCTTGTGCATTGTTTGTTTATGAATGCAATTGTATCGTGTAGATTGTGTTGAGTGCAACGCTTGCTCGTGTGAGGATTGTGCTCCAGACATCTACAACCAAGGCAAGTAGATGCTACTTTGTTCATGATATCGTCCTACTATTTTCAATGCATTGTCGTGTATTTTGTAGTTGCATGTGTAGGATGATACTATCGCTATGCTATGTCCTATTATGTGGTAGGACCCTCCTTGTAGATGAAACACCGTTGGTAGATGTGCTTAGCCATGCTTTGTTGAACGAGGGCTGGGTTACATCATTGGTACTTGTTTTCTCAAAGTATTGGTTTGTGAAAACTAAAACAACTTAATCAATGAACCCCCTGGGTGTGATGGTATTGATAAATTTTGGTGGTTTCATTGCGGAAAGGCACCCAGGTATCAAGAGAGAATGATTGGCTTCTTTATTGTGTATCTTACGTGTACAACCATGTGCCAATAATGGAATGGGCGGTTGGTTGGACTTAGTAGGTTGTGGTAACTCGAACCCGCGTATCCAGAGATGTAGAATTTTGGTAGGTTGGACCGGTGCGCGTCGGGATTGAGGAGCTACTTCCCGAACAGTCTCTTCTTGGACTTCTCCCTATCATCACCCAAAATGAGAGTGATGGTACGAGCTGGGCTGGCCAAGTCACATGGGTAAAGTGTACTAACCTCTGCAGAGTGTATAATCTAATCGATTAGCCGTGTCCCCGGTTATGGACATCTGAGTTGCTTGATATTGATTCCATGACATGTTTCTCGCTCATTCTAATTTAGTAATTGTTTTAATCTTGTTGGGTTAACTTAATTGGGTTCTTTTCAAAGAAAATTGAAAACTATTTATGAAAGTAGGACAAATGTATTTGCAAATGCAAGCCAGACACAGCTCCACTTGCCGAATATGCATGTAGATGTTAGTACTATTGTCTCCATTACTAGCTCTACTTGCCATACATTCCATGTATTGACCCTTCGGGGCTGCTACGTTTCATGTTGCAGGTTATTCCGATTCTGATTGATCGTTATAGGCCACGGTACTCCATTCGGCACTTGTTCACTTGTGGGCAATTTGAAGAATGGAGGATTTACTTGTTATGTTGCTACCTGAATAATTTGAGCAAGCTTTATGCTAAGCTTTTATTGTAATAATGGTACTCTGGATCTTTGTAGATCACGATACACGGTTATTTTGCTATGTTATCTATCTTACTCTATTGTGGGCCAATGAACCGATCCAGGGATTGGCATGTCACATAGAGGCCACGGTCTTTTCAGAACCAGGGTGTTACAGGATGGTATCAGAGCCCGTGTGTTGAGTGTAGGATCGTGACCTAGGATTGGATTAGGAAGCCATAGAATTATTAAGCCTATTTTAACTCTGTCTTTCCTCTTTTGCCTTTCACCTCGTAAAATTCTTACCATATGCTATTCTCACACTTTCCTCTTTTACTTGATAGATGGGAGACGTCAGGACTAAGTATGTCACCATGGAGTCACCAAGACCCTTTGGAAGGCAGTTAGCTCAGCTCTCTCAGTCATTGGGATTGCCACTGCCTATGTTCAAGGGAAGAAGGCTGTACACCTATGGATATGGAGAGGATGCATGGGAGATCACTACCTTCATATTCAGAGATGGCGCCTTGCCAAACCCCGCGCACTTGGTCTACACCAAGATATACCTGCTGGCCAGGGACTTGGAATCAACTTGGCCGTACATGAAGCCTGTCTCCGGTGCCACTATGTCCGACACCTCCTGCAGATTCACCCTACCGTGACTATGGAAGGCGTGATGAAGATGGGAACATTGTGGTTACCCAGGCGACAGAACAACATGCCGCCCGTCGGAGGCACATAGAGGACATGGAAAGAGAATGGAGATCTAGCGAGAAGGTGAGGATGTTGAAGGAGATTGCAGACTTTACTAGCAATGGAATGGTGGTCCAAGGACGGAGATTAACACTTTGCATGAAGCTGTGGGAGTTCGGAGATGCCCGATAGCCGAGATGAGACCATAGCACATCTTCATGGCACTATGCAAGAGAATACCCGAACATACAACGGTTGCAAGGGACCGAGAACGGGACCAAACCATTGAAGCTATGACCGCCCAGATTGCCGCTCTCCAAGCACAGCTGAATCCACCCTCTGATGATGACAATGGAGATGATGTTAACAATGGGGATGATGATGACAGTGGAGACGATGATAATGATGAGGACGAGGATGACGATGATGGAGACGATGATGGTGGAGGAGATGAAGCTGTTGCTGTTGCAGCTGAGGATGAAGAAGAAAAGGAGGATCCAGAGGAGGTGGAGTTTGAGGTTTCAAGTGATGGTTCAGGAGAGGTGTACACTCCGCCGCCATGGTTGTACCGCGAGCCGAAGCGCCAACGCATGACCGCAAGAACCTACCTCAACCTCTTCAAGAAATAGATAGAAGTCCACCAATTAGTCCTCGTTAGGTGAATTCGTTAGGATTAGTCTCGATCGTTGTGAAACTTAGTTCGTGTTAGTTTAAGAGTGACTAGTTGCTTATTTGTGTACTCCAATATCCCAGGAATTATTTGTGCGAATTTCAATGAAAGAGTTATGGCAATTTGGTTGCTATCTGTGTTATTTTCGCTGCAGTTTTTCTGCTGATATAGCAGTACTGCGCGATTTTTCATATTTTTCTGGTAACTCGGAAAAATCTGAAAAAATTGGGCTGATGCGAAACTCTCTGTGCTATATGCACAAAAATCAGCTAAATTTTCTGACGAGTTTAAGTCAGGCGGAAAAATTCGTGAACGCTATTTGGACTGCTCGGCGATTCTCGTTTTGGTTGTGTAGTTGATCTATTGTTTGGTTAACCATTGCCAGCTCTTGCAAAACTATTTCAGTAGGTATATGCTGCTAGGATAACACCTAGGATGTTGCTGGATCGCTTGTTTGTTGATGTGTTGCTTGCTTGTGATTGTCTGCTATTGTTTGATCATAAGCATGGGTAGAATCCTATTATCATAGTTGATTCTTTCTAAAACTTACCTATGCTGAACCGCAGATGCCTCCCCGCCTCCAACCCACTGAGATGGAGCAGCTCATGGCAGCTCAGGCACAGCTGACCCAAGTGATGGCCCAGTTCATGGCAAACCAGAACAACAACAATGGAAACAATCAGCCTTAGGGAGATGCTCTCACCAGATTTCTGAGGTTAAGGCCAGCTAAGTTCTCTACTACAACGGAACCAATGGTTGCTCTCGAATGGTTGCGTTCAGTCAACAAGTATCTAGTAACTGTCGGATGCACTGGTGCTGAGAAGGTGAGTTTTGCCGCTCACCTACTGGAGGGACCAGCCGCTTCTTGGTGGGACACATTTCAGATCACCCACCCGCTGGATACCGTGACTTGGGCTATGTTTGAGGAAGGTTTTAGGACCAACCACGTGTCTTCAGGAGTTCTGAGCCTGAAGAGGAAGGAGTTCCGCAACTTGCGCCAAACCAATCGCACTGTGGCCGAGTACATTGAGGAGTTCAACAACCTGTCCCGTTATGCACCTGAGGATGTTGACACTGATGCAAAAAGGAGGGAGAGATTTCTGGATGGCCTCAGTGACGAGCTTTCAGTACAGCTACTTGTGGTTTACTGCCCCACTTTCCAGGAGCTTATGGACAAGGCCAGGATCTTGGAAGGGAAGCACAAGCAGGTGGAGAACCGCAAGAGAAAGAGCAATACTCATCACTCTGGTTCACACCACAAGTCTCGCACTTCATATGATGGATACTCCAAGCATGGAGGAAGTGACCATGGGAGCCATGACCGCCGGATGGACATCGTCATGACAACCATAGGAGCCACCACAACCACAAGGGAGGACACTCTCACCACTCTGGAGGGCACGGTGGACATGACCGCAAGTGATCTCAACCGTGAAGAAGGATCTGAGTGAGGTGGCGTGCTTCAAGTGCAAGCGGAAGGGACACTATCTCGACAACTGTCAGAAGAGGAAAGGATGAAGCCAACCAACGGCGAGAAGGCCACGTGAACCACATGAATGTGGAGGAGATTCTAGATGAGCCTGACCTTGTGATTGGTAAGTTCCCAATCAACACTTACCTGCACTTATACTTTTCGACACTTGGTGCATCGCATTCATTCATATCAAGGGCATTTGTGGATAAGTATAAGTTACCTCGAGTCTATGAAAGGGTCTATTAGAGTGAGTTCACCGGAGGAGATATGATAGCTAGCGGGATGCCGCGATTTAACTGTGAGGATTGGAACACACAACTTCATTGCACATTTGGTAGTGTTGGATTCACAGGATTAGATGTCATTCGGTATGGATTGGATGTCTATGCATGGGGACATAGATTGTGCACAATGAAATGTTTCACTCAAAACCCCGGATGGTAAGAGGATTAGATTCAAGTCGTTGCACGACCGAGAAGGTGTAAGTTGAATTCTCTTAAGGGGTTAGCATGGATCTTGTACCGGTGATTAAGGATTACCCAAGCGTGTTTTCGGAAGAACTGCCAGAATGCCACCGACGGAAGTAGAGTTTTACCGACCGATGCCGAACAGGACCTATAGCAAAGAAACCATATAAGATGGATGTGGATAAGTGAAGGAACGAAGAAGCAATTGAAGGAGCGTTGGAAAAGGGATTCATTCACCTAGTGCGTCATGGGGTGCGCCTGCATTTGTGGAGAAGAAAGACAGCACCAAGAGATTAGTGGTAGACTATCGTCATTGAATGAAGTAACCATCAAGAACAAGTACCCTCTCGAACATAAATGATTTGTTTGATCAATTGGAAGGAGCAAAGGTGTTGAGAAGATTGATCTGCGATCGCTACTTCAATTGAAGATCCGGAGGAGGACGTGCAAAAACCGCCTTCACCACTAGGTATGGTTTATATGAGTATACGTTATGTCTTTTGACTAACGAATGCCTCGACATACTTCATGACCATGATGAACAAGGTATTTATGGAGTATTTGGACAAGTTCGTGGTGGTGTTTATTGATGACATACTGATATATTCCAAGGATGATGCCGAGCATGAGAAGCATCTGCGACTGATCATGGAGAAGCCGAGGAACACAATTTTGTATGCCAAATTCAGCAAGTGTGAATTCGCTTAACAACGTTGGATTTCTTGGACACGTAGTGTCGGGAGAGAAGGAATTGTTGATCCAAACAAAGTGACTGCGAATCGAGTGGGAAGCACCCAAGAATGCTGGAGAGATTCGAAGCTTTTTGGGACTTGCTGGTTATTACAGGAGGTTCATCGAAAACTTTTCCAAGATTGCTAAGACGATGACTGAACTTTTGAAGAAGGAGAGGAAGTTTGAATGGTCAGACGTATGTGAAGCTAGCTTTCAGGAACCGAAGCGCCGACTAGTGACCGCGCCTGTTCTGTGTTTACCAGATCTTCAGAAGGATTTCCAAGCGTACTGTGATGCTTCACGACAGGGACTTGGGAGTGTGCTGATGCAAGATGGGAGAGTAGTGTCATATGCCTCGCGACAACTCAAGCACCATGAGCGGAATTACCCCACACATGACTTAGAGTTAGCATCAGTGGTTCATGCGCTCAAGGTATGGAGGCATTACTTAATGGGAAAGCACTGTGATGTGTACACCGACCACAAGAGCCTGAAGTACATATTCACGTAGAAGGAACTGAACATGAGACAAAGGAGATAGTTGGAGCTTATCAAGGACTATGATATGAATCTACAGTACCACCCAGGAAAGGCCAATGTAGTAGCGGATGCTCTGAGCCGGAAGGTTTATGCCAATGGATTGACAATTGGTGAATTGCTTGAGGACTTGTGCAAGCAATTCAAGGACCTTAGACTGGAGGTTGTATCTGAAGGATATTTGGCTACAATGGAAGTCCAACCGACGCTATAGGACAGGATCATAAAGGCTGAGGTAGGAGACAAGGAAATAGAGGAGATAAAGGAAAAGATGAAGGAGAATCGGGAAAAGGATATTCGCGAGGATGAGCATGGTACCTTGTGGTATGGAGATCGCTTATGTGTGCCCAGCGACCCGGAGATAAGGGATTTGATTCTGCAGGAGGCTCATAACTCGCCATACTCCATACATCCGGGCAACACAAAGATGTATATGGATCTGAAGAGCAGATTTTGGTGGAACAACATGAAGGGAGATATCGCCAAGCATATTGCCCTATATGATGTATGTAGCCGAGTGAAGGCAGAACACCAGGCAGGCTTTACAGCCATTGCCGTCTTGGATTGGAAGTGGGATAGAGTGGGAATGGATTTTATCACAGGATTGCCCAGGACCAGGTCAGGATATGACTCTATTTGGGTAGTGGTCGACCATTTAACCAAGGTAGCCCACTTTATACCGGTAAAGACGACCTATACGAGTGCAAAGTTGGCCAAGATTTACATGGACAAGATTGTGTGCCTACACGGAGTTCCCAAGAGTATCGTATCTGATAGAGGCACCCAATTTACCTCACACTTCTGGCGCCAGCTGCACGAGTCACTTGGTACTAGGTTGGAGTTTAGCACAGCGTTTCACCCACAGACTGATGGACAGACCAAGAGGGTGAATCATATTTTGGAAGACATGCTGAGAGCTTGCGCTTTGGCTCATGGTTCTAGTTGGGATGAGAATTTGCCGTATGCGGAGTTTTCCTACAACAACAGCTATCAAACCAGCATCAAGACATCACCGTTCGATGTGCTATATGGGAAACGGTGCCGGACACCATTGCTATGGGATGGAGTAGGAGAACGTCAGTTGTTTGGACCTGATTTGATCAAGGATGCTGAGGAGAAGGTCGTCTTGATTAGGGATAGGCTGAAGGTAGCACAATCAAGGCAGAAGAGCTACGCTGACGCCAAGCGCAAGGAAGTGGTATATGAGATAGGTGATAGAGCATACCTCAGAGTATCGCCGCTTCGTGGAATCAAGAGATTTGGTATTAAGGGTAAGCTGGCACCTCGATTTATTGGACCGTATCGGGTCTTAGCATGCAAAGGAGAAGTTGCCTATCAGTTGGAGTTGCCAGAGGCTCTGTCCGCTGTTCACAATGTGTTCCACGTGTCCTAGCTGAAGAAGTGCCATCCAGAGATGGTGGAGACACCATTGAGAGACACTGTACCACTAGAGGAGGTTCAGCTTGAGAATGATTTGACCTATGAGGAGAAACCGGTCAAGATTCTGGAGACAGCAGAAAGGACTACCCGTACCAAGACTATCAAGTTTTGCAAAGTACAGTGGAGCCACCACACCGAAGAGGAAGCCACTTGGGAGCGTGAGGATGACATCCGAGAGGACTACCCGCACCTATTTGCTAGCCGCGCCGAATCTCGAGGACGAGATTCATCTTAAGGGGGTTAGTCTTGTCACATCCCAAATTTTAGATTGGTCTTGCATATCATTCATAGCATTGCATCATATCTTTCCATGCAAAACCGTCGAGTAGAAAGGTTCGGCGAAACGCTATCTTTAAAACCCTACTTTGCTTCGCTACGAGGTTCCTGCGGGAAGCTTTAGAAGGCCTTGCGACAACCACCCCTGTAGGTTCGAGTTTTCGCGCAAACTTCGACTGAAGGTTGTTCTCGACGATCTGAACCCAGGGCGCGAATCGCTCCAATCGGAGTTCGTATGCAAAAGACTCGGACGTTTTAGTAAACCGCGGAAACGGTCCGAAAATCTGACCGATTCGAATTGAGTCCAGCTGCGACCGAATCTGTTTAGAACTCGCGTCTTGGACTATTTAAAGAGGCCCCACCGACCTCGATTTCCGTGCCCCAACTCCCGCGATCCCGCCGCCTCACTGCTGCCGCCGCCCGCTCGCCGCCTCAACCCGCGAGCTCACCGCCTCGCCGCCGCGCCGCCGCCACCGCCACCGCGCATCCTCGCCGCTGCCGCGCCGCCGCCGCCGCCGCTAGCCGCGCTGCGTTCGCCGCCGCCGGCGCCATCCCTACCGCCCGCAGCCGCCATGCGCCGCCACCGCGCCACGCGCGCGACACCGCCGCTACGCCGCCAAGCCGCCAGCCTCGTTGCGCGTGCCGCTGCGGGCGTTATCGCATGCACCACACGAAGCGCAGCTGCGTTATTGCCTTACGCTTACGCACTTGCACGCCATCTTGTGCGCGCATTATTTCTCTCGGACCCGTAGTTGACCTTGTCTATACGCGCAGAGAAACCTCGACGGGAACCGATCGTCACCGTCGTCCGGAACTTCGCCGCCTTCCGAGTCTGTTTCCATCCGCTTCCAGAAGACGGCAGCCGTCGCCGATCTCGGATCAGCGGCTTAGATCGTTCGTTGATCGTCAACATCGGTGCGTTGACTAGTCGACGCCCAGCGCCGGCCAGTCAGCAGACGAGTTGACCAGTCAAACAGACACAGTTGACTGGGTCAATTTCGTTAATCCCTTTAGTTGGGAGATTTCGGTAGAATTTTGTAAATTGCGTAGAAATTAAACCGCTTGGCCAAAAATTGCAAATAAAATATGTACGGGTTCAGTGAGTCGTGTAGAATCTCGCTGTACCTTTGGTTCAGACTTTTACTGTCAGGTTTAGCACAATTTAATCAAACTAGTTAGAGGCCATTTTGGAGTAATAAATTCGTAGAAAAAGATCCGTAGCTCCAAAAATCACGTGTGATATGTCCCTGAACTCGTATGAACGAGGGGAATCTCATCGTGAATGAAAAAGGTAGGCTTACAGTAAAAACTTCTGCAGTATTTGTCTAATGGCTTCCTGCAGTGTTTTAATTACTCGGGGAGTTTTATAATTCCTTTTTGAGTAATTCCAATTGGTACTGTTTCTAATCAGCGAAGCCCCTACTGTAGATTTTTCCCAAGATTGTACAAACAGTATACTACCGGTAGTGAATTATTTAAGTTCTAGCTCTAGTTTGGAGCATTACTTTTGTCTAATAGTTTCCATAGCGCTAAAACTATTTTCCATGCATGCAATCGGTAGTGTTATGTTATAGGATGTTTTGGTGCAGCTGTAGCACCCAATTCACTTGTCGTTCTTGCATTTCATGCATCAAATTTGTTGCATATGCTTGTGCATTGTTTGTTTATGAATGCAATTGTATCGTGTAGATTGTGTTGAGTGCAACGCTTGCTCGTGTGAGGACTGTGCTCCAGACCGCTACAACCAAGGCAAGTAGATGCTACTTTGTTCATGATATCGTCCTACTATTTTCAATGCATTGTCGTGTATTTTGTAGTTGCATGTGTAGGATGATACTATCGCTATGCTATGTCCTATTATGTGGTAGGACCCTCCTTGTAGATGAAACACCGTTGGTAGATGTGCTTAGCCATGCTTTGTTGAACGAGGGCTGGGTTACATCATTGGTACTTGTTTTCTCAAAGTATTGGTTTGTGAAAACTAAAACAACTTAATCAATGAACCCCCTGGGTGTGATGGTATTGATAAATTTTGGTGGTTTCATTGCGGAAAGGCACCCAGGTATCAAGAGAGAATGATTGGCTTCTTTATTGTGTATCTTACGTGTACAACCATGTGCCAATAATGGAATGGGCGGTTGGTTGGACTTAGTAGGTTGTGGTAGCTCGAACCCGCGTATCCAGAGATGTAGAATTTTGGTAGGTTGGACCGGTGCGCGTCGGGATTGAGGATCTACTTCCCGAACAGTCTCTTCTTGGACTTCTCCCTATCATCACCCAAAATGAGAGTGATGGTACGAGCTGGGCTGGCCAAGTCACATGGGTAAAGTGTACTAACCTCTGCAGAGTGTATAATCTAATCGATTAGCCGTGTCCCCGGTTATGGACATCTGAGTTGCTTGATATTGATTCCATGACATGTTTCTCACTCATTCTAATTTCGTAATTGTTTTAATCTTGTTGGGTTAACTTAATTGGGTTCTTTTCAAAGAAAATTGAAAACTGTTTATGAAAGTAGGACAAATGTATTTGCAAATGCAAGGAACAGACTCCACTTGCCGAATATGCATGTAGATGTTAGTACTATTGTCTCCATTACTAGCTCTACTTGCCATACATTCCATGTATTGACCCTTCGGGGCTGCTACGTTTCATGTTGCAGGTTATTCCGATTCTGATTGATCGTTATAGGCCATGGTACTCCACTCGGCACTTGTTCACTTGTGGGAAATTTGAAGAATGGAGGATTTACTTGTTATGTTGCTACCTGAATAATTTGAGCTAGATTTATGCTAAGCTTTTATTGTAATAATGGTACTCTAGATCTTTGTAGATCACGATACACGGTTATTTTGCTCTGTTATCTATCTTACTCTATTGTGGGCCAATGAACCGATCCAGGGATTGTCATGTCATATAGAGGCCGCGGTCTTTTCAGAACCGGGGTGTTACAGTAGTTTAGGAACAAAATGGCGAAATATAGAGAGGGTTACAGGGCGTTGGGCCGACTTAACACGATCTGGTTCACGCACGTCCGGTAGCTACTCAGTACCGTCTCAACAGTAGTACCGGTCTCAACGGTAGTACCGCTTAGTAGTCTGAGCCACGGGACTTCCGTTGGCATCTTGATGGGAAGCGGTAGTAGGGCGGTAGTGCAT
This sequence comes from Avena longiglumis, assembly GCA_030063025.1. Classification (NCBI taxonomy): domain Eukaryota; kingdom Viridiplantae; phylum Streptophyta; class Magnoliopsida; order Poales; family Poaceae; genus Avena; species Avena longiglumis. The sequence goes on from CP125979.1 coordinate 290,337,559, forward strand.
GTCCAAGAGTACCGTTCCAGATCCGAGTAATACCGGAGGCAGAGTATTTGGCTCTGCGACGCACGGAGCGGAGTAGGTAGGTAGTGTCGCTGGGCGGTAGTACCGGACTCCAGATCCGGTAGTACCGCTGGAGACAGAGAGTATTTGGCTTCTTTCGCTGGTGCTCCTCCGTTCACTGGGTCCTTCTCTTCGTACCTGATGATGCACAAGGTATGCGTATGAAGTAGCATGCCATCCAAGGGTGTATCGAAGTCACACAAGGAAAGGAGCGATTTCACCTTAGCTTGTAGGAGTTTGGCTCGGGCGCGAGTCATGGGTCCACTTGGGGAGCTCGTGGGAGTAGATGTAGTAGCGTTCGTAGGACGGGTTGCATCAGCTCCCCCCTTGGGAAAGAGTCGTCCTCTACTCTTCAACCTTCTCAACTTCATCTTCTCCATGGTAGGGTGAGAGATCCTTGACATTGAATGTCGAGCTCACAAGATACTTTGATGTTGGGATATCGATGATGTAGGCGTTGTTGTTGATCCTCTTTAGCACTTTTAATGGTCCATCACCTCTTGGCTTGAGTTTGGAGTCGCGTTCCTTGAGGAAGCGGTCTTTACTTAAGTGTATCCGCACAAGGTCGTCTTCTTCAAAGATCATCTCTTTCTTATTCTTGTTTAGCCTTGATGCTTGGCGAAGGACTTGTTGCTCAATCGTAGCTCTTGTGTCTTCATGGAGTTTCTTCATTGTTTGGGCACGCTTGACAACGTCCATATTGGCACGTTCATGAAGCGGGAGTGGAAGGATATCGAGCGCGGTTGTAGGCGAACTCGGCGTGTGGAATACATTCCTACCAGTCTTTAAGGTTCTTCTTTATCAACACCCGGAGGAGTGTGCCAAGGCTTCGATTGACGACCTCGGTTTGTCCATCGGTTTGAGGATGCGAGGCGGACGAGAAGAGGAGTTTGATGCCGAGCTTGGCCATGAGAGTCTTCCAGAAGTAGCTCATGAATTTAACGTCACGGTCGGAGACGATTGTTCTTGGTACACCGTGTAGCCGAATTATTTCCCTGAAAAACAAATTTGCTACATGTGAAGCATCATCGGTCTTATGGCACGGAATGAAGTGTGCCATTTTTGAAAAGCGATCCACTACCACAAATATCGAATCATGTCCATGTTTAGATCTAGGCAAGCCTAACACAAAGTCCATGATAATGTCCGACCAAGGTGCATGAGGAATAGGCAATGGCATATAAAGACCAAAGGGGTTAGACTTAGACTTAGCTTGGATACATGTAGTGCATCGTTGGACGTGGCGCTCCACGTCGCGTTTCATCTTTGGCCAAAAGTAGTGAGTGGATAGCATGTCATATGTCTTTTCACGACCAAAGTGACCCATAAGTCCTCCACCATGGGACTCTTGAAGAAGCAAAATTTGGAGAGACGACTTAGGAATGCAAAGTTTGTTTTGTTTGAAAAGAAAACCCTTATGCAAATAGAAATCATCAATCCCTTTGTCTATTGAACATCTTGCAAAAATTGGTCCAAAGAAAGGGTCATACGTGTACAAAGATTTGATGTCATCAAGACCCAAGACATTTACTTCGAGCCGCGTAAGAAGGTTTGTGTTTTGCGAGACAAGGCGTCCGCTACCACATTTTCTTTGCCCTTCTTGTATTTGACAATGTAAGGAAAAGACTCCATGAACTCAACCCATTTGGCGTGCCTTTTACTCAAATTGGCTTGGCCCTTAAGATATTTCAACGACTCATGGTCGGAATGGATGATAAATTCTTTGGGCCAAAGATAGTGTTGCCACACTTGAAGGACACGAACCAAGGCAAAAAGCTCTTTGTCATAAATGGGGTAGTTTAGGCGTGCGCCATCGAGTTTCTCACTATGGTATGCAATGGGACGCCCATTTTGCATAAGGACGCCTCCAATGCCAATTCCACTAGCGTCACATTCAATCTCAAAGGTTTTTGTGAAATCCGGTAATGCAAGAAGTGGTGCTTCGGTGAGCCTCTTTTTGAGCTCATCAAAGTTTTTGTTGTGCTTTTCCCCAAACGAACGTGACATTTTTCTTGGTCAATTCGTTGAGGGGGCAAGCAATGGTAGAAAAGTCTTTCACAAAGCGACGGTAAAAGCCAGCCAACCCATGAAAACTACGAAGTTCACTAACATTGGTCCGTATGGGCCAATCTCGTATGTCCTTAAATTTTGAGACATCAACTTCAATGCCATTAGAAGACACAACAAAACCAAGGAAAATGAGTTTGTCTTTTGCAAAAGTGCACTTTGGGAGATTAGCATAAAGCTTTTCATGACGAAGGATTTGAAGGACCTCCTTAACATGAGTAACATGCTCCTCTAGTGACTTGCTATAGACAAGGATGTCATCAAAGTAAACAACGACACTCTTCCCAATGAGAGATCTCAAAATATGGTTCATGAGGCGCATGAAGGTAGATGGGGCATTTGATAAGCCAAAAGGCATAACCAACCATTCATAGAGACCAAGCTTGGTCTTGAAGGCGGTTTTCCACTCATCACCTTCGGCCATGCGAATTTGATGGTAACCACTACGAAGATCAATTTTCGAAAATATAGTGGCTCCACATAACTCATCAAGCATGTCATCAAGACGCGGTATAGGATGTCAATAACGCACGGTGATAGCATTGATTGGACGGCAGTCCATGCATAACCGCAACGTATCATCCGTTTTTGGAACCAGAATAACGGGGACCGCGCCTGGGCTAGTGCTTACTTGGATCAAACCTTTGGAGACGAGTTGGTTGATTTGTCGTTCTATCTCCTTCGTCTCTTCCGGGTTCGTGCGATACGCGGCGCGGTTTGGGAGTGGGGCGTCGGGTATGAGGTCGATGCGGTGCTCGATTCCACGAAGAGGAGGTAGGCCATGAGGAAGCTCTTCGGGAAATACATCGTGGAATTCCTGCAAAATAGCCATCAAAGAAGGAGGAACATTTGTCAAGTCATTAGTTCCTTGCGCTAGTCCCTTGCAAACAAGGACATAGTGCAAGATGGATGGGTTGTTCCGCACTTCTCTCATCTTACTTTTGGTGGCAAGAAGAACACTCTTAGTTTTTCCACTCGAGTTTGGCTTGTGGCACTCACTCACTATAGTGTGGGTCTCTCGCTCACCACTCTTCTCACAAGGTGTTTTTGTGTATTGCGCCCTCGCTAAAGCCTTTGCATTCTCCGCAATTATTTGGCTAGGAGTCATTGGTTGCAACACACAAGTTTTTTCAAGCCATTTGAAGGACAAGTGTTTGAGTGACCATCATGCAAAGCACGCTTGTCATATTGCCACGGCCTTCCTAGCAACATATGGCAAACCGTCATTGGGACCACGTCACATTCCACCGTGTCCTTGTAGGGTCCAATTGAGAACGTTACCGAGATGGTGTGCTTGATCTTGACGGATCCTTGGTCACTTAGCCATTGTATATGGTAGGGGTGTTTATGCGGATGGAGGGTGAGGTTGAGTTTCTCACACAATTCCGTGCTTGCAAGATTGTGGCAACTCGCTCCGTCGGTGACAACTTTGATGGACTTCCCATTGATACCATCACGAGTTTGGAAGATGTTTGATCGTTGGTCTTCACTCTCATTTACTTGAGTAGTTAAGACCCTTGTGACCACAAGCGATGGACTTGCGTCATGCTCACACACAAGTAGTTCTTGGTCCTCTTCCAAATGTTGCCTTGCCAATGCTTCCTTGACCCTTGCATCAAACTCATCTTCACTCAAGTATTCTTCGTCGCCATTGTCATGGATGAACAAAACTTTCTTGTTTCCACATGCGGCCGACTTGTGTCCTTTGCCTCCACACTTTTAGCACTCACCATTGAATGGTTGATCATCCCTTGTGTATTTGCCACTTGGGGGCTGTTTGCCTTGAGGAAGTGTTGGCTTGAAGGGAAGCTTTGTGGTACTTGATGAGCTTCCACTTGGTGTTGTTGGAGTATTGGTTGGTGCTTGCTTGTATGTGAAGTACGTCTTTGGCTTGTTGTACTTGATGTCCTCTTGCACTTGACGCTCGGCCTTTGATGCAATGTGCACAAGCTCAACCATGTTGTTGTACTTTTGGAACTCGGTGATGCGCTTGATTTGATGGTTCAAGCCATTGAGGAAGCGTGCCATTGTTTGTTCATCACGCTCTTCAATGTTGGCACGGATCATGTTGGGATCCATTTGCTTGAAGTACTCTTCCACGGTCTTTGTCCCTTGACTAAGCGTTTGAAGCTTGTTGAAGAGGTCACACGTGTAGTGAGAAGGAAAAAAGCGGGATCTCATATGGGCCTTCATATCTTGCCAAGTTGAGATTGGAGGCTCTTCTTTTGCTTCTCGAGCGAGTTGGACTTGTTCCCACCAAAGGTTCGCATACTCATCAAACTCGAGGGATGCCATGGCCATCATCTTCTCATTGCTATAGTTGTGCATGCGGAAGATCTTGTCAACCTTGAGTTCCCACGAGAGATATTATTCGGATTCATTGGAACCGGTGAACTTGGGAATGGTGAATTTGAGCTTGCCGAAAGTTTCTTCTCTATTGCGGTTCCGGTGGCGACGGTTGCCAATATTTGGGCCGTCATCATCATCCGAGCTCTCATGTCTTGCTTGGTGATGGTTGTGTTGCCCTTGCGGTTGTTGAGGTGCCGCGTTTGCTGGTGGAACTTGGTTTTGACGACGAGCTTGGGGAGCTTGCTCGTGTTGTTGGCGCGGTTGAGGACAAGGAGGAGGTTGCCGGTCCTCACGACGAGCTTGGGGAGCTTGCTCTTGTTCTTGTTGTGGTTGATGCCGAGGAGCATTGTCTTGCGCCATGTGGCGAGGAGGACGTCGAGCCGCATGCGCAATGGGCTGCTCTCTTTCTTCTTGATGTGGAGGAGGCTCATCATGATGATCATGTTGTCGGCGTTGTCGCTCATGTCCATGATGACGCCTTGGTGGATCGTCGAGTGCTTCACGCCGACGGTGATCTTGTTCGTCCACTTCGGATGCTTCACTTGTTGTTGAAAGAACATGTCGACGGCGATGGGCTTGGTGGTCCATGTGAGGTTGCTCTTGTTGAATCACAAGTGCCCTTGGTTGTGGCCGGTCCGCTTCATGTCTTGGAGGTCTTGCGGAGAGGTCACCATCATAGCTTGACGTTGCGGCGTGTCGCGGAGATGGTACCGCTTGAGAAGAGCACATGGATTGAAGGACGGGTCCATCCCAGTTCCTTGAAGCGTGACGGCGAGGTGCACTTGATTTACTTGAGGAGTGCCGAGATGAGCTTGAATCGCGCGAGCGTGGCCTTGCTAGCCCATCAATGAGGCGTTGAAGATTCTCATCCGTTGAGGCGAGGGCGCGACCAAGAGCTTCATTTTGATGACCGAGGTTGTGTTGCATGGCATGCATTTGGCCTCGGACTTCTTCGAAGAGGTTGTCGATGTTCTTGAATTCCACGCGGGCTTCGCTAAATTGTTCATCTTGGCGCCGCTCAAGAGCTTCGCAATAGTAGTTGAATTCTCCTCGGACCTTCCAATGATCCCACCTTGTCATGTATTGTGTGTCGTCCTCCGGAGGTGGTGGTGGTTGGGACGGTTTTCCATTCCTGTCCATGATGCAAAGCTGACAAGGGTTGTATATGGAGAAAAAGGGTGCGTAGAGTTATCATTTTACCTTACCTTGGAGATTATATCAAACCAATTGCCACACTAATGAGCGAACAATGTGCAAAGTGAAATGGCAAAGAAACTCACACACAATTATGCTACAACTCTCAAAAGCTTTTGGCGGAAGGTTAGGATTGTGGAAAACCAAACAAAACGATCCAAGCAAAAGGTTATTGTTCTAAGTGGTAAAGAACCAAAGATCAAAAGCAAAAGGATACGATCTACAAAAACACGGAAGAACACACACGTTGAAGAATAACGGGGTTAGCACGACTATGCAAATGAGCACAAAAGGTCCTAACGAAGACTACGCTCAGTTGTCGTGCCAATTCAAGGAGAGACCACAACTCGTTTGCCAAAAGAGGATAAGCAATAGATTGTGTGCACTTGCCTTGGTGTGCTCTTTCCTCTCTCTTTTTGGCTTACAAGCTTGGTATTCTCTTTGTATTGGGAGACTATGTATCTTTCTATTTTTTTTATTCTTTTCCTTTTTCTCCCTTTCTATGCTTCTATGTTAACTTTTGTATTTGGCCTCACACTCTCACTTTCCAAAGGCAAGTGCACAATGCTTAGACAAACACAAAATGAGTTGCTCTCATAGGATAGATACACACAAAGGAAGATATGGGGCTGTCAAAGTAGCGCAAGTTATATGTTTGGTATTGTTGACGACTTGCAACCGTTGGTGGGGGTGATGTTCGAGTGTCGCGGTGTCGTTGAGCGCGTGGTGACTTTGATGCGGAAGCTTTTGTTAAAATGGCGACAAACACGCAAAATACGAACATGGTAAAGAGGATAGTCAGCAAACGAAGTTGAGGCGTCAAAGAGAACAAGGAAATTGTCTGTGTCGCGCGGTAGTACCGCTTGATCTGACCGGTAAGGGCGGTAATCACTGCGACCGTAGTACCGCCGCACGTAACTTGAACGAGATCCATTGACAAAAACCTCAAATTCGTGGTAATCAATCGAAATTTGGGCTAGGAATGAAAAAGGCTATAGATCGACTCCAAAAGCAACAGATCTATGGACCAAAACCACGAAAAACTCACCAAATCCAAAGATCGATCTGAATGCAAATTGGGACTCTTTTTGGTGGGATTTTCGATTTTAAGGGGGATAGAAGAAAAATCTGGGGGAAATTCGTGATCAACCTTGCTCTTGATACCAATATGTTATGGGGTAACCCCTTGGGGTGGCCCGATCTTTCACGAATCTCCACGGAAAACGAGGGGAAAGCAGTGGACGGGGAGAGAGGGGAAGAAAACCACGGACACACGCACACAAATCACGATACACGCCGATAACTCACGCCGGTGGCAACCGGTCCAACATAATCCCTAGGATCGGTGTTGGGCGAAGCTCTCTCTCCACGACCAACAACGGGGGCAAGATGCTTGGTGAGATCTTGACGACTTGGGGGCGAGAAACCAAGAACCCAAGGCCTTGTACAACTTGAACGCACTAGGCAAGATCCAAGAGGTTTTGGATAATAGGGTGCCCCTTGGTAGGAGCATGAGACCAATAGATGAAATATCCACAAAGGGGTGTCCTTAATCTATTATTATCCAAGTCTAGGGTTTACAATAGAGGGTGGGGGCTATTTATAGGCCAGCCACATAAACAGGGGTAGTTTAGGAACAAAATGGAGAAATATAGAGAGGGTTACAGGTATTGGGCCGACTTAACACTATCTCGGTTCACGACGTCGGTAGTACTGGCCTAGCTACTGTAGTACCGGTCTCAACCAAGAGTACCGCTTCGGTCCGTAGTACCGCTTGCAGCCTGGACTTCCGTTGGCGTCTTGATGGGAAGCGGTAGTAGGGCCGTAGAGGTCTGTCGGTAGTACCGTTCCAGATCCGTAGTACCGGAGGCAGAGAGTATTTGGCTTCACATGGCGTCGTAGGGAGCGGTAGTAGGGGTGGTAGTGCCATGGTAGTACCGGCCAGATCCGTAGTACCACCGAGAGAGAGTATTTGGCTTCTTTCGCTGGTGCTCCTCCGTTCACTGGTTCCGTCTCTTCGTACCTGATAACGCACAAGGTACGCGTATGAAGTAGCAGGCCATCCAAGGGTGTATCGAAGTTACACAAGGAAAGGAGCGAGTTCACCTTAGCTTGTAGGAGTTTGGCTCGGGCTCGAGTCATGGGTCCACTTGGGGAGCTCGTGGGAGTAGATGTAGTAGCGTTCGTAGGACGGGCTGCATCATCGATGATCCACCTCCAAGGCGACAAGCGCCACCATCGACAAGGCATCAAGTGCCACCACCTAGATGGCATCAAGCTCCACCATCTCCAAGGCGCCAAGCTCCATCACCTCCAAGGCACCAAGCTCCAACTCCTATCCAAACAAGAGTGGCGTCCAAACATCATATGCATCAAGAGGCGCCAAGAAACAAGACTCTTCATCGACAAACATCCTCTCATGAGCATCGCCACCATAAAGAGGATACAAGACATCGTCAAAGGCATCTTCGCCACCAAGACGTAGAATTCATGATGAGCACCAACCATAATGCTCAATCAAGCTCAAGAAGGCACCACAAGCACAAGAAGAGTGCCAAGGCAAATGATCACCGTCGTGAGCGTCATGTGGATGACCAAGTGCTTCACCAACATCAATCATCGGCAAGGTATGCCAATGACCTCCGTCGACACCATCATAGGGCACCTTCAACTACGCGTGCCACCACCACAATGGCACCTAGAGCAAGCCTTCCTCCACGCCATCAAGCTTCAACGCCTACGCTTGACTTCCACGACCTCGCCAACGAGGAAAATGTAGAGCTCTACTTCGCCAAGTTGGATAGCATGAGCCTACCTCCATCACTACTATGAGATGGCCACAAGACGGTCGAGCATGGGATTTTCCCTTCGACTAAGGAGGCGGGCGATGATGCCCATCTTGTGTTGTGCTAGGTTCCATGGAGGAAGACGCCCGAAGCCATGAAGCAATGATGCCTCAATTGGAAAAGATGTACATGGTGCACAAAGATGATGCTACGCCATGGCTACATTCTGAAAACGAAGTCGTCCACAAGGAGGCCACTACTTCCACAACACCCACTTCATATGAGAGGTATGACCAAGGTAACAATAAGGGTGTTGATGATGCCATGATCCCACTAGTGGACATGATGAATTGTGAGGATATGCATGTTATGGATGATACTTGTGACATTACTTATGCTTCATCCATATTCCCATGTGATGCTTTGCCTTTGCATAATATTGATCATGTGGAATTGTTTGATTGCAATATCATTGTCATAAACATGCCATGCTATGCATCTTGTGTGTATCCTCCAATTGCTTTGGACATGCTTTGTCATGTTAGTCATTCAATTTCTCATGTTGCTTGCAATAAGTTGAATAATTGTTCTATCAATTGTTTTGCTTGCAACAATACTTTTCACATGGATTATAACGAGATAGCCCCCATAGCTTTCTCAATTTTTGGAGATTTTGATGATTGCCATGATAAGCATGTTCCCCACTTGCATACTCACCATGCACCATTTTCATACTTGATTGACATTAATAGTGATGTGCACAAGAAGAGATACGTCATGATGGATGATGTGTATCTCTACCATGCACACACGTTCTTCCTTTTACATATGATGTGTTTAGGTACTCGCACTATCATGTCAACCTCGGTTGAGCACGAATTGAAAAAAATAGCTCTTGAGAGCATCCCACAAGTGAGTTCAAGATCGAACCCAGCTCTGATACCTTTTGCATGCTTTGCATCTTTCATGTTGGCAAATTGCTCTTTCATATGGTTTGATTGCAAGAATGTTAATGGTATTATCTCCCCTTGTGACATTCATGTTTCTTCGCATCTAGATAATGATGTTTTGTGTGTTGCAACAAAAATGTTGAACATTTTCTCTTTCCGATGTTTTGGGTGCAACCACAATTCCATTAAGAGCATGTATTGTCATGAGAGCTTCCAAGAATCTCGTCTTGTTGTTGCAACAAACATAAGGACCACTTGCTCTTTCATTTGGTTTCTTTGCAAACACGTTACTTTGGCTTCCGCTTGGGATACTCATTTTCCCATGATATTTGCTTTCGATGATTTGTGTGTGACATCCAACATGTCGAACAATTTCTCTTTCCAATGGTTGGTTGGCACACATAATGATGTTGTTTTGGATATTCCTCCTTTTGTGTTTTTGCCAAATTCTCCTATTCTTGCATCAAAGATGTTGTTTGAAATTTGGATCAAATGCTTTGAGTGCCCCACTACTATGTTATATGGAGTTTTTGAGTTTCCACATTTGGATGATGTTCAAACGATTTTCATGCACATTGGCCATGCATATGCATCCCATTTGCTATACTTGAGTTGTGCTAATCGTGTTGTGAACAAGAATGGACATGCCACAAATGACATGCTCCTCTATCACACACAAACATATGTTGCTTGGTCTTTGTTGTGTGACGGTACAAGTGCATACACGTCAACCTCTATGGACTATATGTTGACAAGAAGAACCGAAGAGAGTTACCTATGGCTACCCTTCATCGAGCTATCTCTACAAGCTAAGGTGACTTCCTTCTACTTGAGGACTCATGCTATAATCTTCGTGAATTGGCTACGCTTTGAGTGTTGCTTTGCTTTTGTTGTGAGCTTTGTAGGCTTCAAGGAAGGTGAAGGAACATTGAAGTGTTGTCAAGTCAATCTTCCCGAGGACGACTATATGGTGATGTGCACAAGAAGAGATACGTCATGATGGATGATGTGTATCTCTACCATGCACACACGTTCTTCCTTTTACATATGATGTGTTTAGGTACCCGCACTATCATGTCAACCTCGGTTGAGCATGACTTGACAAAAATAGCTCTTGAGAGCATCCCACAAGTGAGTTCAAGATCGAACCCAGCTCTGATACCTTTTGCATGCTTTGCATCTTTCATGTTGGCAAATTGCTCTTTCCTATGGTTTGATTGCAAGAATGTTGATGGTATTATCTCACCTTGTGACATTCATGTTTCTTTTCTATTGGATATTGATGCTTTGTGTGTTGCAACAAAAATGTTGAACAATTTCTCTTTTCGATGTTTTGTGTGCAACCATAATGCCATTAAGAGCATGTATTGTCATGAGAGCTTTCAAGTATCTCGTCTTGTTGCAACAAACATAAGGACCACTTGCTCTTTGATAGGGCAAAGGTGTCCGATCTTTCGATGAGATGATGATAATCGATTTGGTAGAGTTCGGGCTTGACGATCCGACTACACGTGCGAGCACGAGCGCCAATGCAATCACTAGGCCAATCTCCTGAAGGTTACCGATCCTGCGGGAACACGATCAGCCTGACGAGCGAGGGTCTTAATTCCTACCTGAAATCGAGAACAAGTAAGAACCAATATTGCAATCAAGATATTGCGGATTAAGAGGAAAGCTTTATTGAAAAGGTGGGATCATGTATAGGTGTGAAGTACAAGAGGCCTCTGCGACGCTCGAGCCTTGGCGAAGTTGCTATGATGGCTAACTTAATGTCTAAATAAAATCCGAGTCTAGGGGGACGGCTATGGGGAGTATTTAAGGGCGAAAAGGTGAGGTTTCGGCCAGCCATGGAAGTGGTGGCCGAATCCAACCCTAGAAGTCCTTTTCCCCTCAAATACGGACTCTAAAAAGTGGCTAATTAAAATCCTGCGAAAATTGCATGGGCCTGGTGTTGGAATTATGCCCTAGAGGCAAAAATAAAGATGTTATTATTATAATTCTTGTTCATGATAAAGTTTATATTCCATGCTAGAATTGTATTAAGTGGAAACATTAATACTTGTGTGGTTTGTGAACAACACCGTGTCACGAAATATGCGCCTCTAAGGACTAGCTCATTGATCAATGATGGTTAAGGTTTCCTAACCATAGACATGAGTTGTCAATTGATAATGAGATCATATCATTGGGAGAATGATATGATGGATGAGACCAAACTAAGCGAAGCAATTAGATCGTTTCATCGTGTTCATCTTTACGAAGCTTTTCCTATGTCAAATATTGTATTCCTTAGACCATGAGATAATGCAACTCCACGGTATCGGAAGAAAGCTTTGAGGTCATCAAACGCGTCATCCTATGAGAGGGTGATCATAAAGGTGTCTCTCGGTGATCGGAAAGTATCTGGGTTGTATGTATCGAGATGGAATTTGTCCCTCCCAAGTCGGAGAGATATACTTGGGCCCACTTTGTAATCGATATCAACACCGCTTACAAGCATGTGGTTAAGGAGTTAATCACAAAGTGATATCGGATTACAGATAGTAAAGTACTTGCCGTGAACGAGATTGAACTAGGTATGACGGTGCGACGATCGAATCTCGCAAGTAAAATATCGCGAGACGAAGGGAATATATATGGGATTGATTGAATCTGGCATCGTGGTTCATCCGATATGATCATCGATGAATGTGTGGGAGTCAATATGGGTGCCTGGACCCGTTGATTATTGATAGAAGATCATGTCGCATATTCTCGAACCCGCAGGGTCACACACTTAACGATCTCGACGCTAGGATAGATTGGATAATTGGTTTATGAATTTTTGTTCGAGTCTCGGATGGGATCCGGACATCACGAGAGGTTAGGAATGGTCCGGAGAATAAGATTCATATAAAGGCAGTTTTGGAGTTGAATTGTTCGGGTTAATCGGTATTGTCTCGAAGCTTCTAGAACCTTCGGAAGGGGACCAACGTGGCCCCACCTTCCGGGAGGGCATGGGCCTATGAGGGAGTGTCTGGCGCATTGGGCCGGGGCACAAGGCCCCATAGGGCCCAGCCGATCCTAGAGAGTTTAAATCGTTTAAACTAGAGTTAGGGTTTCTAGAAGAGGGGAGAGTCCATGCCCCCCACTCCTTATCCTTTGTGCTTGGGGGAGGGGCTAGGCTGCCCCTCTATATAAAGAGGGTGCGCACCAACCCCTACACCTCTCCTCCAAACCCTAGCCGCCTTGCTAGCTTTCCTCTCTCCCTCCCTTTGTTTGTAGGCGCTGACCTGTGAAATTCTCCACCATATACACCACGCCGTGTTGTAGATCCAATCTATCTCTCCACCATACTTGCTGGTCCGAGGAAGGAGGAGACGCCGAGGTCTTTGCGTGTGCATCTCACGGAGGCACCGCCACTTGTGGTGCTAGATCGGATCGGATCGCGAGGAGGAGAAGCGAGTACGACTACTTCACCCACGTTCCGAGCGTTCCTGAGCGAATCTTCAAGGGTATGAAGATCTAATCCAATCTCTCGTTGATTGCATCTCCTAGATTAGATCTTGGCTTTCCCTCGCATCCGTAGAAAATTTTGATTTACTATGCCGCCAAAACCCTTACGTGGTATCGAGCTAGATCTATGCGTAGATGTGTTTCACAGTAGAACGCAACATGGTTATTGCGGGCGTTGATGTTTTCTGTTGCAAGCCTCTTGTTTGTGTTCTTCTTATGACGCGGGATAGTGAGATTGAAGCGGTCCAGGCCAACCTTACGCGACGTCGTTCGCGAGACCGGCTCCGCACTTGACGTGGCTTGTACCACACATGCGGCTGGTGGATGTCAGTTTCTCTCACTATAGTTGTCATGGGATTAACACCGGAGTTTGGCAACCATAATATCACCGTTGTGGCTTTCCGTAGGTAAGAATCGTTCTTAGCATCTACTCCCATGAGCCACGTAAAACATGCAACAACAAAGTAGAGGCGTCTAACTTGTTTTTTGCAGGGAGTGTTTTCTGTGATATGGTATGGCCCAAGATGTGATGTGTATATTGTATGCGATGATCATGTTTTGTAATGTTTCACGACTTGCATGTCGATGAGTACACAACCGGTAGAGCCATATGGTTGTCTTTATAATTGTGTATGACCGTGTGTCAACTTCTTATACGCCATGTAATAGTTTCACTTTATCGCTAAGTAGTTAGCAATAATTGTAGTTGTTATTCGTGGTGGAGGCAATCATGGTGGAGTGATGGAGATCATGCGGAACGCACAAGATGGAGATCATTTTGCGCGCCAAGATTGGCTATACCATGTCACATAAAGTTATATGCATGTGATGTTTATCCTTTATGTATCTTATTATGCTTAGATCGCGACGGTAGCATTATAAGATGATTCCTCACTAAAGATCAAGATAAAAATGTGTTCTCCCCAAGTATGCACCGCTGCGAAAGTTCGTCGTGTCCAAGCATCACGTGATGATCGGGTGCTATAGACTCTACTCACATACAACGGGTGCAAGCCAGTTTGCACACGGAAATACCGGGTCTAGCTTGACGAGCCTAGCATGTACGACATGGTCTCGGAACACAAGAACCGAAAGGTTAAGCATGAGTCATATGAATGATATGATCGACACTTTGTTGTCCACCATTGAAACCACATCTCTTCTCGTGATGATCGGATTAGGTGTGGTGAATTTGGATCGTGTTCACTAAACAACTTGAGGGATGTTGAATTTAGTGGGAGTTCATCTAGTAATTTGATTAAGTTGAACTATTTATCATGAACATAGTCTAAATTGTACTTGCAAAATCAGAGATCACATGGCCAAGTCCAACTTCAACTTCAACGTTTTTTTTGAGATAGAAAAGCTTAGAAACAATGGGTCTAACTTCACCAAATGGTTCTGCATTTTGAGAATCATTCTCATGGCGGACAAAGGACTATGTCCTTGAGAAAGCGCTTAGGTGACGCCATTGTAGATGCTGGTACCGATGAAAAAGCTGTTTATCACACGCAAGGATGATTATGATTTGATTAAGATCGCCATGTTGTATGCTATGGAATCGGATCTTCAAAATCGTTTTGAGGAGTTAGCCCTTTGAGATTCTTGAAGAGCTGAAAACATGTTTCAGACTCAAGCCCGCTCCGAGAGATATGAGATCTCTAAGAAATTCCTTAACTACAAGATGGAGGAAGGAGTTCCGTTAGTGAGCACGCCATTAAGATGTCGGGCTACACTCAACATTGAGCAACCGGATGCAAGATTCGGAGGAGCTCAAGATAGACACTCTAGCTACAAAAGTTTTGTAGTAGATCACAATCGATTGGTTCCACCGATATGATCACGAGCTCTTCACTAAGATGAAAGTAGCGGAGGTGAACATCAAAAGGAATAATTATGTGTTGATGGTCAACAAGCCCTCCTTTAAGAAAGGTAAGGGAGCAAAGAAACCCTTCAAGAAGGGCGGCGGCAAGCGCAATGCCCCTGCTGAGAAAAAGCTCAGGTCTGGTCCTAAGCCGGATCGAGTGCTTCTATTGCAAGGACAAGGGTCATCGAAGCGCAATCGTCCGGTACTTAGCGGACAAGAAGGCTGGCACCATCAAAGGTATATTTGATATACATGTTATTGATGTTTTCCTTACTAGCCCTCGTTGTAGTGCACGGTATTTGATACCGGTTGCTAATATTTGTAACTCAAACAGAGCTACGAATAGACGGCGGCTTGCGAGGATGAGGTGACGATGCGTTGGCAACGGATCAAGAGTTGATGTGATGGCCGTGAGACGCTCCTTAGTTTTACCTTCGGATTAGTTTTAAACCTTAATAAATGTTATTATGTGCTGCGTTGAGCATGAACATCATTTCGAACCGTGTTTATTGCAAGACGGTTATTCATGTAAATCGGACAATAATGGTTGTTCTATTTATATGAGTAACATCTTTATGGTCATGCACCTCTTGTGAATGGTTTATTTCTTCTAAATCTCGAAGGGATGAAACACACATCCATAACATTGAGGCTAAGAGATGCAAAGTAGATAGTGATAATACTACTTATTTGTGGCAATCGTCGTCTAGGTCATATTGGTGTAAAGCGCATGAAGAAACTCCATTCGATGGACTTTTGGAGTCTCTTGATTTTGAATCATTTGACACATGCGAACCATGCCTCATGGGCAAGATGATCAAAACCCGTTCTCCGTATGATGGAGCGAAACGGACTTGTTGGAAATCATACATACCGATGTATGCGGACCGATGAGTGTTTCAACGCGGTGGATATCGCTATTTCCTCACTTTTACCGATGACTTAAGTAGATATGGGTATATCTATTTAATGAAACATAAATCTGAAACATTTGAAAAGTTCAAGGAATTTGAATGAAGTGGAGAACCATCGTACAGAAGATTAAGTTTCTACGATCCGATCGTGGAGGTGAATATTTGAGTTATGATTTTCTCACGCATCTTAAAGCAAGTGGAATCGTTTCACAACTCACGCCACCCGGAACACCACAGCGCAATGGTGTGTCTGGACGTCGGAATCGAACCCTATTAGATATGGTCCGATCAATGATGTCTCTTACTGATTTGCCGTTATCATTTTGGGGTTATGCATTAGAAACCGCTGCATTCAATTTAAATAGGGATCCATCTAAATCCGTTGAGACGACACCGTATGAACTGTGGTTTGGTGCTAAACCTAAGTTGTCGTTTCTTAAAGTTTGGGTATGCGAAGCTTACGTCAAGAAGTTGATGCCGGACAAGCTCGAACCCAAAGCGGAGAAATGCGTCTTCATAGGATACCCTAAGGAAACTATTGGGTATACCTTCTATCATAGAACCGAAGGCAAAGTGTTTGTCGCAATGAACGGTTCCTTTCTTGAGAAGGAGTTTCTCTCGAAAGAAGTGAGTGGGAGGAAAGTAGAGCTAGACGAGGTTATTGAACCTTCTCTTGAATTGGAGAGTAGCGCAACACCTGAAATTGTTCCAGTTCTGCCTGCACCAACAATAGAGGAAGCTAATGACAAGGATCATGAAGCTTCGGACGATGTTGCATCGAAAGCGTCAGCAGTCGACAAGGTCGTGCCCTCCCGAGTGGTACGGCAACCTGTCTTGACTGTCTTGTTGGTAGAAGACAATGAACCCACGAACTATGAGGAAGCGATGATGAGTGCAGACTCGAGAAATGGTGGAAGCCATGAAATAATTGGGATCCATGAGCGAAAACCAAGTATGGACTTTGGTGGATCCTCCTAGCGACCGAAAGGCCGTTGAGTGCAAATGGATATTCAAGAAGAAAGCGAACGCGATGGTAATGTTACCGTCTATAAAAGCGGCTTGTCGCAAAAGGTTTTCGACAAGTTCAAGGTGTTGACTACGATGAGACTTTCTCTCCGTAGCGATGTTTAAGTCCATTCGGATTTTATTAGCAATTGCTGCGTTTGATTATGAAATATGGCAGATGGATGTCAAGATCGCTTTCCTCAATGGGAACATTGATGAAGAGTTGTATATGATGCAACCCGAAGGTTTTGTCGATCCTAAGGATGCTAGTAAAGTATGCAAACTTCAGCGTTCCATTTATGGAAAGCAAGCATCTCGGAGTTGGAACCTTCGTTTGATCAAGTGATCAAGAGTTTTGGATTTGTTCCAAATTGCTATGAAGCTTGTATCTACAAGAAAGTGAGTGGGAGCTCGGTGGCGTTTACTGCATCAGTATGTGGATGCCATATTGATTATCGAAAATGACATCAACATGCTTAATGTGAAGAGTTATTTGAACAAGTGTTTTTCAATGAAAGACCTAGGTGAAGCTTATATATTGGGCATCAAAATCTATAGAGATAGACAAAGACGCTGATAGCTTTAAGCGAGTACATACCTAGACAAAGTTCGAAAAGGTTCGAATGGATAAGGCAAAGAAAGGTTCAAAGGCCTATGTTGTCGTAAGATATTGAGCAAGGCTCGGTGTCCTACCATGTAAGTGATAGGAAGCTATGAGCAAAGTGCCTTATGCCTCGCCATAGGTTCCATCATGTATGCCATCTGTGTACTAGACCGGATGTGTCCAATGCTCTTAGTTTGACGAGCAGATATCAAAGTGATCCAGAGTGGAACCTGACACCGTGAAGAACATCCTAAAGTACCTAAATAGAACTAAAGAAATGCTCTTAGTCTATGGGGTGATGAGCTTTGTCGTAAAAGGTTACGTCGATGCTAGTTTCGACACCGACAAGGATGATTCCAAATCTCGAGACGGATACGTTTATATTTTGAATGGAGGAGCTGAAATGGAGAAGGCAAGCAAAGCATGATCGCGAGATCTACGTGGAAGCGGAATACATGGCCGCAGAAGCGTCAAGTGAAGGAGTTTGGATCGAAACTTCATCATCGAGCTTGGCGTGGTTCCAAGTGCATTGGACCCACCGGAGATATTGTGACAACACCGGGCGCCATAGCACTCGCTAAGGAACCAAGATATCATCCAAAGACCAAGCATATCAATCGCAAGTTTCATATAATCCGAGATTATATAGCGATGGAGATCGAAGATTATCAAAGTACATACGGATCCGAATGTCGCATCCATTGACTAAACCTCTTCCACGTGTAAAACATGATCAACACCTCGATTGCCATGGGTGTGAGATTGCCGATGTAAACTAGATTATTGACTCTAGTGCAAGTGGGAGATGTTGGAATTATGCCCTAGAGGCAATAATAAAATGTTATTATTATAATTCTTGTTCATGATAAAGTTTATATTCCATGCTAGAATTGTATTAAGCGGAAACATTAATACTTGTGTGGTTTGTGAACAACACCGTCCCTGGTATGCGCCTCTAAGGACCAGCTCATTGATCAATGATGGTTAAGGTTTCCTAACCATAGACATGAGTTGTCAATTGATAATGAGATCATATCATTGGGAGAATGATATGATGGATAGACCCAAACTAAGCGAAGCAATTAGATCGTTTCATCGTGTTCATCTTTGCGAAGCTTTTCCTATGTCAAATATTGTATTCCTTAAACCATGAGATAATACAACTCCCTGGTACCGGAAGAAAGCTTTGAGGTCATCAAACGTCATCCTATGAGAGGGTGATCATAAAGGTGTCTCTCAGGTGATCGGAAAGTATCTGTTGGGTTGTATGTATCGAGATGGAATTTGTCCCTCCCAAGTCGGAGAGATATACTTCGGGCCCACTCGGTAATCGAAAACACCGCTTGCAAGCATGTGGTTAAGGAGTTAATCACAAAGTGATATCGGATTACGGAACGAGTAAAGTACTTGCTGTGAACGAGATTGAACTAGGTATGACGGTACCGACGATCGAATCTCGGGCAAGTAAAATATCGCGAGACGAAGGGAATATATATATGGGATTGATTGAATCCTGGCATCGTGGTTCATCCGATATGATCATCGATGAATGTGTGGGAGTCAATATGGGTGCCTGCACCATTGTTGATTATTGATAGAAGATCATGTCAGATATTCTCGAACCCGCAGGTCACACTTAACATATCTCGACTAGGATAGATTGGATAATTGGTTTATGAATTTTTGTTTGGAGTCTCGGATGGGATCCGGGACATCACGAGAGGTTAGGAATGGTCGGAGAATAAGATTCATATAAGGCGGTGCAGTTTTTGGAGTTGAATTGTTCCGGTTAATCGGTATTGTACGAAGCTTCTAGAACCTTCGGAAGGGGACCAATGTGGCCCCACCTTCGGGAGGGCATGGGCCTATGAGGGAGTGTCTGGCCGCATTGGGCGGGGCACAAGGCCCCATAGGGCCCAAATGATCCTAGAGAGTTTAAATCGTTTAAACTAGAGATAGGGGTTTCTAGAAGAGGGAGAGTCCATGCCCCCACTCCTTATCCTTTGGGTTTGGGAGGGCTGCGCCCCTCTATATAAAGAGGGTGGGCACCAACCCCTACACCTCTCCTCTAAACCCTAGCCGCCTTGCTAGCTTTCCTCTCTCCCTCCCGACTGTTTGTAGGCGAAGCCCTGCAGCAGAAATTCTTCACCATATACACCACGCCGTCGTGTTGTAGATCCAATCTATCTCTCCACCATACTTGCTAGTCCGAGGAAGGAGGAGACGTAGAGGTGCTGCACGTGTGCATCTCACGGAGGCACCGCCACTTGTGGTGCTAGATCGGATCGGATCGCGAGGAGGAGAAGCGAGTACGACTACTTCACCCACGTTATTTAACGTTCATTGCGCGAATCTTCAAGGGTATGAAGATCTAATCCAATCTCTCTCGTTGATTGCATCTCCTAGATTAGATATTGGCTTTCCCTCTGTTCGCATCCATAGAAAATTTTGATTTACTATGCCGCGAAACCCTTCACCTGGCCCAAAATAAAGGTGTCGTAGCACCATATTAAGCTATGGATGAATTCGTGAAGTATTGATCTTGAATATTTCATCCAAGTCTTCTTTCTTCATTATGGTGGCCTCAAAGTTCTGAAATCTTCATCCGTGGCCTTCTCTTGGATCATCACACGCTTACTGCCATCTCCATGCATGGCCATGCTCCAATGCTTGTCCCTCTCATCCATGCTTGGTCCATCATTCCTAAGAGTAAGAAATACATCTGATTTAGGCAGCATCATATTCTCATGTATGTGAGGAATAGTTCCAAGAAACGAAAGTACCTGATAGTTAAGTTGTTTGGCACGAGATCTTGTGATGGGTCCTTGTATGTGTGTAGCTGTAGGTACAACGGTTGTATCAATAGAAGGGATGTCCACATCATGCTCCCCTTCTTGAATTGAAGTCGTACTCGACGCAATCTCATCTTCCTCACCAAAGTAAGGCTTCAAATCTGCAATGTTAAACGTAGGACTAACCGTACCAAAGTCTGCAGGCAACTCAAGTTTATATGCATTATCATTTATTTTCTCTAACACCTTAAAGGGACCAGCAGCACGCGGCATTAACTTAGACTTGCGTAAATCAGGAAAGCGATCCGTATGCAAATGTAACCAAACAAGATCTCCAACATCATACACAACATGCTTTTTGTGGCATCCCGCAAAACCACTACTAGAAAATCGCGTTGTTTTTGTGCATTGCATCATCATCATCATGCATTTGTTTGTCTGAAACTATTTTCAATAAGCCTATTTTTATTTTCTAAAAATACCCTTCTCTTTTTTCAAAATAAGTCTTATAATTATCTGTTAATTTCTTTGCCTAAAAATTATTTGCTAAAAAGATTTAAAACAAAACAACACCATAACTATTTTACAAAGAATAAAACCCAACCTAGACCCTTTTTCTACCCCAACCTAATCTACCCAGCCACTCCCAGCCCTCCACCTCACCTCCCCAGTCCACCTCACCCCCTGGACCCCCAATCCCCACCCACCTTGCCACCTCACCAATCCACCCACAGAACCACCTCCACCTTGTGGTCCCACGAACCCACCCTGACCTGCCCCTGCCTCTCTCCCTTCCTCACCCACACACAGGCCACCTACCCCCTCTCTCTCTCCCCCACCAACCGCCTGGACCCACCCCTCCGGCCCCACCTGCCTCTCTCCCCTCCCTTCCCTCTCTCTCTCCTGGACCCCACACCGGTCCCACCCCACAGCCCCACTCCCTCCACCCACCGAGCCAGCCCCACTCCCCCTCTCCCTAGCCCCACCCCCTGCTCACACCTAGCCCACCCCACTTTGTCCCATCCTCCTCACCCCTGCTCCTTCCTCCCGCCTGCAGCTCCTCCTCTCTGCTTGCTTCTCCTCCCATGGCCTTGCCACAGTCACTGCCTCGCCATGCTCTGCCGCCAGACCTCCTCTCAGCCTCTCCTCTCCTCCCGAGCTCCTCCCACTGCCCCCACCGCTGGGCTCGCCGCCACCAACCACCTCCTGGCGCCCTCCTTCTAGCCTAAGCCTGCATGGACGCCTCTCAGTCGCCGCCTCCCGCCTCACTGCCTGGTCTTCCTCCTCTCGCCGATGCTCCTCGCCCCTCTCCTTCTCTGTCTGCCACTGGCCTCGCAGTCCCGCCTCACCGAGCACCTCCCTCGACTCGAAGCCGCCTCTTCCGTCGGCCTCGAGCCCTCCTCGCCCGGCGACCACGACGGCCGCCTCCTCACTTCCTCCTTCGCCCCACCTCGTGAGCACCTCCCCAGCTCGAGCCCGCCGCCAGAGCCCCGCCTCCTTCCCGCCACCGCGCCTCCCCGCCTTGCGCGCCACCGCCAGTCTCCTCCGCCCTTGCCGCCAGAGTCCTCCGTCCTCGCCCGGTGGCTCTCCCCAAGCAGGCCAGCGCCTCTCCGCTGCCGAACGCCCCTATGGCCTGACCTTCCCGGGGACGCCACCACGGACCACGCGGCTCGCCCTGCGCCTCGGCATTTGCCGCCGCCGTTGTTCGCCGGCTCCATGCCTTGTTGCTGCCTTCGGTTATGTGTTGGGCAGGCGGCTAGTAGACGTTCGGCGGACCCTAAAGCTCTGTGACAATCTTCCGAAGATGTGGCCGTGTCGCCCCAAAGCCCCCTAAGAACGCATGCAAGGTCTACTTCACGGATCCCAAGTTTGTCATCGATCCCGAAGGCGATGGTGTCGGAACCCCAAGACCTCCTTCACGGACCGCAAATATCAAACCCCAAAGACCGATCCCGATGTATCGAAGACCGAACCCTCGGCATGCCAAGATCTCCTCGGAACGCCATGACCGTCTACACGGACCTGAAGACCACGGGTGCGACAAGTACTCCTTTCCGGACCCGAAGACCACGGATGCGACAAGATCTACTCTGTTATCCGAGAACGCTTCCGCCGAGACCGAACCCCAGCTCCGAACCCTGAGACCGACCCCGAACCCCCGGACCAAGATCGCCGAACCCTAATGTGTGAACCTTTTCCCGAGCCCCTATTTTATAAATGCCATCTATATAAATTATTGCATATTAAATTGTCATACTCGCATGCATAATTGTGTGGTTTGGGGGCCTTATGCCGATTCACCTAATAATTAAATATGGGGCCCATATGCGGACAAATCTAGTCTTATATTGGTCCCATTTAAATTTGTGTAGCGAACCGGTGCTATCTTTTGCCTTGTTAAGACAACATTTAAATTGTGGGGTATCTAAACAACATGAACCTATCAATTAATTGCCGGGACCCCCCGGTTCCGCTTAATATTGCCTAATTGCATCGCACCTTTGCCATGTCATACATCATACATGCATCATGCCCGATCTTCTATCATCGTATTAAATAGTGCATCCGGTGTTTATTCTAGTGTTTTGGTTCTTCACGGACTAGGCCGTTGAGTTGATGTGAGCTTCGCCCCAATCTTCGGACGAACCTTCGACAATGTTTTCAGGCGAGCATCTCCCCCTTTCTACCTATCTTACTTTCATAGTATTTATTCCCTCCTGTTGATCTATTGCTATCTGTATTGCGATGCTCTAGTTTTCGTACCCGTGATATCCGTTGCAGCCTTATATTGCCTTGGACACCTCCTATTACCTGTTGTGTGGAAGATAGTTGGACCTGCGCGTCGTAGTCGCTTGCTCAAGTGCTGTTGCGTGTTGTCAAGTGCCACAGTTGTTGGAGTATTGCCGCATGCTCAATGTTGGAGATGATCATGGCTTTCTTTACCGTTCACTTTATTTACTGTTTAACAACTAAAATTGAAGTAGGTAAGCAGAGGCACAGGTGGGCAATAGATGTTATTTGGTTGTTAACCGTCCACCACGTGTCCGAGGACCCCGAGTACTTGATACTGTCCTTGAATTTTCGCTATCCACATCCGGGAGGATTATGGGACCCCGAGCGAGCTTGATTAGTCTTATTTCTTGGGGCCACAAACTAGTTTGAGGTTTTATTTACTATCTGTACTTATGCCATGCTTCTTGCTTTATTACGATTGTGAGGAGCACACTGTCTTGTTAGGATCGGGACACGTTTTGGCGGTGTCGACAAGCCCAGTTTTGGGTTCATCGTTCCTGACCGTCCACCCAAACCTTGGGTCCGTCTCGAGTCGGCTAACTTCGCTATGGTGTACTCAATGGGGTGGCCCCTGAAATATTTCGAATCCTATGATTGCTTTGTCGTGAAGGCCTCGTTGGGTTTTGATTTGGTTTTTCCGAGGTTGATCGAGTGTGTGTTATTTGAGCACCCTGCGGTAAAACTTTCAAAGCCGTGTCATGGTTATGGACGACTTGGAGCATGATCTCGATCATAGACAACTATAACTAAAGTAGTGCTATAAATTTGACTTTATAATGACTAGTAATCAGCTTCACTATAATGGAATGGCTAAATAAACGCCAACAATTGCTTGTTTGGGTTGTCGCTGCGACCATTGTATCGACTAGTAAGTATTGCAACTACAACGGAATGGCTAAATAAAAGTACCAACAAGCTTTGGGTTTTGGGATATCTCATGCTAATTGTATCGACTAGTAAGTGTTGCAACTACAATGGAATGGTAAAATAAAAGTGCCTTGTTTATTTTATCGGGATGACTATCTATATTTGACTAGTAATTGCTTAACGATAATGAATAAATAAAACGCCAACGTGTGAGTTCCTCGGTTGACTTCCTCGTTTGGTCTCGAGGGGAAATAGGGATGGGATTGTTTGGTGTTAGATTCGTTGTTGATCGAATAGCTCTTACTTATCCCTCTCGATAGCCGTCGGTTATCGAGTCTCTATAGGTTGTTTAGTGCATCTTTGCCGCCGCTTGATTCACCATACCTATGTAGGCGAGGACCGCCAATTCTAGCCTCGCTGTCTTGGCCTCAATCGACGCTCCTCTTTTTCCCTTGCCCTTTGTCGGCACCCCTTTTGTTGTAGCAGGTTTCGAAGTCGTTAGCAGGGTTACCCTTCCGGCTTGGCCTGGGCAGGGTTATGGAAGCCATTGGTTATTCTTCAGGGCTCTTAGCCCCATTTGCATCTTGTCCGTAGTCGGACGCTCTATCGTTTAAAGGTGATTTGGATCTTTGTATATTATATCTGTATTCTTGACTCATGGAGTCGTGTTATATATATATATATATCTGTTCTGTGGGTCCCATCGAGGACTGTTGTGTAATGTTATTACTTCGTTTTCCACCCGCACGAAAGTGCCTGGTGGGCACCTTTGAATCGTTTCTATGCGGGTTTGGCGAGTTTCGCTAAAACCTGCATAGGGCCGATTCTGAGGGTGTTACACTTTCTCCCTTTATCCCCAGCAAGTTTATACTTAGCATTCATATGTTCAATGTTATCTTTAGTAGTCTTATGCAAGTTTAATATCATTGCAGCGCGTTGTGTAGCATCCAAATTATGTTGCACCGAAGTAGGTAGAGGCAATAAATCAATAGGTGCACGAGGAACAAAACCATAGACGATCTCAAACGGGCACATCTTTATGGTAGAATGCAGCGAACGATTATAAGCAAATTCTATATGAGGTAAACACTCTTCCCACAATTTTAAGTTCTTCTTTAAAACAACCCGCAACATAGTAGACAAAGTTCTATTTACTACTTCAGTTTGTCCATCAGTTTGGGGATGACATGCAGTACTAAACAGCAATTTAGTCCCCAACTTAGCCCATAAACATCTCCAAAAGTGGCTAAGAAATTTAGTATCACGATTAGAAACAATAGTATTTGGCACACTATGCAAACGAACAATTTCACGAAAGAACAAATCAACAATATGCGCAGCAGCATCCGTTTTATGACAAAGAATAAAGTGTGCCATCTTAGAAAACCGATCCACAACAACAAAAATACTATCCCTCCCCTTCTGTGTTCGTGGCAATCCCAAAACAAAGTCCATATAAATATCCTCCCAAGGAACACTAGGAATAGGAAGAGGCATATATGAACCATGTGGATTAAGGCGAGACTTAGCTTTTTGACAAGTAGTGCAGCGTGCCACAAATCGCTCAACATCTCGACGCATACGTGGCCAAAAGAAGTGTGCAGCAAGAACATCCTCCGTCTTCTTGACACCAAAGTGTCCCATCAATCCTCCTCCATGCGCCTCCTGTAACAACAAAAGACGAACAGAACTATCCGGAATGCATAGTTTGTTAGCACGGAAAACAAATCCATCATTGAAGACGAACTTGTTCCATGTTCTACTATCTCTACAATTCTGCAACACATCTTTAAATTCAGCATCATGCACATATTGTTCCTTAATAGTTTCTAATCCAAATATTTTGAAGTCAAGCCGAGATAACAAAGTATAACGGCGCGACAAAGCATCAGCAATAATATTATCTTTACCCTTTTTGTGTTTGGTAACATAAGGAAAAGACTCAATAAATTTAACCCACTTTGCATGACGAAGATTCAACTTAGCTTGACTACGAATATGCTTCAAAGATTCATGATCAGAATGTATAACAAATTCTTTAGGCCATAGATAATGTTGCCAAGTTTCTAATGTCCGAACCAATGCATATAATTCTTTATCATAAGTAGAATAGTTTAGACTAGCCCCACTCAATTTCTCACTAAAATATGCAACATGTTTTCCCTCTTGTAATAACAACCCTCCCAAACCAATTCCACTAGCATCACATTCAAGCTCAAAAGTCTTAGTAAAATCAGGAAGTTGGAGTAAGGGAGCATGTGTTAGCTTATCTTTCAATATGACGAAGGCCTGTTGTTGTGCATCGCCCCAAACAAAGGGCACATCCTTCTTGGTAAGCTCATTCAGCGGCACGGCAATTGATCCAAAGTCTTTGATAAAGCGCCTATAAAAACCAGCGAGGCCAAGAAAACTCCTCACTTGTATGACCGTCTTGGGCTGCGGCCAATTCTCAATGGCTTCAATCTTGGCTGGATCCACTTCAATGCCCTGTGATGTAACAACATAGCCAAGAAACGCAACTCGATTGGTGCAAAAGGTGCACTTCTCAAGGTTACCAAACAAACGTGTATCACGTAAAGCATTGAAAACAACACGTAAATGGTCCAAATGATCCTCTAAAGATTTGCTATAAATCAGAATATCATCAAAGTAGACTACCACAAAACTTCCAATGAAAGCTCGTAAAACTTCTTTCATTAATCTCATGAAAGTGCTAGGTGCATTAGTTACGAAACGGCATTACTAACCACTCATATAAACCGAACTTAGTTTTAAATGTTGTTTTCCATTCATCTCCTAATTTCATAGGAATCTGGTGGTAACCACTACACAAATCAACTTTAGAAAACATGGTAGAGCCACTCAATTCATCAAGCATGTCATCTAAACGTGGAATAGGATGACGATATAGAATAGTAATATTATTGATAGATCTACAATCAGTACACATGCGCGAAGAACCATCTTTCTTAGGTACCAAAGTAATAGGAACAACACAGGGGCTAAGGGACTCACGAATATGATCTTTGTCGAGTAGTTCCTGAATTTGGCGTTGTATCTCCTTTGTCTCCTCTGGATTGGTTCTATATGGCGCGTGGTTGGGCAACGTAGCACCAGGAATTAGATCAATTTGGTGCTCAATTCCCCTAATAGGAGGTAGTCCTGGTGGCAAAACCAAGGAAAATCAGCTTGTCTCTTGCAAAAGTGCACTTTGGGAGATTAGCATAAAGCTTTTCATGACGAAGGATTTGAAGGACCTCCTTAACATGAGTAACTTGCTCCTCTAGTGACTTGCTATAGACAAGGATGTCATCAAAGTAAACAACTACACTCTTCCCAATGAGAGATCTCAAAATATGGTTCATGAGACGCATGAAGGTAGATGGGGCATTGGATAAGCCAAAAGGCATAACCAACCATTCATAGAGACCAAGCTTGCCTTGAAGGCGGTTTTCCACTCATCACCTTCAGCCATGCGAATTTGATGGTAGCCACTACGAAGATCAATTTTCGAAAATATAGTGGCTCCACATAACTCGTCAAGCATGTCATCAAGACGCGGTATAGGATGTCGATAACGCACGGTGATAGCATTGATTGGACGGCAGTCCATGCATAACCGCAATGTATCATCCGTTTTTGGTACTAGGATCACGGGGACCGCGCTTGGGCTAGTGCTTACTTGGATCAACCCTTTGGAGACGAGTTGGTTGATTTCACGTTCGATCTCCTTCGTCTCTTCCGGGTTTGTGCGATCTGGTAGCGGTTTGGAAGTGGTCTTGCGGGTATGAGGTCGATCGGTGCTCGATTCCACGAAGAGGAGGAAGGCCATGAGGAAGCTCTTGAAAAACATCTTGGAATTCCTGCAAAATAGCCATCAAAGAAGGAGGAACATTTGTCAAGTCGTTAGTTCCTTGCGCTAGTCCCTTGCATACAAGGACATAGTGCAAGATGGATGGGTTGTTCCGCACTTCTCTCATCTCACTTTTGCTGGCAAGAAGAACACTCTTAGTTTTTCCACTCGAGTTTGGCTTGTAGCTCTCACTCACTATGGTGTGGTTCTCTCGCTCACCACTCTTCTCACAAGGTGTTTTTGCGTATTGCGCCCTCGCTAAAGCCTTTGCATTGTCCGCAATTATTTGGCTAGGAGTCATTGGTTGCAATACACAAGTTTTATCAAGCCATTTGAAGGTGTAAGTGTTTGAGTGACCATTATGCAAAGCACGCTTGTCATATTGCCATGGCCTTCCGAGCAACATGTGACAAACCGTCATTGGGACCACGTCACATTCCACCGTGTCCTTGTAGTGCCCAATGGAGAACGTCACCGAGACGGTGTGCTTGATCTTGACGGATCCTTGGTCACTTAGTCATTGGATATGGTAGGGGTGTCTATGCGGATGAAGGGTGAGGTTGAGTTTCTCACACAATTCCGTGCTTGCAAGGTTATGGCAACTCCCACCATCGATGACAACTTTGATGGACTTCCCATTGATGCCAGCACGAGTTTGGAAGATGTTCGAGCGTTGTTCTTCATTTTCATTGGCTTGGGTAGTCAAGACCCTTGTGACCACAAGCGATGGACTTGCGTCATGCTCACACACAAGAAGTTCTTGGTCCTCTTCCAAATGTTGCCTTGCCATGGCTTCCTTGACCCGTGCATCAAACTCTTCTTCACTCAAGTATTCTTCATCGCCGTTGTCATGGATGAACAAAACTTTCTTGTTTCCACATGCATTTGACTTGTGCCCTTTGCCTCCACACTTGTAGCATTCACCATTGAATGGTTGATCATCCCTTGTGTGTTTGCCACTTGGGGGCTGTTTTCCTTGAGGGAGAGTTGGCTTGAAGGGAAGCTTGGTGGTACTTGAGGAGCTTCCACTTGGAATTGTTGGAGTAGTGGTTGGCGCTTGCTTGTAGGTGAAGTACGTCTTTGGCTTGTTGTACTTGATGTCCTCTTGCACTTGACGCTCGGCCTTTGAAGCGATGTGCACAAGCTCAACCATGTTGTTGTACTTTTGGAACTCGGTGATGCGCTTGATGGGATGGTTCAAGCCATTGAGGACGCGTGCCATTGTTTTCTCATCTCGCTCTTCAATGTTGGCACGGATCGTGTTGAGCTCCATTTGCTTGAAGTACTCTTCCACGGTCTTTGTTCCTTGACTAAGCGTTTGAAGCTTGTTGAAGAGGTCACGCATGTAGTGTGAAGGAACAAAGCGGGATCTCATCTGAGCCTTCATATCTTGCCAAGTTGCGATTGGAGGCTCTTCTTTTGCTTCGCGAGCGAGTTGGACTTGTTCCCACCAAAGGTTGGCATACTCATCAAACTCGAGGGATGCCATGGCCATCATCTTCTCATTGCTATAGTTGTGCATGCGGAAGATCTTGTCGACCTTGAGTTCCCAAGAGAGATATTCCTCGGACTCAGTGGAACCGGTGAACTTTGGCATGGTGAACTTGAGCTTGCCGAAAGTTTCTTCTCCATTACGGTTCCGGTTGCGGCGGTTGCCATGATTTGGCGGTCATCATCATCATCCGAGCTCTCATGTCTTGCTTGGTGATTGTTGCGTTGCTCTTGCGGTTGTTGAGGTGCCGCGTTTGGTGGTGGAACTTGTTGTTGACGACGAGCTTGGGGAGCTTGCTCGTTTTGTTGTCGCGGTTGAGGACGAGGAGGAGGTTGATGGTCCTCACGACGAGCTTGGGGGGCTTGCTCTTGTTCTTGTCGTGGTTGATGCCGAGGAGCATTAGCTTGCGCCATGTGGCGAGGAGGACGTCGATCCGCATGCGCAATGGGCTGCTCTTCTTCTTCTTCTTGGTGTAGGGGAGGCTCGTCATGACCATCATGGTGCCGACATGGACGATCATGTCGATGATGATGCCTTGGGGGATCTTCGAGTGCTTCCCGTCGACGGTGATCTTGTTCGTCCTCTTCGGAAGCTTCACTTGTTGTTGAAGGGGCATGTCGACGTCGATGGCCTTGGTGGTCCATGCGAGGTTGCTCTTGTTGAATCAAAAGTGCCCTTGGTTGTGGCCGGTTCGCTTCGCGCCTTGGAGGTCTTGCGGAGAGGTCACCATCATAGCTTGACGTTGCGGCGTGACGTGGAGATGGTACCGCTTGCGAAGAGCTCATGGATTGAAGAACGGGTCCATCCCGGTGCCTTGAAGCGTGACGGCGAGGTGCACTTGATTCACTTGAGGAGTGCTGATATGAGCTTGATTCGCGCGAGCGTGGCCTTGCGAGTCCATCAATGATGCGTTGAAGCTTCTCATCCGTTGAGGCAAGTGCACGACCAAGAGCTTCATTTTGATGTCCGAGGTTGTGTTGCATAGCATGCATTTGGCCACGGACTTCTTCGAAGCGGTTGTCGGTGTTCTTGAATTCCACACGGGCCTCGCTAAATTGTTCATCTTGGCGCCGCTCGAGTGCTTCACAACGGTAGTTGAATTCTCCTCGGACCTTCCAATGGTCCCATCTTGTCATGAATTGTGTGTCATCCTCCGGAGGTGGTGGTGGTTGGGATGGCTCTCCATGCCTGTCCATGATGCAAAGCCAACAAGGGTTGTATATGGAGAGAAAGGATGCGGAGAGTTAGCCTTTTACCTCACCTTGGAGATTATATCAAACCAATTGCCACACAAATGAGCGAAAAGCGTACAAAGTGAAATGGCAAGAAACTCACACACAAATATGCTACAACTCTCAAAAGGCTTTTGGTGGAAGTTTAGGATTGTGCAAAACCAAACGAAACGATCCAAGCAAAAGGTTATTGTCCTACGTGGTAAAGAACCAAAGATCAAAAGCAAAAGGATACGATCTACGAAAAACACGGAAAACACACACGTGGAGAAAAATGGGGTTAGCACGACTATGAAAATGAGCACAAAAGGTCCTAACGAAGACTACGCTCGGTTGTCGTGCCAACACAAGGAGAGACCACAACTCGTTTGCCAAAAGAGGATAAGCAATAGATTTGTGCACTTGCCTTGGTGCGCTCTTTCGTCTCTCTTTCTTGGCTTACAAGCTTGGTATTCTCTATGTATTGGGAGACTATGTCTCTTTCTATTTTATCTTTTTTTTTATTCTTTCTCTTTTTCTCCCTTGCTATGTTAGCTTTTGTATTTAGCCTCACACTCTCACTTTCCGAAGGCAAGTGCACAATGCTTAGACAAACACAAAATGAGTTGCTCTCATAGGATAGATACACACAATGGAAGATATGGGGCTGTCAAGGTGGTGCAAGTTATACCTTTGGTATTATTGACGACTTGCAACCGTTGGTGGGGGATGGTGTTCGAGTGTCGCGGTGTCGTTGAGCGCGGGATGACTTTGTTGCGGAAGCTGTTGTGAAAATGGCGACAAACACGCGAAACACGAACAAGCGGGGTGGAAAGGTCAGTAAACGAAAATGAGGCGTCAACGGGCGATGAAGGACGGTCAGGATCCAGCGGTAGTACCGCTTGTGACAACCGGTAGTACCGGTGAGCGGTAGTATCGCTTGTACTACCGGTAGTACCGGTGAGCGGTAGTACCGCTTGCACGGCCGGTAGTACCGCTTGGCACAGATCTGGAACGCGATGAACTTGCCAAAAACCTCAAATTTGTTGGAAATCTGACCGAAAGTCTAGGCTAGAACCAACAGGGGCTATAGATCGACTCCAAAAGCAACAGATCTATGGACCAAAACCACGAAAAACTCACCAAATCCAGAGATCAATCCGAAGGGAAATTGGGGCTCTTTTTGGTAGGATTTTCGTTTTTAAGGTGGATAAAAGAAAAATTGGGGGGAAATTCGTGATCAACCGTGCTCTGATACCAATATGTTAGGGGGGTAACCCTAGGGTTGGCCTGATCTTTCACGAATTCCACGAGAAACGAGGGGGAAGAGGTGGTCGGGGGATGAAATCGAGGAAAGCGATGAAAACCACGAGCACACACACACACACACCAAAACACGATATACGCCTACTCCTCACGCCGGTGGCAACCGGTCCAACATAATCCCTAGGATCGGTGTTGGGCGAAGCTCGCTCTCCACGCCATCAACGGGGGATGAGGTGCTTGGTGAGATCTTGACGACTTGGGGGCGAGAAACCGAGAACCCAAGGCCTTGTACAACTTGAACGCACTTAGGCAAGATCCAAGAGGGGGGTGGATAATCCTGTGCTCCTTGGTAGGAGCATGAGACCAATAGATATAAGTCCTCAAAGGGTTTCCTTAATATCTATTATTATCCAAGTCTCGGGTTTACAATAGAGGGTGGGGGCTATATATAATCCAGCCACAAAATAGGGGTAGTTTCAGAACAAAAGGTAAATTATAGGAAAGGTTTACAAGGCACAGGGCCTAACTCAGGCGCACAGGATCAGTCAGGACCGGTAGTACCGGTCCGGCAGTAATGCAGTCCGGCAGTAATCTAGTACCGCTCCGGGAGCGATAGTACCGCTTGAGGGCCCGGAGCTTCCGTCGGACGCGTTAGTGGCGAGCGGTAGGAGGGAGCGGTAGTACCGCTGTCCGGTAGTACCGGTCGCGGGACCGGTAGTACCGCTTGCGTCTGGAGCGTGGAGCGGTGCTTCTGGGCGTCCGATGGGAGCGGTAGGACCGCTTGAGCCAGTAATGCGGTCGTCTCAACCGGTAGTACCGCTTGCGTCTGGCAGCGACTGGTTGCTTCCCCTCCGTCCCTTGGGTCCTTCTCTTCGTACCTAATGATGCACAGTGTATGCGTATGAAGTAGCAAGCCATCCAAGGGTGTGTCGAAGTCACACAAGGAGAGGAGCGAGTTCACCTTATCTTGAAGGAGTTTGGCTCGGGCGCGAGTCATGGGTCCACTTGGGGAGCTCGTGGGAGTAGATGTAGTAGCGGTCGTAGGACGGGCTGCATCATTGCTCTTGTTCTTGTCGTGGTTGATGCCGAGGAGCATTGTCTTGCGCCCTGTGGCGAGGAGGACGTCGAGCCGCATGCGCAATGGGCTGCTCTTCTTCTTCTTGGTGTAGAGGAGGCTCGTCATGACCATCATGTTGCCGACGTGGACGCTCATGTCGATGATGACGCCTTGGAGGATCTTCGAGTGCTTCACGTCGACGGTGATCTTGTTCGTCCTCTTCGGATGCTTCACTTGGAGTGGAAGGGACATGTCGACGACGATGGCCTTGGTGGTCCATGCGAGGTTGCTCTTGTTGAATCACAAGTGCCCTTGGTTGTGGACGGTTTGCTTCGCGCCTTGGAGGTCTTGTGGAGAGGTCACCATCATAGCTTGACGTTGCGGCATGACGCGGAGATGGTACCGCTTGCGAAGAGCTCATGGATTGAAGAACGGGTCCATCCCGGTGCCTTGGAGCGTGATGGCGGGGTGCACTTGATTCACTTGAGGAGTGCCGAGATGAGATTGATTCGCGCGAGCGTGGCCTTGCGAGTCCATCAACGAGGCGTTGTAGCTTCTCATCTGTTGAGGCGAGTGCACGACCAAGAGCTTCATTTTGATGACCGAGGTTGTGTTGCATGGCATGCATTTGGCCACGGACTTCTTCGAAGCGGTTGTCGATGTTCTTGAATTCCACACGGGCCTCGCTAAATTGTTCATCTTGGCGCCGCTCGAGAGCTTCACAACGATAGTTGAATTCTCCTCGGACCTTCCAATGGTCCCATCTTGTCATGAATTGTGTGTCATCCTCCGGAGGTTGTGGTGGTTGGGATGTGTTAAGGGGTAACCCTGGGGTTGGCCCGATCTTTCACGAATTCCACGAGAAACAAGGGGAACGAGGTGGTCGGGGGATGAAATCGATGAAGGCGATGAAAACCACGAACACACACACACACACACACCAAACACGATACACGCCTACTCCTCACGCCGGTGGCAACCGGTCCAACATAATCCCTAGGATCGGTGTCGGGCGAAGCTCGCTCTCCTCGCCAACAACGGGGGATGAGGTGCTTGGTGAGATCTTGACGACTTGGGGGCGAGACACCGAGAACCCAAGGCCTTGTACACTTGAACGCACTTAAGAAAGATCCAAGAGGTGGGTGGATAATCCGGTGCTCCTTGGTAGGAGCATGAGACCAATAGATATAAGTCCTCAAAGGGTTTCCTTAATATCTATTATTATCCAAGTCTAAGTGCTTACAATAGAGGGTGGGGGCTATATATAAATGACCACATAACAGGGGTAGTTTCGGAATGAAAAGATAAATTATAAGTTGGGTTACAAGGCACATGGCCGAACTGAAGCGATCAGGGTCTGGCAGGACCGGTAGTACCGGTCCGGCAACCGGTAGTACCGGTGGTCACCGGTAGTACCGCTTCAAGAGCGGTAGTACCGCTTGAGCTGGGCTTCCGTCGGAGGCGTCGATGGCGGCGGTAGGAGGCGGTAATCTGGCCACGGTTGTAGGACGGTAGTACCCGGCTTCACGAGGTGTGGAGTGGGGCGTCTGTGGCGGCGGTAGGGGGGCGGTGGGACCGCTTGAGCGGTAATCCGGTCGTCCCAACCGAGTACCGCTTCGTCTGGCGTGATCGGTGGCTTCTGTGCACTGATGATACATGAGTTTGCGTGTGAAGTAGCAAGCCATCCAAGGGTGTGTCAAGTCACACAAGGAGAGGAGCGAGTTCACCTTAGTTTGAAGGAGTTTGGCTGGCGCGAGTCATGGGTCCTTGGGTAGCTCGTGGGAGTAGATGTAGTAGCGGTCGTGGAGGGCTCCTCTCCGACAGCCGGTACTACGCTCAAGCGGTCCTCCCCTACCGCTCTCAGACGCTCCACTCCACGCCTCGAAGCCAGCGGTACTACTGGTCCACAACCGGTACTACCGGTGGCAGTCTCTGCGCCCTCCTACAGCTGGCGCCTCGACGGAAGCCCAGGCCCTCAAGCGGTACTACCGGGCGGTACCGGTGACCACCGGTACTACCAGTTGCCGCCCCATGCCTTGTAACCCAACTTATAATTTATCTTTTCATTCACTCCCTGTTATATGTGGTGGACTATATATATTGTACCCTACTTAGACTTGGATAATAATAGATATTAAGGAAACCTTGAGGACTTATATCTATTGCTCATGCTCAAGGAGCACGGATTATCCACCCCTCTTATCTTGCGTTCAAGTTGCTTGGGTTTGGGTTCTGGTCTCGCCCCAAGTCGTCAAGGTCTCACCAAGCACCTCATCCCGTTGTTGGCGTGGAGAGCGAGCTGCCAACACCGATCCTCCTAGGATTATGTTGGACCCATGCCACCGCGTGAGGAGTAGGCGTGTATCGTGTTTTGGTGTGTGTGTGTCGTGGTTTTCATCGCCTTCCCGATTTCATACCCGACCACCTCGCTCCCTCGTTCCTCGTGGAATTGCGTGAAGATCGGGCCAACCCAGGTTACCCATAACATATTGGTATCAAGAGCACGGTTGATCACGATTTCCTCAATTTTTTCTTTTATCCGTCTTAAAACGAAAATCCTACCAAAAGAGCCCAATTTGCCTTGGATCGATCTCTGGATTTGGTGAGTTTTTCGTGGTTTTGGTCCATAGATCTTTGCTTTGGGAGTCGATCTATAGCTCCTCTTGTTTCTAGCTCAGCCTTTTCGATTGGTGTGTCAACGAATTTGAGGTTTTGGCAAGTTCACCCGTTCGAGCTGTCCCAAGCCCAATCTTGCCGGTGCAGCGGTACTATCGCTGTTAACAGTACTACCGGTGTTGACCATACTAGCTCACCGGTACTACCGCCCTACCGGTACTACCGCTCGCCACCGTCGTGCCTCCCGCCTTTGACGCCTCGATTTCGATTCACGACTGTTCCTCCTCGCTTGTTCGTGTTTGGCGTGTTTGTCGCCATTTTCACAACAGCTTCGCATCAACGTCATCCCGCGCTCAACGACACGCGACACTCGAACATTTTCCCCCAGCGGTTGCAAGTCGTCAACAATACCAAAGGTATAACTTGCACCACCTTGATTCCATATCTTCCTTTGTGTGTATCTATCCTATGAGAGCAACTCATTTTGTGTTTGTCTAAGCATTGTGCACTTGCCTTCGGAAAGTGACAGTATGACGCCAAATACAAAAGATAACATAGTAGCATAGCAAGGGAGAAAAAGGAAAAAGAATCAAAAAAAAAAAAAAGAGAAAAAGATACATAGTCCCCCAATACAAAGAGAATACCAAGCTTGTAAGCCAAGAAAGAGAGAAGAAAGAGCGCTCCGCGGCAAGTGCACAAATCTATTGCTTACCCTCTTTTGGCAAACGAGTTGTGGTCTCTCCTTGTGTTGGCACGACAGCCGAGCGTAGTCTTCGTTAGGACCTTTTATGCTCATTTTCATAGTCGTGCTAACCCCGTTTTCTCCACATGTGTGTTTTCCGTGTTTTTGGTAGATCGTATCCTTTTGGCTTTTGATCTTTGGTTCATTACCACGTAGGACAATAACCTTTTGCTTGGATCGTTTCGTTTGGTTTTCCACAACCATTACCTTCCACCAAAGGCCTTTGAGAGTTTCTTGCCATTTCACTTTGCACGCTTGTCGCTCATTTGTGTGGCAATTGGTTCGATATAATCTCCAAGGTGAGGTAACAGGCTAACTCTCCACCCCTTTTCTCTCCATATACAACCATTGTTGGCTTTGCATCATGGACAGGCATGGAGAGCCATTGATAGGGCAAAGGTGTCCGATCTTTCGATGAGATGGCGATAATCGATTTGGTGGAGTTCGGGCTTGACGATCCGACTACACGTGCGAGCACGAGCGCCAATGCAATCGCTAGGCCAATCTCCTGGAGGTTACCGATCCTGCGTGAACACGATCGGCGACGGTGAGGTCTTAATTCCTACGAAATCGAGAACAAGTAAGAACCAATATTGCAATCAAGATATTGCGGATTAAGAGGAAAGCTTTATTGAAAGAGGTGGGATCTGAATAGGTGCAGTACAAGAGGCCTCTGACGCTCGAGCCTTGGCGAAGTTGCGACTATGGCTAACAATGTCTAAACAAAATCCGAGTCTAAAGGTTCGGCTATGGGGCGTATTTAAGGGCGAAAAGGTGGGGTTTCGGCCAGCCAAGGAAGTGGTGGCCGAATCCAACCCTAAAAGTCCTTTCCCCCTCAAATACGGACTCTAAAAAGTGGCTAACTAAAAACCTGCGAAAATTACATGGGCTGGCCCAAAATAAAGGTGTCATGACACCATATTATGCTATGGACGAATTAAGTAAGTATTGATCTTGAATATTTCGTCCAAGCCTTCTTTCTCCATTACGGTGGCCTCAAAGTTGAAATCTTCATAGTGGCCTTCTCTTGGATCATCACATGCTTGCTGCCATCTCCATGCATGGCCATGCTCCAATGCTTGTCCCTCTCATCCATGCTTGGTCCATCATTCCTAAGAGTAAGAAATGTATCTGACTTAGGTAGCATCATATTCTCATGTATGTAAGGAATAGTTCCAAGAAACGAAAGTACCTGATAGTTAAGTTGTTTGGCACGAGATCTTGTGATGGGTCCTTGTATGTGTGTTGCTGTAGGTACAACGGTTGTATCAATAGTAGGGATGTCCACATCAGCCATCCCAACCACCACCACCTCCAGAGGATGATAACCAATTCATGACAAGATGGGACCATTGGAAGATCCGAGGAGAATTCAACTATCGTTGTGAAGCTCTCGAGCGGCGCCAAGATGAACAATTTAGCGAGGCCCGTGTGGAATTCAAGAACATCGACAACCGCTTCGAAGAAGTCCGTGGCCAAATGCATGCCATGCAACACAACCTCGGGCATCAAAATGAAGCTCTTGGCCGTGCACTCGCCTCAACGGATGAGAAGCTCCAACACATCATCGATGGACTCGCAAGGACACTCTCCCGCGAATCAAGCTCATCTCGACACTCATCAAGTGAACCAAGTGCACCTCGCCGTCACGCTTCAAGGCACCGGGATGGACCCGTTCTTCAATCCATGAGCTCTTCACAAGCGGTACCATCTCCACGTCACGCCGCGACATCAAGTTATGATGGTGACCTCTCCGCAAGACCTCCAAGACGTGAAGCAAACCGACCACAACCAAAACCTGGTGATTCAACAAGAGCAACCTCGCATAGACCACCACGGACATCGACGTCGACGCTCCTTCAACAACAAGTGAAACTTCGAAGAGGACGAACAAGATCATCGTCGGCGTGAAGCACTCGAAGATCCTCAAGGCGTCATCATCGACATGGCGTCCTCGCCAACATAATGGTCATGACGAGCCTCCCTACACCAAGAAGAAGAGCGCCCATGGCGCATCCGCTCGACGTCCTCCTCGCCACATGGCGCAAGCTAATGCTCCTCGCCATCAACCACGACAAGAGCAAGCTCCCAAGCTCGTCGTGAGGACCATCAACCTCCTCCTCGTCGCACCGCGACAAGAAAACGAGCACACTCCCCAGCTCGTCGTCAACAACAAGTTCCTCCACCAAACGAGGCACCTCAACAACCACGCGAGCATCGCAACAATCACCAAGCAAGACATGAGAGCTCGGATGATGATGATGACCGTCAAAATAATGGCAACCGACGAACCGAACCGCAATGGAGAAGAAACTTTCGGCAAGCTCAAATTCACAATGCCCAAGTTCACCGGTTCCAATGAGCCCGAGGAATATCTCTCTTGGGAACTCAAGGTCGACAAAATCTTCCGCATGCACAATTATAGCAATGAGAAGATGATGGCCATGGCATCCCTCGAGTTTGATGAGTATGCCAACCTTTGGTGGGAACAAGTCCAACTCGCTCGCGAAGCAAAAGAAGAGCCTCAAATCGCCACTTGGCAAGATATGAAGGCTCATATGAGATCCCGCTTTGTTCCTTCACACTACACGCGTGACCTCTTCAACAAGCTTCAAACGCTTAGTCAAGGGACAAAGACCGTGGAAGAGTACTTCAAGCAAATGGAGCTCAACATGATACGTGCCAACATTGAAGAGCGAGATGAGCAAACAATGGCACGCTTCCTCAATGGCTTGAACCATCCCATCAAACGCATCACCGAGTTCCAAAAGTACAACAACATGGTTGAGCTTGTGCACATCGCATCCAAGGCCGGCGCCAAGTGCAAGAGGACATCAAGTACAACAAGCCAAAGGCGTACTTCACCTACAAGCAAGCGCCAACCACTACTCCAACAACACCAAGTGGAAGCTCCCGGTACAACCAAGCTTCCTTCAAGCCAACTATTCCCCAAGGAAAACAGCCCCAAGTGGCAAACAAACACGGGATGATCAACCATTCAATGGTGAATGCTACAAGTGTGGAGGCAAAGGCACAAGTCCAATGCATGTGGAAACAAAAAAGTTTTGTTCATCCATGACAACGGCGATGAAGAATACTTGAGTGAAGAAGAGTTTGATGCAAGAGTCAAGGAAGCCATGGCAAGGCAACACTTGGAAGAGGACCAAGAACTTCTTGTGTGTGAGCATGACGCAAGTCCATCGCTTGTGGTCACAAGGGTCTTGACTACCCAAGCCAATGAAAATGAAGACCAACGCTCGAACATCTTCCAAACTCGTGCCGGCATCAATGGGAAGTCCATCAAAGTTGTCATCGATGGAGGAAGTTGCCACTACCTCAAGCACGGAATTGTGTGAAACTCAACCTCACCCTTCACCCACATAGACACCCCTACCATATCCAATGGCTAAGTGACCAAGGATCCGTCAAGATCAAGCACACCGTCTCGGTGGCGTTCTCCATTGGACACTACAAGGACACGGTGGAATGTGGCGTGGTTCCAATGACGGTTTGTCACATGTTTCGGAAGGCCGTGGCAATATGACAAGTGTGCTTTGCATAATGGTCACTCAAACACCTACACTTTCAAATGGCTTGATAAAACTTGTGTGTTGCAACCAATGACTCCTAGCCAAATAATTGCGGACAATGCAAAGGCTTTAGCGAGGCAATACGCAAAAACACCTTGTGAGAAGACTGGTGAGCAAGAGAACCACACCATAGTGAGTCACGAGCTACAAGCCAAACTCGGCGGAAAAACTAAGAGTGTTCTTCTTGCCACCAAAAGTGAGATGAGAGAAGTGAACAACCCATCCATCTTGCACCACGTCCTCGTATGCAAGGGACTAGCGCAAGGAACTAATGACTTGACAAATATTCCTCCTTCTTTGATGGCTGTTTTGCAGAATTCCAAGATGTATTTCGAAGAGCTTCCTCATGGCCTTCCTCCTCTTCGTGGAATCGAGCACCGTATCGACCTCATACCGGCACCACTACCAAACCGGCTGCGTATCGCACAAACCGGAAGAGACAAAGGAGATCGGCGTCAAATCAACCAACTCGTCTCAAAGGTTTGATCCAAGTAAGCACTAGCCCAAGCGCGGTTCCGTGATCCTAGTCCGAAAGCGGATGATATGTTGCGGTTATGCATGGTGCCGTCAATCAATGCTATCACCATGCGTTATCGACATCCTATACCGCGTCTTGATGACATGCTTGATGAGTTATGTGGAGCCACTATATTTTGAAAATTGATCTTCGTAGTGGCTACCATCAAATTCGCATGGCTGAAGGTGATGAGTGGAAAACCGCCTTCAAGACCAAGCTTGGTCTCTATGAATGGTTGGTTATGCCTTTTGGCTTATCCAATGCCCCATCTACCTTCATGCGCCTCATGAACCATATTTTGCGATCCCTCATTGGAAAGTGTAGTTGTTTACTTTGATGACATTCTTGTCTATAGCAAGTCACTAGAGGAGCATGTTAATCATGTTAAGGAGGTCTTACAAATCCTTCGTAATGAAAAGCTTTATGCTAACCTCCCCAAGTGCACTTTTGCAAGAGACAAGCTGATTTTCCTTGGTTTTGTTGTGTCTTCTAATGGCATTGAAGTTGATGTATCGAAAGTCAAGGACATACGAGATTGGCCCACCCCTACAAATGTTAGTGAACTTCGTAGTTTTCATGGGTTGGCTGGCTTTTACCGTCGCTTTGTGAAAGATTTTTCCACAATTGCTTGCCCCTCAACGAATTGACTAAGAAGAATGTCACGTTCGTTTGGGAAAAACAACAAAAGGCTTTTGATGAGCTCAAAAGGAGGCTCACCGAAGCACCACTTCTTGCATTGACGGATTTCACAAAAACATTTGAGATTGAATGTGACGCTAGTGGTATTGGCATTGGTGGCGTCCTTATGCAAAATGGGCGTCCTATTGCTTACCATAGTGAGAAACTTGATGGCGCACGCCTCAATTATCCCATTTATGACAAAGAACTTTTTGCCTTGGTTCGTGTTCTTCAAGTGTGGCAACACTATCTTTGGCCCAAAGAATTTATAATCCATTCCTACCATGAGTCGTTGGAGTACCTTAAGGGCCAAGCCAACTTGAGTAAAAGGCACGCAAAGTGGGTTGAGTTTATGGAGTCTTTTCCTTACATTGTCAAATACAAGAAGGGCAAAGAAAATGTGGTAGCGGACGCCTTGTCTCGCAAAAACACAAGCCTTCTTACACGACTCGAAGTCAATGTCTTGGGTCTTGATGACATCAAATCTTTATGCAGCGTCCGATTCTTTCTTTGGACCAATCTTTGCACAATGTTCAATAGACAAAGGGATTGACGATTTCTATTTGCACAAGGGTTTTCTTTTCAAACAAAACAAGCTTTGCATTCCGAAATCGTCTCTCCAACTTTTGCTTCTTCAAGAGTCCCATGGTGGAGGCCTTATGGGTCACTTTGGCCGTGACAAGACATATGACATGCTCTCCACTCACTACTTTTGGCCAAAGATGAAGCGCGACGTGGAGCGCCACGTTCAACGATGCACTACATGTATCCAAGCTAAGTCCAAGTCCAACCCCTTTGGTCTTTATATGCCATTGCCTATTCCTCATGCACCTTGGTCGGACATTAGCATGGACTTTGTGTTAGGCTTGCCTAGATCGAAACATGGTCATGATTCCATATTTGTAGTGGTGGATCGCTTTTCGAAAATGGCACATTTCATTCCGTGCCATAAGACCGATGATGCTTCACATGTGGCAAATTTGTTTTTCAGGGAAATAATTCGGCTACACGGCGTGCCAAGAACAATCGTCTCCGACCGCGATGTAAAATTCATGAGCTACTTCTGGAAGACCCTCATGGCCAAGCTCGGCATCAAGCTCCTCTTCTCGTCCGCCTCGCATCCTCAAACCGATGGACAAACCGAGGTCGTCAATCGAAGTCTTGGCACACTTCTCCGGGTGTTGATAAAGAAGAACCTTAAAGACTGGGAGGAATGCATTCCACACGCCAAGTTCGCCTACAACCGCGCCAAGCACTCCACCACCATGAGGAGCCCGTTCATGATCGTCTATGGCTTCGAGCCTCTCACCACGCTCGATATCCTTCCACTTCCACTTCATGAACATGCCAATATGGGCGTTGCCAAGCGTGCCCAAGCAATGATGAAACTCCATGACGACACACACGAGCTACTATCGAGCAACAAGTCCTTCGCCAAGCATCAAGGCTAAACAAGACCAAGAAAGAGATGATCTTTGATGAGGCGACCTTGTATGGATACACTTGAGTAAAGGCGCTTCCCCAAGGCGCGACTCCAAACTAAAGCCACGAGGCGATGGACCATTCAAGGTGCTAAAGAGGATCAACAACAACGCCTATGTGATCGATATACCAACATCGAAGTATCTTGTGAGCTCGACATTTAATGTCAAGGACCTCTCACCCTACCATGGCGAAGAGGCGTTACGACGATTGAAGAGTCGAGGGCGACTCTTTCCCAAGGGGGCTGATGCGGCCGTCCCACGACCTACTACATCTACTCCCACGAGCTACCCAAGCGGACCCATGACTCGCCTGAGCCAAACTCCTTCAAACTAAGGTGAACTCGCTCCTCTCCTTGTGTGACTTCGACACACCCTTGGATGGCTTGCTACTTCACACGCAAACTCTGTGCATCATCAGGTACGAAGAAGCCACCAGTCGCTGCCAGACGCAAGCGGTACTACCGGTTGGGACGACCGGTACTACCGCTCCAAGCGGTCCTACCGCCTCCCCCTACCGCTCGCCACAGGACGCTCCACTCCACGCCTCAGAAGCCAGCGGTACTACCGGTCCTACAACCGGTACTACCGGTGGCCGGTACTACCGCGCCCTCCTACCGCTCGCCACTGACGCCTCCGACGGAA
Source organism: Avena longiglumis (assembly GCA_030063025.1). Classification (NCBI taxonomy): domain Eukaryota; kingdom Viridiplantae; phylum Streptophyta; class Magnoliopsida; order Poales; family Poaceae; genus Avena; species Avena longiglumis. The sequence goes on from CP125979.1 coordinate 290,380,447, forward strand.
GCCCCAGGCCCTCAAGCGGTACTACCGCTCTGGAAGCGGTACTACCGGTGACCACCGGTACTACCGGTTGCCGGACCGGTACTACCGGTCCTGCCAGACCCTGATCGCTTCAGTTCGGCCCTGTGCCTTGTAACCCAACTTATAATTTATCTTTTCATTCCGAAACTACCCCTGTTATGTGGCTGGACTATATATAGCCCCCACCCTCTATTGTAAGCACTTAGACTTGGATAATAATAGATATTAAGGAAACCCTTTGAGGACTTATATCTATTGGTCTCATGCTCCTACCAAGGAGCACCGGATTATCCACCCCCCTCTTGGATCTTGCTTAAGTGCGTTCAAGTTGTACAAGGCCTTGGGTTCTCGGTGTCTCGCCCCCAAGTCGTCAAGGTCTCACCAAGCACCTCATCCCCCGTTGTTGGCGTGGAGAGCGAGCTTCGCCCAACACCGATCCTAGGGATTATGTTAGACCGGTTGCCACCGGCGTGAGGAGTAGGCGTGTATCGTGTTTTGGTGTGTGTGTGTTCGTGGTTTTCATCGCCTTCCCCGATTTCATACCCGACCACCTCGCTTCCCCTCATTCCTCGTGGAATTCGTGAAAGATCGGGCCAACCCCAGGGTTACCCCATAACATCGCGCTTCATCTTTGGCCAAAAGTAGTGAGTGGAGAGCATGTCATATGTCTTGTCACGGCCAAAGTGACCCATAAGGCCTCCACCATGGGACTCTTGAAGAAGCAAAAGTTGGAGAGACGATTTCGGAATGCAAAGCTTGTTTTGTTTGAAAAGAAAACCCTTATGCAAATAGAAATCATCAATCCCTTTGTCTGTTGAACATTGTGCAAAGATTGGTCCAAAGAAAGTGTCGGACGTGTACAAAGATTTGATGTCATCAAGACCCAAGACATTGACTTCGAGTCGTGTAAGAAGGCTTGTGTTTTTGCGAGACAAGGCGTCCACTACCACATTTTCTTTGCCCTTCTTGTATTTGACAATGTAAGGAAAAGACTCCATAAACTCAACCCACTTTGCGTGCCTTTTACTCAAGTTGGCTTGGCCCTTAAGATACTTCAACGACTCATGGTCGGAATGGATGATAAATTCTTTGGGCCAAAGATAGTGTTGCCACACTTGAAGAACACGAACCAAGGCAAAAAGTTCTTTGTCATAAATGGAATAATTGAGGCGTGCGCCATCAAGTTTCTCACTATGGTAAGCAATAGGACGCCCATTTTGCATAAGGACGCCACCAATGCCAATACCACTAGCGTCACATTCAATCTCAAAGGTTTTTGTGAAATCCGGCAATGCAAGAAGTGGTGCTTCGGTGAGCCTCCTTTTGAGCTCATCAAAAGCCTTTTGTTGTGCTTTTCCCCAAACGAACGTGACATTCTTCTTGGTCAATTCGTTGAGGGGGCAAGCAATTGTGGAAAAATCTTTCACAAAGCGACGGTAAAAGCCAACCAACCCATGAAAACTACGAAGTTCACTAACATTTGTAGGGGTGGGCCAATCTCGTATGTCCTTGACTTTTGATACATCAACTTCAATGCCATTAGAAGACACGACAAAACCAAGGAAAATCAGCTTGTCTCTTGCAAAAGTGCACTTGGGGAGGTTAGCATAAAGCTTTTCATGACGAAGGATTTGTAAGACCTCCTTAACATGAGTAACATGCTCCTCTAGTGACTTGCTATAGACAAGAATGTCATCAAAGTAAACAACTACACTCTTTCCAATGAGTGACCGCAAAATATGGTTCATGAGGCGCATGAAGGAAGATGGGGCATTGGATAAGCCAAAAGGCATAACCAACCATTCATATAGACCAAGCTTGGTCTTGAAGGCGGTTTTCCACTCATCACCTTCAGCCATGCGAATTTGATGGTAGCCACTACGATGATCAATTTTCGAAAATATAGTGGCTCCACATAACTCATCAAGCATGTCATCAAGACACGGTATAGGATGTCGATAACGCACGGTGATAGCATTGATTGGACGGCAGTCCAAGCATAATCGCAACGTATCATCCGTTTTCGGGACTAGAATCACGGGAACCGCGCTTGGGCTAGTGCTTACATGGATCAAACCTTTGGAGACGAGTTGGTTGATTTGACGCTCGATCTCCTTTGTCTCTTCCGGGTTTGTGCGTTACGCAGTGCGGTTTGGTAGTGGTGCGCCGGGTATGAGGTCGATACGGTGCTCGATTCCATGAAGAGGAGGAAGGCCATGAGGAAGCTCTTCGGGAAATACATCTTGGAATTCCTGCAAAACAGCCATCAAAGAAGGAGGAATATTTGTCAAGTCATTAGTTCCTTGCGCTAGTCCCTTGCATACGAGGACGTAGTGCAAGATGGATGGGTTGTTCCTCACTTCTCTCATCTCACTTTTGGTGGCAAGAAGAACACTCTTAGTTTTTCCGCTCGAGTTTGGCTTGTAGCTCTCACTCACTATGGTGTGGTTTTCTCGCTCACCACTCTTCTCACAAGGTGTTTTTGCGTAGTGCGCCCTCGCTAAAGCCTTTGCATTGTCCGCAATTATTTGGCTAGGAGTCATTGGTTGCAATACACAAGTTTTATCAAGCCATTTGAAAGTGTAGGTGTTTGAGTGACCATTATGCAAAGCACACTTGTCATATTGCCACGGCCTTCCGAGCAACATGTGACAAACCGTCATTGGAACCACGTCACATTCCACCGTGTCCTTGTAGTGTCCAATGGAGAACGTCCACCGACGGTGTGCTTGATCTTAGTGATCCTTGGTCACTTAGCCATTGGATATGGTAGGGGTGTCTATGTGGGTGAAGGGTGAGGTTGAGTTTCTCACACAATTCCGTGCTTGCGAGGTTGTGGCAACTTCCTCCATCGATGACAACTTTGATGGACTTCCCATTGATCTTGCACGAGTTTGGAAGATGTTCGGCGTTGGTCTTCATTTTCATTGGCTTGGGTAGTCAAGACCCTTGTGACCTAGCGATGGACTTGCGTCATGCTCACACACAAGAAGTTCTTGGTCCTCTTCCAAGTGTTGCCTTGCCATGGCTTCCTTGACCCTTGCATCAAACTCTTCTTCACTCAAGTATTCTTCATCGCCGTTGTCATGGATGAACAAAACTTTTTTGTTTCCACATGCATCGGACTTGTGCCCTTTGCCGCCACACTTGTAGCATTCACCATTGAATGGTTGATCATCCCGTGTTTGTTTGCCACTTGGGGGCTGTTTTCCTTGGGGAATAGTTGGCTTGAAAGGAAGCTTGGTTGTACTTGGGGAGCTTCCACTTGGTGTTGTTGGAGTAGTGGTTGGCGCTTGCTTGTAGGTGAAGTACGTCTTTGGCTTGTTGTACTTGATGTCCTCTTGCACTTGGCGCTCGGCCTTGGATGCGATGTGCACAAGCTCAACCATGTTGTTGTACTTTTGGAACTCGGTGATGCGTTTGATGGGGTGGTTCAAGCCATTGAGGAAGCGTGCCATTGTTTGCTCATCTCGCTCTTCAATGTTGGCACGTATCATGTTGAGCTCCATTTGCTTGAAGTACTCTTCCACGGTCTTTGTCCCTTGACTAAGCGTTTGAAGCTTGTTGAAGAGGTCACGCGTGTAGTGTGAAGGAACAAAGCGGGATCTCATATGAGCCTTCATATCTTGCCAAGTGGCGATTGGAGGCTCTTCTTTTGCTTCATGGCGAGTTGGACTTGTTCCCACCAAAGGTTGGCATACTCATCAAACTCGAGGGATGCCATGGCCATCATCTTCTCATTGCTATAATTGTGCATGCGGAAGATTTTGTCGACCTTGAGTTCCCAAGAGAGATATTCCTCGGGCTCATTGGAACCGGTGAACTTGGGCATTGTGAATTTGAGCTTGCCGAAAGATTCTTCTCCATTGCGGTTCCGGTTGCGTCGGTTGCCATTATTTTGACGGTCATCATCATCATCCGAGCTCTCATGTCTTGCTTGGTGATTGTTGCGATGCTCGCGTGGTTGTTGAGGTGCCGCGTTTGGTGGAGGAACTTGTTGTTGACAACGAGCTTGGGGAGCGTGCTCGTTTTCTTGTCGCGGATGCGGACGAGGAGGAGGTTGATGGTCCTCACGACGAGCTTGAGGAGCCTCTTGCTCTTGTTGTGGTTGATGGCGAGGAGCATGAGCTTGCGCCATGTGGCGAAGGGCGTCGAGCCGTATGCGCCATATGCTCTTCTTCTTGTTGGAGGGGAGGCTCGTCATGACCATTATGTTGGCGACGAGGACGCTCATGTCGATGACGACGCCTTGGAGGATCTTCGAGTGCTTCACGTCGACGATGATCTTGTTCGTCCTCTTCGGCAGTTTCACTTGTTGTTGAAGGGCGTGTCGGCGTCGATGGCCGTGGTGGTCTATGCGAGGTTGCTCGTGTTGAATCACCGTGCCCTTGGTTGTGGTCGGTTTGCCTCACGTCTTGGAGGTCTTGCGGAGGTCACCATCATAGCTTGATGTCGCGGCGTGGCGGAGATGGTACCACTGCGAAGAGCTCATGGATTGAAGAACGGGTCCATCCGGTGCCTTGAAGTGTGTGCGAGGTGCACTTGTTTCACTTGATGAGTGCCGAGATGAGCTTGATTCGCGGCGTGTCCTTGCGAGTCCATCGATGATGTGTTGGAGCTTCTCATCCGTTGAGGCGAGTGCGGCCAAGAGCTTCATTTTGATGCCCGAGGTTGTGTTGCATGGCATGCATTAGGCCACGGACTTCTTGAAGCGGTTGTCGATGTTCTTGAATTCCACGGGCCTCGCTAAATTGTTCATCTTGGCGGCTCGAGAGCTTCACAACGATAGTTGAATTCTCCTCGGATCTTCCAATGGTCCCATCTTGTCATGAATTGGTTATCATCCTCTGGAGGTGGTGGTGGTTGGGATGGCGCCATGCCATCCATGATGCAAAGCCAACAATGGTTGTATATGGAGAGAAAGGGTGTGGAGAGTTAGCCTGTTACCTCACCTTGGAGATTATATCAAACCAATTGCCACACAAATGAGCGAAAAGCGTGCAAAGTGAAATGGCAAGAAACTCTCAAAGGCTTTTGGTGGAAGGTAAGGGTTGTGGAAAACCAAACGAAACGATCCAAGCAAAAGGTTATTGTCCTACGTGGTAAAGAACCAAAGATCAAAAGCAAAAAGGATACGATCTACCAAAAACACGGAACACACACGTGGAGAAAACGGGGTTAGCACGACTATGAAAATGAGCACAAAAGGTCCTAACGAAGACTACGCTCGGCTGTCGTGCCAACACAAGGAGAGACCACAACTCGTTTGCCAAAAGAGGGTAAGCAATAGATTTGTGCACTTGCCGCGGAGCGCTCTTTCTTCTCTCTTTCTTGGCTTACAAGCTTGGTATTCTCTTTGTATTGGGGGACTATGTATCTTTTTCTCTTTTTCTTTTGTTTTTTTTTTTGATTCTTTGTCCTTTTTCTCCCTTGCTATGCTACTATGTTAGCTTTTGTATTTGGCGTCATACTCTCACTTTCCGAAGGCAAGTGCACAATGCTTAGACAAACACAAAATGAGTTGCTCTCAAAGGATAGGTACACACAAAGGAAGATATGGGGTTGTCAAGGTGGTGCAAGTTATACCTTTGGTATTGTTGACGACTTGCAACCGTTGGTGGGGAAAGATGTTCGAGTGTCGCGGTGTCGTTGAGCGCGGGGTGACGTTGATGCGGAAGCTGTTGTGAAAATGGCGACAAACACGAAACACGAACAAGCGAGGTGGAACAGTCGGAACGAAAGCAGGCGTCAGGCGGGAGGCACGGCGGTGGCGGCGGTAATAGTACCGGTAGTACCGGTGATAATCTTGGCGGTAATGCAGTAGTACGGATTAGCGGTTAGTGATACAGCTTGTACCGGCGATGCAAGCAGCACGAACTGGCACGGAACGGGTGAACTTGCAAAACCTCAAATTCGTTGAAAAAGCGGCGAAAGGTGAGCTAGAAACAAGAGGGGCTATAGATCGACTCCCAAAGCAACAGATCTATGGACCAAAACCACGAAAAACTCACCAAATCCAGAGATCGATCCGAAGGAAAATTGGGCTCTTTTTGGTATGATTTTCGTTTTTAAGGCGGAGAAAAGAAAAAATTGGAGGAAATTCGTGATCAACCGTGCTCTTGATACCAATATGTTAAGGGGTAACCCTGGGGTTGGCCCGATCTTTCACGAATTCCACGAGAAACGAGGGGAACGAGGTGGTCGGGGGATGAAATCGATGAAGGCGATGAAAACCACGAACACACACACACACACACCAAACACGATACACGCCTACTCCTCACGCCGGTGGCAACCGGTCCAACATAATCCCTAGGATCGGTGTCGGGCAAAGCTCGCTCTCCTCGCCAACAACGGGGGATGAGGTGCTTGGTGAGATCTTGACGACTTGGGGGCGAGACACCGAGAACCCAAGGCCTTGTACAACTTGAACGCACTTAAGCAAGATCCAAGAGGTGGGTGGATAATCCGGTGCTCCTTGGTAGGAGCATGAGACCAATAGATATAAGTCCTCAAAGGGTTTCCTTAATATCTATTATTATCCAAGTCTAAGTGCTTACAATAGAGGGTGGGGGCTATATATAGTCCAGCCACATAACAGGGGTAGTTTCGGAATGAAAAGATAAATTATAAGTTGGGTTACAAGGCACGGGGCGACGAAGCGATCGGTCTGGCGGGGCGGTAGTACCGGTCCCAAGAATCTGCAGTGGTCACCGTAGTAATCGCTTCAGGCTGTAGTACCGCTTGAGGGCATGGGGCTTCCGTCGAGGCGTCGGTGGCGGCGGTAGGAGGCGCGTAATCAAGCCACCGTAGTACGGTTGTGGACGGTAGTACCGCTTCGAGGTGTGGAGTGGGCGTCCTGTGTGGCGGTAGGGGAGGTGGGACCGCTTGAGGCGGTAACCGGTCGTCCCAACCGTAGTCTGCTGCGTCTGGCATGATCGGTGGCTTCTTCGTACCTGATGATACACAGAGTTTGCGTGTGAAGTAGCAAGCCATCCAAGGGTGTGTCGAAGTCACACAAGGAGAGGAGCGATTTCACCTTAGTTTGAAGGAGTTTGGCTCGGGCGCGAGTCATGGGTCCGCTTGGGTAGCTCGTGGGAGTAGATGTAGTAGCGGTCGTAGGACGGGCTGCATCAGGATGGCTCTCCATGCCTGTCCATGATGAGAAACCAACAAGGGTTGTATATGGAGAATAAGGGTGTGGAGAGTTAGCCTTTTACCTCACCTTGGAGATTATATCAAACCAATTGCCACACAAATGAGCGAAAAGCGTGCAAAGTGAAATGGCAAGAAACTGTCAAAGGCTTTTGGTGGAAGGTTAGGATTGTGGAAAACCAAACGAAACGATCCAAGCAAAAGGTTATTATCCTACGTGGTAAAGAACCAAAGATCAAAAGCAAAAGGAAACGATCTACAAAAACACGGAAAACACACACGTGGAGAAAAACGGGGTTAGCACGACTATGAAAATGAGCACAAAAGGTCCTAACGAAGACTACGCTCGGTTGTCGTGCCAACTCCAGGAGAGACCACAACTCGTTTGCCAAAAGAGGATAAGCAATAGATTTGTGCACTTGCCTCGGTGCGCTCTTTCTTCTCTCTTGTTGGCTTACAAGCTTGGTATTCTCTTTGTATTGGGAGACTATGTATCTTTCTATTCTATCTTTTTCTTTTCCTTTTTTTTTGATTCTTTTTCTTTTTCTCCCTTGTTATGCTACTATGTTAGCTTTTGTATTTGGCCTCACACTCTCACTTTCCGAAGGCAAGTGCATAATGCTTAGACAAAAACAAAATGAGTTGCTCTCATAGGATAGATACACACAAAGGAAGATATGGGGTTGTCAAGGTGGTGCAAGTTTTACCTTTGGTATTGTTGACGACTTGCAACCGTTGGTGGGGGATGATGTTCGAGTGTCGCGGTGTCGTTGAGCGCGTGGTGACCTTGATGCGGAAGCTGTTGTGAAAATGGCGACAAACACGCGAAACACGAACAAGCGAGGTTGAAAAAGTCAGAAAACGAAATTGAGGTGTCAAAGGGCGAGGAAGGACGGTCAGGGTCCAGCGGTAGTACCGCTTGTGACAACCGGTAGTACCGGTGAGCGGTAGTACCACTTGTACTACCGGTAGTACCGGTTACTTGCGGTAGTACCGCTTGCTCGGCCGGTAGTACCGCTTGGCACAGGACTGGAACGAGATGATCTTGCCAAAAACTTCAAATTCGTGGGAAATCTGACCGAAAGGATGGGCTAGAAACAACAGGGCTATAGATCGACTCCCAAAGCAACAGATCTATGGACCAAAACCACGAAAAACTCACCAAATCCAGAGATCAAGCCGAAGGCAAATTGGGGCTCTTTTTGGTGGGATTTTCGATTTTAAGGCAGATAAAAGAAAAATTGGGGGCAAATTCGTGATCAACCGTGCTCTTGATACCAATATGTTAGGGGGTAACCCGGGGGTTGGCCCGATCTTTCACGAATTCCATGAGAAACGAGGGGAAAGCGGTGGTCGGAGGATGAAATCGAGGAAGGAGATGAAATCCGCGAACACACACACACCAAAACACGATACACGCCTACTCCTCACGCCGGTGGCAACCGGTCCAACATAATCCCTAGGATCGGTGTTGGGCGAAGCTCGCTCTCCACGCCAACCACGGGGGATGAGGTGCTTGGTGAGATCTTGACGACTTGGGGGCGAGAAACCGAGAACCCAAGGCCTTGTACAACTTGAACGCACTCGGCAAGATCCAAGAGGGGGTGGATAATCCGGTGCTCCTTGGTAGGAGCATGAGACCAATAGATATAAGTCCTCAAAGGGTTTCCTTAATATCTATTATTATCCAAGTCTAAGGGTTTACAATAGAGGGTGGGGGCTATATATAGTCCAGCCACAAAACAGGGGTAGTTTCGGAACGAAAAGGTAAGTTATAGGTAGGGTTACAAGGCATAGGGCCGAACTTAGGCGATCAGGGTCAGGCAGGACCTGATGGAGGGGTTAACCTCTTGGGTGCCCGATCTTCACGGATCTCGTGGTCAAAACGATGGGAAAGCGAGGGGAAAGGGAGAAGGTAGCGGAAGCGAACACACACCTCGCGAAGTGATGTGGACATCCCTACTATTGATACAACCGTTGTACCTACAGCAACACACATACAAGGACCCATCACAAGATCTCGTGCCAAACAACTGAACTATCAGGTACTTTCGTTTCTTGGAACTATTCCTTACATACATGAGAATATGATGCTGCCTAAATCAGAAATGTTTCTTACTCTTAGGAATGATGGACCGAGCATGGATGAGAGGGACAAGCATTGGAGCATGGCCAAGCATGGTGATGGCAGCAAGCATGTGATGATCCAAGAGAAGGCCACGGATGAAGATTTCAGAACTTTGAGGCCACCATAATGAAGAAAGAAGGCTTGGACGAAATATTCAAGATCAATACTTTACGAATTCGTCCATAGCATAATATGGTCTGCGACACCTTTATTTTGGGCCAGCCCATGTAATTTTCAGGATTTTAATTAGCCACTTTTTAGAGTCCGTATTTGAGGAAAGGACTTTTAGGGTTGGATTGCCACCACTTCCATGGCTGGCGAAACCCCACCTTTTCGCCTTAAATACGCCCCATAGCGAACCTTTAGACTCGGATTTTGTTTAGACATTAAGTTAGCCATAGTCGCAACCGCCAAGGCTCGGCGTCGAGAGGCCTCTTGTACTTCGCACCTATTCAGGATCCCACCTCTCGATAAAGCTTTCCTCTTAATCCGCAATATCTTGATTGCAATATTGGTTCTTACTTGTTCTCGATTTGGTAGGAATTAAGACCCTCTGGTCGGTGATCGTGTTCACGCAGGATCGGTAACCTCCGGAGATTGGCCTAGCGATTGCATTGGCGCTCGTGCTCGCGTGTAGTCGGATCGTCAAGCGAACTCCACCAAATCGATTATCGCCATCTCATCGAAGATCGGACACCTTTGCCCTATCAAGTGGTATCGATTTGAGGTTGCTCGGTGAGATTTTACTTTTAAGAGATTAGATCTGTTTTTACCTATAACCCACGAAAAAGCCAAAACACAGTTAGGGTTTAGATCCATCCCATAACCAATCTCGCCTCGCATTATCTTTTGGTTTTGCATTGTTGAATTTGTGTCTACATCGTCGGTCGAGTTCTTGGTCTTAGTGTCTCGTCCCTTAGAGTTTCGAAGTTCGATCATACTAGTCACCGCCACACTCGCCGATCACCGCCGCCATATACCACGCCACCATATTCCGCCGCCATATACCCCGCCACCATAAAACCCTAATACTCCGCCACCGCCTTCCTACTGCGATCCGATCAGTTTTTACTGCAGGTACGAGTCCGAGTAGAGTTCTTTGTTCCTCGTTATTTCTTTTGACTTTCCTTCTTTGCTTTCCGTGTCGAGCTAAGAGTCCGGTCGTAAGTCCGAAGAGGAAAAAAAAAAAAAAAAAAGTGCGGAGCCTCAGAAAAATTTTACGGCTATACTATTTTTCGACCAGGGATCACTTTTCTCCATCGGTAGTTATAGCGATATTTTTTGGCGCTGGCGCTTTAGAACAAAACAAAAATTTGAAAAAAATTTTGGGGCTAACCTCTTTTTAGACCCGTAGATCGATTCTAGACACTCGCCATCATAGTGATTTTACGCATCTCGGATCGCTTTGGTGCTATATCATCATCGATGCTTGTTGTGTCGCGTCGTGACATCGTTGGTGATCTAGGCTCGCGTCTCTAATGCGGTCTAGCCTAGGACCAGCCTGATCGTCGTTGAGCATTCTTTCAACTTTTGCATTGCTGTTTTGATAATTCGACCCTTTGCTAAGCGTTCCCGAGCTCCAGATACTCTCCACGTGTGTTTCGACTCACGTAATCGCTTGGTTCAATCTGGACCCACCGATCCTCGTGGTTGCACATCGCCTTTTCTGCTTTTGGTAAGAACTTGTAAGAGCTTCGTATATTGCTTGACGGATTACTGGTGACTTCCACCATATTCTGTAGTATATACCGTGCTTTTTAAGGACTAACCATGACGGATACTTCGGAACCACGCCACCATGCGAACGAAGAACTACATGCCCACTTCTCCGCGCTCACAGTGGCGAAGGCGTGGACAGCGCCTAGGGAGTTTGACACCAAGCTCACCAACGCGTGGACAAGATCGATGGACTCGAGAAATCCTTCAACGCCAAGCTTGCGTTCGGTTCAAGGAGCTTGAACCGATTGCCCGCAAGACCGGCACCCACACATGGTGCCTGACGCATTCGATCACGGCTCGGATGCTGATGCAATTGCCGCCGGCTCTGCTGCGGCGTTCCTCGGACTTCCGGTATGGGCTGCTGCTGCGACATTGGGGACGGCGACGGGTACTACTACGACCCGACGACGACGATCTGTTGACGAGGAGGTTGAACAACCTCCACGGTACTGCTGGTCGTCCCCGACATTACTACCGCAACGCCCACCGATGCGTCTTGATGATGATCATGTTGCAAAGCTTAAATTAAATATTCCATCTTTTGAGGGTAAATATAATCGATGCATATCTTACATGGGAGATGGAAGTAGAACAACGTTTTGCATGCTTAAAATATCCACGAGAATATGCGTGTTAGTCTTTGCTACATGTGAATTTACTAAATTTGCTTCCCTTTGGTGGTCCGAGTATTGTCGTTTAAATCCTACTACTATTCCTAGTACTTGGTGCTTTAAAAGCGCTATGCGTGTTCGTTTGTACCTCCCACTTATCAACGTGATTTACTAAAGAATCGACACGCTTAGAGCAAGGGAAAATTCTGTAGAAGAGTATTATCAGGAATTGCAAGCGGGATGGTTAGGTGTGGTCTTGTAGAATCTAATGAACAAATGCTTGCACGTTTCTTTGGTGGATTAAACAAGGACATTCAGCACATATTAGATTATAAGGAATATAATTCTATCACTCGTTTGTTTCATCTTGCTTGCAAAATTTGAGCGTGAAGTGCGAGGATCGCCAAACACCATGGAGGAGGACTAATAATTCCGCAGTCGCATCCACTTGGACATCCCGACAATCGAGCCTCCTCGTGATTCGCCTCCACTACTACCACATCCAAGGCCACCACAAGATTTCCATTTGCTCCTCCACCCTCATCCAATGCTCCCTTTCGTAGTGCATCTTCTATGGCTTCCACGGGTAAGACTAAGGATATACAATGCCGCAAGTCTTTGGGGTTTTGGTCATATTGAGAGGCAGTGCACAACACAGCGTGTGATGATGGTGCGAGAAGATGGTGAATACGATTCGCGAGTGACTTGATGAAGATACACTAGCCCTTATTTACGCTCGAGATGGAGACAATTCGATGATGATGACGAGCCGGAGGTAATGGGAGGCTGAAGCTGCCGATCAATACAAGAGTTTAATTACACAACGTGTGTTGAGTGTGCAATTGAGCAAATCTGAGCAAGATCAACGCCACAACCTGTTCCAAACACGTGGTGTTGTCAAGGAAGAGCTATACGGATCATCATTGATGGAGGGAGTTGTAATAATCGGCGGTGTTGACATGGTAGAAGCTTGCGCTTCAACAAGACAACGCCCACATTCATACTACATCCAATGGTTTGAGAGTTCTCGAAGATCAAGGTAACAAGAACGATGCAGCGTGCATTTTACTATTGGTACATATTCTGATTTTGTTGATTGTGATGTTGTACCTATGCAAGCTTGTTCTTTGTTACTTGGTAGACCATGGCAATTTGATAGAGAATCTGTTCATAATGGCAAAACTAACCACTATTCTCTTATGCATGATGGAAAGAAAATTGGTCTAAAACCTATGACTCCGACAGATTTTAAAAGATGATCTTGCTAGAGCTAGTAGAGCTAAAGCGGAGAAAAATAAAAGTGAGAATCAGTTGTTCTGCAGATTTTATACCACCAAAGAACACTAAATCGATTCTACACATGCTCTTGAAATTCGTTTGAAGAGTCCATGTATGCTTGCAAATAAAATTGATATTCTTGAACTAGATGTAAACAATACTCAATGTTATGCAATTGTATGCAAAGAGGTTTTGTTTTCATTTGAGGATATGCCTCCTTCTTTGCCACCCGCTATTGCTAACCTTTTGCGGGGAATATGAGGACGTATTTCCCATCGAGTTGCCACGGGACTACCTCCTATTAGAGGAATTGAGCATCAAATTGATCTAATTCCTGGTGCCACGTTGCCCAACCGCCATATAGAACCAATCCGGAGGAGACAAAGGAGATACGCCAAATTCAGGAACTACTCGACAGAGATCATATTCGTGAGTCCCTTAGCCCTTGTTGTTCCTATTATTTTGGTGCCTAAGAAAGATGGTTCTTCGCATGTGTACTGATTGTAGAGCTATCAATAATATTACTATTCGATATCGTCATCCTATTCCACGTTTAGATGACATGCTTGATGAATTGAGTGGCTCTACCATGTTTTCTAAAGTTGATTTGCGTAGTGGTTACCACCAGTTCGTATGAAATTAGGAGATGAATGGAAAACAGCATTTAAAACTAAGTTTGGTTTATATGAGTGGTTAGTAATGCCGTTTGGTTTAACTAATGCACCTAGCACTTTCATGAGATTAATGAGCGAAGTTTTACGTGCTTTCATTGGACGTTTTGTGGTAGTCTACTTTGATGATATTCGATTTATAGCAAATCTTTAGAGGAACATTTGGACCATTTACGTCTTTGTTTTCAATGCTTTACGTGATGCATTTGTTTGGTAACCTTGAGAAGTGCACCTTTGCACCAATCGAGTTCGTTTCTTGGCTATGTTGTTACATCACAGGGTATTGAAGTGGATCCACCAAGATTGAAGCTATTGAGAATTGCTTGCACCAAAGACGGTCACACAAGTGAGGAGTTTTCTTGGCCTCATTTGGTTTTATAGGCGCTTTGTCAAAGACTTTGGATCAATTGCCGCATTGAATGAGCTTACCAAGAAGGATGTGCCTTTGTTTGGGCGATGCACAACAACAGCCTTCGTCATATTGAAAGATAAGCTAACACATGCTCCCTTACTACAACTTCCTGATTTTACTAAGACTTTTGAGCTTGAATGTGATGCTAGTGGAATTGGTTTGGGAGGGTGTTATTACAAGAGGAAAAACTGTTGCATATTTTAGTGAGAAATTGAGTGGGGCTAGTCTGAACTATTCTACTTATGATAAAGAATTATATCGTTGGTTGGACGTTAGAAACTTGGCAACATTATCTATGGCCTAAGGAATTTGTTATTCATTACGATCATGAATCTTTGAAGCATATTCGTAGTCAAGCTAAGTTGAATCGTCATGCAAAGTGGGTTGAATTTATTGAGTCTTTCCTTATGTTATCAAACACAAAAGGGTAAAGATAATATTATTCTTGATGCTTTGTCACTGTTATGCTTTGTTATCTCAACTTGACTTCAAAATATTTGGATTGGAAACTATTAAGGAACAATATGTGCATGATGCTTTGAATTTAAAGATGTGTTGCAGAATTGTAGAGATGGTAGAACTTGGAACAAGTTCGTCTTCAATGATGGATTTGTGTTCGTGCTAACAAACTATGCATTCGAGATAGCTCATTGTCTTTTTGTTATTCTGAGGCGCATGGAGGAGGATTGATGGGACACTTTGGTGTCAAGAAGGCGGAGGATGTTCTTGCTACACACTTCTTTTGGCCACGTGTGCGTCGAGATGTTGAGAGATTTGTGGCACGCTGCAATACTTGTCAAAAAGCTAAGTCTCGCCTTAATCCACATGGTTTGTATATGCCTCTTCCTGTTCCTAGTGTTCCTTGGGAGGATATTTCTATGGACTTTGTTTTGGGATTGCCACGAACACAGAAGGGAGGATAGTATTTTTGTTGTTGTGGATCGGTTTTCTAAGATGGCACACTTTATTCCTTGTCATAAAGCGGATGATCTTGCGCATATTGCTGATTTGTTCTTCGTGAAATTGTTCGTTTGCATGGTGTGCCAAATACTATTGTCTCGATCGTGATACTAAATTTCTTAGCCACTTTTGGAGATGTTTATGGGCTAAGTTGGGGACTAAATTGCTGTTTAGTACTACATGTCATCCCCAAACGATGGTCAAATGAAGTCGTAAATAGAACTTTGTCTACTATGTTACGGGCTGTTTTAAAGAAGAACTTAAAATTGTGGGAAGAGTGTTTACCTCATATAGAATTTGCTTATAATCGTTCATTGCATTCTACCACAAAGATGTGCCCATTTGAGATTGTGTATGGTTTTGTTCCTCGTGCACCTATTGATTTATTGCCTTTACCTTCTTGATTGCAACATAATTTGGATGCTACACAACGCTGAAATGATATTAAACTTGCATAAGACTACTAAAGATAACATTGAACACATGAATGCTAAGTATAAACTTCTTTGGGGATAAAGGGAGAAAGCATGTTGTGTTTGATGTTGGCGATCTTGTTTGGTTACATTTGCGTAAAGATCGTTTTCCTGATTTACGCAAGTCTAAGTTAATGCCACGTCTGCTGGTCCCTTTAAGGTGTTAGAGAATCAATGATAATGCATATAAACTTGAGTTGCTGCAGACTTTGGTGCAGTTAGTCCTACATTTAACATTGCAGATTTGAAGCCTTACTTTGGTGAGGAAGATGAGATTGCGTCGAGGCGACTTCAATTCAAGAAGGGGAGCATGATGTGGACATCCCTACTATTGATACAACCGTTGTACCTCTGACACACACATACAAGGACCCATCACAAGATCTCGTGCCAAACAACTGAACTATCAGTACTTTCGCTTCTTGGAACTATTCCTTACATACATGAGAATATGATGCCTTTTAAATCAGAAATGTTTCTTACTCTTAGGAATGATGGACCGAGCATGGATGAGAGGGACAAGCATTGGAGCATGGCCAAGCATGGTGATGGCGGCAAGCATGTGATGATCCAAGAGAAGGCCACGGATGAAGATTTGAACTTTGAGGCCACCATAATGAAGAAGAAGGCTTGACGAAATATTCAAGATCAATACTTTACGAATTCGTCCATAGCATAATATGGTGTGCGACACCTTTATTTTGGGCAGGCCCATGTAATTTTCGCAGGATTTTAATTAGCCACTTTTTAGAGTCCGTATTTGAGGAAAAGGACTTTTAGGGTTGGATTCGCCACCACTTCCATGGCTGGCGAAACCCCACCTTTCTTCTTAAATCGCCCATAGCCGAACCTTTAGACTCGGATTTTGTTTAGACATTAAGTTAGCCATAGTCGCAACCGCCAAGGCTCGGCGTCATGAGGCCTCTTGTACTTCGCACCTATTCAGGATCCCACCTCATCAATAAAGCTTTCCTCTTAATCCAATATCTTGATTGCAATATTGGTTCTTACTTGTTCTCGATTTGGTAGGAATTAAGACCCTCATTGGTCGGTGATCGTGTTCACGCAGGATCGGTAACCTCCAGGAGATTGGCCTAGCGATTGCATTGGCGCTCGTGCTCGCACGTGTAGTCGGATCGTCAAGCCCGAACTCCACCAAATCGATTATCGCCATCTCATCGAAAGATCGGACACCTTTGCCCTATCACGAAGAACACGATGAACACACGCAAAACTCACACGATACAAGGCCGATTGCTCCCGAACGGTGGCCACCGGTCCGATAGAATCCTCGCAAGGAAAGATCGATCAACGTGCTCCCTTAAATCCACATCGGAGAGGGAAGAACACCTTGAGGAGGGTCTTGACGACTTGGGGGCGAGAAACCGAGAACCCAAGGCCTTGTTCAACGATGGATGCGTGATGCAAAGTCCAATCGAGGTTGGTGACGATAGTCGGTCCCCTTGGTAAAGGGGATGAGGCAAAACTAGAGATTCCACAATGGGGGTTGTCTTTAGTCTATCATCTATGCCTCAGGGATACATGAGGGGTGGGGGCTCTATTTATAGGCCAACCACATAAACAAGGGTAGTTTGGGGATAAACTAGGCGAATAGGTAAGTAAAGGGGGATACATGGGCTGTGGCCCAACTAGTGCGCAGAGCCTTTGCCAGAGGGTAGTATCTGGGACATGGGACCGGTAGTACCGCTTGGTCCGATAATCGCCTGGGACCGTAGTACCGCTTGAGGTCTGGGCGTCATTTGGAGCCGTTTATGAAGTATCGGGGACGGTAATCTGCGTGACCGGTAGTACCGGTCCAGATCCGTAGTACCATGGGAGAGTATTTGGCTTCTATTGGCGTCTGCTGGTGGCGGTGGCAGTGATGCATGCTTGGTCCGGTAGTACCGCTGGCGATAGAAACATTGGCGATCTGTCTTCTTCCGCCTCCTCTTCCAAGCCTCCGTCTTGTCGGGCTTGATGCTCCGGGCTTCCTCCCTTGCCTCCGTACTTGTCAATGTGAACCTATCATGCATAGGTGACGGAGTATGAAGTAGCATACCATTCAATAGGGTAGGAATGGGGCTTGCATAGAGGAACGGATTCACCTTTGGAGTCCATGACGACTTGGCGTAAGTTGGAGACCAAGATGTGGTCACAACCGTAGGTCGGACTACATCAGCTCCCCCCCTTCAAAAAGAGTCGTCCTCGACTCTACATGTTCATCACAAAGTAGAAGCGGTCGAGATACCTTCTTGATCCTGGGGTTCACCATATAGTCGTCCTCGGGAAGATTGACTTGACAACACTTCAATGTTCCTTCACCTTCCTTGAAGCCTACAAAGCTCACAACAAAAGCAAAGCAACACTCAAAGCGTAGCCAATTCATGAAGATTATAGCATGAGTCCTCAAGTAGAAGGAAGTCACCTTAGCTTGTAGAGATAGCTCGATGAAGGGTAGCCATAGGTAACTCTCTTCAGTTCTTCTTGTCAACATATAGTCCATAGAGGTTGACGTGTATGCACTTGTACCTTCACACAACAAAGACCAAGCAATATATGTTTGTGTGTGATAGAGGAGCATGTCATTTGTGGCATGTCCATTCTTGTTCACAACACGATTAGCACAACTCAAGTATAGCAAACGGGATGCATATGCAAGGTCAGTGTGCATGGAAATCGTTTGAACATCATCCAAATGTGGGAACTCAAAAACTCCATATAACATCTTATTGTGGCACTCAAAGTAATCGAATAGAAATTTTATCAACATCTTTGATGCAAATCTTGGAGAATTTGGCAAAAACACAAAAGGAAGCATATCCAAAACAAAAGTATAATGTTTGCAAACAAACCAAATGAAAGAGCAAGTGGTCCTTATGTTTGTTGCAACAACAAGACGAGATTCTTGGAAGCTCTCATGACAATACATGTTCTTAAAGGAATTGTGGTTGCACACAAAACATCGGAAATGTAAAATGTTCAACATTTTTGTTGCAACACACAAAGCATCATTATCTAAAGGCGAAGAACATGCATGTCACAAGGGAAGATAATACCATTAACATGCTTGCAATCAAACCATAGGGAAGAGCAATTTGCCAACATGAAAGATGCAAAGCATGCAAAAGGTATCAGAGCTGGGTTCGATCTTGAACTCACTTGTGGGATGCTCTCTAGAGCTCTTTTTGTCAACTCGTGCTCAACCGAGGTTGACATTATCGTGCGGGTACCTACACACATCATATGTAAAAGGAAGAACGTGTGTGCATGGTAGAGATACACATCATCCATCATGACGTATCTCTTCTTGTGCACATCACCATTAATGTCATTCAAGTATGAAATAGATGCATGGTGAGTATGCAAGTGGGGAACATGCTTATCATGGCCATTATCAAAATCTCCAAAAATTGAGAAAGCTATGGGGGCCATCTCATTAGAACGCATTTGATCAATATTGTTGCAAGCAAAACAAGTGAAATAGCAAGCATTCATCTTATCGCAAGCAACAAGAGAAATTGAATGACTAGCATGACAAGGCAAGTCCAAAGCAATTGGAGGATACACACAAGATGCATAGCATGGCATGTATATGGCAATGATATCGCAATCAAACAATTCCACATGATCAATAGTATGCAAAGGCAAAGCATCACATGGGAATGTGTATGAAGCATAAGTAATGTCACAAGTATCATCCATAACATGCATATCCTCACAATTCATCATGTCCACTAGTGGGATCATGGCATCATCAACACCCTTATTGTTACCTTGTTCATACCTCTCATATGAAGTGGGTGTTGTGGAAGTAGTGGCCTCCTTGTGGACGACTTCGTCTTCTTGATGTAGCCATGGCATAGCATCATCTTCGTGCACCATGTACATCTTCTCCATTCGAGGCATCATTGCTTCATAGCTCCGGGCGTCTTCCTCCATGGAACCTAGCACAACACAAGAGAACACACTAGAGGTAGAGGGTAAGTTGTTAGAAATCGAGATGGTCTCACTTGACCTATCAACTACCACTCTCAACTCACTAGGAGTATCACTCATGCCCTCCAAGTGGAAGCACTCAATCTCATATAAGGTGGAGTCACTCATCTCACTCTTGTTCTCACTCAAGTTGGCTAAGTGGCTCTCATACTCACATGGGATTGGTACCACATCATCACTCAAGCATATGGGGGTAGGCTCGGGTTCTTCTACTCCATGCGCCTCCTTTGGTGAAGGGAAAATCCCATGCTCACCATTCTTGACCTTGTCGCCTTTAAGGTTGGATGCCATAAGATGGGCATCATTGCTCGCCTCCATGGTCGAAGGGAAAATCCCATGCTCGACCGTCTTGTGGCCATCTTGTACTAGTGGTGGAGGTAGGCTCATGCTATCCAACTTGGCGAAGTAGAGGTCTTCATTTTCCTCCTTCATGAGGTCTTCAAATGCAAGCGTAGTCGTTGAAGCTTGATGGCGTGGACGAAGGCTTGCTCTTGGTGCCATTTTGGTGGTGGCACAAGAAGTTGAAGGTGCCTTGTGATGGTGTCGACGGAGGTCATTGGCGTGCCTTGCCGATGGTTGATGTAGGTGGCGCAGTTAGTCATCCACATGACGCTCGCGACGATGACCCTTGTCCTTGGCACTCTTCCTTGTAAGTTTTTCTAATGAGCGCAAAGCATCATTAGTCTTGGCGACCATCCTCATGTTCTTGTCGAAGTCGTTGTCCATGTCCTTCTTGAAGTTGTGGAGGTCGCTTTGGAACTTGTCCATTTGATGATGGACCTTGGCGCACTCGAGGTGTAGGCTCCGTGATGTGGACATCCCTACTATTGATACAACCGTTGTACCTACAGCAACACACATACAAGGACCCATCACAAGATCTCGTGCCAAACAACTTAACTATCAGGTACTTTCGTTTCTTGGAACTATTCCTTACATACATGAGAATATGATGCCTAAATCGATACATTTCTTACTCTTAGGAATGATGGACCAAGCATGGATGAGAGGGACAAGCATTGGAGCATGGCCATGCATGGAGATGGCGCAAGCATGTGATGATCCAAGAGAAGGCCACGGATGAAGATTTGAACTTTGAGGCCACCATAATAAAGAAAGAAGGCTTGGACGAAATATTCAAGATCAATACTTTCTTAATTCGTCCATAGCATAATATGGTGTGCGACACCTTTATTTTGGGCCAGGCCCATGTAATTTTCGAGGATTTTAATTAGCCACTTTTAGAGTCCGTATTTGAGGGAAAAGGACTTTTAGGGTTGGATTCGCCACCACTTCCTTGGCTGGCGAAACCCCACCTTTTCGCCTAAATAACACGCCCATAGCCGAACCTCTAGACTCGGATTTTGTTTAGACATTAAGTTAGCCATAGTCGCAACTTCGCCAAGGCTCGAGCGTCGCAGAGGCCTCTTGTACTTCGCACCTATTCAGGATCCCACCTCTTTCAATAAAGCTTTCCTCTTAATCCGCAATATCTTGATTGCCATATTGGTTCTTACTTGTTCTCGATTTCGTAGGAATTAAGACCCTCGTTGCCGATCGTGTTCACGCAGGATCGGTAACCTCCAGGAGATTGGCCTAGCGATTGCATTGGCGCTCGTGCTCGCACGTGTAGTCGGATCGTCAAGCCCGAACTCCACCAAATCGATTATCGCCATCTCATCGAAAGATCGGACACCTTTGCCCTATCACTCCGTCTTGGCCGGTGCGACTTGAGGAGCTTGTCGTTGTCGTTCTTGAAGTCGCCCATGCTTGGGGAGTCGTTGTTGTTGTAGCACTCCATGTCACCCAAGCATGTGGAGCCATTGTTGGTGTAGTGCTCCATCATGTTATCCATGCTTGTGGAGACATAGGCATGGTGGCTCATCGTGGATTCTTCATAGAAATAATCCTCGGTTCCGGAATCCCTAGACATGATTCACAAGACCAAGCGGTGTATATGGAAGTGGTAGGAGTTAGGGATACAACGTCAAACCTTACTTTACCTTGGAAGATCGTATCGTACAAGTGGACACACTTGAGAGCAATAAACCAAGCAAAGTGAAGTTCACGCGGAACACCAAAACCAACTACGAACCAAAAAACACACACACACAAGGCCTATGGTGGATAGGTATGGAAAGTGGCATGTCAAGAACCAATCCGAAATCAAGATGTTGTAATGGCAAGTAAAGAACCACAATGATCACAAAGCAAAACAAGTTAATCCACAAGATAGGAAATATGTACAAGGAAACACACACGGTGGGATAAATGGGACTTGTGCGACGGAGAAAGTGAGCTAAGATCCAAATGATTACCTAGCGAAGACTATAAGCTCGTGTCACACAAGTACAAGGAGAGACGCTAGTTCGATTGCACAAAATTTGGTGGGCTACAAGATATGCACAATAAGTACCACCTATATGATGTTCATCGAGCTTGCGCTTCCTTTTCTATGAGGCACATGTATATTTCTTTATTTTTCTCTTTTTCTTTTTTTTTCTATTTTTTTTCTTTTTCTTTTTCTTTTTCACTTGCCTCTTCCTTGTGCCAACAACTATACAAGATAACTATATGAGATAGCGCTCACACGTTTGCTCGGAATCTACAAGGTATCAAATGTGCATAGCCCAAGCAATTATAAGAGGAACTAGTCTCAATAGGTGTTTGTTGCTCGCAAAGATAGTGGGGTTCACAAAGGAATGCAAGTGGGGAGAAGTCGCGGAATGTTTATACCTTTCGTCGACGATCTTCACCCTTTATTGTTGGATTCCGCCTTGCTCACGGAATTTGGATGGAGTAGATAGCATGAACCACGTGGATTATGATGTAAAGCTCCTTCTCCTCTTCGAAACGAGCTAAAGAACACCAAAATTCGAGTTCGTATGCAAAAGTTATGCTAAAAAGCGGAGAGGTGAACTGAACTTCCGCTTTTCTTTTCAGACGGGCGGTAGTACCGGATTTTGGTACCGCTGGGCGGTAGTACCGTATTTTTGGAGCGGTAGTACCGCTCGGGACAGAGAAAACCAGATCTGACGCGATTTCGCGAGTTTGGGGCGATTTGGGCGGAAAATCTTCAAGAAAAACACCAAATCGACGGGGGAAAACAAGGAATTAGGCCATGGGAAAGCAAAGGAAGGTAGATCAACAAGTTTAGCAAGTAATCCACGGATCAAAACCTACCAAAACGCACTCAAATCACAGATCGATCCAAAACACGAATTGGGGCTATTTTTGGTGAAATTTTCGAATTTATGGGAAATCCGTGGCAACCAAAAGCTGCTGATACCAGATGATGGAGGGGTTAACCTCTTGGGTGCCCGATCTTCACGGATCTCGTGGTCAAAACGATGGGAAAGCGAGGGGAAAGGGAGAAGGTAGCGGAAGCGAACACACACCTCGCGAAGAACACGATGAACACACGCAAAACTCACACGATACAAGGCCGATTGCTCCCGAACGGTGGCCACCGGTCCGATAGAATCCTCGCAAGGAAAGATCGGTCAACGTGCTCCCTCAAATCCACATCGGAGAGGGAAGAACACCTTGGGGAGGGTCTTGACGACTTGGGGGCGAGAAACCGAGAACCCAAGGCCTTGTTCAACGATGGATGCGTGATGCAAAGTCCAATCGAGGTTGGTGACGATAGTCGGTCCCCTTGGTAAAGGGGATGAGGCAAAACTAGAGATTCCACAATGGGGGTTGTCTTTAGTCTATCATCTATGCCTCAGGGATACATGAGGGGTGGGGGCTCTATTTATAGGCCAACAACATAAACAAGGGTAGTTTGGGGATAAAATAGGCGAATAGGTAAGTAAAGGGGGATACATGGGCTGTGGCCCAACTAGTGCTGTGATCGCCAGAGCGGTAGTACTGGGACATGGGACCGGTAGTACCGCTTGGTCCGGTAGTACCGCTCTGGGACCGGTAGTACCGCTTGAGGTCTGAGTCACCGAGCCGCTCAGAAGTGGTATCAGGGGACGGTAGTACCGGGTCCAGATCCGGTAGTACCGCCGGAGATAGAGAGTATTTGGCTTCTATTGGCGTCGTCTGTTGGTGGCGGTAGCAGGGGGCGGTCGCCAGGTCCGGTAGTACCGCTAGCGACCGAGAGCATTTGGCGATCTGTCTTCTTCCGCCTCCTCTTCCAAGCCTCCGTCTTGTCGGGCTTGATGCTCCGGGCTTCCTCCCTTGCCTCCGTACTTGTCAATGTGAACCTATCATGCATAGGTGACGGAGTATGAAGTAGCATACCATTCAATAGGGTAGGAAGGGGGCTCGCATAGAGGAACGGATTCACCTTTGGAGTCCATGACGACTTGGCGTAAGTTGGAGACCAAGATGTGGTCACGACCGTAGGTCGGGCTACATCAGACCTAGTACGTCAAGAACTAGTACCGGTGGTAACGTAGTACCGCTTCGAGCGGTAGTACCGCTTGAGGCCCGGAGCTTCGTCGAGGCGCTGTGGCGGCGGTAGGAGGGGCGGTAGTCTGTAGTACCGGTTCAGGACCGTAGTACCGCCATGCCTAGGGCGTGGGATGGTGCTTCCTGGAGCGTCCGGTAGCTGGGGCCGGTAGGACCGCTTGGGGCGGTAGTACCGGTCGTCCCAACCGGTAGTATCGCTTGCGTCTGGCAGCGACTGGTTGCTTCTCCTCCGTTCCTTGGGTCCTTCTCTTCGTACCTGATGGTGCATAGTGTATGCGTGTGAAGTAGCAAGCCATCCAAGGGTGTGTCAAAGTCACGCAAGGAGAGGAGCGAGTTCACCTTGTCTTGAAGGAGTTTGGCTCGGTCACGAGTCATGGATCCACTTGGGGAGCTCGTGGGAGTAGATGTAGTAGCGGTCGTAGGACGGTCTGCATCAAAACAGATCTAATCTACGAAAATAGTAAAATCTCACCGAGCAACCTGAAATCTGATACCACTTGATAGGGCAAAGGTGTCCGATCTTTCGATGAGATGATGATAATCGATTTGGTGGAGTTCGGGCTTGACGATCCGACTACACGTGTGAGCACGAGCGCCAATGCAATCGCTAGGCCAATCTCCTGGAGGTTACCGATCCTGCGGGAACACGATCACCGACCAATGAGGGTCTTAATTCCTACCGAAATCGAGAACAAGTAAGAACCAATATTGCAATCAAGATATTGGATTAAGAGGAAAGCTTTATTGAAAAGGTGGGATCCTGTATAGGTGCGGCACTGAGGAGGCCTCTGCGACGCTCGAGCCTTGGCGAAGTTGCTATGATGGCTAACTTAATGTCTAAACAAAATCCGAGTCTAGGGGGACGGCTATGGGGAGTATTTAAGGGCAAAAAGGTGGGGTTTCGGCCAGCCATGGAACTGGTGGCCGAATCCAACCCTAGAAGTCCTTTTCGCCTCAAATACGGACTCTAAAAAGTAGCTAATTAAAATCCTGCGAAAATTACATGGGCCTGGCCCAAAATAAAGGTGTCGCAGCACCATATTAAGCTATGGACGAATTCGTGAAGTATTGATATTGTATATTTCGTCCAAGCCTTCTTTCTTCATTATGGTGGCCTCAAAGTTCTAAAATCTTCATCCGTGGCCTTCTCTTGGATCATCACACGCTTGCTGCCATCTCCGTGCATGGCCATGCTCCAATGCTTGTCCCTCTCATCCATGCTTGGTCCATGATTCCTAAGAGTAAGAAATACATCTGATTTAGGCAGCATCATATTCTCATGTATGTGAGGAATAGTTCCAAGAAACGAAAGTACCTGATAGTTAAGTTGTTTGGCACGAGATCTTGTGATGGGTCCTTGTATGTGTGTAGCTGTAGGTACAACGGTTGTATCAATAGAAGGGATGTCCACATCACTCTTTCATTTGGTTTGTTTGAAAATGTGTTGTTTTTGCTTCCACTTGGGATACTCATATTCCCATGATATTTGCTTTCGATGATTTGTGTGTGACATCCAACATGTCAAACAATTTCTCTTTCCAATGGTTGGTTTGAACACATAATGATGTTGCTTTGGACATTCTTCCTTTTGTGTTTTTGCCAAATTCTCCTAGTTTTGCATCAAAGATGTTGATCAAATTTCTATTCGATTGCTTTGAATGCCACAATAAGATGTTATATTGAGTTTTTGAGTTCCCCTATTTGGATGATTTTGCAACGACTTCCATGCACTTTGACCTTGCATATGCATCCCGTTTGCTATACTTGAGTTGTGCTAATCGTGTTGTGAACAAGAATGGACATGCCACAAATGACATGCTCCTCTATCACACACAAACATATGTTGCTTGGTCTTTGTTGTGTGAAGGTACAAGTGCATACACGTCAACCTCTACCAACTACGTGCTCACAAGAAGAACCGAAGAGAGTTACCTATGGCTACACTTCTTCGAGCTATATCTACAAGCTAAGGTGACTTCCTTCTACTTGAGGACTCATGCTATAATCTTCATGAATTGGCTACGCTTTGAGTGTTTCTTCGCTTTTGTCGTGAGCTTTGTAGGCTACATGGAAGGTGAAGGGACATTCAAGTGTTGTCAAGTCAATCTCCCCGAGGACGACTATATGGTGAACCCCAGGATCAAGGATGTCCTTCGACCTCTTCTACTTCGTGATGAACATGGAGAGTCGAGGACGACTCTTTTTAAAGGGGGGAGATGATGCAGCCCGACCTACGGTCGTTACTACATCAAGGTCTCCAACTTACGCTAAGTCGTCATGGACTGCAAAGGTGAATCCGTTCCTCTATGCAAGCTCACTTCCTACCCTATTGAATGGTATGCTACTTCATACTCCGTCACATATGCATGATAGGTTCACACCGACCAGTACGAAGGCAAGGGAGGAAGCCCGGAACATCAAGCCCGACAAGACGGAGGCTTGGAAGAGGAGACGGAAGAAGACAGTCAAATGCTGTGTCCAAGCGGTACTACAGGTTATCGTAACCAAGATTACCGATCAGGTACTACCCCCCTTATACCGCCACATCGACGGCTCCAACAAATACTCCAAGACCGCAAGCGGTACTACCGGTCCTAGAGCGGTACTACCGGTGATGACCGGTACTACCAGTCCTAAGTCCGGTACTACCGGTCATGTATGTGCCTGCGCGCACCTGTTGGGCCACAGCCCATGTATTCCCCTTTACTTACCTATTCGCCTAGTTTATCCCCAACCTACCCTTGTTTAGTGGCTGGCCTATAAATAGATCCCCCACCCCTCATGTATCCCTTAGGCATAGATGATAGACTAAAGACAACCCCCTTGTGTGGAATCCCTAGTTTTTCCTCATCCCCTTTACCAAGGGGACCGACTATCGTCACCAACCTCGATTGGACTTTGCATCACGCATCCATCGTTGAACAAGGCCTTGGAGTTTGATGTCTCGTCTCCATGTTGTCAAGACCCTCCCCAAGGTGTTCTTCCCTGTCCGATGTGGATTCATGCGAGCATGTTGACCGATCTTTCCTTGCGAGGATTCTATCGGACCGGTGGCCGCCGTTCGGGAGCAATCGACCTTGTATCGTGTGAGTTTTGCGTGTGTTCATCGTGTTCTTCACGAGGTGTGTGTTTGCTTCCGCTACCTTCTCCCTTTCCCCTCGCTTTCCCATCGATTTGACCACGAGATCCGTGAAGATCGGGCCACCCGATCAATATGTAGATGACATATTGTTGATTGGGAATGATGTAGACCTTCTTAATAGTGTCAAAGAATATTTGAATAATAGTTTTTCAATGAAAGATCTTGGCGAAGCAGCTTACATATTAGGCATAAAGATTTATAGAGATAGATCGAGACGCCTAATATCATTGTCACAAAGTCAATATTTGGACAAAGTTCTAAAGAGGTTTGGAATGGAAGATAGCAAGAAAGGGTTCTTGCCCATGTTGCCCAATACGACCTTGAGTAAAACTCAAAGTCCAGCAACGACAGAAGATAGAGAAAGGATGAGTAAGACTCCCTATGCCTCAACCATAGGATCTCTAATGTATGCCATGCTATATACTAGACCCGACATTGCATATGATGTTAGTTTGACTAGCAGATATCAAAGTGATCCAGGAGTGGATCATTGGACAACGGTCAAAAACATCCTTAAGTACTTGAGAAGAACTAAGGATATGGTTCTTTCTTATGGAGGTGATGAACAGCTCGTTGTTAATGGTTACACCGATGCTAGTTGGAACACCGATCCGCATTCTAAATCTCAACTGGATAATGATTTACTTTGAATGGTGCGGCAGTTAGCTGGAGGAGTGCAAAGCAAAGCGTTGTGGCGAGATCTTCAACGATTCGAATACATAGTTGCTTCGGAGGCTTCACAAGAAGCGATATGGATGAAGGAGTTCATTCTGAGCTCGATGTGGTTCCAAGTCATTTGGACCCAATGTCTATCTCTTTGTGATAACATGGTCGCCATAGCCAATGCGCAAGAACCAAGGTCACACAAGAAGCTGAAGCACATCAAGCTACGTTTTCACGCTATTCGAGAACATGTCCAAGATGGTGACATAAAGATTTGCAAAGTACACACAAATCTGAATGTGGCGGATCCGTTGACTAAACCTCCCCCGAGGGCAAAACATGACCAACACCAAACTGCCATGGGTGTTCGGTATATTACCATGTAATCTAGATTAGTTGACTCTAGTGCAAGTGGGAGACTGTTGGAGATATGCCCTAGAGGCAATAATAAATGTAGTTATTATTATATCTTTATGTTTATGATAAATGTTTACATTCATGCTATAATAGTATTAACAAGAAACATTAATACTTGTGTGATTTGTAAACTAAATTAGAGTCCCTGGTAAAGCCTCTTCTTAATACTAGCTTGTTGATTAATAGATGATCATGGTTTCTTGATCATGAACATTTGAGATCTTGTTAATAACAAGATCATATCATTAGGAGAATGGTATGGTGGACATACTCCTATAGATAAGCGTAGCATAAAGATCAAGTCATTTTAATAGTTCAATTGCTATAAGCTTTCTGATACATAGTAACCTAATTCCTTCGACCATGAGATCATGCTTATCACCATCACCGAAAGGATGCTTTGATACCATCAAACACCACAACGTTACTGGGTGGCTATAAAGGTGCCATTGAGTATTCGGAAAGTATGGGTTGAGACACATGGATCAAGAGTGGGATTTGTCCATCCATATGACGGATAGATATACTCTGGCCCCTCTCGGTGGAATGTCATCCAATTAGCTTGCAAGCATGTGACTGGCTCACAAGGGATCACATATCACGGGAACGAGAAAAGAGTACTTATCAGTAACGAGGTTGAACTAGGTATGTAGAGATACCAACGATCAAAACCTCGGATAAGTAAACTATCGTGAGACAAAGGGAAATTGGTAACGTATGTAAGTGGTTCATTCAATCGCAAAGTAATTGTAGAAATATGTGGGAGCCATATGAATTTCCAGATTCCTCTATTGGTTATTGTTCAGAGAAGTGTCTCGATCATGTCCGCATAATTCACGAACCGTAGGGAGACACACTTAAGGATTCGATGTTGTTGAGTATTTATGGAATGATGAGTAAGACATTGAATGTTGTTCGGAGTCTCAGAGGGGATCCGGTATATCACGAGGAGATCCGGAATGGTGATAGGGAAAAGGTGTCCGATCTTTTGATGAGATGGATATAATCTATTTGGTGGAGTTCGGGCTTGACGATCCGACTACACGTGCGAGCACGAGCGCCAATGCAATCGCTAGGCCAATCTCCTAGAGGTTACCGATCCTGCGTGAACACGATCGGCCTGACCAGCGAGGGTCTTAATTCCTACCTGAAATCGAGAACAAGTAAGAACCAATATTGCAATCAAGATATTGAGGATTAAGAGGAAAGCTTTATTGAAAAGGGTGGGATCCTGTATAGGTGCGAAGTACAAGAGGCCTCTGCGACGCTCGAGCCTTGGCGAAGTTGCTACGATGGCTAACTTAATGTCTAAACAAAATCCGAGTCTAGGGTGGCGGCTATGGGGAGTATTTAAGGAGGAAAAGGTGGGATTTCGGCCAGCCATGGAAGTGGTGGCCGAATCCAACCCTAGAAGTCCTTTTCCCCTCAAATACGGACTCTAAAAAGTGGCTAATTAAAATCCTGCGAAAATTACATGGGCCTGGCCCAAAATAAAGGTGTCGCAGCACCATATTAAGCTATGGGCGAATTCGTGAAGTATTGATCTTTAATATTTCGTCCAAGCCTTCTTTCTTCATTATGGTGGCCTCAAAGTTCTGAAATCTTCATCTGTGGCCTTCTCTTGGATCATCACATGCTTGCTGCCATCTCCATGCATGTCCATGCTCCAATGCTTGTCCCTCTCATCCATGCTTGGTCCATCATTCCTAAGAGTAAGAAATACATCTGATTTAGGCAACATCATATTCTCATGTATGTGAGGAATAGTTCCAAGAAACGAAAGTACCTGATAGTTAAGTTGTTTGGCACGAGATCTTGTGATGGGTCCTTGTATGTGTTGCTGTAGGTACAACGGTTGTATCAATAGAAGGGATGTCCACATCATGCTCCCCTTCTTGAATTGAAGTCGTCCTCGACGCAATCTCATCTTCCTCACCAAAGTAAGGCTTCAAATCTGCAATGTTAAATGTAGGACTAACTGCATCAAGTCTGCAGCAACTCAAGTTTATATGCATTATCATTTATTTTCTCTAACACCTTAAAGGGACCAAGAGACGCGGCATTAACTTAGACTTATGAAATCAGGAAAACGATCTTTACGCAAATGTAACCAAACAAGATCTCCAACATCAAACACAACATGCTTTCTCCCTTTATCCCCAGCAAGTTTATACTTAGCATTCATGTGTTCAATGTTATCTTTAGTAGTCTTATGCAAGTTTAATATCATTTCAGCGCGTTGTGTAGCATCCAAATTATTTTGTACCGAAGAAGGTAAAGGCAATAAATCAATAGGTGCACGAGGAACAAAACCATACACAATCTCAAATGGGCACATCTTTGTGGTAGAATGCAGCGAACGATTATAAGCAAATTCTATACGAGGTAAACAATCTTCCCACAATTTTAAGTTCTTCTTTAAAACAGTCCGCAACATAGTAGACAAAGTTCTATTTACTACTTCAGTTTGTCCATCAGTTTGGGGATGACATGTAGTACTAATCAACAATTTAGTCCCCAACTTAGCCCATAAACATCTCCAAAAGTGGCTAAAAAATTTAGTATCACGACTAAAGACAATAGTATTTGGCACACTATGCAAACGAACAATTTCACGAAAGAACAAATCAGCAATTTGCGCAGCATCATCCGTTTTATGACAAGGAAGAAAGTGTGCCATCTTAGAAAACCGATCCACAACAACAAAAATACTATCCCTCCCCTTCTGTGTTCGTGGCAATCCCAAAACAAAGTCCATAGAAATATCCTCCCAAGGAACACTAGGAACAGGAAGAGGCATATATAAACCATGTGGATTAAGGCGAGACTTAGCTTTTTGACAAGTAGTGCAGCATGCCACAAATCTCTCAACATCACAACGCATACGTGGCCAAAAGAAGTGTGCAGCAAGAACATCCTCCATTTTCTTGACACCAAAGTGTCCCATCAATCCTCCTCCATGCGCCTCCTGTAACAACAAAAGACGAACAGAACTATCCGGAATGCATAGTTTGTTAGCACGGAACACAAATCCATCATTGAAGACGAACTTGTTCCATGTTCTACCATCTCTACAATTCTGCAACACATCTTTAAATTCAGCATCATGCACATATTGTTCCTTAATAGTTTCTAATCCAAATATTTTGAAGTCAAGTTGAGATAATAAAGAATAACGGCGTGACAAATCATCAACAATAATATTATCTTTACCCTTTTTGTGTTTATAACATAAGGAAAAGACTCAATAAATTCAACCCAATTTGCATGACGACGATTCAATTTAGCTTGACTACGAATATGCTTCAAAGATTCATGATCAGAATGAATAACAAATTCTTTAGGCCATAGATAATGTTGCCAAGTTTCCAATGTCCGAACCAACGCATATAATTCTTTATCATAAGTAGAATAGTTCAGACTAGCCCCACTCAATTTCTCACTAAAATATGCAACAGGTTTTCCCTCTTGTAATAACACCCCCTCCCAAACCAATTCCACTAGCATCACATTCAAGCTCAAAAGTCTTAGTAAAATCAGGAAGTTGGAGTAAGGGAGCATGTGTTAGCTTATCTTTCAATATGACGAAAGCTTGTTGTTGTGCATCGCCCCAAACAAAGGGCACATCCTTCTTGGTAAGCTCATTCAGCGGCACGGCAATTGATCCAAAGTCTTTGACAAAGCGCCTATAAAAACCAGCGAGGCCAAGAAAACTCCTCACTTGTGTGACCGTCTTGGGTTGCGGCCATGTAACATCCCTAAATTCTTATTCCAAAACTCATTCATATCATCCTTGCATCCATCATCATTTAGGGTTTTTCTCAAAATCATTTCAGAAACAGAAGCTTGTGCTATGATTTCATGTGAGCAAATTAACTCAAATAACCATCACCCCTTTGAAACTTGAATGTATTGAACTTGTTTGCTTACCTCCATTGTTGGCAAGTTTAAGTGTAAAAGTTTGACCAAAGTTTTCAACTTGGAAATAAATTCAAAACCCCTATTTCAAACATTTGCAAAATAGAAGCAAAATCTCTGTTTGTTTGAAATCCAAGTTTGACCAAGCCCTTGCAAAGTAGCCCATGAGTTTTTGACCCATTTCTGAGACCAAATCATCACTGCAAAACCTCAGGAGGATTTGAATTTAAATTGATTTTGAAACCATTTGAAAACCCATTCAGAAAATCAAAATAGAAAAGAAAAAGAATTAAACAAAGGAAAAAGGCCGAGCTGTGTTTTAGGCCCAAGATCGAATCGAGCCCAACAATCCCACCCGGGTTTTTTTCCTCTCGACGCAGCCAGACACCAGTGACGGTCACCGACCCCACCTCACTTCAAGACATCGCCGACGAGCGGGCCACCCCACGTTGTCCTCGTCTTCCCAAACGCGCCCGCGACCACGTCGCATTGCAGTCATGGCGGTAATGGCGTCGTAAATGGGCATTAATCTGCGGCGTTTCTGACCCGAGCCTATTTAACCCTCTCGCCTGCAAGCATTTCCCCAAACACCTCGCTCACTCCGCCACCAGCTACGCCAGAATTGCATTGAAGCTCCGCAGAACCGAGAGCTCCGGCGACCAAATACGGTGAGCCTCGACCACCCTCCTCTACGGTTCAAACGAGAATGATCGAATGATCTTGCGCCGCTTGATACTTTTCTTTGGCCGCCGTGACCCGGTTGCCATCTCCATCCATAGCCGAAACCACTGCGCTGGCAAACCTCGGCGACCAATTAAGGTAAATCAGACCGCCTTGCCTTCTTCCTCACACGATTCGCACCGTGTCTTGCGCAAATCGATGCCACGCTCGTGCTAGGACGACGCCAAGCCTCGGCAAGCACCACGTCTGCAAGCTACTGTCGCCGCCCGTAACTCCGACGAGCAATCCTCGCCGTGTCGGTAGCCGCTTCTAAACCACGTCGAGCATCAAGACGCCTTTGCGGATCCGGTAAGCACCTTCTTGCTTCTGGGCGATCTAAGCGGCACCGCCGTATTCGAACGCCGCCCGATCAACGCCGCTAGCGCCGCCCGGGTATGGTTAGGTTGATTAGGAACGTTGGATCTAGATCCTGGGGCGTAGATTAGAAAGAGGACGAAGAGGTACACGCACGTCTGAGCCGCCAGATCTCACTTAGATCGTGCGGTCCGCAGGACCCGATCCAACTGAAGTGGTACGCGCCAATAAGGACGCGACGCGTGGCAAGTGTATGAACTAAAAACAGATGGAAAACCTAAGTACTTAGCCTAGTCCAAGGCAATGGACAATTTGAGCATCAAGACATGGAAGCTACAAGAATCTCATCACTCCAACTTCTAAGTAAAATTTGTGGGTGAACAAGGGTGAAGGACCCCAATGTCTATTGGTGGTTTCTTGGGAAGTTTTTGATAAAGAAAAACTTAGTGATTTCAACTAATAGGTAAAACCTATTTTCAAGCAAAGCAAGCAAAGCTACACTTAGCCAAAATGCATATAGTAATATAGTCCACTTAAAATATACTAAGGTATCACTTGCCAATACTATTCCAAAGTATTGACCCTCTGTGGCTGTAACTTGTGATGTTGCAGGTTACTCCGATGATGAGTAGGAGTCATGAGTCTACACTCAACATGCTTGCCTGTGGCACATGAAGATGAAGACTTATGTTTATTTACTTATTCCTTAAACTCTTGTATTAGGCCTATGGCCCCGAGTTGTAAAAGACTATGTTTTATCTCTGGAATGAATGTAATAAACGACCTTTGTATCTGTGTACTTCATCTTAAACTGTGGATGCTAGCATTGATCCAGGGACTAGCATTGCAATCACATGGATCCTTTCCTTTACAAAGGAGGGGTCTAACATATGGTATCATAGCACTGTGTTGCCTGTAGGATTATGACCCTAGGATTGGAAAACCACTAAGGAAAAGTTTTCAACAACTTCTACACTTGTCTATTCTTCTCGTAAAACTTTTCTAATCTTTTCATTCCTAACTCCATTTGTAGATGAACTCCATCAACGAAGCCGTGAAGAAAGGACCACTCATGACCATGACCTTGGAGTGTGAAACTGAGTTTCCCAATATTCTCAAGGACCTCATGGTGGCAATGGAAGCACATGGTGCAGCTGTGTACAAGGGCTTTCCAGTGATGGATGAAGGAGTGGAGTATTGGTGGGTGCAACTTCACTTGTACAAAAACAAGGAAGACAACCACAAAGAAAGGTGATTCTGCATGTACACCAACACTGTAATGCACACCACATTCTTTGAGTCAGCCAGAGATGCATCTTGGAGGACTATCAAAGAACTAAGTGCTAGAGTCAAGTGCAGGATGCTCAACCTCCAAAAAGACTTAGAGAAAGAGAAGGAACTTACCCAAGAGTTGGAAGCCACCAACCAAGAGTTAAGGGGAGACATAATAGACTTAGTGATGGAATCATGTGAACAAGATAGGTGGATTGCCTCTAGGAACATTGTGATAGCCACCAGATCCAGTGAGATAGGATTGTGAGCACACACATCGTTAGTTGGACACCATCTATCACCTTATTTTCCAAAAATGATACCTTAAATAAGTATGGACCTTGATTGATGTAATGGACTCATGTATGCATGACTTGTGTGATGTTTGTGTTCCATGGATATGTATGAAATGTTGTCTTGTTTTATCTTAAATTGTGCTGACCTAACTTTTTAATCTTATAAATAGATGCCTATTACCATCAGCACCGTTGAGGAGTTACAGGTTACTCGTTTTGGTCCTCGTATCGTTGAGCTTACCACTTTGCTCGATCTCCCTCTTCCCACCATCACGGTGTACCCACTCACCAAGTTCGAGAGGAAGGACCTCTGGGGCTTCAAGGTGAACCAGCCCGGACGCCAGACAGAGCCCACTACAGAGGCCATCGTCTTCAAGCTGATGCACGACGACAGGGAGAGAGGCATGGAGGTGGTCATGCAGGACCTGATAGGACGTCTGTTAGGTCGTCACTCCCGACAGGTTAGGGGCACCCACTTTCACGTCTTCGGAAG
This sequence comes from Avena longiglumis, assembly GCA_030063025.1. NCBI lineage: Eukaryota > Viridiplantae > Streptophyta > Magnoliopsida > Poales > Poaceae > Avena > Avena longiglumis. The sequence continues at coordinate 290,415,526 of CP125979.1, forward strand.
ACGTGATGTTGATGGAGAGTCCATCGACTTTGAGGACGACTCGAGGGACGCGGCAGAGCCGATACGTCTCTATCTCCAGGACTTAGAGTCTCTCCTCAGGCACGTGGACACGGACAGGACGAACGTCATGCTCAGCAATGACGAGCTCCAGGTGCAGCTTCGCGAGAAGGACAAGCTTTTCGCACAGCAGGATGAGATGATCAAGGAAATGGAGACGAAGTTCGAGGCCCAGGACCGCAAGTTCAAGAGTCAGGAGAAACGCGTCCAGGATAGGAACAAGAAGATCCGGGACATGACCGAGGAACCAAGTCCAAGGATTTCGAGCGAGCAAAGCGGCATATGGTCATTGAGAGGCTTCGCTCCCAGAAGAGGGCTCTCAAGGCCAAGGTCGATTCCTTGACCACTACGATTGAGGAGAACAAGACCGCGATGGAGAACGCAGGTCTTACCTTCGTCGAGGAGGAGATTGATGCTGATGAGTAGACTTGACTACTCGTTTATTTTTCATATTCGTACTTGTTATTTGTGAACTTATTATTGGACCATCCGACATGTGGATGGCTTGCCACTTGTGTGTTTGATTTCTAGAACTTTGTTATTCCGTTGTTGAGTTTTTATCCTTGAGTTGCATGTTATGTGTTTGCTTGTGATGTATTGTGCATAAAACATCTATGGGTATCTCATTCTTATCTATTTAAACAAACCACAGATGCCTCCCCGTTGCGCAAACCCCAACCCCAACAACATCACCTCGGAAATGCAACAAATGATGAATGCGCAAACACAGCTTATGCAGATGATGACAACATTCATCCAAAACCAGAATAACAACAACAACAACCCCAATAACAACAACAACAACAATAACAACAACAACAACAACAACAACAACAACAACAACAACCCTCCGGGTTTTGATATGCTCACCAGATTTTTGCGTTTGAGGCCAGCAAAGTTTTCGGGGACGACTGATCCCATGGTGGCCAATGACTGGTTACGTTCTGTGAACAAAGATTTAGTGACCGTGGGCTGCACGGATCTTTGAAAAAGTCGTTCGACACAGACATTGGAAGGACCAGCCGCCACATGGTGGGACAACTTCCAAATCACCACTCCTATTGATGAGGTGACTTGGGATGTCTTTGAAGATGGCTTTCGCACTGCTCATATCTCATCGGGAATGATGAGCCTGAAAAAGAAAGTTTCACAACTTGAAGCAGCGCCACTTGGCGTGGCTGAATACATAGAAGAGTTCAACAATGCGGCTATGCACCCGGATGAGGTTGACAGATGCCAAGAGAAAGGAGAAGTTTCTGGAAGGCTTGAATGATGAGCTGAACCTACAGTTGTTTGTGGCATATGTTCCAACTTACCAGTCTTTGTGTGACAAGGCTGCTATTTTGGAGAGTAAAATGAAACAAGTCGAGAGTAGGAAGAGGAAACACTCCGACAAGCACAGCTCGGGATCGTCTCACAAACGATCTCACTATGATGACGATGGCCTCAGATCCCATAAGCATGGGAAATTCAACAAGCACCACAACCACAACCGTCATGACAACAAGCATCATCGCAGTCATGACAATGATAAGTACAAGAACCACAAGAGTGGACATAAGAGCCACCACAGTGGGAATGGTAGTGGAAGTGGAAGTCAGCATGCTAAAAAGGACATCAGTCAGGTTGAGTGCTTCAAATGCAAAAAAACTGGGGCATTATGCTAATGAGTGCCCTGAGAAGAAAGTTGAAGGACCTAACAAGCCCAATCCTTTTCAGAAAGGACAGGTTAACCACATCAATGTGGAGGAGGTCTATGAGGAGCCTGATGCCGTTGCTGGTAAGTTCAGACTCAATTCCATTCCAGCATTTGTACTCTTTGACACTGGTGCATCTCATTCATTCATATCAAAAGCATTTGTTGATAAAAATGGGTTTGCATTTGAAAACATTGGTTGTCCAATAAAAGTTAGTTCTCCGGGTGGAGATATGATAGTAAGTCTTGGATGCCAGGATCTTGTCATAGAGTTTGGAAAGCATAAGTTTCCAGTGAGCCTGATAATCCTAGATTCCCAAGGATTAGACGTAATTTTGGGAATGGATTGGATGGCTAAGTATGAAGGAGTACTAGATTGTGCTAATCGTACTGTTGCACTCACAACCTCAGAAGGGAAAAGAATAAAATTCAGGTCAAACTTTGAATCCAAAGGAAGTAAGATGAATTCTCTTAAGGGGGTTAGCATGGATAGTGTACCAATTGTGTGTGAGTATCCGGATGTATTTCCGGAAGAATTACCAGGAATGCCACCAGATAGAGATGTGGAGTTTCTGATAGATTTGGTACCGAGTTACGGACCAAAAGCAAAAGACCGTACAAAATGTCAGTTGATGAACTGAAGGAGCTCAAGAAGCAACTAGGGGAACAGTTGCAGAAAGGACTTATTCAACCAAGTTCTTCATCTTGGGGAGCCCCAGTATTGTTCGTGGAGAAGAAAGATAGAAGCCAAATGTTGTGCATAGATTACGGTTCTCTCAACGAGGTAACTATCAAGAACAAATATCCTTTACCTAGAATCAATGACTTGTTTGATCAGCTAGAGGGAGCATGTGTGTTCTCAAAGATTGATCTTCGGTCAGGCTATTTTCAACTCAAGATAAGAGAGAAAGACATACCTAAGACAGCATTCACCACAAGGTATGGACTGTATGAATACACTGTGATGCCTTTTGGTTTAACCAACGCTCCAGCATACTTCATGAATATGATGAACAAGGTGTTCATGGAATTCCTTGACAAGTTTGTTGTCGTTTTCATCGATGACATCTTAGTCTACTCCAAGAGCAAGGAAGAACATGAAAGACACTTACGCTTGATACTTGAAAAGTTAAGAGAACATAAACTTTATGCCAAATTCAGCAAGTGTGAGTTTTGGTTAGAGGAAGTTGGTTTTCTTGGTCATGTCATGACAAAGGATGGTGTGGCAGTTGATCCTGCTAAAGTTTCAATTTGTGGTCGAATGGGAATCTCCTAAGAACGTAAAAGAAGTTCGCAGTTTCCTTGGTTTAGCAGGTTACTACAGAAGGTTCATTGAAAATTTCTCAAAGGTTGCTAAGCCAATGACTGAATTGTTAAAGAAGGACAAGAAATTTGCTTGGTCTGAAGGTTGTGAAGTCAGTTTCCAAGAATTAAAGAAGAGACTTGTGACAGCACCAGTTCTATGTCTGCCAGATTTGGAAAAGGATTTCCAAGTTTATTGTGATGCGTCTCATCAAGGTTTGGGTGCCGTACTTATGCAAGACGGTAAAGTTGTGGTCTATGCCTCGAGACAACTCAAAACTCATGAAGTAAACTATCCTACTCATGATTTGGAGTTAGCCTCTGTCGTCCATGCACTCAAAACATTGAGACATTACCTTTTGGGAAAGCGATGTGAAGTGTTCACCGATCATAAGAGTTTGAAGTATATCTTCACCCAGAAGGAAATCAACATGAGACAAAGGAGATGGCTAGAACTTATCAAGGATTACGACTTGAGTTTGCAATACCACCCCGGTAAAGCAAATGTGGTAGCGGATGCTCTAAGTCGTAAGGCATTCGTAAATGGCCTTACCAATGGTGAATTGCCAGATGACTTGTGTAAGCAATTCAAAGAACTCAGATTGGAGATTGTACCAGAAGGACATCTTATGACTTTGGATGTTCAACCCACTCTGTTGGATAAGATTAAAGAAGCCCAGAAGACGGATAAAGAAATCGAAGAGATTAAGGAAAGGATTAGCCAAGGGAAAGCTAAAAGTTTCCATATTGACGAATAAGGTACTTTATGGAACAGGAAACGTATTTGTGTTCCACAAGACATGGAGTTGCGGAAACTAATTTTATAAGAAGCCCACAACTCTCCGTATTCTATTCACCCGGGAAACACCAAGATGTACATGGATATGAAAGAAAGATTTTGGTGGAACAATCTCAAAAGAGATATCGCCGAACACATTGCTTTGTGTGATGTGTGTAGTAGAGTAAAAGCGGAGCATCAGAAACCAGCAGGTTTGCTTCAACCACTGCCTATTCCTGAATGGAAGTGGGAAAATATCGGTATGGATTTCATTACCGGATTACCAAGGACCAGGTCAGGTTATGATTCTATATGGGTAGTAGTGGATCGCCTAACGAAAGTGGCTCATTTTATACCCGTGAAGAGAACTTATACAAGTGCCAAGTTAGCCAAAATCTACATGAGCAGAATTGTGTGCCTTCACGGTGTGCCTAAGAGTATTGTGTCTGATAGAGGAACTCAGTTTACTTCTCACTTTTGGAGACAGCTTCATGAATCCTTAGGAACAAGGTTGGAATTCAGCACTACTTTTCATCCTCAAACTGATGGACAAACGGAAAGGACTAACCAAATTCTTGAAGACATGTTGAGGGCGTGTGCCCTAGACTATGGAGCAAGTTGGGATGGAAGTTTGCCTTACGCAGAATTCTCTTACAATAACAGTTACCAATCTAGCATTGGGATGGCACCATTTGAGTTTCTCTACGGAAGAAAGTGTACCACCCCATTACTATGGAATGGTGTGGGAGAAAGAAGTTTATTTGAACCTAATCTTATCAAAGACGTCGAAGAGAAGGTCAAATTGGTTAAGGACAGGTTAAAGATAGCACAGTCCCGACAGAAAAGCTACGCGGATTCTAAGCGTAGAGAAGTCACCTACGAAGTTGGGGATAGAGCTTATCTTAGAGTATCACCACTTCGTGGAGTGAAAAGATTTTGGAGTCAAAGTAAAGTTGGCACCAAGATATGTTGGGCCATTCAAGATTTTAAGTCGCAAGGGAGAAGTTGCATATGAGGTTGAATTGCCAGAGTCTCTGTCAGCTGTCCATAATGTGTTTCATGTGAGTCAGCTTAAGAAATGTCACCCAGAGATGGAGGAATCATCTTTGAAGGATACCATACCCTTGGAAGAAGTCCAACTAGAAAGTGATCTCACCTATGAGGAAAAGCCTGTCAAGATTCTTGAGACCGCAGAAAGAGTCACAAGGACAAAAACTATCAAGTTTTGCAAGGTGCAATGGAATCATCATTCCGAAGAGGAAGCAACATGGGAAAGAGAAGATGATTGTTAGGGGGTAACCCTGGGGTTGGCCCGATCTTTCACGAATTCCACGAGCAACGAGGGGGAAAGAGGTGGTCGGGTATGAAATCGGGGGAAGGCGATGAAAACCACGAACACTCACACACCAAAACACGACACACGCCTACTCCTCACGCCGGTGGCAACCGGTCCAACATAATCCCTAGGATCGGTGTTGGGCGAAGCTCGCTCTCCACGCCAACAACGGGGGATGAGGTGCTTGGTGAGACCTTGATGACTTGGGGGCGAGAAACCGAGAACCCAAGGCCTTGTACAACTTGAACGCACTAGGCAAGATCCAAGAGGGGGGTGGATAATCCGGTGCTCCTTGGTAGGAGCATGAGACCAATAGATATAAGTCCTCAAAGGGTTTCCTTAATATCTATTATTATCCAAGTCTAAGCGTTTACAATAGAGGGTGGGGGCTATATATAGTCCAGCCACAAAACAGGGGTAGTTTCGGAATGAAGAGATAAATGATAGGTTGGGTTACAAGGCACAGGGCCGAACTTAGGTGATCAGGGTCAGGCAGGACCGGTAGTACCGGTCCGGTAACCGGTAGTACCGGTGGTAACCGGTAGTACCGCTTCCGGAGCGGTAGTACCGCTTGAGGGCCTGGAGCTTCCGTCGGAGGCGTCTGTGGCGAGCGGTAGGAGGGGGCGGTAGTACCGGTTGCAGGACCGGTAGTACCGCTTGCTTCTGGGGCGTGGAGTAGTGCTTCCTGTGGCGAGCGGTAGGAGGAGGCGGTAGGACCGCTTGGAGCGGTAGTCATCCCAACCGTAATCCGCTTGCGTCTGGCGGCGGGTGGCTTCTTCTGCACTGATGATGCCTGAGTTTGCGTGTGAAGTAGCAAGCCATCCAAGGGGTGTCAGTCACACAAGGAGAGGAGCGAGTTCACCTTAATTTGAAGGAGTTTGGCTCGGCGCGAGTCATGGGTCCACTGGGTAGCTCGTGGGAGTAGATGTAGTAGCGGTCGGAGGACGGGCATCAGCTCCCCTTGGGAAAGAGTCGTCTCGACTCTTCAACCGTCACAACTTCCTCTTCGCCATGGTAGGGTGAGAGGTCCTTGACATTGAATGTCGAGCTCACAAGATACTTTGATGTTGGTATATCGATCACATAGGCGTTGTTGTTTATCCTCTTTAGCACCTTGAATGGTCCATCGCCTCGTGGCTTTAGCTTGGAGTCGCGTTCCTTGGGGAAGCGGTCTTTACTCAAGTGTATCCATACAAGGTCGCCCTCATCAAAGATCATCTCTTTCTTGGTCTTGTTTAGCCTTGATGCTTGGCGAAGGACTTGTTGCTCGATAGTAGCTCGTGTGTCTTCATGGAGTTTCATCATTGCTTGGGCACGCTTGACAACGTCCATATTGGAACGTTCATGAAGTGGAAGTGGAAGGATATCGAGCGCGGTGAGAGGCTCGAAGCCATAGACGATCATGAACGGGCTCCTCATGGTGGTGGAGTGCTTGGCGGTTGTAGGCGAACTCGGCGTGTGGAATGCATTCCTCCCGGTCTTTAAGGTTCTTCTTTATCAACACCGGAGAAGTGTGCCAAGACTTGATTGACTACCTCGGTTTGTCCATCGGTTTGAGGATGCGAGGCGACGAGAAGAGGAGCTTGATCGAGCTTGGCCATGAGGGTCTTCAGTAGCTCATGAATTTTACGTCACGGTTGGAGCGATTGTTCTTGGCACGCCGTAGCCGAATTATTTCACGAAAACAAATTTGCTACATGTGAAGCATCATCGGTCTTATGGCACGGAATGAAATGTGCCATTTTGAAAGCGATCCACGACTACAAATATGGAATCGTGACCATGTGTAGATCTAGGCAAGCCTAATACAAAGTCCATGCTAATGTCAACCAAGGTGCATGAGGAATAGGCAATGGCATATAAAGACCAAAGGGTTGGACTTAGACTTAGCTTGGATACATGTAGTGCATCGTTGAACGTGGCGCTCCATGTCGCTTCATCTTTGGCCAAAAGTAGTGAGTGGAGAGCATGTCATATGTCTTGTCACGGCAAAGTGACCCATAAGGCCTCCACCATGGGACTCTTGAAGAAGCAAAAGTTGGAGAGACGATTTCAGAATGCAAAGCTTGTTTTGTTTGAAAAGAAAACCCTTATGCAAATAGAAATCATCAATCCCTTTGTCTATTGAACATTGTGCAAATATTGGTCCAAAGAAAGAATCGGACGCGTACAAAGATTTGATGTCCTCAAGACCCAAAACATTGACTTCGAGTCGTGTAAGAAGGCTTGTGGTTTTGCGAGACAAGGCGTCCGCCACCACATTTTCTTTGCCCTTCTTGTATTTTACAATGTAAGGAAAAGACTCCATAAACTCAACCCACTTTGCGTGCCTTTTACTCAAGTTGGCTTGGCCCTTAAGGTACTTCAACGACTCATGGTCGGAATGGATGATAAATTCTTTGGGCCAAAGATAGTGTTGCCACACTTGAAGAACACGAACCAAGGCAAAAAGTTCTTTGTCATAAATGGGATAATTGAGGCGTGCGCCATCAAGTTTCTCACTATGGTAAGCAATAGGACGCCCATTTTGCATAAGGACGCCACCAATGCCAATACCACTAGCGTCACATTCAATCTCAAAGGTTTTTGTGAAATCCGGCAATGCAAGAAGTGGTGCTTCGGTGAGCCTCTTTTTGAGCTCATCAAAAGCCTTTTGTTGTGCTTTACCCCAAACGAACGTGACATTCTTCTTGGTCAATTCGTTGAGGAGGCAAGCAATTGTGGAAAAATCTTTCACAAAGCGACGGTAAAAGCCAGCCAACCCATGAAAACTACGAAGTTCACTAACATTTGTAGGGGTGGGCCAATCTCGTATGTCCTTGACTTTTGAGACATCAACTTCAATGCCATTAGAAGACACAACATGATGCAGCCCGTCCTACGACCGCTTCTACATCTACCCCCACAAGCTCCCCAAATGGACCCATGACTCGCGCCCGAGCCAAACTCCTTCAAGCTAAGGTGAACTCGCTCCTCTCCATGTGTGACTTCAATACACCCTTGGATGGCTTGCTACTTCATACCCATACCTTGTGCATCATCAGTCTGAAGAGAAGAACCCGAGACGGAGGAGCACCAAGAAGAGACCAAATGCTCTCACATGACTGATACTACGGACACGGCGATCGGTACCGCTTGGCGGTACTACCGCCAACGCTACTATGTGACGGAAGGTCCCAGGCTGCCAAACGCTCTGTCACCGGCGGCACTACCGCCTCGGATCCGTACTACCGTGCTATGGTACTACGCCCGACTACGCCTCATGTGAAGGCCCAGCGCAAGCCCAGGGCGACAAGCGGTACTACCGGTCCAGAACAGTATTACCGCATGACCGGTACTACCCGGTCCCTTGAGCGGTACTACCGCCAGAGACAGAGACTTTACGTGATATTTCGCCCAGCCTTGTAACCCTCTCCATATTTCGCTATTTATCCCCAAACTACCCCTGTTTTTGTGGCTGGACTATATATAGCCCCCCACCATCCATTGTGAACCCTAGACTTGGATAATAATAGATATTAAGGAAACCCTTTGAGGACTTATATCTATTGGTCTCTTGCTCCTACCAAGGAGCACCGGATTATCCACCCACCTCTTGGATCTTGCTTAAGTGCGTTCAAGTTGTACAAGGCCTTGGGTTCTCGGTGTCTCTCCCCCAAGTCGTCAAGATCTCACCAAGCACCTCATCCCCCGTTGTTGGCGTGGAGAGCGAGCTTCGCCCAACGCCGATCCTAGGGATTATGTTGGACCGGTTGCCACCGGCGTGAGGAGTAGGCGTGTATCGTGTTTTGGTGTGTGTGTGTGTACGTGGCCTTCATCGACTTCATCCCCCGACCACCTCGTTCCCCTCGTTTCTCGTGGAATTCGTGAAAGATCGGGCCAACCCCAGGGTCACCCCCTAACATATTGGTATCAAGAGCATGGTTGATCACGAATTTCCCCCCAATTTTTCTTTTATCCACCTTAAAATCGAAAATCCCACCAAAAAGAGCCCCAATTTGCCTTCGGATCGATCTCTGGATTTGGTGCGTTTTTCGTGGTTTTGGTCCATAGATCTGTTGCTTTGGGAGTTGATCTATAGCCCCTGTTGTTCGTAGCCAGCCTTTCGGTCAGTTTTCCCACGGATCTGAGGTTTGTGTCAAGTGGATCTCATTTTTGTTCGTGTTCTGTCACCAGCGGTACTACCGCCCGTTCCAAGCGGTACTACCGCCGTCAGTCTCCTAAAGCGGTACTACCGGTACTACCGGTAAAAGCCTGGCCGTCCCGTACTACTGTACCAAGCGGTACCACCTCAAGAATGTGAAGGTTTTTCCGTCTTCTTGACGCCTCGGTTCGTTCTTGACTTTTCCCTTAGCTTGTTCGTGTTTAGCGTGTTTGTCGCCATCTTAACACAAGCTTCGCATCAACGTCATCCCGCTCAACGACACCGACACTCGAACACCATCCCCCACCAGCGGTTGCAAGTCGTCAACAATACCAAAGGTATAACTTGCACCACCTTAGCGACCCATATCTTCCTTTGTGTGTATCTATCCTATGAGAGCAACTCATTTTGTGTTTGTCTAAGCATTGTGCACTTGCCTTCGGAAAGTGAGAGTGTGAGGCCAAATACAAAAGCTAACATAGTAGCATAGCAAGGGAGAAAAAGGAAAAAGAATAAAAAAAAAGAGAACAAAAGAAAAAGAGAAGAAGCTACATAGTCTCCCAATACAAAGAGAATACCAAGCTTGTAAGCCAAGAAAGAGAGAAGAAAGAGTGCTCCGCGGCAAGTGCACAAATCTATTGCTTACCCTCTTTTGGCAAACGAGTTGTGGTCTCTCCTTGTGTTGGCACGACACCCGAGCGTAGTCTTCGTTAGGAACTTTTGTGCTCATTTTCATAGTCGTGCTAACCCCGTTTTTCTCCACGTGTGTGTTTTTCGTGTTTTCGTAGATCGTATCCTTTTTGCTTTTGATCTTTGGTTCTTTACCACGTAGGACAATAACCTTTTGCTTGGATCGTTTTGTTTGGTTTTCCACAACACTAACCTTCCACCAAAAGCCTTTGAGAGTTTCTTGCCATTTCACTTTGCACGCTTTTCGCTCATTTGTGTGGCAATTGGTTTGATATAATCTCCAAGGTGAGGTAAAAGGCTAACTCTCCACACCCTTTCTCTCCATATACAACCATTGTTGGCTTTGCATCATGGACAGGCATGGAGAGCCATCCCAACCACCACCACCTCCGGAGGATGATAACCAATTCATGACAAGATGGGACCATTGGAAGGTCCGAGGAGAATTCAACTATCGTTGTGAAGCTCTCGAGCGGCGCCAAGATGAACAATTTAGCGAGGCCCGTGTGGAATTCAAGAACATCGACAACCGCTTCGAAGAAGTCCGTGGACAAATGCATGCCATGCAACACAATCTCGGGCACCAAAATGAAGCTCTTGGTCGTGCACTCGCCTCAACGGATGAGAAGCTTCAACACATCATTGATGGACTCGCAAGGACACGCTCGCGCGAATCAAGCTCATCTCGGCACTCCTCAAGTGAATCAAGTGCACCTCGCCGTCACGCTTCAAGGCACCGAGATGGATCCGTTCTTCACTCCATGAGCTCTTCGCAAGCGGTACCATCTCCGCGTCATGCCGCAACGTCAAGCTACGATGGTGACCTCTCCGCAAGACCTCCAAGGCGCGAAGCGAACCGGCCACAACCAAGGGCACTTGTGATTCAACAAGAGCAACCTCGCATGGACCACCAAGGCCATCGCCGTCGACATGTACCTTCAACAACAAGTGAAGCATCCGAAGAGGACGAACAAGGTCACCGTCGGCAAGAAGAACTCGAAGACCCTCCAAGGCGTCATCATCGACATGACCGCCCACGTCGGCACCATGATGGTCATGATGACCCTCCCATACACCAAGAAGAAGAGCAGCCCATTGCACGCGCGGCTCGACTTCCTCCTTGCCACATGGCGCAAGCTAATGCTACTCGGCATCAACCACGACAAGAACAAGAGAAAGCTCCCCAAGCTCGTCGTGAGGACCATCAACCTCCGCCTCGTCCTCAACTGCGACAACAAAACGAGCAAGCTCCCCAAGCTCGTCGTCAACAACAAGTTCCACCACCAAACGCGGCACCTCAACAACCGCAAGAGCAACGCAACAATCACCAAGCAAGACATGAGAGCTCGGATGATGATGATGATGACCGCCCAAATCATGGCAACCGCCTTAATCGAACCGCAATGGAGAAGAAACTTTCGGCAAGCTCAAGTTCACCATGCCAAAGTTCACCGGTTCCAATGAGCCCGAGGAATATCTTTCTTGGGAACTCAAGGTCGACAAGATCTTCCGCATGCACAACTATAGCAATGAGAAGATGATGGCCATGGCATCCCTCGAGTTTGATGAGTATGCCAACTTTTGGTGGGAACAAGTCCAACTCGCTCGCGAAGCGAAAGAAGAGCCTCCAATTACAACTTGGCAAGACATGAAGGCTCATATGAGATCCCGCTTTGTTCCTTCGCACTACACGCGTGACCTCTTCAACAAGCTTCAAACGCTTAGTGAAGGGACAAAGACCGTGGAATAGTACTTCAAACAAATGGAGCTCAACATGATCTGTGCCAACATCGAAGAGCGAGATGAACAAACAATGGCACGCTTCCTCAATGGCTTGAACCATCCCATCAAGCGTATCACCGAGTTCCAAAAGTACAACAACATGGTTGAGCTTGTGCACATCGCATCCAAGGCCGAGCGCCAAGTGCAAGAGGACATCAAGTACAACAAACCAAAGACGTACTTCACCTTCAAGCAAGTGTCAACCACTACTCCAACAACTCCAAGTGGAAGCTCCTCAAGTACAACCAAGCTTCCCTTCAAGCCAACTCTCCCTCAAGGAAAACAACCCCCAAGTGGCAAACACACAAGGGATGATCAACCTTTCACCGGTGAATGCTACAAGTGTGGAGGCAAAGGTCACAAGTCGAATGCATGTGGAAACAAGAAACTTTTGTTCATCCATGACAACGGCGATGAAGAATACTTGAGTGAAGAAGAGTTTGATGCAAGGGTCAAGGAGGCCATGACAAGACAACATTTGGAAGAGGACCAAGAACTTCTCGTATGTGAGCATGACGCAAGTCCATCGCTTGTGGTCACAAGGGTCTTGACTACCCAAGCCAATGAAAATGAAGACCAACGCTCGAACATCTTCCAAACTCGTGCCGGCATCAATGGGAAGTCCATCAAAGTTGTCATCGATGGAGGGAGTTGCCACAACCTTGCAAGTACGGAATTGTGTGAGAAACTCAACCTCACCCTCCTCCCGCATAAACACCCCTACCACATCCAATGGCTAAGTGACCAAGAATCCGTCAAGATCAAGCACACCGTCTCGGTGACGTTCTCAATTGGGCACTACAAGGACACGGTCGAGTGTGACGTGGTCCCAATGACGGTTTGCCATATGTTGCTCGGAAGGCCGTGGCAATATGACAAGCGTGCTTTGCATAATGGTCACTCAAACACTTATACCTTCAAATGGCTTGATAAAACTTGTGTGTTGCAACCAATGACTCCTAGCCAAATAATTGCGGACAAGGCAAAGGCTTTAGCGAGGGCGCAATACGCAACAACACCTTGTGAGAAGAGTGGTGTGCGAGAGAACCACACCATAGTGAGTGAGAGCTACAAGCCAAACTCGAGTGGAAAAACTAAGAGTGTTCTTCTTGCCACCAAAAGTGAGATGAGAGAAGTGCGGAACAACCCATCCATCTTGCACTATGTCCTTGTATGCAAGGGACTAGCGCAAGGAACTAACAACTTGACAAATTTTCCTCCTTCTTTGATGGCTGTTTTGCAGGAATTCCAAGATGTTTTCCCCGAAGAGCTTCCTCATGGCCTTCCTCCTCTTCGTGGAATAGAACACCGCATCGACCTCATACCCGGCGCACCACTCCCAAACCGCGCGTGTCATGACCCGAAGAGACGAAGGAGATCGAGCATCAAATCAACCAACTCGTCTCCAAAGGTTTGATCCAAGTAAGCACTAGCCCAAGCGCGGTACCCGTGATCCTAGTCCCAAAAACGGATGATACGTTGCGGTTATGCATGGACTGCCGTCCAATCAATGCTATCACCGTGCGTTATCGACATCCTATACCGCGTCTTGATGACATGCTTGATGAGTTATGTGGAGCCACTATATTTTCCAAAATTGATCTTCGTAGTGGTTACCATCAAATTCGCATGGCTGAAGGTGATGAGTGGAAAACCGCCTTCAAGACCAAGCTTGGTCTCTATGAATGGTTGGTTATGCCCTTTGGCTTATCCAATGCCCCATCTACCTTCATGCGCCTCATGAACCATATGTTGCGATCTCTCATTGGAAAGAGTGTAGTTGTTTACTTTAATGACATCCTTGTCTATAGCAAGTCACTAGAGGAGCATGTTACTCATGTCAAGGAGGTCCTTCAAATCCTTCGTCATGAAAAGCTTTATGCTAATCTCCCAAAGTGCACTTTTGCAAAAGACAAGCTGATTTTCCTTGGTTTTGTTGTGTCTTCTAATGGCATAGAAGTGGATGTATCAAAAGTCAAGGACATACGAGATTGGCCCATCCCAACAAATGTTAGTGAACTTAGTTTTCATGGGTTGGTGGCTTTACCGTCGCTTTGTGAAAGATTTTTCTACAATTGCTTGCCCCTCAACGAATTGACCAAGAAAAATGTCACGTTCGTTTGGGAAAAGCACAACAAAAGGCTTTGATGAGCTCAAAAGAGGCTCACTAGCACCACTTCTTGCATTCGGATTTCACAAAAACATTTGAGATTGAATGTGGCTAGTGGTATTGGCATTGGGGTGTCCTTATGCAAAATGGGCGTCCTATTGCTTACCATAGTGAGAAACTTGATGGTGCGCCTCAATTATCCTATTTATGACAAAGAACTTTTTGCCTTGGTTCGAGTTCTTCAAGTGTGGCAACACTATCTTTGGCCCAAAGAATTTATCATCCATTCCGACCATGAGTCGTTGAAGTATCTTAAGGGCCAAGCCAACTTGAGTAAAAGACACGCAAAATGGGTTGAGTTTATGGAGTCTTTTCCTTACATTGTCAAATACAAGAAGGGCAAAGAAAATGTGGTAGCGGACGCCTTGTCTCGCAAAAACACAAGCCTTCTTACACGACTCGAAGTCAATGTCTTGGGTCTTGATGACATCAAATCTTTGTACGCGTCCGACCCTTTCTTTGGACCAATATTTGCACAATGTTCCGTAGACAAAGGGATTGATGATTTCTATTTGCATAAGGGTTTTCTTTCCAAACAAAACAAGCTTTGCATTCCGAAATCGTCTCTCCAAATTTTTCTTCTTCAAGAGTCCCATGGTGGAGGCCTTATGGGCCACTTTGGCCGTGACAAGACATACGACATGCTCTCCACTCACTACTTTTGTCCAAAGATGAAGCGCGACGTGGAGCGCCACGTCCAACGATGCACTACATGTATCCAAGCTAAGTCTAAGTCCAACCCTTTTGGTCTTTATATGCCATTGCCTATTCCTCATGCACCTTGGTCGGACATTAGCATGGACTTTGTGTTAGGCTTGCCTAGATCTAAGCATGGTCATGATTCCATTTTTGTAGTAGTGGATCGTTTTTCCAAAATGGCACATTTCATTCCGTGCCATAAGACCGATGATGCTTCACATGTAGCAAATTTGTTTTTCAGGGAAATAATTCGGCTACACGGTGTGCAAAGGAAAATCGTCTCCGACCACGACGTAAAATTCATGAGCTACTTCTGGAAGACACTCATGGCCAAGCTCGGCATCAAGCTCCTCTTCTCGTCCGCCTCGCATCCTCAAACCGATGGATAAACCGAGGTCGTCAATCGAAGTCTTGGCACACTCCTCCGGGTGTTGATAAAGAAGAACCTTAAAGACTGGGAGGAATGCATTCCACACGCCGAGTTCGCCTACAACCGCGCCAAGAACGCCACCACCATGAGGAGCCCGTTCATGATCGTCTACGACTTCGAGCCTCTCACCGTGCTCGATATCCTTCCACTCCCACTTCATGAACGTGCCAATATGGACGTTGCCAAGCGCGCCCACACAATGAAGAAACTCCATGATGACACACGAGCTACTATCGAGCAACAAGTCCTTCGCCAAGCATCAAGGCTAAACAAGAATAAGAAAGAGATAATCTTCCAAGAGGGCGACCTTGTGTGGATACACTTAAGTAAAGACCGCTTCCCCAAGGAACGCGACTCCAAGCTAAAGCCTAGAGGAGATGGACCATTCAAAGTGCTCAAGCGAATCAACAACAACGCTTATGTCATCGACATCCCAACTTCCAAGTATCTTGTGAGCTCGACATTCAATGTCAAGGACCTCTCACCCTACCATGGAGAAGAGGAAGCCGAGCCGGTTGAAGAGTCGAGGACGACTCTTTACCAAGGGGGGGAGCTGATGCAGCCCGTCCTACGACCGCTTCTACATCTACCCCCACAAGCTCCCCAAGTGGACCCATGACTCGCGCCCGAGCCAAACTCCTTCAAGCTAAGGTGAACTCGCTCCTCTCCATGTGTGACTTCAATACACCCTTGGATGGCTTGCTACTTCATACTCATACTTTGTGCATCATCAGTGCACGAAGAGAAGAACCCGCAGACGGAGGAGCACCAAGAAGAGACCAATGCTCTCTGTCGCCACGGTACTACGGACTGGCGGCCAACATCATTAAGATTACCGCCAAACGCTACCGCCAACGATAGAAGGTCCCCGAGCTACCCAAACGCTCTCTGTCACCAGCGGCACTACCGCTCACGGATCCCAGATCAACTCGGCTACTACCGCCCCCAACAGAAGGCCCCAGTGCAAGCCCCAGGACAACAAGCGGTACTACCGGTCCAGGAACCGGTACTACTGCATGACCGGTACTACCGGTCCCGCCAGGCAGTACTACCGCCAGAGACAGAGACTTTACGTGATTTCGGCCCAGCGCCTTGTAACCCTCTCCATATTTCGCTATTTATCCCCAAACTACCCCTGTTTTTGTGGCTGGACTATATATAGCCCCCCACCATCCATTGTGAACCCTAGACTTGGATAATAATAGATATTAAGGAAACCCTTTGAGGACTTATATCTATTGGTCTCTTGCTCCTACCAAGGAGCACCGGATTATCCACCCACCTCTTGGATCTTGCTTAAGTGCGTTCAAGTTGTACAAGGCCTTGGGTTCTCGGTGTCTCGCCCCCAAGTTGTCAAGATCTCACCAATCACCTCATCCCCCGTTGTTGGCGTGGAGAGCGAGCTTCGCCCAACACCGATCCTAGGGATTATGTTGGACCGGTTGCCACCGGCGTGAGTAGGCGTGTATCGTGTTTTGGTGTGTGTGTGTTCGTGGTTTTCATCGCCTTCATCGACTTCATCCCCCGACCACCTCGTTCCCCTCGTTTCTCGTGGAATTCGTGAAAGATCGGGCCAACCCCAGGGTCACCCCCTAACACAACAAAACCAAGGAAAATCAGCTTGTCTCTTGCAAAAGTGCACTTGGGGAGGTTAGCATAAAGCTTTTCATGACGAAGGATTTGTAAGACCTCCTTAACATGAGTAACATGCTCCTCTAGTGACTTGCTATAGACAAGAATGTCATCAAAGTAAACAACTACACTCTTTCCAATGAGATATCGCAAAATATGGTTCATGAGGCGCATGAAGGTAGATGGGGCATTGGATAAGCCAAAAGGCATAACCAACCATTCATAGAGACCAAGCTTGGTCTTGAAGGCGGTTTTCCACTCATCACCTTCAGCCATGCGAATTTGATGGTAGCCACTACGAAGATCAATTTTCGAAAATATAGTGGCTCCACATAACTCATCAAGCATGTCATCAAGACGCGGTATAGGATGTCGATAACGCACGGTGATAGCATTGATTGGACGACAGTCCATGCATAACCGCAACGTATCATCCGTTTTCGGGACTAGGATCACGGGAACCGCACTTGGGCTAGTGCTTACTTGGATCAAACCTTTGGAGACGAGTTGGTTGATTTGACGCTCGATCTCCTTTGTCTCTTCCGGGTTTGTGCGATACGCGGCGCGGTTTGGTAGCGGTGCGCCGGGTATGAGGTCGATGCGGTGCTCGATTCCATGAAGAGGAGGAAGTCCATGAGGAAGCTCTTCGGGAAATACATCTTGGAATTCCTGCAAAACAGCCATCAAAGAAGGAGGAACATTTGTCAAGTCATTAGTTCCTTGCGCTAGTCCCTTGCATACGAGGACGTAGTGCAAGATGGATGGGTTGTTCCGCACTTCTCTCATCTCACTTTTGGTGGCAAGAAGAACACTCTTAGTTTTTCCACTCGAGTTTGGCTTGTAGCTCTCACTCACTATGGTGTGGTTCTCTCGCTCACCACTCTTCTCACAAGGTGTTTTTATGTGTGCGCTCGCTAAAGCCTTTGCATTGTCCGCAATTGGCTAGGAGTCATTGGTTGCAACACACAAGTTTTATCAAGCCATTTGAAGGTGTAAGTGTTTGAGTGACCATTATGCAAAGCACGCTTGTCATATTGCCACGGTCTTCCGAGCAACATGTGACAAACCGTCATTGGCACCACGTCACATTCCACCGTGTCCTTGTAGTGCCCAATTGAGAACGTCACCGAGACGGTGTGCTTGATCTTGACGGATCCTTGGTCACTTAGCCATTGGATATGGTAGGGGTTTCTATGTGGAAGGAGGGTGAGGTTGAGTTTCTCACACAATTCCGTGCTTGCAAGGTTGTGGCAACTCCCACCATCGATGATAACTTTGATGGACTTCCCATTGATGCCGGCACGAGTTTGGAAGATGTTCGAGCGTTGGTCTTCACTTTCATTGGCTTGGGTAGTCATGACCCTTGTGACCACAAGCGATGGACTTGCGTCATGCTCACACACAAGAAGTTCTTGGTCCTCTTCCAAGTGTTGCCTTGCGATGGCTTCCTTGACCCTTGCATCAAACTCTTCTTCACTCAAGTATTCTTCATCGCCGTTGTCATGGATGAACAAAACTTTCTTGTTTCCACATGCATTTGACTTGTGCCCTTTGCCTCCACACTTGTAGCATTCACCATTGAATGGTTGAGCATCCCTTGTGTTTTTGCCACTTGGGGGCTGTTTTCCTTGAGGGAGAGTTGGCTTGAAGGGAAGCTTGGTTGTACTTGGGGAGCTTCCACTTGGTGTTGTTGGAGTAGTGGTTGGCGCTTGCTTGTAGGTGAAGTACGTCTTTGGCTTGTTGTACTTGATGTCCTCTTGCACTTGGCGCTCGGCCTTGGATGTGATGTGCACAAGCTCAACCATGTTGTTGTACTTTTGGAACTCGGTGATGCGCTTGATAGGATGGTTCAAGCCATTGAGGAAGCGTGCCATTGTTTGCTCATCTCGCTCTTCAATGTTGGCACGGATCATGTTGAGCTCCATTTGCTTGAAGTACTCTTCCACGGTCTTTGACCCCTGACTAAGCGTTTGAAGCTTGTTGAAGAGGTCACGCGTGTAGTGTGAAGGAACAAAGTGAGATCTCATATGAGCCTTCATATCTTGCCAAGTTGCGATTGGAGGCTCTTCTTTTGCTTCGCGAGCGAGTTGGACTTGTTCCCACCAAAGGTTGGCATACTCATCAAACTCGAGGGATGCCATGGCCATCATCTTCTCATTGCTATAATTGTGCATGCGAAAGATCTTGTCGACCTTGAGTTCCCAAGAGAGATATTCCTCGGGCTCAATGGAACCGGTGAACTTGGGCATGGTGAATTTGAGCTTGCCGAAAGTTTCTTCTCCATTGCGTTCCGGCGGGTTGCCATGATTTGGACGGTCATCATCATCATCCGAGCTCTCTTGTCTTGCTTGGTGATTGTTGCGTTGCTCTTGCGGTTGTTGAGGTGTCGCGTTTGGTGGTGGAACTTGTTGGTGACGACGAGCTTGGGGAGCTTGCTCATTTTGTTGACGCGGTTGAGGACGAGGAGGAGGTTGATAGTCCTCACGACGAGCATGGGGAGTTTGCTCTTGATCTTGTCGTGGTTGATGTCGAGGAGCATTGTCTTGCGCCCTATGGCGAGGAGGACGTCGAGCCTCATGCGCAATGGGCTGCTCTTCTTCTTCTTGGTGTAGAGGAGGCTCGCCATGACCATCTTGTTGCCGACGTGGACGATCATGTCGATGATGACGTCTTGGGGGATCTTCGAGTGCTTCCCGTCGACGATGATCTTGTTCGTCCTCTTCGGAAGCTTCACTTGTTGTTGAAGGGGCATGTCGACGTCGATGGCCTTGGTGGTCCATGCGAGGTTGCTCTTGTTGAATCACAAGTCCCTTAGTTGTGGCCGGTTTGCTTCGCGCCTGGGAGGTCTTGCGGAGAGGTCACCATCGTATCTTGACGTTGTGGCGTGACGCGGAGATGGTACCGCTTGCGAAGAGCTCATGGATTGAAGAACGGGTCCATCCCGGTGCCTTGAAGCGTGACGGCGAGGTGCACTTGATTCACTTGAGGAGTGCCGAGATGAGCTTGATTCGCGCGAGCGTGGCCTTGCGAGTCCATCAATGATGCATTGAAGCTTCTCATCCGTTGAGGCGAGTGCACGACCAAGAGCTTCATTTTGATGACCGAGGTTGTGTTGCATGGCATGCATTTGGCCACGGACTTCTTCGAAGCGGTTGTCGATGTTCTTGAATTCCACACGGGCCTCGCTAAATTGTTCATCTTGGCGTCGCTCGAGAGCTTCACAACGATAGTTGAATTCTCCTCGGATCTTCCAATGGTCCCATCTTGTCATGAATTGGTTATCATCCTCCGGAGGTGGTGGTGGTTGGAATGGCTCTCCATGCCTGTCCATGATGCAAAGCCAACAATGGTTGTATATGGAGAGAAAGGGTGTGGAGAGTTAGCCTTTTACCTCACCTTGGAGATTATATCAAACCAATTGCCACACAAATGAGCGAAAAGCGTGAAATGGCAAGAAACTCTCAAAGGCTTTTGGTGGAAGGTTAGGGTTGTGGAAAACCAAACGAAACGATCCTAGCAAAAGGTTATTGTCCTACGTGGTAAAGAACCAAAGATCAAAAGCAAAAAGGATACGATCTACAAAAACACGGAAAACACACACGTGGAGAAAAATTGGGTTAGCACGACTATGAAAAATGAGCACAAAAGGTCCTAACGAAGACTACGCTCGGTTGTCGTGCCAACACAAGGAGAGACCATAACTCGTTTGCCAAAAGAGGATAAGCAATTGATTTGTGCACTTGCCTCGGTGCGCTCTTTCTTCTCTCTTTCTTGGCTTACAAGCTTGGTATTCTCTATGTATTGGGAGACTATGTAACTTTCTATTCTAACTTTTTCTTTTCCTTGTGTTTTTTTTTATTCTTTTTCTCCCTTGCTATGCTACTATGTTAGCTTTTGTATTTGGCCTCACACTCTCACTTTCCGAAGGCAAGTGCACAATGCTTAGACAAACACAAAATGAGTTGCTCTCATAGGATAGATACACACAAAGGAAGATATGGGGCTGTCAAGGTGGTGCAAGTTATACCTTTGGTATTGTTGACAACTTGCAACCGTTGGTGGGGGAAGATGTTCGAGTGTCGCGGTGTCGTTGAGCGCGGTATGACGTTGATGCGGAAGCTGTTGTGAAAATGGCGACAAACACGCGAAACACGAACAAGCGAGATGGGAAAGGTCAGCGAACGAAATCGAGGCGTCGAGGGCGGGAGCACGGTCGAGGAGAGCCGGTAGTACCGGTAACGAGCGGTAGTACGTGAGTGGTAGTACCGCTTGTACTACCGTAGTACCGGTCACTAGCGGTAGTATGCTTAGCCGGTAGTACCGCTTGCACAGTTCGAACGAGGTGAACTTGCCAAAACCTCAAATTCGTGGAAACTGACCGAAAGGCTGAGCTAGAAACAACAGGGCTATAGATCGACTCCCAAAGCAACAGATCTATGGAACAAAACCACGAAAAACTCACCAAATCCAGAGATCGATCCGAAGGCAAATTGGGGCTCTTTTTGGTAGGATTTTCGTTTTTAAGGCGGATAAAAGAAAAATTGGGGGAAATTCGTGATCAACCGTGCTCTTGATACCAATATGTTAGGGGGTAACCCTGGGGTTGGCCCGATCTTTCACGAATTCCACGAGCAACGAGGGGGAAAGAGGTGGTCGGGTATGAAATCGGGGGAAGGCGATTAAAACCACGAACACTCACACACCAAAACACGATACACGCCTACTCCTCACGCCGGTGGAAACCGGTCCAACATAATCCCTAGGATCGGTGTTGGCCGAAGCTCGCTCTCCACGCCAACAACGGGGGATGAGGTGCTTGGTGAGACCTTGACGACTTGGGGGCGAGAAACCGAGAACCCAAGGCCTTGTACAACTTGGACGCACTAGGCAAGATCCGAGAGGGGGGTGGATAATCCGGTGCTCCTTGGTAGGATCATGAGACCAATAGATATAAGTCCTCAAAGGGTTTCCTTAATATCTATTATTATCCAAGTCTAAGCGTTTACAATAGAGGGTGGGGGCTATATATAGTCCAGCCACAAAACAGGGGTAGTTTCGGAATGAAGAGATAAATGATAGGTTGGGTTACAAGGCACATGGCCGAACTTAGGTGATCAGGGTCAGGCAGGACCGGTAGTACCAGTCCGGCAAACGGTAGTACCGGTGGTAACCGGTAGTACCGCTCGAGCCAGAGTACCGCTGAGGGCTTGAGCCTGCCGGAAGCGCCTGTGGTAGGAGGGGCGGTAGTACCGGCCACCGGTAGTACCGGTTATAGGACCGGTAGTACCGCTTGCTTCTGGGGCGAGGAGTAGTGCTTCCTGTGGCGAGCGGTAGGAGGAGGCGGTAGGACCGCTTGGAGCGGTAGTACCGGTCGTCCCAACCGGTAGTACCGCCATGTCTGGCAATGATCGGTGGCTTCTTCGTACCTGATGATGCACAGAGTTTGCGTGTGAAGTAGCAAGCCATCCAAGGGGGTGTCGAAGTCACACAAGGAGAGGAGCGAGTTCACCTTAATTTGAAGGAGTTTGGCTCGGGCGCGAGTCATGGGTCCACTTAGGTAGCTCGTGGGAGTAGTAGTAGCGGTCGGAGGACGGGCTGCATCAATGATCTTCGGAAAGACCACCCTCACCTATTTGCTAGCCAATCCGAATCTCGAGGGCGAGATTCATCTTAAGGGGGTTAGATTTGTAACATCCTTAAATTCTTATTCCAAAACTCATTCATATCATCCTTGCATCCATCATCATTTAGGGTTTTCCTCAAAATCATTTCAGAAACAGAAGCTTGTGCTATGATTTCATGTGAGCAAATTAACTCAAATAACCATCACCCCTTTGAAACTTGAATGTATTGAACTTGTTTGCTTACCTCCATTGATATGGGCAAGGATGCGCGAGGGAGGAGCGGGAGGAAGGCGCAAGAGAAGATCATCAAGCAGGAAGGTTCAGTTCGGACATACAGAAGCCCTAAAATTGAAACGGACGTGGATTCTTCATACGAACTCCAAATCAAGCAAATAAGCACTTTTTGGAAACATCACTCCGAGAGCTTTCCAACGAGTACTTACATCGCCCTAGGGCGGATAATCCGCCCCCACAAGGCGGATAATCCGCCCTGCTCAGAATTTCGCTAAGGACTTCAGCGAGGCTCAAGATAGGGGCGGATAATCCGCCTGTGGGAGGATAATCCGGGGCGGATAATCGCCCCTACTTAGGGCGCAAAGTCCGCCCGAAGTTATCAATGATCCGGAAGGATCTCATCGACGGACACGCTTTGTTTCACGTTTTGGACGTTCCGTGACCATATAAGCCCGGGAACGCCCTCTAGATTAGGGTAGCTTTTGATTTTAGTTCATTAGTCTAAAACTATCGTGTGTGTTGCTTGGTGAAGCATCCCTCCGGGGACGGCGATGCCGTGTTATCTATTGTATTGATATTGTCGCGGAGGTTCTTGTGTTCATCAAGGATTGTCGTGTTTTGGTTTGAGGCGTGGTGATCTTCGTCACGTTACTTCTTTGGATTCCTCTTCTTCAGGTGACGTCCATTGGCGTTGTTGGAAGGATTACTATCCGGGTGACTCGCTGTGAAAGATCGGGACAAACTAAAGGATCATCCCCTCGATCCTTTTATCAGGTGGTATCAGAGCCCAGTGTTGCTCACGGTGAGATTGGTTGATTGATCTGAAAATCGCATTGCAAATCAGATCGGGGAGAACTCTGGCTGTGCAGATCGGATCTCAAGATCTATTTCGTTTCATGTTGGGGCGGATAATCCGGCCCTAGGGGTGGATAATCTGGCCTGGATATAGCCAATTTCTATTCTATCTAGTTGGTGATAGAAGTTTCAGTCATAGATGGATTCTTTTTCTGGTGACTTTTATGGCAAACGGTGTGTTTCTGGAAAGAGATCTGGTGATGTGTACAATGACTATCTCGACATCTTGAACGGTGTAGTATGTGATGATTCTCAAATCAGGTGGAAATTGGTTCACATGGCAACGTATGATGAATATGAGTTGTGGGAGCATCACATGCAAGATGGTTTTTATTGATGTGATACATATGAGTATTTGGATAATCCTACACGTGTGCTTCTTGCATTGCGACGTGTAGATGAGGAGATAGATCGTTGGTGGGATAAAGAGATGTGTGAAAAGGACATTATAGATGCAACTTGGAAGGACATTCTATTTTGTTGATATCACGCCACACTTTCGAGACGACCCTCACGCGTTGGGGACAACGCTCTTTGAAGGGGGGGAGGATGATATGGGCAAGGATGCGCGAGGGAGGAGCGGGAGGAAGGCGCAAGAGAAGATCATCAAGCAGGAAGGTTCAGTTCGGACATACAGAAGCCCTGAAATTGAAACGAACGTGGATTCTTCATACGAACTCCAAATCAAGAAAATAAGCACTTGTTGGAAACATCACTCCGAGAGCTTTCCAACGAGTACTTACACGTCCCTAGGGGGCGGATAATCCGGCCCCCACAAGGGCGGATAATCCGGCCCTGCTCCAGGAATTCTGCTAAGGACTTCAGGCGCGAGGCTCAGTATAGGGGGCGGATAATCCGCCAGTGAGGATAATCCGGGCGGATTAGGCGAAAGTCCGCCCGAAGTTATCAACAGATCGGAAGGATCTGTATCGGACGTTTTTGTTTCACGTTTCGGACGTTCCGCCGCCATATAAGCTCGGGAACGCCTCTAGATTAGGGTAGCTTTTGATTTTAGTTCATTAGTCTAAAACTATCGTGTGTGTTGCTTGGTGAAGCATCCTCCGGACGGGCAGCTATGCCGTGTTATCTATTGTATTGATATTGTCGCGGAGGTTCTTGTGTTCATCAAGGATTGTCGTGTTTTGGTTTGAGGCGTGGTGATCTTCGTCACGTTACTTGCTGGATTCGTTCCTCTTCTTCAGGTGACGTCCATTGGCGTTGTTGGAAGGATTACTATCCGGGTGACTCGCTGTGAAAGATCGGGACAAACTAAAGGATCATCCCCTCGATCCTTTTATCAGGTGGTATCAGAGCCCAGTGTTGCTCACGGTGAGATTGGTTGATTGATCTGAAAATCGCATTGCAAATCAGATCGGGGAGAACTCTGGCTGTGCAGATCGGATCTCAAGATCTATTTCGTTTCATGTTGGGGCGGATAATCCGGCCCTAGGGGTGGATAATCTGGCCTGGATATAGCCAATTTCTATTCTGTCTAGTTGGTGATAGAAGTTTCAGTCATAGATGGATTCTTTTTCTGGTGACTTTTATGGCAAACGGTGTGTTTCTGAAAAGAGATCTGGTGATGTGTACAATGACTATCTCGACATCTTGAACGGTGTAGTATTTGATGATTCTCAAATCAGGTGGAAATTGGTTCACATGGCAACGTATGATGAATATGAGTTGTGGGAGCATCACATGTAAGATGGTTTTTATTGATGTGATACATATGAGTATTTGGATAATCCTACACGTGTGCTTCTTGCATTGCGACGGGTAGATGAGGAGATAGATCGTTGGTGGGATAAAGAGATGTGTGAAAAGGACATTATAGATGCAACTTGGAAGGACATTCTATTTTGTTGATATCACGCCACCCTTTCGAGACGACCCTCACGCGTTGGGGACAACGCTCTTTGAAGGGGGGGAGGATGATATGGGCAAGGATGCGCGAGGGAGGAGCGGGAGGAAGGCGCAAGAGAAGATCATCAAGCAGGAAGGTTCGCGGACATACGAAGCTGAAATTGAAACGAACGTGGATTCTTCATACGAACTCCAAATCAAGCAAATAAGCACTTGTTGGAAACATCACCCGAGCTTTCCAACGAGTACTTATACGCCCTAGGGGCGGATAATCCGCCCCCACAAGGGCGGATAATCCGCCCCGCCCGTGAATTTCGCTAAGACTTCAGCGAGGCTCAAGATAGGCGGATAATCCGCCCGGAGGATAACCGGGCGGATAATCCGCCCTACTTAGGGCGGAAAGTCTGGCCGAAGTTATCAGATCCGGAAGGATCCGATCAGACGACACGTTTTGTTTCACGTTTTTCGGACGTTCCGGCGGCCATATAAGCCTGGGAACGCCCTCTAGATTAGGGTAGCTTTTGATTTTAGTTCATTAGTCTAAAACTATCGTGTGTGTTGCTTGGTGAAGCATCCCTCCGGGGACGACGATGCCGTGTTATCTATTGTATTGATATTGTCGCGGAGGTTCTTGTGTTCATCAAGGATTGTCGTGTTTTGGTTTGAGGCGTGGTGATCTTCGTCACGTTACTTGCTGGATTCGTTCCTCTTCTTCAGGTGACGTCCATTGGCGTTGTTGGAAGGATTACTATCCGGGTGACTCGCTATGAAAGATCGGGACAAACTAAAGTATCATCCCCTCGATTCTTTATCGGGTGGTATCAGAGCCCAGTGTTGCTCACGGTGAGATTGGTTGATTGATCTGAAAATCGCATTGCAAATCAGATCGGGGAGAACTCTGGCTGTGCAGATCGGATCTCAAGATATATTTCGTTTTATGTTGGGGCGGATAATCCGGCCCTAGGGGTGGATAATCTGGCCTGGATATAGCCAATTTCTATTCTGTCTAGTTGGTGATAGAAGTTTCAGTCATAGATGGATTCTTTTTCTGGTGACTTTTATGGCAAACGGTGTGTTTCTGGAAAGAGATCTGGTGATGTGTACAATGATTATCTCGACATCTTGAACGGTGTAGTATGTGATGATTCTCAAATCAGGTGGAAATTGGTTCACATGGCAACGTTTGATGAATATGAGTTGTGGGAGCATCACATGCAAGATGGTTTTTATAGATGTGATACATATGAGTATTTGGATAATCCTACACGTGTGCTTCTTGCATTGCGACGTGTAGATGAGGAGATAGCTCGTTGGTGGGATAAAGAGATGTGTGAAAAGGACATTATAGATGCAACTTGGAAGGACTTCAATTTTTTTTGCGTGGCTGTTTAATGGCTCCTCGTCGCAAGGTATCTTGTACCAAGCCCTTGAAGACAGTTCCGCAGTCGCCTAGGGTTGCCATTGTGTCTATTCCGTCTCGTTCAAAGGAGGTCGTAGAAGTTGTTCCAGTGCAAACGTTAGCGTGGCAGTGACAAAACCTTCTGAGGAGAAGCAATCTGTTGTTGCCGAGGTTATTGTAATCGAAACTACAAAGGAAGAGGTTGAACCATTGAGTGGGCTAAATATGCAACTCAAGAGAGTACATGATGAGACTTGTATGACAGGATAGAGGCCGTTGGAATTTATTCCAGCGCATGATGCATGATCAAAGGTAAAGCATGCAAGTTGATTATTGATGGAGGAAGCTGTACTAATGGCATTAGAAAGACAATGGTGGCAGAATTGGGGTTGTCCACATGGCGTATTCCTGAACCTAAGCATCTACAGTGGTTAAATGGCTGCGGTATGGTGAAGGTAACGCATAAGGTGCGTGTGCCATTTACATTTGGTGATTATGTTGATGAGATTGAGTGCGATGTGTTGCCATTGGAGGTATGTGGGCTGTTACTTGGTCGTCCATGGCAGTATGATCGTAATGCGTTACATGCTGGGAGAGCAAATACATATTCTTTTGTGCATGATGGCAAACATCAGACTTTGAAGCCTATGAGAGAGGATCAAATCAAGTCCGATGTGGTGTTGGTGGTTCGCAAGGAGAAGTTGAATAAGGCTAAGCCACAACCAGGGCTAGCTAAGGTGCAACATGAGGAGCATGATGCGAAGAGCGTCAGTAGTGATATTGTTTCACCCATGCCTGTAGATGACAAGCCAATTGTTCTTGCTAGTGACAAGCCGGTTGAAGTCAAGCCTCTTATTGATGAAGGAAAGAATATGTCAGCATGTGTTCCATGTGTTCCACTTCCAATTTGTGTTGACATAGGTGTTCAGACCGATGACGATGTTGCTGATCACGTTCGGGTGCATATGGTGCCGCGGTTAGTCAGCCACAATTTTGTTAGAACACCTCAGAGACGTTTTGTTGGAGCAGCAGTGCGTGTGCATAGAGGCAAGGATGGACATGTTCGTCAGTTGTGTGGTCCAGGCATCACTCATCTTATGCAGGTTCGTGCAAAGAAGGTCCATGTTCAGCAGCCACGGGTTCCAACAACAGTTGAGCAGAAGAAAAAGATGGTGGCGCCTAAGTCCAAGCTTATGTGGAGAAGAAAGGAGGTGCAGCCACCCAGGGTTGTATCAAGTCAAGCAGGCTAAGCGGGAGGATGTGGTGAGGTAGGCAAGCAAGACTTGAAGATGGCAAAGACGCGTGAAGATTTTGTTGATATCACGCCACCCTTTCGAGACGACCCTCACGCGTTGGGGACAACGCTCTTTGAAGGGGGGGAGGATGATATGGGCAAGGATGCGCGAGGGAGGAGCGGGAGGAAGGCGCAAGAGAAGATCATCAAGCAGGAAGGTTCAGTTCGGACATACAGAAGCCCTGAAATTGAAACGGACGTGGATTCTTCATACGAACTTCAAATCAAGCAAATAAGCACTTGTTGGAAACATCACTCCGAGAGCTTTCCAATGAGTACTTACACGTCCCTAGGGGGCGGATAATTCGGCCCCCACAAGGGCGGATAATCCGGCCCTGCTCCAGGAATTCTGCTAAGGACTTCAGGCGCGAGGCTCAGTATAGGGGGCGGATAATCCGCCCCAGGAGAGGATAATCCGGGGGCGGATAATCCGGCCCTACTTAGGGCGGAAAGTCCGGCCTGGAAGTTATCAACAGATCTGGAAGGATCTGACTGTATCGGACACGTTTTGTTTCACGTTTTTCGGACGTTCCGGCGGCCATATAAGCCTGGGAACGCCCTCTAGATTAGGGTAGCTTTTGATTTTAGTTGATTAGTCTAAAACTATCGTGTGTGTTGCTTGGTGAAGCATCCCTCCGAGGACGGCGATGCCGTGTTATCTACTGTATTGATATTGTCGCGGAGGTTCTTGTGTTCATCAAGGATTGTCGTGTTTTGGTTTGAGGCGTGGTGATCTTCATCACGTTACTTGCTGGATTCGTTCCTCTTCTTCAGGTGACGTCCATTGGCGTTGTTGGAAGGATTACTATCCGGGTGACTCGCTGTAAAAGATCGGGACAAACTAAAGGATCATCCCCTCGATCCTTTTATCATCCATCGTTGGCAAGTTTAAGTGTAAAAGTTTTACCAAAGTTTTCAACTTGGAAATAAATTCAAAACCCCTATTTCAAACATTTGCAAAATAGAAGCAAAATCTCTGTTTGTTTGAAATCCAAGTTTGACCAAGCCCTTGCAAGGTAGCCCATGAGTTTTTGACCCATTTCTGAGACCAAATCATCACTGCAAAACCTCAGGAGGATTTGAATTTAAATTGATTTTGAAACCATTTGAAAACCCATTTAGAAAATCGAAATAGAAAAGAAAAAGAATTAAACAAAGGAAAAAGGCCGGCGCTGTGTTTTAGGCCCAACATCAAATCGAGCCCAACAATCCCACCCGGGTTTTCTTTTTCTCAGACGCCAGCAAAGACAGTCCTTGACGATCGGACCCACCCTCACTTTGCGCTTTATCGGCCTCGCCACTTGTCCTCGTCTTCAAACGCGCCCGGGACCACGTCATTGCGCAGTCATGGCGGTAATGGCGGCGTAAATGGGCATTAATCCGTGGCGTTTTCGTCGCACCCGAGCCTATTTAACCCTCTACGCCGCAAGCATTTCCCCAAACACCTCGCTCACTCCGCCACCAGTGCCGCATAATTGTATTCGAAGCTCCATGACCGAGAGCTCCGGCGACCAAATACGGTGAGCCTCGACCACCCCTCCCTCTCTGGTTCAAACGAGAATGATCAGAATGATCTTGCGCACCCTTTGATACTTTTGTTTTGGCCGCTCGTGACCCAGGTTGCCATCTCCATCCATAGAAACCACCGCGCTACCGCAAACCTCGGCGACCAATTAAGGTAAATCCAGACCGCCCCTTGCCTTCTTCCTCACACGAGCCTGTTCACCTGTGTCTTGCGCAAATACTGATGCCACACGTTCGTGCTAGGACGACGCCAAGCCTCGGCAAGGACCACGTCTGCAAGCTACTGTCGCCGCCCGTAACTCCGACGAGCAATCCTCGCCGTGTCGGTAGCGCCTCATAAACCAGCACCACGTCGAGCATCAGCACACCTTTGCGGATCTGGTAAGCACCTTCTTGCTTCCTGGGGCGATCTAGAACGCCGGCACCGCCGTAGTCAGACACGCCGCCGCCATTCAACGCCGCTAGCGCCGCCCGAGTATGGTTAGGTTGATTAGGAAAATTGGATCTAGATCCTGGGGCGTAGATTAGAAAGAGGACGAAGAGGTACGCGCGCGTCTGAGCCGCCAGATCTCACTTAGATCGTGCGGTCCGCAGGACCGATCCAACCGAAGCGGTACGCGCCGATAAGGACGCGACGCGTGGCAAGTGTATGAACTAAAAACAGATGGAAAACCTAAGTACTTAGCCTAGTCCAAGGCAATGGACAATTTGAGCATCAAGACATGGAAGCTACAAGAATCTCATCACTCCAACTTCTAAGTAAAATTTGTGGGTGAACAAGGGTGAAGGACCCCAATGTCTATTGGTGGTTTCTTGGGAAGTTTTTGATAAAGAAAAACTTAGTGATTTCAACTAATAGGTAAAACCTATTTTCAAGCAAAGCAAGCCAAGCTACACTTAGCCAAAATGCATATAGTAATATAGTCCACTTAAAATATACTAAGGTATCACTTGCCAATACTATTCCAAAGTATTGACCTCTATGGTCAGTAACTTGTGATGTTGCGAGTTACTCTGATGATGAGTAGGAGTCATGAGTCTACACTCAACATGCTTGCCTGTGGCACATGAAGATGAAGACTTATGTTTATTTACTTATTCCTTAAACTCTTGTATTAGGCCTATGGCCCCGAGTTGTAAAAGACTATGTTTTATCTCTGGAATGAATGTAATAAACGACCTTTGTATCTGTGTACTTCATCTTAAACTGTGGATGCTAGCATTGATCCAGGGACTAGCATTGCAATCACAGGGATCCTTTCCTTTACAAAGGAGGGGTCTAACAGGCCAATTCTCAATAGCTTCAATCTTGGCTGGATCCACTTCAATACCCTGTGATGTAACAACATAGCCAAGAAACGCAACTCGATTGGTGCAAAAGGTGCACTTCTCAAGGTTACCAAACAAACGTGCATCACGTAAAGCATTGAAAACAGCACGTAAATGGTCCAAATGATCCTCTAAAGATTTGCTATAAATCAGAATATCATCAAAATAGACTACCACAAATCGTCCAATGAAAGCACGTAAAACTTCATTCATTAATCTCATGAAAGTGCTAGGTGCATTAGTTAAACCAAACGACATTACTAACCACTCATATAAACCGAACTTAGTTTTAAATGTTGTTTTCCATTCATCGCCTAATTTCATACGAATCTGGTGGTAACCACTACGCAAATCAACTTTAGAAAACATGGTAGAGCCATTCAATTCATCAAGCATGTCATCGAAACGTGGAATAGGATGACGATATCGAATAGTAATATTATTGATAGCTCTACAATCAGTACACATGCGCGAAGAACCATCTTTCTTAGGTACCAAAATAATAGGAACATTACAGGGGCTAAGGGACTCACGAATATGATCTCTGTCGAGTAGTTCCTGAATTTGGCGTTGTATCTCCTTTGTCTCCTCTGGATTGGTTCTATATGGCGCGCGGTTGGGAAACGTAGCACCAGGAATTAGATCAATTTGGTGCTCAATTCCCCTAACTGGAGGTAGTCCTGGTGGTAGCTTAGCGGGAAAGACGTCCTCATATTCCTGCAAAAGGTTAGCAATAGCGGGTGGCAAAGAGGGAGGCATATCCTCAAATGAAAAAAAAACCTCTTTGCAGACAATTGCATAACATTGAGTATTGTTTACATCTAGTTCAGCAATATCAATTTTATTTGCAAGCATACATGGACTCTTCAAACGAATTTCAATAGCATGTGTAGAATCAGATTTAGTGTTCTTTGGTGGTACAAAATCTGCAACAACAATCTGATTCTCACTTTTATTTTTCTCCTCAGTTTTAGCTCTACTAGCTCTAGCAAGATCATCTTTTAAAATCTATTCGGGAGTCATAGGTTTTAGACCAATTTTCTTTCCATCATGCATAATAGAATAGTGATTAGTTTTGCCATTATGAAGAGATTCTCTATCAAATTGCCATGGTACCAAGTAACAAAGAACAAGCTTGCATAGGTACAACATCACAATCAACAAAATCAGAATATGTACCAATAGTAAAATGCACGCGTACCATTCTTATTACCTTGATCCACCGAGAACTCTCAAACCATTGGATGTAATATGATTGTGTGCGTTGTCATGTTGGAAGTGCAAGCTTCTCTACCATGTCAACACTAGCCAGATTATTACAACTCCCTCCATCAATGATGATCCTTATAGCTCTTTCCTTGACAACACCACGTGTTTGGAACAGGTTGTGGCGTTGATCTTGCTCAGATTTGCTCAATTGCACACTCAACACACGTTGTGTAATTAAGCTCTTGTATTGATCAGCAGTTTCAGCTCCCATTACCTCTGTCTCTTCATCAGCATCAGAATTGTCTCCATCTCGAGCAGAAATAAGGGCTAGTGTATCTTTATCAAAATCACTCGCTAAATCGTATTGACCATCTTGATGTGGACATCCCTACTATTGATACAACCGTTGTACCTACAGCAACACACATACAAGGACCCATCACAAGATCTCGTGCCAAACAACTGAACTATCAGGTACTTTCGTTTCTTGGAACTATTCCTTACATACATGAGAATATGATGCTGCCTAAATCAGATATGTTTCTTACTCTTAGGAATGATGGACCAAGCATGGATGAGAGGGACAAGCATTGGAGCATGGCCATGCATGGTGATGGCAGCAAGCATGTGATGATCCAAGAGAAGGCCACGGATGAAGATTTCAGAACTTTGAGGCCACCATAATGAAGAAAGAAGGCTTGGACGAAATATTCAAGATCAATACTTCTTAATTCGTCCATAGCATAATATGGTGTGCGACACCTTTATTTTGGCCAGGCCCATGTAATTTTCAGGATTTTAATTAGACACTTTTTAGAGTCCGTATTTGAGGGAAAAGGACTTTTAGGGTTGGATTCGCCACCACTTCCATGGCTGGCGAAACCCCACCTTTTCGCTTAAATACGCCCCATAGCCGAACCTTTAGACTCGGATTTTGTTTAGACATTAAGTTAGCCATAGTCGCAACTTCGCCAAGGCTCGGCGTCATGAGAGGCCTCTTGTACTTCGCACCTATTCAGGATCCCACCTCTTTCAATAAAGCTTTCCTCTTAATCCGCAATATCTTGATTGCAATATTGGTTCTTACTTGTTCTCGATTTCGTAGGAATTAAGACCCTCATGGTCGGTGATCGTGTTCACGCAGGATCGGTAACCTCCGTGAGATTGGCCTAGCGATTGCATTGGCGCTCGTGCTCGCGTGTAGTCGGATCAAGCCGAACTCCACCAAATCGATTATCGCCATCTCATCGAAAGATCGGACACCTTTGCCCTATCAAGTGGTATCATTGATTTGCTCGGTGAGATTTTACTTTCGTAGATTAGATCTGTTTTACCTATAACCCACGAAAAAGCCAAAAACATGCTTATAGTTTAGATCCATCCCATAACCAATCTCGCCTCGCATTATCTTTTCAGTTTTGCATTGTTGAATTTGTGTCTACATCGTCGCGTCGAGTTCTTTGGTCTTAGTGTCTCGCCCCTTAGAGTTTCGAGTTCGATCATAATAGTCACCACCACACTGCCGATCACCGCCACCATATTCGCCACCATATTCCTCCGCCATATACCACCTGCCACCATAAACCCTAATACTCGCCACCGCCTTCCTACCGCGACACCGATCCGATCGGTTTTCTTTGATGCGAGTCCGAGTAGAGTTACTGTTTCCCAGTTATTTCTTTTGACTTTCCTTCCTTGTTGTTTCCGTGTTCGCTAAGAGTCCGGTCGTAAGTCCAGAAGGAGAGCAAAAAAAAAAAAAAAAAATCTCCATCGGAACCGCCTCCGAAAAAATTTTCTCCCTTAGAGTCTGGAACCGCCTCCGAAAAAATTTTCTGGCTATACTATTTTTCGACCCCGGGGATCACTTTTCTCCATCGGCCGTTATAGCAATAATTTTTTGGCGTCTGCGCGCTTTCCGGAGCAAAATAAAAAATTTCGAAATTTTTTTTTTTGGGGCTAACCTATTTTTAGACCCCGTAGATCAATTCTAGACACGCGCCATCATAGTGATTTTTCACCTCTCGGTTCGCTTTCCAGGGTGCCATATCATCATACAGTGCTTGTTGTGTCGCGTCGTGACATCGTTGGTGATCTAGGCTCGCGTCTCTAGTACGGTTCAGCCTAGGACCAAAGATACCGTCGTTGAGCATTCTTTCAACTTTTGCATTGCTGTTTTGATACTTGCTAACCCCTTTGCTAAGCCTTCCCGAGCTCCACAGATACTCTCACGTGCGGTGTTTCGACTCGTGGTTATCGCTTGGTTCAATCTGGACCCACCGATCCTCGTGGTTGCACATCGCTTTTCCTGCTTTGGTAAGAACTTGTAAGAGCTTTGTATATTGCTTGACGGATTACGTGATTTCCACCATCTTCCGCACTATATACTGTGCTTTTAAGGACTAACCATAGCGGATACTTCGCCCACCCCGCAACAATGACGAACGAAGAACTACATGCCCACTTCTCCGCGCTCTTGGTCACCGCTACGAAGACGTGGATACGCCTCGGGAGTTTGACACCAAGCTCACCAACGCCGTGGACAAGATCGATGGACTAGAGAAATCCTTCAACGCCAAGCTTGACGTTCGGTTCAAGGAGCTTGAACCGATTGTTCGCACCGCAAGCACCCACATGGTGCACGGCGCATTCCGATCACGGGCGGATTGCTGGTTTATTGCCGCACACTTCGGCTGACTCTTCTGATCGACGTTCTCGGACTTCCGCGATCGCTCGCAACATTGGGGATGACGACGGTACTACTACGACCACGACGACGATCTCATTTGACGAGGAGGTTGAACAACCTCCACAGTACCTGCTGGTCCCCGACATTACTACCGCAACGCCGCCACCGATGCGTAATGATGATGATCATGTTGCAAAGCTTAAATTAAATATTCCATCTTTTGAGGGTAAATATAATCCTGATGCATATCTTACATGGGAGATGGAAGTAGAACAACGTTTTGCATGCTTAAAATATCACGAGAATATGCGTGTTAGTCTTGCTACATGTGAATTTACTAAATTTGCTTCCTTTGGTGGTCCGAGTATTGTCGTTTAAATCCTACTACTATTCCTAGTACTTGACTGCTTTAAAACTGCTATGCGTGTTCGCTTTGTACCTCCCACTTATCAACGTGATTTACTAAAGAATCGACACGCTTAGAGCAAGGAAAAAATTCTGTAGAAGAGTATTATCGGGAATTGCAAACAGGGATGGTTAGGTGTGGTCTTGTTGAATCTACTGAACAAATTCTTGCACGTTTCTTTGGTGGATTAAACAAGGACATTCAGCACATATTAGATTATAAGGAATATAATTCTATCACTCGTTTGTTTCATCTTGCTTGCAAAGCGAACGTGAAGTCGAGATCGCCAAACACCATGGAGGAGGACTAATAATTCTGCAGTCGCATCCACTTGGACATCCCGACAATCGCCTCCTCGTGATTCACCTCCACTACTACCACATCCAAGGCCACCACAAGATTTCAATTGCTCCTCCACCGTCATCCAATGCTCCTTTCGTAGTGCATCTTCTATGGCTTCCACGGGTAAGACTAAGGATATACAATGCCGCAAGTCTTTGGGGTTTTGGTCATATTGAGAGAAAGTGCACAACACAACGTGTGATGATGGTGGGAAGATGGTGAATACGATTCCGCGAGTGACTTGATGAAGATACACTAGCCCTTATTTACGCCGAGATGGAGACAATTCGATGATGATGACGAGCCGGAGGTAATGGGAGTCAAGGCTGATCAATACAAGAGTTTAATTACACAACGTGTGTTGAGTGTGCAATTGAGCAAATCTGAGCAAGATCAACGCCACAACCTGTTCCAAACACGTGGTGTTGTCAAGGAAAGAGCTATCTGGATCATCATTGATGGAGGGAGTTGTAATAATCGGCGGTGTTGACATGGTAGAGAAGCTTGCGCTTCCAACAAGACAACGCCCACATTCATACTACATCCAATGGTTTGAGAGTTCTCAAGATCAAGGTAACAAGAACGATGCGTGCATTTTACTATTGGTACATATTCTGATTTTGTTGATTGTGATGTTGTACCTATGCAAGCTTGTTCTTTGTTACTTGGTAGACCATGGCAATTTGATAGAGAATCATTCATAATGGCAAAACTAACCACTATTCTCTTATGCATGATGGAAACAAAATTGGTCTAAAACCTATGACTCGAACAGATTTTAAAGATGATCTTGCTAGAGCTAGTAGAGCTAAAAGCGAGGAGAAAATAAAAGTGAGAATCGATTGTTCTGCAGATTTTATACCACCAAAGAACACTAAATCTGATTCTACACATGCTACTGAAATTGTTTGAAGAGTCCATGTATGCTTGCAAATAAAATTGATATTCTGAACTAGATGTAAACAATACTCAATGTTATGCAATTATCTGCAAAGAGGTTTTGTTTTCATTTGAGGATATGCCTCCTTCTTTGCCACCCATTGCTAACCTTTTGCAGGAATATGAGGACGTATTTCCCTGAGTTGCCACCAGGACTACCTCCTATTAGAGGAATTGAGCATCAAATTGATCTAATTCCTGGTGCCACGTTGCCCAACCGCCATATAGAACCAATCCGGAGGAGACAAAGGAGATACAACGCCAAATTTAGGAACTACTCGACAGAGATCATATTCGTGAGTCCCTTAGCCCTTGTGCTGTTCCTATTATTTTGGTGCCTAAGAAAGATGGTTCTTCGCATGTGTCTTGATTGTAGTGCTATCAATAATATTACTATTCGATATCGTCATCCTATTCCACGTTTAGATGATATGCTTGATGAATTGAGTGGCTCTACCATGTTTTCTAAAGTTGATTTGCGTAGTGGTTACCACCAGATTCGTATGAAATTAGGAGATGAATGGAAAACAGCATTTAAAACTAAGTTCGGTTTATATGAGTGGTTAGTAATGCCGTTTGGTTTAACTAATGCACCTAGCACTTTCATGAGATTAATGAACGAAGTTTTACGTGCTTTCATTGGACGTTTTGTGGTAGTCTACTTTGATGATATTCTGATTTATAGCAAATCTTTAGAGGAACATTTGGACTATTTACATGCTGTTTTCAATGCTTTACGTGATGCACGTTTGTTTGGTAACCTTGAGAAGTGCACCTTTTGCACCAATCGAGTTGCGTTTCTTGGCTATGTTGTTACATCACAGGGTATTGAAGTGGATCCAGCCAAGATTGAAGCTATTGAGAATTGGCCGCAGCCCAAGACGGTCACACAAGTGAGGAGTTTTCTTGGCCTCGCTGGTTTTTATAGGCGCTTTGTCAAAGACTTTGGATCAATTGCCGCGCCGCTGAATGAGCTTACCAAGAAGGATGTGCCCTTTGTTTGGGGCGATGCACAACAAGCCTTCGTCATATTGAAAGATAAGCTAACACATGCTCCTTACTCCAACTTCCTGATTTTACTAAGACTTTTGAGCTTGAATGTGATGCTAGTGGAATTGGTTTGGGAGGGTGTTATTACAAGAGGAAAACACATTTGCATATTTTAGTGAGAAATTGAGTGGGGCTAGTGAACTATTCTACTTATGATAAAGAATTATATCGTTGGTTCGGACATTAGAAACTTGGCAACATTATCTATGGCCTAAGGAATTTGTTATTCATTCGATCATGAATCTTTGAAGCATATTCGTAGTCAAGCTAAGTTGAATCGTCATGCAAAGTGGGTTGAATTTATTGAGTCTTTTCCTTATGTTATCAAACACAAAAGGGTAAAGATAATATTATTCTTGATGCTTTGTCACGCGTTATGCTTTGTTATCTCAACTTGACTTCAAAATATTTGGATTGGAAACTATTAAAGAACAATATGTGCATGATGCTGAATTTAAAGATGTGTTGCAGAATTGTAGAGATGGTAGAACTTGGAACAAGTTCGTCTTCAATGATGGATTTGTGTTCGTGCTAACAAACTATGCATTCGATAGCTCATCGTCTTTTGTTATTACAGAGGCATGGAGGAGGATTGATGGGACACTTTGGTGTCAAGAAGACGGAGGATGTTCTTCTTTGCACACTTCTTTTGGCCACGTGCGTCGAGATGTTGAGAGATTTGTGGCACTGCACTACTTGTCAAAAGCTAAGTCTCGCCTTAATCCACATGGTTTATATATGCCTCTTCCTGTTCCTAGTGTTCCTTGGGAGGATATTTCTATGGACTTTGTTTTGGGATTGCCACGAACACGTAGGGAGGATAGTATTTTGTTGTTGTGGATCGGTTCTCTAAGATGGCACACTTTATTCCTTGTCATAAAGCGGATGATCTGCGCATATTGCTGATTTGTTCTTCGTGAAATTGTTCGTTTGCATGGTGTGCCAAATACTATTGTCTCTGATCGTGATACTAAATTTCTTAGCCACTTTTGGAGATGTTTATGGGCTAAGTTGGGGACTAAATTGCTCTTTAGTACTACATGTCATCCCCAACCTGATGGTCAAACTGAAGTAGTAAATAGAACTTTGTCTACTATGTTACGGGCTGTTTTAAAGAAGAATTTAAAATTGTGGGAAGAGTGTTTACCTCATATAGAATTTGCTTATAATCGTTCTTTGCATTCTACCACAAAGATGTGCCCATTTGAGATTGTGTATGGTTTTGTTCCTCGTGCACCTATTGATTTATTGCCTTTACCTTCTTGATTGCAACATAATTTGGATGCTACACAACGCTGAAATGATATTAAACTTGCATAAGACTACTAAAGATAACATTGAACACATGAATGCTAAGTATAAACTTCTTTGGGGATAAAGGGAGAAAGCATGTTGTGTTTGATGTTGGCGATCTTGTTTGGTTACATTTGCGTAAAGATCGTTTTCTGATTTACATAAGTCTAAGTTAATGCCACGTCTTTGGTCCCTTTAAGGTGTTAGAGAGAATCAATGATAATGCATATAAACTTGAGTTGCTGCAGACTTTGGTGCAGTTAGTCCTACATTTAACATTGCAGATTTGAAGCCTTACTTTGGGGAGGAAGATGAGATTGCGTCGAGGACGACTTCAATTCAAGAAGGGGAGCATGATGTGGACATCCCTACTATTGATACAACCGTTGTACCTACAGCAACACACATACAAGGACCCATCACAAGATCTCGTACAAAACAACTGTACTATCGGTACTTTCGCTTTTGAACTATTCCTTACATACATGAGAATATGATGCTGCCTAAATCAGATATGTTTCTTACTCTTAGGAATGATGGACCAAGCATGGATGAGAGGGACAAGCATTGGAGCATGGCCATGCATGGTGATGGCAGCAAGCATGTGATGATCCAAGAGAAGGCCACGGATGAAGATTTCAGAACTTTGAGGCCACCATAATGAAGAAAGAATGCTTGGACGAAATATTCAAGATCAATACTTTACGAATTCGTCCATAGCATAATATGGTGCTGCGACACCTTTATTTTGGGCCAGGCCCATGAAATTTTCGCAGGATTTTAATTAGACACTTTTTAGAGTCCGTATTTGAGGGGAAAAGGACTTTTAGGGTTGGATTCGGCCACCACTTCCATGGCTGGCCGAAACCCCACCTTTTCGCCCTTAAATACGCCCCATAGCCGAACCTTTAGACTCGGATTTTGTTTAGACATTAAGTTAGCCATAGTCGCAACTTCGCCAAGGCTCGAGCGTCGCAGAGGCCTCTTGTACTTCGCACCTATTCAGGATCCCACCTCTTTCAATAAAGCTTTCCTCTTAATCCGCAATATCTTGATTGCAATATTGGTTCTTACTTGTTCTCGATTTCAGTTAGGAATTAAGACCCTCGCTGGTCAGGCTGATCGTGTTCACGCAGGATCGGTAACCTCCAGGAGATTGGCCTAGCGATTGCATTGGCGCTCGTGCTCGCACGTGTAGTCGGATCGTCAAGCCCGAACTCCACCAAATCGATTATCGCCATCTCATCGAAAGATCGGACACCTTTGCCCTATCACATCTTCTCGCACCATCATCTCATGTTGCGTTGTGCACTGTCTCTCAATATGACCAAAACCCCAGCACTTGCGGCATTGTATATCCTTTGTCTTACCCGTGGAAGCCATAGAAGATGCATCCCATCTATTGATACAATTGTCTCCATCTCGAGCAGAGATAAGGTGATGTGGACATCCCATCTATTGATACAACCGTTGTACCTATATTGATGGAGGGGTTAACCTCTTGGGTGCCCGATCTTCACGGATCTCATGGTCAAATCGATGGGAAAGCGAGGGGAAAGGGAGAAGGTAGCGGAAGCGAACACACACCTCGCGAAGAACACGATGAACACACGCAAAACTCACACGATACAAGGCCGATTGCTCCCGAACAGCGGCCACCGGTCCGATAGAATCCTCGCAAGGAAAGATCGGTCAACGTGCTCCCTCAAATCCACATCGGAGAGGGAAGAACACCTTGGGGAGGGTCTTGACAACTTGGAGACAAGACATCGAACTCCAAGGCCTTGTTCAACGATGGATGCGTGATGCAAAGTCCAATCGAGGTTGGTGACGATAGTCGGTCCCCTTGGAAAAGGGGATGAGGCAAAACTAGAGATTCCACAATGGGGGTTGTCTTTAGTCTATCATCTATGCCTAAGGGATACATGAGGGGTGGGAGCTCTATTTATAGGCCATCCACTAAACAAGGGTAGTTTGGGGATAAACTAGGCGAATAGGTAAGTAAGGGGAATACATGGGCTGTGGCCCAACAGGTGAGCACATACATGACCGGGTAATCTGGGACCTAGGACCGGTAGTACCGGTCATCACCGGTAGTACCTCTCATGGTATCCGGTAGTACCGCTTGCGGGCGGTAGTACCGCAAGCCAGTACCGGGGCATCTAGTGGCGATGGAGCAGGCTTCAGTACCGGGCGGTAGTACCGGTTCCGCCGACCGGTAGTACCGGTTCCGCCGACCGGTAGTACCGCTTGGACCTGGCAGCTGCCAACATGATGCAGCCCGTCCTCCGACCGCTACTACATCTACTCCCACGAGCTACCCAAGTGGACCCATGACTCGCGCCCGAGCCAAACTCCTTCTGATGTGGACATCCCTACTATTGATACAACCGTTGTACCTACAGCAACACACATACAAG
Organism: Avena longiglumis; assembly: GCA_030063025.1. Lineage (NCBI taxonomy): Eukaryota > Viridiplantae > Streptophyta > Magnoliopsida > Poales > Poaceae > Avena > Avena longiglumis. Next base: position 290,456,709 of record CP125979.1, read on the forward strand.
GACCCATCACAAGATCTCGTGCCAAACAACTTAACTATCAGGTACTTTCGTTTCTTGGAACTATTCCTTACATACATGAGAATATGATGCTGCCTAAGTCAGATACATTTCTTACTCTTAGGAATGATGGACCAAGCATGGATGAGAGGGACAAGCATTGGAGCATGGCCATGCATGGAGATGGCAGCAAGCATGTGATGATCCAAGAGAAGGCCACGGATGAAGATTTCAGAACTTTGAGGCCACCATAATGAAGAAAGAATGCTTGGACGAAATATTCAAGATCAATACTTTAATAATCGTCCATAGCATAATATGGTGTGCGACACCTTTATTTTGGGCCAGCCCATGTAATTTTCGAGGATTTTAATTAGCCACTTTTTAGAGTCCGATTTGAGGAAAGGACTTTTAGGGTTGGATTCGCCACCACTTCCATGGCTGGCGAAACCCCACCTTTTCGCCTTAAATACGCCCCATATAGAACCTCTAGACTCGGATTTTGTTTAGACATTAAGTTAGCCATAGTCGCAACTTCGCCAAGGCTCGAGGCCGCAGAGGCCTCTTGTACCGCACCTATTCAGGATCCCACCTCTTTCAATAAAGCTTTCATCTTAATCCGCAATATCTTGATTGCAATATTGGTTCTTACTTGTTCTCGATTTCGTAGGAATTAAGACCCTCTTGGTCGGTGATCGTGTTCCCGCAGGATCGGTAACCTCCAGAGATTGGCCTAGCGATTGCATTGGCTCGTGCTCACACGTGTAGTCGGATCGTCAAGCCGAACTCCACCAAATCGACTATCATCATCTCATCGAAAGATCGGACACCTTTGCCCTATCAAGTGGTATCGATTTCAGGTTGCTCGGTGAGATTTTCGTTGTTCAGTAGATTAGATCTGTTTTTACCTATAACCCACGAAAAAGCCAAAACACAGCTTAGAATTTCGATCCATCCCATAACCAATCTACGCCTCGCATTATCTTTTCAATTTTGCATTGTTGAATTTGTGTCACATCGTCGCGTCGAGTTCTTTGGTCTTAGTGTCTCGCCCTTAGAGTTTCGAGTTCTAATCATACTAGTCACCGCCACACTCGCCGATCACCACCACCATATTCCGCCGCCATATACCCCGCCACCATAAACCCTAAAACTCCGCCACTTTTCCTACTGCGACACGATCCGATCACCTTTCTGCCATGCACGAGTCCGAGTTGAGTCATTATTTCCTAGTTATTTCTTTTGACTTTCCTTCTTTGTTGTTTCCGTATTCCGCTAAAGTCCGTGTCGAGCTAAGAGTCCGGTCGTAAGTCCAGAAGGAGAGCAAAAAAAAAATTGGCTATACTGGTTTTCGGCTTTGGGGATCACTTTTCTCCATCGGCCGTTATAGCGATATTTTTTTGGCGCCTGCGCGCTTTCCGGAGAAAAATAAAAAAAATTCGAAAAAAATCTTGGGGGCTAACCTCTTTTTAGACCCCGTAGATCAGTTCTAGACACTCGCCATCCTAGTAATTTTCTGCATCTCGGATAGCTTTTCAGGGTGCTATATCATCATACAGTGCTTTTTGTGTCGCGTCGTGACATCGTTGGTGATCTAGGCTCGCGTCTCTAGTACGGTCTAGCCTAGGACCAGACCGCGATCACCGTCGTTGAGCATTCTTTCAACTTTTGCATTGCTTGTTTTGATAATTGCTGACCCTTTGCTAAGCCTTCCCGTAGCTCCACGGATACTCTCCACGTGCGGTTTGACTCGGTAATCGCTTGGTTCAATCTCTGACCTTGATCCTCGTGGTTGCACATCGCCTTTTCTGCCGTTGGTAAGAACTTGTAAGAGCTTCAGATATTGCTTGACGGATTACGCGTGACTTCCACCATATTCTGTAGTATATACCGTGCTTTTAAGATTAACCATGACGATACTTCATGGAACCCCGCCACCATGACGAACGAAGAACTACATGCCCACTTCTCCGCGCTCTTGGTCCCGCACCAAGACGTGGATACGCCTAGGGAGTTTGACACCAAGCTCACCAACGCCGTGGACAAGATCGATGGACTCGAAATCCTTCAACGCCAAGCTTGACGTTCGGTTCAAGGAGCTTTTGAACCGATTGCCCGCACCAAGACCAAGACCCACACATGGCGACGGCGCATTCCGATCACGGCCTGATTCGCTCCGCCGCACCGGCGGCTCTCGCTGACCGACGTTCCTCAGACTTCCGCGGTACTGCTGCGACATTGGGGACAGACGGGTACTACTACGACCCCGACGACGATCTGTTTGACGAGGAGGTTGAACAACCTCCACAGTACTGCTGTCGTCCCGACATTACTACCGAACGCCGCCCAAATGCGTAATGATGATGATCATGTTGCAAAGCTTAAATTAAATATTCCATCTTTTGAGGGTAAATATAATCCTGATGCATATCTTACATGGGAGATGGAAGTAGAACAACGTTTTGCATGCTTAAAATATCCCGAGAATATGCGTGTTAGTCTGCTACATGTGAATTTACTAAATTTGCTTCCCTTTGGTGGTGCGAGTATTGTCGTTTAAATCCTACTACTATTCCTAGTACTTGACTGCTTTAAAATCGCTATGCGTGTTCGCTTTGTACCTCCCACTTATCAACGTGATTTACTAAAGAATCGACACGCTTAGAGCAAGGGAAAATTTGTAGAAGAGTATTATCGGGAATTGCAAACGGGGATGGTTAGGTGTGGTCTTGTTGAATCTAATGAACAAATGCTTGCACGTTTCTTTGGTGGATTAAACAAGGACATTCAGCACATATTAGATTATAAGGAATATAATTCTATCACTCGTTTGTTTCATCTTGCTTGCAAAGCTGAACGTGAAGTGCAGGATCGCGAAACACCATGGAGGAGGACTAATAATTCTGCAGGTCGCACATCCACTTGGACATCCCGACAATCAGCGCCTCCTCGTGATTCGCCTCCAGGTATTACCACATCCAAGGCCACCACAAGATTTCCAGCTGCTCCTCCACCATCATCCAATGCTCCTGCTCGTAGTGCATCTTCTATGGCTTCCACGGGTAAGACAAAGGATATACAATGCCGCAAGTGCTGGGGTTTTGGTCATATTGAGAGACAGTGCACAACACAACGTGTGATGATGGTGCGAGAAGATGGTGAATACGATTCAAAGTGACTTGATGAAGATACACTAGCCCTTATTTACGCTCGAGATGGAGACAATTCGATGATGATGAAGAGCCGGAGGTAATGGGAGCTGAAGTGGCTGATCAATACAAGAGTTTAATTACACAACGTGTGTTGAGTGTGCAATTGAGCAAATGAGCAAGATCAACGCCACAACTGTTCCAAACACGTGGTGTTGTCAAGGAAAGAGCTATACGGATCATCATTGATGGAGGGAGTTGTAATAATCTGCGGTGTTGACATGGTAGAGAAGCTTGCGCTTCCAACACGACAACGCCCACATTCATACTACATCCAATGGTTTGAGAGTTCTCGCAAGATCAAGGTAACAAGAACGGTACGCGTGCATTTTACTATTGGTACATATTCTGATTTTGCCGATTGTGATGTTGTACCTATGCAAGCTTGTTCTTTGTTACTTGGTAGACCATGGCAATTTGATAGAGAATCTGTTCATAATGGCAAAACTAATCACTATTCTCTTATGCATGATGGAAAGAAAATTGGTCTAAAACCTATGACTCCCGAACTGATTTTAAAAGATGATCTTGCTAGAGCTAGTAGAGCTAAAACTGAGGAGAAAAATAAAAGTGAAAATCAGATTGTTGCTGCAGATTTTATACCACCAAAGAACACTAAATCTGATTCTACACATGCTAACGAAATTGCTTGAAGAGTCCATGTATGCTTGCAAATAAAATTGATATTGTCAACTAGATGTAAACAATACTCAATGTTATGCAATTGTCGCAAAGAGGTTTTGTTTTCATTTGAGGATATGCCTTCTTTGCCACCATTTGCTAACCTTTGCAGAATATGAGGACGCTTTTCTTTCCGAGTTGCCACCAGACTACCTCCTATTAGAGGAATTGAGCATCAAATTGATCTCATTCCTGGTGCCACGTTGCCAACCGCGCCATATAGAACCAATCCGGAGGAGACAAAGGAGATACAACGCCAAATTCAGAACTACTCGACAGAGATCATATTCGTGAGTCCCTTAGCCCTTGTCTTTGTTCCTATTATTTTGGTACCTAAGAAAGATGGTTCTTCGCATGTGTACTGATTGTAGAGCTATCAATAATATTACTATTCGATATCGTCATCCTATTCCATGTTTAGATGACATGCTTGATGAATTGAGTGGCTCTACCATGTTTTCTAAAGTTGATTTATGAGTGGTTACCACCAGATTCGTATGAAATTAGGAGATGAATGGAAAACAGCATTTAAAACTAAGTTCGGTTTATATGAGTGGTTAGTAATGCCTTTTGGTTTAACTAATGCACCTAGCACTTTCATGAGATTAATGAGCGAAGTTTTACGTGCTTTCATTGGACGCTTTGTGGTAGTCTACTTTGATGATATTCTGATTTATAGCAAATCTTTAGAGGAACATTTGGACCATTTACGTCTTTGTTTTCAATGCTTTACGTGATGCACGTTTGTTTGGTAACCTTGAGAAGTGCACCTTTTGCACCAATCGAGTTGCGTTTCTTGGCTATGTTGTTACATCACGGGGTATTGAAGTGGATCCACCAAGATTGAAGCTATTGAGAATTGGCATGACCAAGACGGTCACACAAGTGAGGAGTTTTCTTGGCCTCGCTGGTTTTTATAGGCGCTTTGTTAAAGACTTTGGATCAATTGTCACGCTGAATGAGCTTACCAAGAAGGATGTGCCCTTTGTTTGTGGCGATGCACAACAATGTGCCTTCGTCATATTGAAAGATAAGCTAACACATGCTCCCTTACTCCAACTTCCGATTTTACTAAGACTTTTGAGCTTGAATGTGATGCTAGTGGAATTGGTTTGGGAGGGTGTTATTACAAGAGGGAAAACCTGTTGCATATTTTAGTGAGAAATTGAGGGCTAGTCTGAACTATTCTACTTATGATAAAGAATTATATGCGTTGGTTCGGACATTAGAAACTTGGCAACATTATCTATGGCCTAAGGAATTTGTTATTCATTCTGATCATGAATCTTTGAAGCATATTCGTAGTCAAGCTAAGTTGAATCGTCGTCATGCAAAGTGGGTTGAATTTATTGAGTCTTTTCCTTATGTTATCAAACCCAAAAAGGGTAAATATAATATTATTGCTGATGCTTTGTCACGCCGTTATGCTTTGTTATCTCAACTTGACTTCAAAATATTTGGATTGGAAACTATTAAGGAACAATATGTGCATGATGCTGAATTTAAAGATGTGTTGCAGAATTGTAGAGATGGTAGAACTTGGAACAAGTTCGTCTTCAATGATGGATTTGTGTTCCGTGCTAACAAACTATGCATTCCAGATAGCTCATTTCGTCTTTTGTTGTTACAGGAGGCATGGAGGAGGATTGATGGGACACTTTGGTGTCAAGAAGGCGGAGGATGTTCTTCTTTGCGCACACTTCTTTTGGCCACGATGTCGTCGAGATGTTGAGAGATTTGTGGCATGCTGCACTACTTGTCAAAAAGCTAAGTCTCGCCTTAATCCACATGGTTTATATATGCCTCTTCCTATTCCTAGTGTTCCTTGGGAGGATATTTCTATGGACTTTGTTTTGGGATTGCCACGAACACGAAGGAGGGATAGTATTTTTGTTGTTGTGGATCTGTTTTCTAAGATGGCACACTTTATTCCTTGTCATAAAACAGATGATGCTGCGCATATTGCTGATTTGTTCTTTCGTGAAATTGTTCGTTTGCATGGTGTGCCAAATACTATTGTCTTTGATCGTGATACTAAATTTCTTAGCCAGTTTTGGAGATGTTTATGGGCTAAGTTGGGGACTAAATTGCTCTTTAGTACTACATGTCATCCCCAAACTGATGGTCAAACTGAAGTAGTAAATAGAACTTTGTCTACTATGTTACGGGCTGTTTTAAAGAAGAACTTAAAATTGTGGGAAGAGTGTTTACCTCATATAGAATTTGCTTATAATCGTTCATTGCATTCTACCACAAAGATGTGCCCATTTGAGATTGTGTATGGTTTTGTTCCTCGTGCACCTATTGATTTATTGCCTTTACCTTCTTGATTGCAACATAATTTGGATGCTACACAACGCTATTGAAATGATATTAAACTTGCATAAGACTACTAAAGATAACATTGAACACATGAATGCTAAGTATAAACTTCTTTGGGGATAAAGGGAGAAAGCATGTTGTGTTTGATGTTGGCGATCTTGTTTGGTTACATTTGCGTAAAGATCGTTTTCCTGATTTACGCAAGTCTAAGTTAATGCCACGTCTCTTTGGTCCCTTTAAGGTGTTAGAGAGAATCAATGATAATGCATATAAACTTGAGTTGCTGCAGACTTTGGTGCAGTTAGTCCTACATTTAACATTGCAGATTTGAAGCCTTACTTTGGTGAGGAAGATGAGATCGCGTCGAGGACGACTTCAATTCAAGAAGGGGAGCATGATGTGGACATCCCTACTATTGATACAACCGTTGTACCTACAAAGAACACACATACAAGGACCCATCACAAGATCTCGTGCCAAACAACTAAACTATCGTACTGCTTTCTTGGAACTATTCCTTACATACATGAGAATATGATGCTGCCTAAGTCGGATACATTTCTTACTCTTAGGAATGATGGACCAAGCATGGATGAGAGGGACAAGCATTGGAGCATGGCCATGCATGGAGATGGCGACAAGCATGTGATGATCCAAGAGAAGGCCACGGATGAAGATTTCAGAACTTTGAGGCCACCATAATGAAGAAAGAAGGCTTGGACGAAATATTCAAGATCAATACTTTACAAATCGTCCATAGCATAATATGGTGTGCGACACCTTTATTTTGGGCCAGCCCATGTAATTTTCGCAGGATTTTAATTAGCCACTTTTTAGAGTCCGTATTTGAGGAAAAGGACTTTTAGGGTTGGATTCGCCACCACTTCCATGGCTGGCGAAACCCCACCTTTTCGCCTTAAACACGCCCCATAGCGAACCTCTAGACTCGGATTTTGTTTAGACATTAAGTTAGCCATAGTCGCAACCGCCAAGGCTCGGCGCCAGAGGCCTCTTGTACTTCGCACCTATTCAGATCCCACCTCTTTCAATAAAGCTTTCCTCTTAATCCGCAATATCTTGATTGCAATATTGGTTCTTACTTGTTCTCGATTTCGGTAGGAATTAAGACCCTCTGGTCGGTGATCGTGTTCCCGCAGGATCGGTAACCTCCAGGAGATTGGCCTAGCGATTGCATTGGCGCTCGTGCTCACACGTGTAGTCGGATCGTCAAGCCCGAACTCCACCAAATCGACTATCATCATCTCATCGAAAGATCGGACACCTTTGCCCTATCACCTTCAAACTAAGGTGAACTCGCTCCTCTCCTTGTGTGACTTCGACACCCCCTTGGATGGCTTGCTACTTCACACGCAAACTCTGTGCATCATCAGGTACGAAGAAGCCACCGATCACGCCAGACGCGGTACTACGGTTGGGACGACCGTACTACCGCCCAAGCGGTCCCACCGCCTCCTACCGCTTCGCCACAGAAGCACTACTCCACGCCCATAAGCGGTACTACCGGTCCCGCAACCGTACTACCGCCTCCCTACCGCCGCCACGACGCCCGACGGAAGCTCCAGGCCCTCAAGCGGTACTACCTTCAGAGCGGTACTACCACCGGTTACCGGTTCTCGGACTGCATCGACGGTCTGCCTGACCACGATCACCTAAGTTCGGCCTTGTGCCTTGTAACCCAACCTATCATTTCTCTCTTCATTCGAAAGTACCCTGCTTTTGTTTGGACTATATAGCCCCACCTCTATTGTAAACGCTTAGACTTGGATAATAATAGATATTAAGGAAACCCTTTGAGGACTTATATCTATTGGTCTCATGCTCCTACCAAGGAGCACCGGATTATCCACCCCCCTCTTGGATCTTGCCTAGTGCGTTCAAGTTGTACAAGGCCTTGGGTTCTCGGTTTCTCGCCGCCAAGTCGTCAAGGTCTCACCAAGCACCTCATCCCCCGTTGTTAGCGTGGAGAGCGAGCTTCGCCCAACACCGATCCTAGGGATTATGTTGGACCGGTTGCCACCGGCGTGAGGAGTAGGCGTGTATCGTGTTTTGGTGTGTGTGTGTTTGTGGTTTTCATCGCCTTCCCCCAATTTCATACCCGACCACCTCTTTCCCCCTCGTTGCTCGTGGAATTCGTGAAAGATCGGGCCAACCCCAGGGTTACCCCATAACATATTGGTAGCAAGAGCACGGTTGATCACGAATTTCCCACAAATTTTCTTTTATCCGCCTTAAAAACGAAAATCCTACCAAAAAGAGCCCCAATTTGCCTTCGGATCGATCTCTGGATTTGGTGAGTTTTTCTTGGTTTTGGTCCATAGATCTGTTGCTTTGGGAGTCGATCTATAGCCCCTGTTGTTTCTAGCTCAGCCTTTCGGTCAGTTTTCCAACGAATTTGAGGTTTTTGGCAAGTTCACCTCGTTCCAGGCCTGTGCCAAGCGGTACTACCGGCTGCGCAAGCGGTACTACCGCTAGTTACCGGTACTACTGGTAGTACAAGCGGTACTACCGCTCACCGGTACTACCGCCAGTACAATGTACTACCGCCTCGACCGTGCTCTCGCCCTCTGACGCCTCGATTTCGTTCGCTGACCTTTCCCATCTCGCTTGTTCGTGTTTCGCGTGTTTGTCGCCATTTTCACAACAGCTTCCGCATCAACGTCATACCGCGCTCAACGACACCGCGACACTCGAACATCTTCCCCCACCAACGGTTGCAAGTCGTCAACAATACCAAAGGTATAACTTGCACCACCTTGACAACCCCATATCTTCCTTTGTGTGTATCTATCCTATGAGAGCAACTCATTTTGTGTTTGTCTAAGCATTGTGCACTTGCCTTCGGAAAGTGAGAGTGTGAGGCCAAATACAAAAGCTAACATAGTAGCATATCAAGGGAGAAAAAGAAAAAGAATCAAAAAAAAGGAAAAGAAAAAGATAGAATAGAAAGATACATAGTCTCCCAATACAAAGAGAATACCAAGCTTGTAAGCCAACAAGAGAGAAGAAAGAGCGCACCGAAGCAAGTGCACAAATCTATTGCTTACCCTCTTTTGGCAAACGAGTTGTGGTCTCTCCTTGTGTTGGCACGACAACCGAGCGTAGTCTTCGTTAGGACCTTTTGTGCTCATTTTTCATAGTCGTGCTAACCCAATTTTTCTCCACGTGTGTGTTTTCCGTGTTTTTGTAGATCGTATCCTTTTTGCTTTTGATCTTTGCTTCTTTACCACGTAGGACAATAACCTTTTGCTTGGATCGTTTCGTTTGGTTTTCCACAACCCTAACCTTCCACCAAAAGCCTTTGAGAGTTTCTTGCCATTTCACGTTGCACGCTTTTCGCTCATTTGTGTGGCAATTGGTTTGATATAATCTCCAACGTGAGGTAAAAGGCTAACTCTTCCCACTCTTTCTCTCCATATACAACCATTGTTGGCTTTTCATCATGGACAGGCATGGAGAGCCATCCCAACCACAACCACCTCCGGAGGATGATAACCAATTCATGACAAGATGGGACCATTGGAAGGTCCGAGGAGAATTCAACTATTGTTGTGAAGCTCTCGAGCGGCGCCAAGATGAACAATTTAGCGAGGCCCGTTTGGAATTCAAGAACATCGATAACCTCTTCGAAGAAGTCCGTGGCCAAATGCATGCCATGCAACACAACCTCGGTCATCAAAATGAAGCTCTTGGTCGTGCACTCGCCTCAACGGATGAGAAGCTTCAACGCATCATTGATGGACTCGCAAGGCCACGCTCGCGCGAATCAAGCTCATCTCGGCAATCCTCAAGTGAATCAAGTGCACCTCGCCGTAACGCTTCAAGGCACCGGGATGGACCCGTTCTTCAATCCATGAGCTCTTCGCAAGCGGTACCATCTCCGCGTCACGCCGCAACGTCAAGCTACGATGGTGACCTCTCCGCAAGACCTCCCAGGCGCGAAGCGAACCGGCCACAACCAAGGGCACTTGTGATTCAACAAGAGCAACCTCGCATGGACCACCAAGGCCATCGACGTCGACATGCCCCTTCAACAACAAGTGAAGCTTCCGAAGAGGACGAACAAGATCACCGTCGACGGGAAGCACTCGAAGATCCCCCAAGACGTCATCATCGACATGATCGTCCACGTCGGCAACAAGATGGTCATGGCGAGCCTCCTCTACACCAAGAAGAAGAAGAGCAGCCCATTGCGCATGAGGCTCGACGTCCTCCTCGCCATAGGGCGCAAGACAATGCTCCTCGACATCAACCACGACAAGATCAAGAGCAAACTCCCCATGCTCGTCGTGAGGACTATCAACCTCCTCCTCGTCCTCAACCGCGTCAACAAAACGAGCAAGCTCCCCAAGCTCGTCGTCACCAACAAGTTCCACCACCAAACGCGGCACCTCAACAACCGCAAGAGCAACGCAACAATCACCAAGCAAGACAAGAGAGCTCGGATGATGATGATGACCGTCCAAATCATGGCAACCGCCGCAACCGGAACCGCAATGGAGAAGAAACTTTCGGCAAGCTCAAATTCACCATGCCCAAGTTCACCGGTTCCAATGAGCCCGAGGAATATCTCTCTTGGGAACTCAAGGTCGACAAGATCTTTCGCATGCACAATTATAGCAATGAGAAGATGATGGCCATGGCATCCCTTGAGTTTGATGAGTATGCCAACCTTTGGTGGGAACAAGTCCAACTCGCTCGCGAAGCAAAATAAGAGCCTCCAATCGCAACTTGGCAAGATATGAAGGCTCATATGAGATCTCGCTTTGTTCCTTCACACTACACGCGTGACCTCTTCAACAAGCTTCAAACGCTTAGTCAAGGGTCAAAGACCGTGGAAGAGTACTTCAAGCAAATGGAGCTCAACATGATCCGTGCCAACATTGAAGAGCGAGATGAGCAAACAATGGCACGCTTCCTCAATGGCTTGAACCATCCTATCAAGCGCATCACCGAGTTCCAAAAGTACAACAACATGGTTGAGCTTGTGCACATCGCATCCAAGGCCGAGCGCCAAGTGCAAGAGGACATCAAGTACAACAAGCCAAAGACGTACTTCACCTACAAGCAAGCGCCAACCACTACTCCAACAACACCAAGTGGAAGCTCCCCAAGTACAACCAAGCTTCCCTTCAAGCCAACTCTCCCTCAAGGAAAACAGACCCCAAGTGGCAAAAACACAAGGGATGATCAACCATTCAATGGTGAATGCTACAAGTGCGGAGGCAAAGGGCACAAGTCAAATGCATGTGGAAACAAGAAAGTTTTGTTCATCCATGACAACGGCGATGAAGAATACTTGAGTGAAGAAGTGTTTGATGCAAGGGTCAAGGAAGCCATGGCAAGGCAACACTTGGAAGAGGACCAAGAACTTCTTGTGTGTGAGCATGACGCAAGTCCATCGCTTGTGGTCACAAGGGTCTTGACTACCCAAGCCAATGAAAGTGAAGACCAACGCTCGAACATCTTCCAAACTCGTGCCGGCATCAATGGGAAGTCCATCAAAGTTATCATCGATGGAGGGAGTTGCCACAACCTCGCAAGTACGGAATTGTGTGAGAAACTCAACCTCACCCTTCATCCACATAGACACCCCTACCATATCCAATGGCTAAGTGACCAAGGATCCGTCAAGATCAAGCACACCGTCTCGGTGACGTTCTCCATTGGGCACTACAAGGACACGGTGGAATGTGACGTGGTTCCAATGACGGTTTGTCACATGTTGCTCGGAAGGCCGTGGCAATATGACAAGTGTGCTTTGCATAATGGTCACTCAAACACTTACACTTTCAAATGGCTTGATAAAACGTGTGTGTTGCAACCAATGACTCCTAGCCAAATAATTGCGACAATGCAAAGGCTTTAGCGAGGGCAATACGCAAAAACACCTTGTGAGAAGAGTGGTGAGCGAGAGAACCACACCATAGTGAGTGAGAGCTACAAGCCAAACTCGAGTGGAAAAACTAAGAGTGTTCTTCTTGCCACCAAAAGTGAGATGAGAGAAGTGCGGAACAACCATCCATCTTGCACTACGTCCTCGTATGCAAGGGACTAGCGCAAGGAACTAATGACTTGACAAATGTTCCTCCTTCTTTGATGGCTGTTTTGCAGAATTCCAAGATGTTTTCGAAGAGCTTCCTCATGGCCTTCCTCCTCTTCGTGGAATCGAGCACCGCATTGACCTCATACCCGGTACCGCTACCAAACCGCCAGCGATCGCACAAACCGGAAGAGACAAAGGAGATCGGCGTCAAATCAACCAACTCGTCTCAAAGGTTTGATCCAAGTACTAGCTAAGCGCGGTTCCGTGATCCTAGTCCGAAAGCGGATGATACGTTGCGGTTATGCATGGACTGCCGTCAATCAATGCTATCACCGTCGTTATCGACATCCTATACCGCGTCTTGATGACATGCTTGATGAGTTATGTGGAGCCACTATATTTTGAAAATTGATCTTCGTAGTGGCTACCATCAAATTCGCATGGTGAAGGTGATGAGTGGAAAACCGCCTTCAAGACCAAGCTTGGTCTCTATGAATGGTTGGTTATGCCTTTTGGCTTATCCAATGCCCCATCTACCTTCATGTGCCTCATGAACCATATTTTGATCTCTCATTGGAAAGAGTGTAGTTGTTTACTTTGATGACATTCTTGTCTATAGCAAGTCACTAGAGGAGCATGTTACTCATGTTAAGGAGGTCTTACAAATCCTTCGTCATGAAAAGCTTTATGCTAACCTCCCCAAGTGCACTTTTGCAAGAGACAAGCTGATTTTCCTTGGTTTTGTTGTGTCTTCTAATGGCATTGAAGTTGATGTCTCAAAAGTCAAGGACATACGAGATTGGCCCACCCCTACAAATGTTAGTGAACTTCGTAGTTTTCATGGGTTGGCTGGCTTTTACCGTCGCAAGCCAGTACCGGGGCATCTAGTGGCGATGGCGCAGGCTTCAGTACCGGGCGGTAGTACCGGTTCCGCCGACCGGTAGTACCGCTTGGACCTGGCAGCTGCCAACATGTCTTCTTCCGTCTCCTCTTCCAAGCCTGCGTCTTGTCGGGCTTGATGCTCCGGGCTTCCTCCCTGGCCTCCGTACTTGTCATTGTGAACCTATCATGCATATGTGACGGAGTATGAAGTAGCATACCATTCAATAGGGTAGGAACGGATTCACCTTTGGAGTCCATGACGACTTGGCGTAAGTTGGAGACCAAGATGTGGTAACGACCGTAGGTCGGGCTACATCAGCTCCCCCCCTTCAAAAAGAGTCGTCCTCGACTTTACATGCTCATCACAAAGTAGAAGCGGTCGAGAGACCTTCTTGATCCTGGGGTTCACCTTATAGTCGTCCTCGGGAAGATTTACTTGACAACACTTCAATGTTCATTCACATTCCTTGAAGCCTAGAAAGCTCACAACAAAAGCAAAGCAACACTCAAAGCGTAGCCAATTCATGAAGATTATAGCATGAGTCCTCAAGTAGAAGGAAGTCACCTTAGCTTGTAGAGATAACTCGATGAAGGGCAGCCATAGGTAACTCTCTTCGGTTCTTCTTGTCAACATACAGTCCATAGAGGTTGACGTGTATGCATTTGAACCATTCTTGTTCACAACACGATTAGCACAACTCAAGTATAGCAAACGGGATGCATATGCAAGGTCAAAGTGCATGGAAGTCATTGCAAAATCATCCAAATGTGGGAACTCAAAAACTCCATATAACATCTTATTGTGGCACTCAAAGCAATCGAATAGAAATTTTATCAACATCTTTGATGCAAAGCTTGGAGAATTTGGCAAAAACACAAAAGGAAGAATGTCCAAAACAACCTCATTATGTGTGCCAACCAACCATTGGAAAGAGAAATTGTTCGACATGTTGGATGTCACACACAAATCATCGATAGCAAATATCATGGGAATATGAGTATCCCAAGCGGAAGCAAAAACAACGTGTTTGCAAACAAACCAAATGAAAGAGGAAGTGGTCCTTATGTTTGTTGCAACAACAAGACGAAATTCTTGGAAGCTCTTATGACAATACATGTTCTTAATGGAATTGTGTTTGCAAACAAAACATCGGAAAGGTAAATTGTTCAACATTTTTGTTGCAACACACAAAGCATCATTATCTAGAAGCGAAGAAACATGAATGTCACAAGGGGAGATAATACCATTAACATGCTTGCAAGCAAACCATAGGAAAGAACAATTTGTCAACATGAAAGATGCAAAGCATGCAAAAGGTATCAGAGCTGGGTTCGATCTTGAACTCACTTGTGGGATGCTCTCTAGAGCTCTTTTTGTCAACTCGTGCTCAACCGAGGTTGACATTCTCGTACGGGTACCTACACACATCATATGTAAAAGGAAGAACATGTGTGCATGGTAGAGATACACATCATCCATCATGACGTATCTCTTCTTGTGCACATCACCATTAATTTCAATCAAGTTTGAAATAGATGCATGGTGAGTATGCAAGTGGGGAACATGCTTATCATGGCCATCATCAAAATCTCCAAAAAATTGAGAAAGCTATGGGGGCCATCTCATTATAACGCATAAGATCAATATTGTTGCAAGCAAAACAAGTGAAATAGCAAGCATTCATCTTATTGCAAGCAACGGGAGAAATTGAATGACTAGCATGATAAGGCAAGTCCGAAGCAATTGGAGGATACACACAAGATGCATAGCATGGCATGTTTATGGCAATGATATCGCAATCAAACAATTCCACATGATCAATATTATGCAAAGGCAAAGCATCACATGGGAATATGGATGAAGCATAAGTAATGTCACAAGTATCATCCATAACATGCATATCCTCACAATTCATCATGTCCACTAGTGGGATCATGGCATCATCAACACCCTTATTGTTACCTTGGTCATACCTCTCATATGAAGTGGGTGTTGTGGAAGTAGTGGCCTCCTTGTGGACGACTTCATCTTCTTGATGTATCCATGGCGTAGCATCTACCATGTACATCTTCTCCATTCGAGGCATCATTGCTTCATAGCATCGGGCGTCTTCCTCCATGGAACCTAACACAACACAAGAGAACACACTAGAGGTAGAGGGTAAGTTGTTAGAAATCGAAATGGTCTCACTTGACCTATCAACTACCACTCTCAACTCACTAGGAGTATCACTCATGCCCTCCAAGTGGAAGCACTCAATCTCACATAAGGTGGAGTCACTCATCTCACTCTTGTTCTCACTCAAGTGGGCTAAGTGGCTCTCATACTCACATGGGATTGGTACCACATCATCACTCAAGCATATGGGGGTAGGCTCGGTTTCCTCAACTCCATGCGCCTCCTTTGGTGAAGGGAAAATCCCATGCTCACCATTCTTGACCTTGTCACCTTCAAGGTTGGATGCCATAAGGTGGGCATCATCGCTCTCCTCCATGGTGAAGGAAAATCCCATGCTCGGCCGTCTAAATGCCATCATCGCGTAGTAGTGGTGGAGGTAGGCTCATGCTATCCAACTTGGCGAAGTAGAGGTCTACATTTTCCTCGTTGGCGAGGTTGTGGAAGTCAAGCGTAGGCATTGAAGCTTGATGGCGTGGAGGAAGGCTTGCTCTTGGTGCCATTGGGGTGGTGGCTCGAGTAGTTGAAGGTGCCCTATGATGGTGTCGACGGAGGTCATTGGCGTGCCTTGCCGATGGTTGATGTAGGTGGCGCACTTGGTCGTCCACATGACACTCGCGACGATGATCATTTGCCTTGGCACTCTTCTTGTGCTTGTGGTGCCTTCTTGAGCTTGCTTGAGCATTATGGTTGGTGCTCATCATGAATTCTTCGTCTTTATGGCGAAGATGCCTTTGACGATGTCTTGTATCCTCTTTATGGTGGCGATGCTCATGAGAGGATGTTTGTCGATGAAGAGTCTTGTTTCTTGGCGCCTCTTGATGCATATGATGTTTGGACGCCACTCTTGTTTGGATAGGAGTTGGAGCTTGGCGCCTTGGAGGTGATGGAGCTTGGTGCCTTGGAGATGGTGGCGCTTGACGCCATCTAGGTGGTGGCACATGTCGCCTTGGAGGTGGATCATCGAAGTAGGTGGTGCCCTTTGGTGTGGCACGCTTGGCCTTGAAGGTCATGGAATCTTGATGATGCGCCTCCTCTTGCTTGGCGTAGTAGGCTTCCATCTCCACACGGTGGAGGAATTCTTCATGGCTCATGGAGGAGCCATCAAAGTCGATGAAGTTCTCCGTGTCCTCCATGCTTGGCGTGGCGTCATCGATGTCGCACTCGAAGTCGTCCATGCTTGGGAAGTAGTTGTTGGTGTAGTACTCCATATCACCCAAGAATGTGGAGCCATTGTCGGTGTAGTGCTCCATAGGCTCCATGCATGAGGAGCCATTGTCGACGTAGAGCTCCATGTCTTCCATGCATGTGGAGTCGTCGTAGGTGTAGTGCTCCGGGTCCTCAAAGCATGCGGAGCCATTGTCGGTATTGTGCTCCGTCATGTCCTCTATACTTGTGGAGTCGTAGTCATGGTGGCTCATCATGGATTCTTCATAGATATCATCCTCGGTTCCGGAGTCCCTAGACATGATGCACAAGACCAAGTGGTGTATATGGAAGTGGTAGTGGGAGTTAGGGATACAACGTCAAACCTTACTTTACCTTGGAAGATCGTATCGTACAAGTGGCCACACTTGAGAGCAATAAACCAAGCAAAGTGAAGTTCACGCGGAACACCAAAACCAACTACGAACCAAAAAACACACACACACACAAGGCCTATGGTGGATAGGTATGGAAAGTGGCATATCAAGAACCAATCCGAAATCAAGATGTTGTAATGGCAAGTAAAGAACCACAATGATCACAAAGCAAAACAAGTTAATCCACAAGATAGGAAATATGTACAAGGAAACACACACGGTGGGATAAATGGGACTTGTGCGACGGAGAAAGTGAGCTAAGAACCAAATGATTACCTAGCGAAGACTATAAGCTCGTGTCACACAAGTACAAGGAGAGACGCTAGTTCGATTGCACAAAATTGGTGGGCTACAAGATATGCACAATAAGTACCACCTATATGATGTTCATCGAGCTTGCGCTTCCTATTCTATGAGGCACATGTATATCTCTTTCTTTTTCTCTTTTCCTTTTTTCTATTTTTTTCTTTTTGTATCACTCTTTTTCTTTTTATTTCTTTTTCACTTGCCTCTTCCTTGTGCCAACAACTATACAAGATAACTATATGAGATAGCGCTCACAACGTTTGCTCGGAATCTACAAGGTACCAAATGTGCATAGCCCAAGTGATGGAGAGGTTAACCTCTTGGGTGCCCGATCTTCACGGATCTCGTGGCCAAATCGATGAGAAAGCGAGGGGAAAGGGAGAAGGTAGCGGAAGCGAATACACACCTCGCTAAGAACATGATGAACACACGCAAAACTCACACGATACAAGGCCGATTGCTCCCGAACGGTGGCCACCGGTCCGATAGAATCCTCACAAGAAAAGATCGGTCAACGTGCTCCCTCAAATCCACATCGGAGAGGGAAGAACACCTTGAGGAGGGTCTTGATGACTTGGGGGCGAGACACCGAGAACCCAAGGCCTTGTTCAACGATGGATGCGTGATGCAAAGTCCAATCGAGGTTGGTGACGATAGTCGGTCCCCTTGGTAAAGGGGATGAGGCAAAACTAGAGATTCCACAATGGGGTTTTCTTTAGTCTATCATCTATGACTAAGGGATACATGAGGGGTGGGGGCTCTATTTATAGGCCAGCCACTAAACAGGGGTAGTTTGGGGATAAACTAGGCGAATAGGTAAGTAAAGGGGGATACATGGGCTGTGGCCCAACAGTGTGTGAGCACATACATGACCGGTAATCTGGGACTTGGGACCAGTAGTACCGGTCATCACCGTAATCCGCTCGTGGTATCCGGTAGTACCGCAAGCGGTAGTACCGCAAGTCGATCTTAGGGCATCCGGTGGTGATGGCGCGGCTTGATCGGTAGTACTGCTGACCGTAGTACCGATTCAGATGACCGGTAGTACCGCTTGGACTGGCATTTGCAACTGTCTTCTTCCGTCTCCTCTTCCAAGCCTCCGTCTTGTCGGGCTTGATGTTCTGGGCTTCCTCCCTTGCCTCCGTACTGGTCGGTGTGAACCTATCATGCATATGTGACGGAGTATGAAGTAGCATACCATTCAATAGGGTAGGAAGTGAGCTTGCATAGAGGAACGGATTGACCTTTGAAGTCCATGGCGACTTGGCGGAAGTTGGAGACCTTGATGTAGTAACGACCGTAGGTCGGGCTGCATCATCTCCCCTCCCTTCAAAAAGAGTCGTCCTCGACTCTCCATGTTCATCACGAAGTAGAAGAAGTCGAAGGACATCCTTGATCCTGGGGTTCACCATATAGTCGTCCTCGGGAAGATTGACTTGACAACACTTCAATGTTCCTTCACCTTCCATGAAGCCTACAAAGCTCACGACAAAAGCGAAGCAACACTCAAAGCGTAGCCAATTCATGAAGATTATAGCATGAGTCCTCAAGTAGAAGGAAGTCACCTTAGCTTGTAGAGATAGCTCGATGAAGGGTTGATAGGGCAAAGGTGTCCGATCTTTCGATGAGATGGCGATATTCGATTTGGTGGAGTTCGGGCTTGACGATCCGACTACACGTGCGAGCACGAGCGCCAATGCAATCGCTAGGCCAATCTCCTGGAGGTTACCGATCCTGCGTGAACACGATCACCGACCTGAGGGTCTTAATTCCTACCTGAAATCGAGAACAAGTAAGAACCAATATTGCAATCAAGATATTGCGGATTAAGAGGAAAGCTTTATTGAAGAGTTGGGATTCTGAATAGGTGCGAAGTACAAGAGGCCTCTGCGTCGCTCGAGCCTTGGCGAAGTTGCGACTATGGCTAACTTAATGTCTAAACAAAATCCGAATCTAGAGGTTCGGCTATGGGGCGTATTTAAGGGCGAAAAGGTGGGGTTTCGGCCAGCCATGGAAGTGGTGGCCGAATCCAACTCTAAAAGTCCTTTTCCCCTCAAATACGGACTCTAAAAAGTGGCTAATTAAAATCTCGAAAATTACATGGGCTGGCCCAAAATAAAGGTGTCATGACACCATATTAAGCTATGGACGAATTCGTAAAGTATTGATCTTGAATATTTCGTCCAAGCCTTCTTTCTTCATTATGGTGGCCTCAAAGTTCTGAAATCTTCATCTGTGGCCTTCTCTGGGATCATCACATGCTTGCTGCCATCTCCATGTATGACCATGCTCCAATGCTTGTCCCTCTTATCCATGCTTGGTCCATCATTCCTAAGAGTAAGAAATATATCTGATTTAGGCAGCATCATATTCTCATGTATGTGAGGAATAGTTCCAAGAAACGAAAGTACCTGATAGTTAAGTTGTTTGGCACGAGATCTTGTGATGGGTCCTTGTATGTGTGTTGTTGTAGGTACAATGGTTGTATCAATAGTAGGGATGTCCACATCATGCTCCCCTTCTTGAATTGAAGTCGTCCTCGACGCAATCTCATCTTCCTCACCAAAGTAAGGCTTCAAATCTACAATGTTAAATGTAGGACTAACCGTACCAAAGTCTGAGCAAATTCAAGTTTATATGCATTATCATTGATTTTCTCTAACACCTTAAAGGGACCAGCAAAGACGTGGCATTAACTTAGACTTGCGTAAATCAGTAAAACGATCTTTACGCAAAAATGTAACCAAACAAGATCGCCAACATCAAACACAACATGCTTTCTCCCTTTATCTGACAAGTTTATACTTAGCATTCATGTGTTCAATGTTATCTTTAGTAGTCTTATGAAAATTTAATATCATTTCAGCGTTGTGTAGCATCCAAATTATGTTGCAATCAAGAAGGTAAAGGCAATAAATCAATAGGTGCACGAGGAACAAAACCATACACAATCTCAAATGGGCACATCTTTGTGGTAGAATGCAATGAACGATTATAAGCAAATTCTATATGAGGTAAACACTCTTCCCAATTTTAAGTTCTTCTTTAAAACAGCCCGCAACATAGTAGACAAAGTTCTATTTACTACGGTAGTTTGACCATCAGTTTGGGGATGACATGTAGTACTAAAGAGCAATTTAGTCCCCAACTTAGCCCATAAACATCTCCAAAAGTGGCTAAGAAATTTAGTATCACGATCAGAGACAATAGTATTTGGCACACCATGCAAACGAACAATTTCACGAAAGAACAAATCAGCAATATGCGCAGCATCATCCGTTTTATGACAAGGAATAAAGTGTGCCATCTTAGAAAACCGATCCACAACAACAAAAATACTATCCCTCCCCTTCTGTGTTCGTGGCAATCCCAAAACAAAGTCCATAGAAATATCCTCCCAAGGAACACTAGGAACAGGAAGAGGCATATATAAACCATGTGGATTAAGGCGAGACTTAGCTTTTTGACAAGTAGTGCAGCGTGCCACAAATCTCTCAACATCTCGACGCATACGTGGCCAAAAGAAGTGTGCAGCAAGAACATCCTCCGTCTTCTTGACACCAAAGTGTCCGATCAATCCTCCTCCATGCGCCTCCTGTAACAACAAAAGACGAACAGAGCTATCTGGAATGCATAGTTTGTTAACCAGGAACACAAATCCATCATTGAAGACGAACTTGTTCCAAGTTCTACCATCTCTACAATTCTGCAACACATCTTTAAATTCAGCATCATGCACATATTGTTCCTTAATAGTTTCCAATCCAAATATTTTGAAGTCAAGTTGAGATAACAAAGCATAACGTGACAAAGCATCAACAATAATATTATCTTTACCCTTTTTGTTTGAGAACATAAGGAAAAGACTCAATAAATTCAACCCACTTTGCATGACGACGATTCAACTTAGCTTGACTACGAATATGCTTCAAAGATTCATGATCAGAATGAATAACAAACTCTTTAGGCCATAGATAATGTTGCCAAGTTTCTAATGTCGAACCAACGATATAATTCTTTATCATAAGTAGAATAGTTCAGACTAGCCCCACTCAATTTCTCACTAAAATATGCATGTGTTTTCCTCTTGTAATAACACCCTCCCAAACCAATTCCACTAGCATCACATTCAAGCTCAAAAGTCTTAGTAAAATCAGGAAGTTGGAGTAAGGGAGCATGTGTTAGCTTATCTTTTAATATGACGAAGGCCTGTTGTTGTGCATCGCCCCAAACAAAGGGCACATCCTTCTTGGTAAGCTCATTCAGCGGCGCGGCAATTGATCCAAAGTCTTTGACAAAGCGCCTATAAAAACCAGCGAGGCTAAGAAAACTCCTCACTTGTGTGACCGTCTTGGGCTGCGTACAATTCTCAATAGCTTCAATCTTGGCTGGATCCACTTCAATACCCTGTGATGTAACAACATAGCCAAGAAACGCAACTCGATTTGTGCAAAAGGTGCACTTCTCAAGGTTACCAAACAAACGTGCATCACGTAAAGCATTGAAAACAGCACGTAAATGGTCCAAATGATCCTCTAAAGATTTGCTATAAATCAGAATATCATCAAAGTAGACTACCACAAAACGTCCAATGAAAGCACGTAAAACTTCGTTCATTAATCTCATGAAAGTGCTAGGTGCATTAGTTAAACCAAACGCCATTACTAACCACTCATATAAACCGAACTTAGTTTTAAATGTTGTTTTCCATTCATCTCCTAATTTCATACGAATCTGGTGGTAACCACTATGCAAATCAACTGTAGAAAACATGGTAGAGCCACTCAATTCATCAAGCATGTCATCTAAACGTGGAATAGGATGACGATATCGAATAGTAATATTATTGATAGCTCTACAATCAGTACACATGCGCGAAGAACCATCTTTCTTAGGTACCAAAATAATAGGAACAACACAAGGGCTAAGGGACTCACGAATATGATCTCTGTCGAGTAGTTCCTGAATTTGGCATTGTATCTCCTTTGTCTCCTCTGGATTGGTTCTATATGGCGCGCGGTTGGGCAACGTGGCACCAGGAATTAGATCAATTTGATGCTCAATTCCTCTAATAGGAGGTAGTCCTGGTGGCAACTCAGCGGGAAATACGTCCTCATATTCCTGCAAAAGGTTAGCAATAGCGGGTGGCAAAGAAGGAGGCATATCCTCAAATGAAAACAAAACCTCTTTGCAGACAATTGCATAACATTGAGTATTGTTTACATCTAGTTCAGCAATATCAATTTTATTTGCAAGCATACATGGACTCTTCAAACGAATTTCAGTAGCATGTGTAGAATCAGATTTAGTGTTCTTTGGTGGTATAAAATCGGCAGCAACAATCTGATTCTCACTTTTATTTTTCTCCTCAGTTTTAGCTCTACTAGATCTAGCAAGATCATCTTTTAAAATTTGTTCGGGAGTCATAGGTTTTAGACCAATTTTCTTTCCATCATGCATAAGAGAATAGTGATTAGTTTTACCATTATGAACAGATTCTCTATCAAATTGCCATGGTCTACCAAGTAACAAAGAACAAGCTTGCATAGGGACAACATCACAATCAACAAAATCAGAATATGTACCAATAGTAAAATGCACGCTGCATCGTTCTTGTTACCTTGATCTTGCGAACTCTCAAACCATTGGATGTAATATGAATGTGCGCGTTGTCTTGTTGGAAGTGCAAGCTTCTCTACCATGTCAACACTGGCCAGATTATTACAACTCCCTCCATCGATGATGATCCGTATAGCTCTTTCCTTGACAACACCACGTGTTTGGAACAGGTTGTGGTGTTGATCTTGCTCGATTTGCTCAATTGCACACTCAACACACGTTGTGTAATTAAGCTCTTGTATTGATCAGCGGCTTGACTCCCATTACCTCCGGCTCTTCATCAAGATCGAATTGTCTCCATCTCGAGCGTAAATAAGGGCTAGTGTATCTTCATCAAAGTCACTCGCTGAATCAGACGACCGTCTTCGCACCATCATCACACGTTGTGTTGTGCAATGTCGCTCAATATGACCAAAACCCCAAAGACTTATGATCAGTATATCCTTTGTCTTACCCGTGGAAGCCATAGAAGATGCACTACGAGCAGGAGCATTGGATGATGGTGGAGAAGCAGCTGGAAATCTTGTGGTGGCCTTGGATGTGGTAGTAGCTGGAGGCGAATCACGAGGAGGCGCCGATTGTCGGGATGTCCAAGTGGATGTGCGACCTGCAGAATTATTAGTCCTCCTCCATGGTGTTTGGCGATCCTGCACTTCACGTTCAGCTTTGCAAGCAAGATGAAATAAACGAGTGATAGAATTATATTCCTTATAATCTAATATGTGCTGAATGTCCTTGTTTAATCCACCAAAGAAACGTGCAAGCATTTGTTCATTAGATTCAACAAGACCACACCTAACCATCCCCGTTTGCAATTCCTGATAATACTCTTCTCTGAATTTTTCCTTGCTCTAAGCGTGTCGATTCTTTAGTAAATCACGTTGATAAGTGGGAGGTACAAAACGAACACGCATAGCAGTTTTAAAGCAGTCCAAGTACTATGAATAGTAGTAGGATTTAAACGACAATACTCGGACCACCAAAGGGAAGCAAATTTAGTAAATTCACATGTAGCAAAGACTAACACGCATATTCTCGGGATATTTTAAGGTGCAAAACGTTGTTCTACTTCCATCTCCCATGTAAGATATGCATCGATTATATTTACCCTCAAAAGATGGAATATTTAATTTAAGCTTTGCAACATGATCATCATCACGCATGGGCGGCGTTGCGGTAGTAATGTCGGGCGACCAGCAGTACTGTGGAGGTTGTTCAACCTCCTCGTCAAACAGATAAATGCCGGGGTCGTAGTAGTACCGTCGTCATCCCAATGTCGCAGCAGCCAAGCAGAAGTCGAGGAACGTCGCCGCAAGAGTGCCGGGAAGCGGCGGCACCAAACCAGCAGACGCATCGTGATCGGAATGCGCCAGGCGCCATGTGTGGGTGCTTGAGTGCGGGCAATCGGTTGAGCTCCTTGAACCGAACGTCAAGCTGGCGTTGAAGGATTTCTCTAGTCCATCGATCTTGTCCACGGCGTTGGTGAGCTTGGTGTCAAACTCCCGAGGCGTATCCACGTCTTCGCCGACCGACCAAGAGCGCGGAGAAGTGGGCATGTAGTTCTTCGCTCATTGTGGTGGGCGAAGTATCTCATGGTTAGTCCTTAAAAAGCATGTATATAGTACGGAAATATGGTGGAAATCACGCGTAATCCGTCAAGCAATATACAAAAGCTCTTACAAGTTCTTACCAAACAGCAGAAAAAGGCGATGTGCAACCACGAGGATCGGTGGGTCCAGATTGAACCAAGCGATAACCAGAGTCGAAACACCGCACGTGGAGAGTATCCGTGGAGCTCGGAAGGCTTAGCAAAGGGGTTAGCAATTATCTAAACAGAATGCAAAAGTTGAAAGAATGCTCAACGATGGTACTTGTCTTGGTCCTAGGCTAGACCATTACTAGAGACGCGAGCCTAGATCACCAACGATGTCACGACGACACAACAAGCATCGTATGATGATATGGCACCAAAAGCTTAACCGAGAGGTGAAAAATCACTATGATGGCGAGTGTCTAGAATTGATCTACGGGTCTAAAATAGGTTAGCCCAAAAAAAAATTTATTTTGTTCGAAAGCGTAGCGCCAAAAAAATATTGCTATAACGGCCGATGGAGAAAAGTGATCCCCAAAGCCGAAAACTAGTATAGCCAGAAAATTTTTTTGGAGGCGGTTCTAGACTTTTTTTTTGCTCTCCTTCTGGACTTACGACCGGACTCGGAGCTCGACACGGACTTTAGCTTAACACGGAAACAACAAAGGAGAGTAAAAAGGAATAACTAGGAACAATAACTCTACTCGGACTCGTACCACAGCAGGAAACTGATCGGATCTGTGCTGCGGTAGGAAGGCGATGGCGGAGTATTAGGGTTTATGGAGGCAGGGTATATGGCGGCGGAATATGGTGGCGGAATATGGTGGCGGTGATCGGCGAGTGTGGCGGTGACTACTATGATCAGAACTCGAAACTCTAAGGGACGAGACACTAAGACCAGCAACTCGACGCGACGATGTAGACACAAATTCAACAATGCAAAAACTGAGAAGATAATGAGAGGTGTAGATTGGTTATAGGATGGATCTAAACTTAACTGTGTTTTTGGCTTTGTCGTGGGTTATAGGTAAAAACAGATCTAATCTACGAAAAACAGTAAAATCTCACCGAGCAACCTGAAATCTGATACCACTTGATAGGGCAAAGGTGTCCGATCTTTCGATGAGATGGCGATATTCGATTCGGTGGAGTTCGGGCTTGACGATCCGACTATACGTGCGAGCACGAGCGCCAATGCAATCGCTAGGCCAATCTCCTGGAGGTTACCGATCCTGCGTGAACATGATCAGCCTGACCAGCGAGGGTCTTAATTCCTACCTGAAATCGAGAACAAGTAAGAACCAATATTGCAATCAAGATATTGCGGATTAAGAGGAAAGCTTTATTGAAGAGGTGGGATTCTGAATAGGTGCGAGTACAAGAGGCCTCTGACGCCGAGCCTTGGCGAAGTTGCGACTATGGCTAACTTAATGTCTAAACAAAATCCGAGTCTAGAGGTTCGGCTATGGGGCGTATTTAAGGGCGAAAAGGTGGGGTTTCGGCCAGCCATGGAAGTGGTGGCCGAATCCAACTCTAAAAGTCCTTTTCCCCTCAAATACGGACTCTAAAAAGTGGCTAATTAAAATCCTGCAAAAATTACATGGGCCTGGCCCAAAATAAAGGTGTGGTAGCACCATATTAAGCTATGGACGAATTCGTAAAGTATTGATCTTGAATATTTCGTCCAAGCCTTCTTTCTTCATTATGGTGGCCTCAAAGTTCTGAAATCTTCATCTGTGGCCTTCTCTGGGATCATCACATGCTTGCTGCCATCTCCATGCATGACCATGCTCCAATGCTTGTCCCTCTCATCCATGCTTGGTCCATCATTCCTAAGAGTAAGAAATATATCTGATTTAGGCAGCATCATATTCTCATGTATGTGAGGAATAGTTCCAAGAAACGAAAGTACCTGATAGTTAAGTTGTTTGGCACGAGATCTTGTGATGGGTCCTTGTATGTGTGTTGCTGTAGGTACAATGGTTGTATCAATAGTAGGGATGTCCACATCAAGGGTAGCCATAGGTAACTCTCTTCGGTTCTTCTTGTCAATACGCGGTTGGTAGAGGTTGACGTGTATGCACTTGTACCTTCACACAACAAAGACCAAGCAAAATATTTTCGTGCGTGATAGTGGAGCATGTCAAATGTGGCATGTCCATTCTTCTTCACAACACTATTAGCATAATGCATGTATAGAAAATGGGATGCATATGCAAGGTCAAAGTGCATGGAAATCGTTTGAACATCATCCAAATGTGGGAACTCAAAAACTCCATATAATATAGTAGTGGGGCACTCAAGGCAATTGACTAGAGTTTTGATCAACGTCCTTGATGCGAGAATAGGAGAATTCGGCAAAAACACGCAAGAAAGAATGTCCAAAGCAACATCATTATGTGTGTAAACCAAGCATTGGAAAGAGAAATTGTTCGACATGTTGAATGTCACACACAAATCATCAAAAGCAAATATCATGGGAATATGAGTATCCCAAGCGGAAGTCAAAGTAACGTGCTTGCAAACAAACCAAATGAAAGAGCAAGTGGACCTTATGTTTGTTGCAACAACAAGACGAGATTCTTGGAAGCTCTCATGACAATACATGTTCTTAATGGGACTGTGGTTGCACACAAAACATCGGAAAGGTAAATTGGTCAACATTTTTGTTGCAACACACAAAGCATCATTATCTAAAAGCGAAGAAACATGAATGGCACAAGGGAAGATAATACCATTAACATGCTTGCAAGCAAACCATAGGAAAGAACAATTTGTCAACATAAAAGATGCAAAGCATGCAAAAGGTATCAGAGCTGGGTTCGATCTTGAACTCACTTGTGGGATGCTCTCGAGAGCTCTTTTTGTCAACTCGTGCTCAACCGAGGTTGACATGATAGTGCGGGTACCTACACACATCATACACAAAAGGAAGAACGTGTGTGCATGGTAGAGATACACATCATCCATCATGACGTATCTCTTCTTGTGCACATCATCATTAATGTCAATTAAGTATGAAATAGATGCATGGTGAGTATGCAAGTGGGGAACATGCTTATCATGGCCATCATCAAAATCTCCAAAAATTGAGAAAGCTATGGGGGCCATCTCATTATAACGCATATGATCAATATTATTGCAAGCAAAACAAGTGAAATAGCAAGCATTCATCTTATCGCAAGCAACGGGAGAAATTGAATGACTAGCATGACAAGGCAAGTCCAAAGCAATTGGAGGATACACACAAGATGCATAGCATGGCATGTTTATGGCAATGAGTTTGCAATCAAACAATTCCACATGATCAATATTATGCAAAGGCAAATCATCACATGGGAAAGTGGATGAAGCATATGTAATGTCACAAGTATCATCCATAGCATGCATATCCTCACAATTCATCATGTCCACTAGTGGGATCATGGCATCATCAGCACCCTTATTGTTACCTTGTTCATACCTCTCATATGAAGTGGGTGTTGTGGAAGTAGTGGCCTCCTTGTGGACGACTTCATCTTGATGTATCCATGGCGTAGCATCATCTTCATCCACCATGTACATCTTCTCCAATTGAGGCATCCTTGCTTCATAGCTCGGAGCGTCTTCATCCATGGAACCTAGCACAACACAAGAGAACACACTAGAGGTAGAGGGTAAGTTGTTAGAATTCGAAATGGTCTCACTTGACCTATCAACTACCACTCTCAACTCACTAGGAATATCACTCATGCCCTCCAAGTGGAAGCACTCAATCTCACATAAGGTGGAGTCACTCATGTCACTCTTGTTCTCACTCAAGTGGGCTAAGTGGCTCTCAAACTCACATGGGATTGGTACCACATCATCACTCAAGCATATGGGGGTAGGCTCGGTTTCCTCAACTCCTTGCGCCTCCTTTGGTGAAGGGAAAATCCCATGCTCACCATTCTTGACCTTGTCGCCTCCAAGGTTGGATGCCATAAGATGGGCATCATCGCTCTCCTCCATGGTCGAAGGGAAAATCCCATGCTCGACCGTATTGTGAACCTCTTGTAGTAGTGGTGGAGGTAGGCTCATGCTATCCAACTTGGCGAAGTAGAGGTCTTCATTTTCCTCGTTCATGAGGTCTTCAAATGCAAGCGTAGTCGTTGAAGCTTGATGGCGTGGACGAAGGCTTGCTCTTGGTGCCATTTTGGTGGTGGCACAAGAAGTTGAAGGTGCCTTGTGATGGTGTCGACGGAGGTCATTGGCGTGCCTTGCCGATGGTTGATGTAGGTGGCGCACTTGGTCATCCATATGACGCTCACGACGATGGCCCTTGACCTTGGCACTCTTCCTTGTAAGTTTTTCTAATGAGCGCAAAGCATCATTAGTCTTGGCGACCATCCTCATGTTTTTGTCGAAGTCGTTGTCCATGTCCTTCTTGAAGTTGTGGAGGTCGCTTTGGAACTTGTCCATTTGATGATGGACCTTGGCGCACTCGAGTTGGAGGCTCCGTCTTGGTCGGTGCGACGTGAGGAGCTTCGCGTTGTCGTTCTTGAAGTCGTCCATGCTTGGGGAGTCATTGTTGTTGTAGTACTCCATATCACCCAAGCATGTGGAGCCATTGTTGGTGTAGTGTTGTTAGGGGGTAACCCTGGGGTTGGCCCGATCTTTCACGAATTCCACGAGAAGCGAGGGAAAAGAGGTGGTCGGGGGATGAAATCGAGGAAAGCGATGAAAACCACGAACACACACACACACACACACACACACACACACACACACCAAAACACGATACACGCCTACTCCTCACGCCGGTGGCAACCGGTCCAACATAATCTCTAGGATCGGTGTTGGGCGAAGCTCGCTCTCCACGCCAACAATGGGGGATGAGGTGCTTGGTGAGATCTTGAGGACTTGGGGGCGAGAAACCGAGAACCCAAGGCCTTGTACAACTTGAACGCACTAGGCAAGATCCAAGAGGTGGGTGGATAATCCGGTGCTCCTTGGTAGGAGCATGAGACCAATAGATATAAGTCCTCAAAGGGTTTCCTTAATATCTATTATTATCCAAGTCTAGCGTTTACAATAGAGGGTGGGGGCTATATATAGTCCAGCCACAAAACAGGGGTAGTTTCGGAACAAAAGGTAAATTATAGGAAAGGGTTACAAGGCACAGGGCCTAACTCAGGCAAGATGGATCGGGCCAGACCGGTAGTACCGGTCCGCAAGAATGTAGTACCGGGTCGAACCGAGTACCGCTCCGGAGCTGAGTACCGCTTGAGGGCCCGGAGCTTCCGGTGAGGCGTCGGTGAAGCGGTAGGAGCGGTAGTACCGGTCCTGGGATCGGTAGTACCGCTATGCGTCTGAGCGTGGAGCGGTGCTTCTGAGCGTCCGGTAGTCAGGCGGTAGGACCGCTGAGCGGTAGTACGTCGTCTCAACCGTAGTACCGGCTATGCTGGCTGATCGGTTGCTTCCCTCCGCCCTTGGGTCCTTCTCTTAGCACGATGATGCACAGTGTATGCGTATGAAGTAGCAAGCCATCCAAGGGTGTGTCGAAGTCACACAAGGAGAGGAGCGAGTTCACCTTAGCTTGAAGGAGTTTGGATCGGGCGCGAGTCATGGGTCCACTTGGGGAGCTCGTGGGAGTAGATGTAGTAGTGGTCGTAGGACGGTCTGCATCAGCTCCCCCCCTTGGGAAAGAGTCGTCCTCGACTCTTCAACCGTTACAACTTCCTCTTCGCCATGGTAGGGTGAGAGGTCCTTGACATTGAGTGTCAAGCTCACAAGATACTTCGATGTTGGTATATCGATCACATAGGCGTTGTTGTTGATCCTCTTTAGCACCTTGAATGGTCCATCGCCTCTTGGCTTTAGCTTGGAGTCGCGTTCCTTTGGGAAGCGGTCTTCACTCAAGTGTATCCACACAAGGTCGCCCTCATCAAAGATCATCTCTTTCTTGGTCTTGTTTAGCCTTGAAGCTTGGCGAAGGACTTGTTGCTCGATAGTAGCTCGTGTGTCGTCATGGAGTTTCTTCATTGTTTGGGCACGCTTGACAACGTCCATATTGGCACGTTCATGAAGTGGAAGTGGAAGGATGTCAAGCGCGGTGAGAGGCTCGAAGCCATAGACGATCATGAACGGGCTCCTCATGGTGGTGGAGTGCTTGGCGCGGTTGTAGGCGAACTCGGCGTGTGGAATACATTCCTCCCAGTCTTTAAGGTTCTTCTTTATCAACACGCGGAGGAGTGTGCCAAGACTTCGATTGACAACCTCGGTTTGTCCATCGGTTTGAGGATGCGAGGCGGACGAGAAGAGGAGCTTGATGCCGAGCTTGGCCATGAGAGTCTTCCAGAAGTAGATCATGAATTTTACGTCGCGGTCGGAGACAATTGTTCTAGGCACCCCGTGTAGCCGAATTATTTCCCTGAAAAACAAATTGGCTACATGTGAAGCATCATCGGTCTTATGGCACAGAATGAAATGTGCCATTTTAGAAAAGCGATCCACGACTACAAAGATGGAATCATGACCATGTTTAGATCTAGGCAAACCTAACACAAAGTCCATACTAATGTCCGACCAAGGTGTATGAGGAATAGGCAATGGCATATAAAGACCAAAGGGGTTGGACTTAGACTTAGCTTGGATGCA
This sequence comes from Avena longiglumis, assembly GCA_030063025.1. NCBI lineage: Eukaryota > Viridiplantae > Streptophyta > Magnoliopsida > Poales > Poaceae > Avena > Avena longiglumis. Next base: position 290,487,757 of record CP125979.1, read on the forward strand.
TGTAGTGCATCGTTGAACATGGCGCTCCATGTCGCGCTTCATATTTGGCCTATAGTAGTGAGTGGAGAGCATGTCATATGTCTTGTCACGGCCGAAGTGACCCATAAGGCCTCCACCATGGGACTCTTGAAGAAGCAAAAGTTGGAGAGACGATTTCGGAATGCAAAGCTTGTTTTGTTTGAAAAGAAAACCCTTATGCAAATAGAAATCATCAATCCCTTTGTCGGTTGAACATTGTGCAACTATTGGTCCAAAGAAATTGTCGGACGCGTACCAAGATTTGATGTCATCAAGACCCAAGACATTGACTTCGAGTCGTGTAAGAAGGCTTGTGTTTTTGCGAGACAAAGTGTCCGCTACCACATTTTCTTTGCCCTTCTTGTATTTGACAATGTAAGGAAAAGACTCCATAAACTCAACCCATTTTGCGTGCCTTTTACTCAAGTTGGCTTGGCCCTTAAGATACTTCAACGACTCATGGTCGGAATGGATGATAAATTCTTTGGGCCAAAGATAGTGTTGCCACACTTGAAGAACTCGAACCAAGGCAAAAAGTTCTTTTTCATAAATGGGATAATTGAGGCGTGCGCCATCAAGTTTCTCACTATGGTAAGCAATAGGACGCCCATTTTGCATAAGGACGCCACCAATGCCAATACCACTAGCGTCACATTCAATCTCAAATGTTTTTGTGAAATCCGGCAATGCAAGAAGTGGTGCTTCGGTGAGCCTCTTTTTGAGCTCATCAAAAGCCTTTTGTTGTGCTTTTCCCCAAACGAACGTGACATTTTTCTTGGTCAATTCGTTGAGGGGGCAAGCAATTATAGAAAAGTCTTTGACAAAACGACGGTAAAAGCCAGCCAACCCATGAAAACTACGAAGTTCACAAACATTTGTAGGGATGGGCCAATCTCGTATGTCCTTGACTTTTGAGTCATCAACTTCAATGCCATTAGAAGACACGACAAAACCAAGGAAAATCAGCTTGTCTTTTGCAAAAGTGCACTTTGGGAGATTAGCATAAAGCTTTTCATGAAGAAGGATTTGAAGTACGTCCTTAACATGAGTAACATGCTCTTCTAGTGACTTGCTATAGACAAGAATGTCATCAAAGTAAACAAATACACTCTTCCCAATGAGAGATCGCAAAATATGGTTCATTAGACGCATGAAGGTAGATGGGGCGTTAGATAAGCCAAAAGGCATAACCAACCATTCATAGAGACCAAGCTTGGTCTTGAAGGCGGTTTTCCACTCATCACCTTCAGCCATGCGAATTTGATGGTAACCACTACGAAGATCAATTTTCGAAAATATAGTGGCTCCACATAACTCATCAAGCATGTCATCAAGACGCGGTATAGGATGTCGATAACGCACGGTGATAGCATTGATTGGACGGCAGTCCATGCATAACCGCAACGTATCATCCGTTTTCGGGACTAGAATCACGGGGACCGCGCTTGGGCTAGTGCTTACTTGGATCAAACCTTTGGAGACGAGTTGGTTGATTTGACGTTCGATCTCCTTCGTCTCTTCCGGGTTCGTGCGATACGCGGCGCGGTTTGGGAGTGGGGCGCCGGGTATGAGGTCGATGCGGTGCTCGATTCCACGAAGAGGAGGGAGTCCATGAGGAAGCTCTTCGGGGAATACGTCTTGAAATTCCTGCAAAATAGCCATCAAAGAAGGAGGAACATTTGTCAAGTCGTTAGTCCCTTGCGCTAGTCCCTTGCATACAAGGACATAGTGCAAGATGGATGGGTTGTTCCGCACTTCTCTCATCTCACTTTTGGTGGCAAGAAGAACACTCTTAGTTTTTCCACTCGAGTTTGGCTTGTAGCTCTCACTCACTATGGTGTGGTTCTCTCGCTCACCACTCTTCTCACAAGGTGTCTTTGTGTATTGCACTCTCGCTAAAGCCTTTGCATTGTCCGCAATTATTTGGCTAGGAGTCATTGGTTGCAACACACAAGTTTTATCAAGCCATTTGAAGGTGTAAGTGTTTGAGTGAACATTATGCAAAGCACGCTTGTCATATTGCCATGGTCTTCCGAGCAACATGTGACAAACCGTCATTGGGACCACGTCACATTCCACCGTGTCCTTGTAGTGCCCAATGGAGAACTTCATCGAGACGGTGTGCTTGATCTTGACGGATCCTCGGTCACTTAGCCATTGGATATGGTAGGGGTGTCTATGCGGATGAAGGGTGAGGTTAAGTTTCTCACACAATTCCGTGCTTGCAAGGTTATGGCAACTCCCTCCATCGATGACAACTTTGATGGACTTCCCATTGATGCCGGCACGAGTTTGGAAGATGTTCGAGCGTTGGTCTTCATTTTCATTGGCTTGGGTAGTCAAGACCCTTGTGACCACAAGTGATGGACTTGCATCATGCTCACACACAAGAAGTTCTTGGTCCTCTTCCAAATGTTGTCTTGCTATGGCTTCCTTGACCCTTGCATCGAACTCTTCTTCACTCAAGTATTCTTCATCGCCGTTGTCATGGATGAACAAAACTTTCTTGTTCCCACATGCATTCGACTTGTGCCCTTTGCCTCCACACTTGTAGCATTCACCATTGAATGGTTGATCATCTCTTGTGTGTTTGCCACTTGGGGGCTGTTTTCCTTGAGGGAGAGTTGGCTTGAAGGGAAGCTTGGTGGTACTTGAGGAGCTTCCACTTTGTGTTGTTTGAGTAGTGGTTGGCGCTTGCTTGTAGGTGAAGTACTTCTTTGGCTTGTTGTACTTGATGTCCTCTTGCACTTGACGCTCGGCCTTTGAAGCGATGTGCACAAGCTCAACCATGTTGTTGTACTTTTGGAACTCGGTGATGCGCTTGATGGGATGGTTCAAGCCATTGAGGAAGCGTGCCATTGTTTGTTCATCTCGCTCTTCAATGTTGGCACGGATCATGTTGAGCTCCATTTGCTTGAAGTACTCTTCCACGGTCTTTGTTCCTTGGCTAAGCGTTTGAAGCTTGTTGAAGAGGTCACGCGTGTAGTGTGAAGGAACAAAGCGGGGTCTCATATGAGCCTTCATATCTTGCCAAGTTGCGATTGGGGGCTCTTCTTTTGCTTCGCGAGCGAGTTGGACTTGTTCCCACCAAAGGTTGGCATACTCATCAAACTCGAGGGATGCCATGGCCATCATCTTCTCATTGCTATAGTTGTGCATACGGAAGATCTTGTCGACCTTGAGTTCCCAAGAGAGATATTCCTCTGGCTCATTGGAACCGGTGAACTTTGGCATGGTGAACTTGAGCTTGCCAAAAGTTTCTTCTCCATTGCGGTTCCGGTTGCGGCGGTTGCCATGATTTGGGCGGTCATCATCATCATCCGAGCTCTCTTGTCTTGCTTGTTGATTGTTGCGTTGCTCTTGCGGTTGTTGAGGTGCCGCGTTTGGTGGTGGAACTTGTTGGTGACGACAAGCTTGGGGAGCTTCCTCGTTTTGTTGACGCGGTTGAGGATGAGGAGGATGTTGATGGTCCTCACGACGAGCTTGGGGAGCTTGCTCTTGTTCTTGTCGTGGTTGATGTCGAGGAGCATTGTCTTGCGCCCTATGGCGAGGAGGACGTCGAGCCGCATGCGCAATGGGTTGCTCTTCTTCTTCTTGGTGTAGAGGAGGCTCGTCATGGCCATCATGTTGCCGACGTGCACGATCATGTCGATGATGACGCCTTGGGGGATCTTCGAGTGCTTCCCGTCGACGGTGATCTTGTTCGTCCTCTTCGGACGCTTCACTTGTTGTTGAAGGGGCATGTCGACGTCGATGGCCTTGGTGGTCCATGCGAGGTTGCTCTTGTTGAATCACAAGTGCCCTTGGTTGTGGCCGGATCGCTTCGTGCCTTGGAGGTCTTGCAGAGAGGTCACCATCATAGCTTGACGTTGCGGCGTGACGCAGAGATGGTACCGCTTGCGAAGAGCTCATGGATTGAAGAACGGGTCCATCCCGGTGCCTTGAAGCGTTACGGCGAGGTGCACTTGATTCACTTGAGGAGTGCCGAGATGAGCTTGATTCGCGCGAGCGTGGCCTTGCGAGTCCATCAATGATGCGTTGAAGCTTCTCATCCATTGAGGCGAGTGCACGACCAAGAGCTTCATTTTGATGTCCGAGGTTGTGTTGCATGGCATGCATTTGGCCACGGACTTCTTCGAAGCGGTTGTCGATGTTCTTGAATTCCACACGGGCCTCGCTAAATTGTTCATCTTGGCGCCGCTCGAGAGCTTCACAACGGTAGTTGAATTCACCTCGGACCTTCCAATGGTCCCATCTTGTCATGAATTGTGTGTCATCCTCCGGAGGTGGTGGTGGTTGGGATGGCTCTCCATGCCTGTCCATAATGCAAAGCCAACAAGGGTTGTATATGGAGAGAAGGGGTGTGGAGAGTTAGCCTTTTACCTCACCTTGGAGATTATATCAAACCAATTGCCACACAAATGAGCGAAAAGCGTGCAAAGTGAAATGGGCAAGAAACTCACACACAAGTATGCTACAACTCTCAAAAGCTTTTGGTGGAAGGTTAGGATTGTGGAAAACCAACGAAACGATCCAAGCAAAAGGTTATTGTCCTACGTGGTAAAGAACCAAAGATCAAAAGCAAAAAGGATACGATCTACAAAAACACGGAAAACACACACGTGGAGAAAAACGGGGTTAGCACGACTATGAAAATGAGCACAAAAGGTCCTAACGAAGACTACGCTCGGTTGTCGTGCCAACACAAGGAGAGACCACAACTCGTTTGCCAAAAGAGGATAAGCAATAGATTTGTGCACTTGCCTCGGTGCGCTCTTTCTTCTCTCTTGTTGGCTTACAAGCTTGGTATTCTCTTTGTATTGGGAGACTATGTATCTTTCTATTCTTTCTTTTTCTTTTCCCTTTTTTTTGATTCTTTTTCTTTTTCTCCCTTGCTATGCTACTATGTTAGCTTTTGTATTTGGCCTCACACTCTCACTTTCCGAAGGCAAGTGCACAATGCTTAGACAAACAAAAAATGAGTTGCTCTCATAGGATAGATACACACAAAGGAAGATATGGGCTGTCAAGGTGGTGCAAGTTATACCTTTGGTATTGTTGACGACTTGCAACCGTTGGTGGGGGATGATGTTCGAGTGTCGCGGTGTCGTTGAGCGCGGGATGACGTTGATGCGGAAGCTGTTGTGAAAATGGCGACAAACACGCGAAACACGAACAAACGAGGAGGAAAGGTCAGCCAACGAAACTGAGGCGTCAAAGGGCAAGGAACCACGGTCAGGGTCCAGCGGTAGTACCGCTTGTCACAACCGGTAGTACCGGTGAGCGGTAGTACCGCTTGTACTACCGGTATACCGGTTACTTGCGGTAGTACCGCTTGCACGGCCGGTAGTACCGCTTGGCACATGACTGGAACGAGAAGATCTTGCCAAAAACCTCAAATTCACGGGAAATCTGACCGAAAGGCTGGGCTAGAAACAACAGGGGCTATAGGTCGACACCCAAAGCAACAGATCTATGGACCAAAACCACGAAAAACGCACCAAATCCAGAGATCGATCCGAAGGCAAATTAGGGCTCTTTTTGGTAGGATTTTCGTTTTTAAGGCGGATAAAAGAAAAATTGGGGGGAAATTCGTGATCAACCGTGCTCTGATACCAATATGTTAGGGGGTAAGCCTGGGGTTGGCCCGATCTTTCACGAATTCCACGAGATTCGAGGGAAAAGAGGTGGTCGGGGGATGAAATAGAGGAAAGCGATGAAAACCACGAACACACACACACACACCAAAACACGATACACGCCTACTCCTCACGCCGGTGGCAACCGGTCGAACATAATCTCTAGGATCGTTGTTGGGCGAAGCTCGCTCTCCATGCCAACAACGGGGGATGAGGTGCTTGGTGAGATCTTGACGACTTAGGGGCGAGAAACCGAGAACCCAAGGCCTTGTACAACTTGAACGCACTAGGCAAGATCCAAGAGGTGGGAGGATAATCCGGTGCTCCTTGGTAGGAGCATGAGACCAATAGATATAAGTCCTCAAAGGGTTTCCATAATATCTATTATTATCCAAGTCTAGCGTTTACAATAGAGGGTGGGGGCTATATATAGTCCAGCCACAAAACAGGGGTAGTTTCGGAACAGAAGGTAAATTATAGGAAAGGGTTACAAGGCACAGGGCCTAAATCAGGCGCACAGGATCAGTAAGGACCGGCAACCGGTAGTACCGGTCGCAACCGGTAGTACCTCTCCGGGAGCGGTAGTACCGCTTGAGGGCCTGGAGCTTCCGTCGGAGGCGTCAGTGGCGAGCGGTAGGAGGGAGCGGTAGTACTGCTGTCCGGTAGTACCGGTCGCGGGACCGGTAGTACCGCTTGCGTCTGGAGCGTGGAGCGGTGCTTCCTGGAGCGTCCGGTAGCTGGGGGCGGTAGGACCGCTTGGAGCGGTAGTACTGGTCGTCTCAACCGGTAGTACCGCTTGCGTCTGGCAGGGACTGGTTGCTTCCCCTCCGTCCCTTTGGTCCTTCTATTCGTACCTGATGATGCACAGTGTATGCTTATGAAGTAGCAAGCCATCCAAGGGTGTGTCGAAGTCACACAAGGAGAGGAGCGAGTTCACCTTAGCTTGAAGGAGTTTGGCTCGGGCGCGAGTCATGGGTCCACTTGGGGAGCTCGTGGGATTAGATGTAGTAGCGGTCGTAGGACGGGCTGCATCAAGTGCTCCATCATGTTATCCATGCTTGTGGAGACATATGCATGGTGGCTCATCATGGATTCTTCATGGAAATCATTCTTGGTTCCGGAGTCCCTAGACATGATTCACAAGACCAAGCGGTGTATATGGAAGTGGTAGAGGGTGTTAGGGATACAACGTCAAACCTTACTTTACCTTGGAAGATCGTATCGTGCAAGTGGCCACACTTGAGAGCAATAGACCAAGCAAAGTGAAGTTCACGCGGAACAGCAAAACCAACTACTAACCAAAAAACACACACACACAAGGCCTATGGTGGATAGGTATGGAAAGTGGCATGTCAAGAACCAATCCGAAATCAAGATGTTGTATTGGCAAGTAAAGAACCACAATGATCACAAATCAAACAAGTCAATCCACAAGATAGGAAATATGTACAAGGAAACACACACGGTGGGATAAATGGGACTTGTGCAACGGATAAAGTGAGCTAAGAACGAAATGATTACCTAGCGAAGACTATAAGCTCGTGTCACACAAGTACAAGGAGAGACGCCAGTTCGATTGCACAAAATTGGTGGGCTACAAGATATGCACAATAAGTACCACCTATATGATGTTCATCGAGCTTGCGCTTCCTATTCTATGAGGCACATGTATATTTATTTATTTTTCTTTTCTTTTTTCTATTTTCTATATTTTTTCCCCTTTTTCTCTTTTTTTTCTTTTCACTTGCCTCTTCCTTGTGCCAACAACTATACAAGATAACTATATGAGATAGCGCTCACAATGTTTGCTCGTAATCTACAAGGTATCAAATGTGCATAGCCCAAGCAATCATAAGAGGAACTAGTCTCAATAGGTGTTTTTTGCTCGCAAAGATAGTGGGGTTCACAAAGGAATGCAAGTGGGGAGAAGTCGCGGAATGTTTATACCTTTCGTCGACGATCTTCACCCTTTATTGTTGGATTCCGCCTTGCTCACGGAATTTGGATGGAGTAGATAGCATGAACAACGTGGATTATGATGTAGAGCTCCTTCTCCTCTTCGAAACGAGCTAAAGAACACCAAAATCCGAGTTCAGATGCAAAAGTTATGCTCAAAACGGTGAGAGGCTGAAATCTGGAACCTGCTATTTTGGATCAGTATAGGACGGTAGTACCGGATTTTTGAGCCCGGTAGTACCGGTTAAGTGCGGTAGTACCAGATTTTGGACCCGGTAGTACCGCTCGAGACAGAGAAACCCAGATCCGATGCGTTTTCGCGAGTTTGGGGCGATTTGGGCGGAAAATCTTCAAGAAAAACACCAAATCGACGGGGGAAATCAAGGAATTAGGCTATGGGAACGCAAAGGAAGGTAGATCAACTAGTTTAGCAAGTAATCCACGGATCAAAACCTACCAAAACGCACTCAAATCACAGATTGATCCAAAACACAAATTGGGGCTATTTTTGGTGGAATTTTCGAATTTATGGGGAAAAGACAAAATCGATGAGAAATCCGTGGCAACCAAAAACTCTGATACCAGATGATGGAGAGGTTAACCTCTTGGGTGCCCGATCTTCACGGATCTCGTGGTCAAATCGATGGGAAAGCGAGGGGAAAGGGAGAAGGTAGCGGAAGCGAACACACACCTCGCTAAGAACATGATGAACACACGCAAAAGTCACACGATACAAGGCCGATTGCTCGCGAACGGTGGCCACCTGATAGGGCAAAGGTGTCCGATCTTTCGATGAGATGGCGATAATCGATTTGGTGGAGTTCGGGTTTGACGATCCGACTACACGTGCGAGCACGAGCGCCAATGCAATCGCTAGGCCAATCTCTTGGAGGTTACCGATCCTGCGTGATCACGATCAGCCTAACCAGCGAGGGTCTTAATTCCTACCTGAAATCGAGAACAAGTAACAACCAATATTGCAATCAAGATATTGCGGATTAAGAGGAAAGCTTTATTGAAGAGGTGGGATCCTGAATAGGTGCGAAGTACAAGAGGCCTCTGCGACGCTCGAGCCTTGGCGAAGTTGCGACTATGGCTAACTTAATGTCTAAACAAAATCCGAGTCTAGAGGTTCGGCTATGGGGCGTATTTAAGGGCGAAAAGGTGGGGTTTCGGCCAACCATGGAAGTGGTGGCCGAATCCAACCCTAAAAGTCCTTTTCCCCTTAAATACGGACTCTAAAAAGTGGCTAATTAAAATCCTGCGAAAATTACATGGGCCTGGCCCAAAATAAAAGGTGTCGCAGCACCATATTAAGCTATGGACGAATTCAGAAGTATTGATCTTGAATATTTCGTCCAAGCCTTCTTTCTTCATTATGCTGGCCTCAAAGTTCTGAAATCTTCATCTGTGGCCTTCTCTTGGATCATCACATGCTTGCTGCCATCTCCATGCATGGCCATGCTCCAATGCTTGTCCCTCTCATCCATGCTTGGTCCATCATTCCTAAGAGTAAGAAATATATCCGATTTAGGCAGCATCATATTCTCATGTATGTGAGGAATAGTTCCAAGAAACGAAAGTACCTGATAGTTAAGTTGTTTGGCACGAGATCTTGTGATGGGTCCTTGTATGTGTGTTGCTGTAGGTACAACGGTTGTATCAATAGTAGGTATGTCCACATCATGCTCCCCTTCTTGAATTGAAGTCGTCCTCGACGCAATCTCATCTTCCTCACCAAAGTAAGGCTTCAAATCTGCATTGTTAAATGTAGGACTAACCGTACCAAAGTCTACAGGCAACTCAAGTTTATATGCATTATCATTGATTTTCTCTAACACCTTAAAGGGACCAGCAGCACGTGGCATTAACTTAGAATTGCGTAAATCAGGAAAACGATCTTTACGCAAATGTAAACAAACAAGATCGCCAACATCAAACACAACATGCTTTCTCCCTTTATCCCCAGCAAGTTTATACTTAGCATTCATGTGTTCAATGTTATCTTTAGTAGTCTTATGCAAGGTTAAGATCATTTCAGCGCATTGTGTAGCATCCAAATTATGTTGCACCGAAGAAGGTAAAGGCAATAAATCAATAGGTGCACGAGGAACAAAACCATACACAATCTCAAATGGGCACATCTTTGTGGTAGAATGCAATGAACGATTATAAGCAAATTCTATATGAGGTAAACACTCTTCCCACAATTTTAAGTTCTTTAAAACAGCCCGTAACATAGTAGACAAAGTTCTATTTACTACTTCAGTTTGACCATCAGTTTGGGGATGACATGTAGTACTAAAGAGCAATTTAGTCCCCAACTTAGCCCATAAACATCTCCAAAAGTGGCTAAGAAATTTAGTATCACGATCAGAGACAATAGTATTTGGCACACCATGCAACCGAACAATTTCACGAAAGAACAAATCAGCAATATGCGCAGCATCATCCGTTTTATGACAAGGAATAAAGTGTGCCATCTTGGAAAACCGATCCACAACAACAAAAATACTATCCCTCCCCTTCTGTGTTCGTGGCAATCCCAAAACAAAGTCCATAGAAATATCCTCCCAAGGAACACTAGGAACAGGAAGAGGCATATATAAACCATGTGGATTAAGGCGAGACTTAGCTTTTTGACGAGTAGTGCAGCGTGCCACAAATCTCTCAACATCTCGACGCATACGTGGCCAAAAGAAGTGTGCAGCAAGAACATCCTCCGTCTTCTTTACACCAAAGTGTCCCATCAATCCTCCTCCATGTGCCTCCTGTAACAACAAAAGACAAACAGAGCTATCTGGAATGCATAGTTTGTTAGCACGGAACACAAATCCATCATTGAAGACGAACTTGTTCCAAGTTCTACCATCTCTACAATTTTGCAACACATCTTTAAATTCAGCATCATGCACATATTGTTCCTTAATAGTTTCCAATCCAAATATTTTGAAGTCAAGTTGAGATAATAAAGCATAACGGCGTGACAAAGCATTAGCAATAATATTATCTTTACCCTTTTTGTGTTTGATAACATAAGGAAAAGACTCAATAAATTCAACCCACTTTGCATGACGACGATTCAACTTAGCTTGACTACGAATATGCTTCAAAGATTCATGATCAGAATGAATAACAAACTCTTTAGGCCATAGATAATGTTGCCAAGTTTCTAATGTCCGAACCAACGCATATAATTCTTTATCATAAGTAGAATAGTTCAGACTAGCCCCACTCAATATCTCACTAAAATATGCAATAGGTTTTCCCTCTTGTAATAACACCCCTCCCAAACCAATTCCACTAGCATCACATTCAAGCTCAAAAGTCTTAGTAAAATCAGGAAGTTGGAGTAAGGGAACATGTGTTAGCTTATCTTTTAATATGACGAAGGCCTGTTGTTGTGCATCGCCCCAAACAAAGGGCACGTCCATCTTGGTAAGCTCATTCAGCGGCGCGGCAATTGATCCAAAGTCTTTGACAAAGCGCCTATAAAAACTAGCGAGGCCAAGAAAACTCCTCACTTGTGTGACCGTCTTGGGCTGCGGCCAATTCTCAATAGCTTCAATCTTGGCTGGATCCACTTCAATACCCTGTGATGTAACAACATAGCCAAGAAACACAACTCGATTGGTGCAAAAGGTGCACTTCTCAAGGTTACCAAACAAACGTGCATCACGTAAAGCATTGAAAACAACAAGTAAATGGTCCAAATGATCCTCTAAAGATTTGCTATAAATCAGAATATCATCAAAGTAGACTACCACAAAACGTCCAATGAAAGCACGTAAAACTTCGTTCATTAATCTCATGAAAGTGCTAGGGCATTAGTTAAACCAAACGGCATCACTAACCACTCATATAAACCGAACTTAGTTTTAAATGATGTTTTCCATTCATCTCCTAATTTCATACGAATCTGGTGGTAACCACTACGCAAATCAACTTTAGAAAACATGGTAGAGCCACTCAATTCATCAAGCATGTCATCTAAACGTGGAATAGGATGACGATATCGAATAGTAATATTATTGATAGCTCTACAATCAGTACACATGCGCGAAGAACCATCTTTCTTAGGTACCAAAATAATAGGAATAGCACAGGGGCTAAGGGACTCACGAATATGATCTCTGTCAAGTAGTTCCTGAATTTGGCGTTGTATCTCCTTTGTCTCCTCTGGATTGGTTCTATATGGCGCGCGGTTGGGCAACGTGGAACCAGGAATGAGATCAATTTGGTGCTCAATTCCTCTAATAGGAGGTAGTCCTGGTGGCAGCTTAGCGGGAAAGACGTCCTCATATTCCTGCAAAAGGTTAGCAACAGCGGGTGGCAAAGAAGGAGGCATATCCTCAAATGAAAACAAAACCTCTTTGCAGACAATTGCATAACATTGAGTATTGTTTACATCTAGTTCAGCAATATCAATTTTATTTGCAAGCATACATGGGCTCTTCAAACGATTTCAGTAGCATGTGTAGAATCAGATTTATTGTTCTTTGGTGGTATAAAATCTGCAGCAACAATCTGATTCTCACTTTTATTTTTCTCCTCAGTTTTAGCTCTACTAGCTCTAGCAAGATCATCTTTTAAAATCTGTTCGGGAGTCATAGGTTTTAGACCAATTTTCTTTCCATCATGCATAAGAGAGTAATGATTAGTTTTGCCATTATGAGCGATTCTCTATCAAATTGCCATGGTCTACCAAGTAACAAAGAACAAGCTTGCATAGGTACAACATCACAATCAACAAAATCAGAATATGTACCAATAGTAAAATGCACGCGTACCGTTCTTGTTACCTTGATCTTGCGAGAACTCTCAAACCATTGGATGTAATATGAATGTGGCGTTGTCTTGTTGGCGCAAGCTTCTCTACCATGTCAACACTGGCCAGGTTATTACAACTCCATCCATCAATGATGATCCGTATAGCTCTTTCCTTGACAACACCACGTGTTTGGAACAGGTTGTGGCGTTGATCTTGCTCAGATTTGCTCATTTGCACACTCAACACACGTTGTGTAATTAAGCTCTTGTATTGATCGCCAGCCTCCCATTACCTCTGGCTCTTCATCAGCATCAGAATTGTCTCCATCTCAAGCAGAAATAAGGGCTAGTGTATCTTCATCAAAGTCACTCGCTGAATCGTATTAACCATCTTCTCGCACCATCATCACACGTTGTGTTGTGCACTGTCTCTCAATATGACCAAAACCCCAGCACTTGCGGCATTGGATATCCTTTGTCTTACCCGTGGAAGCCATAGAAGATGCACTACGAGCAGGAGCATTGGATGATGGTGGAGGAGCAGATGGAAATCTTGTGGTGGCCTTGGATGTGGTAGTAGCTGGTGGCGAGTCACGAGGAGGCGCTGATTGTCGGGATGTCCAAGAGGATGTGCGACCTGCAGAATTATTAGTCCTCCTCCATGGTGTTTGGCGATCCTGCACTTCACGTTCAGCTTTGCAAGCAAGATGAAACAAACGAGTGATAGAATTATATTCCTTATAATCTAATATGTCTTTGAATGTCCTTGTTTAATCCACCAAAGAAAGCGTGCAAGCATTTGTTCATTAGATTCAACAAGACCACCGAACCATCCCTTTGCAATTCTTGATAATACTCTTCTCTGAATTTTCCTTGCTCTAAACGTGTCAGATTCTTTAGTAAATCACGTTGATAAGTAGGAGGTACAAAACGAACACGCATAGCAGATTTTAAAGCAGTCCAGGTACTAGGAATAGTAGTAGGATTTAAACGACAATACTCATACCACCAAAGGGAAGCAAATTTAGTAAATTCACATGTAGCAGCACTAACACGCATATTCTCAGGATATTTTAAGCATGCAAAACGTTGTTCTACTTCCATGTCCCATGTAAGATATGCATTAGGATTATATTTACCCTCAAAAGATGGAATATTTAATTTAAGCTTTGCAACATGATCATCATCACGTACCGGTGGGCGAGCGTTGCGGTAGTAATGTCGGGGACGGCCAGCAGGTACCTGTGGAGGTTGTTCAACCTCCTCGTCAAACAGATCGTCGTCGTCGGGGTCGTAGTAGTACCCGTCGTCATCCCAATGTCGTAGCAAGCATGGAAGTCGAGGCGTCGCCACAGTGGCAGCGAAGTCTTGGCGGCAACCACCAGCAGTCCGACCCGTGATCGGAATCCGCGTGCGCCATGTGCGGTCTTGGGGTGCGGCGGCAATCGGTTCAAAAGCTCCTTGAACCGAACGTCAAGCTTGGCGTTGAAGGATTTCGAGTCCATCGATCTTGTCCACGGCGTTGGTGAGCTTGGTGTCAAACTCCCTAGGCGCGTATCCACGTCTTCGATGCGGTGACCAAGAGCGGAGAAGTGGGCATGTAGTTCTTCGTCATGGTGGCGGGGTTCCAAGTATCTGTCATGGTTAGTCCTTAAAAAACACAGGTATATACTACAGGAATATGGTGGAAGTCACGCGTAATCCGTCAAGCAATATACGAAGCTCTTACAAGTTCTTACCAAGCAGCAGGAAAAGGCGATGTGCAACCACGAGGATCAGTGGGTCCAGAGATTGAACCAAGCGATTACCAGGGGTCGATACACCGCACGTGGAGAATATCTGTGGAGCTCTGGGAAGGCTTAGCAAGGGGGGTTAGAAATTATCAAAACAGCAATGCAAAAGTTGAAAGAATGCTCAACGACGGTACTGTGTTGGTCCTAGGCTAGACCGTACTAGACACGCGAGCCTAGATCACCAACAATGTCACGACGCGACACAACAAGCACTGTATGCTGATATGGCACCCTGAAAAGCGAACCGAGATGCAGAAAATCACTATGATGGCGAGTGTCTAGAACTGATCTACGGGGTCTAAAAATAGGTTAGCCCCAAAAAAAAATTCGAAATTTTTTATTTTGCTCCGGAAAGCGCGCAGGCGCCAAAAAAATATCGCTATAACGGCCGATGGAGAAAAGTGATCCCCAAAGCCGAAAACTAGTATAGCCAGAAAATTTTTTCGGAGGCGGTTCCAGACTTTTTTTTTGCTCTCCTTCTGGACTTACGACCGGACTCTTAACGCAACACAAACTTTAGTTGGATACGGAAACAACAAAGAAGAAAAGTCAAAAGAAATAACTAGGAAACAGTAACTCTACTCGGACTCGTACCGCGGCAGGAAAACTGATCGGATCTGTATCGCGGTAGGAAAGCGGTGGCGGAGTATTAGGGTTTATGGTGGCTGGGTATATGGCGGTGGAATATGGTGGCGGAATATGGTGGCGGTGATCGGCGAGTGTGGCGGTGACTAGTATGATTAGAATTCGAAACTCTAAGGGACGAGACACTAAGACCAGCAACTCCACGCGACGATGTAGACACAAATTCAACAATGCAAAAACTGAAAAGATAATGCGAGGCGTAGATTGGTTATGGGATGGATCTAAATTCTAACTGTGTTTTTGGCTTTTTCGTGGGTTATAGGTAAAAACAGATCTAATCTACGAAAAACAGTAAAATCTCACCGAGCAACTGAAATCGATACCACTTGATAGGGCAAAGGTGTCCGATCTTTCGATGAGATGGCGATAATCGATTTGGTGGAGTTCGGGCTTGACGATCCGACTACGCGTGCGAAACGGCGCCAATGCAATCGCTAGGCCAATCTCCTGGAGGTTACCGATCCTGCGTGATCACGATCAGCCTGACCAGCGAGGGTCTTAATTCCTACCTGAAATCGAGAACAAGTAACAACCAATATTGCAATCAAGATATTGCGGATTAAGAGGAAAGCTTCATTGAAGAGGTGGGATCCTGAATAGGTGCGAAGTACAAGAGGCCTCTGCGACGCTCGAGCCTTGGTGAAGTTGCGACTATGACTAACTTAATGCCTAAACAAAATCCTAGTCTAGAGGTTCGGCTATGGGGCGTATTTAAGGGTGAAAAGGTGGGGTTTCGGCCAACCATGGAAGTGGTGGCCGAATCCAACCCTAAAAGTCCTTTTCCCCTTAAATACGGACTCTAAAAAGTGGCTAATTGAAATCCTGCGAAAATTACATGGGCCTGGCCCAAAATAAAAGGTGTCGCAGCACCATATTAAGCTATGGACGAATTCGTAAAGTATTGATCTTGAATATTTCGTCCAAGCCTTCTTTCTTCATTATGGTGGCCTCAAAGTTCTGAAATCTTCATCTGTGGCCTTCTCTTGGATCATCACATGCTTGCTGCCATCTCCATGCATGGCCATGCTCCAATGCTTGTCCCTCTCATCCATGCTTGGTCCATCATTCCTAAGAGTAAGAAATATATCTGATTTAGGCAGCATCATATTCTCATGTATGTGAGGAATAGTTCTAAGAAACGAAAGTACCTGATAGTTAAGTTGTTTGGCACGAGATCTTGTGATGGGTCCTTGTATGTGTGTTGCTGTAGGTACAACGGTTGTATCAATAGTAGGGATGTCCACATCACCATCGGTCCGATAGAATCCTCGCAAGGAAAGATCGGTCAACGTGCTCCCTCAAATCCACATCGGAGAGGGAAGAAGACCTTGAGGAGGGTCTTGACGACTTGGGGGCGAGAAACGAGAACCCAAGGCCTTGTTCAACGATGCATGCGTGATGCAAAGTCCAATCGAGGTTGGTGACGATAGTCGGTCCCCTTGGTAAAGGGGATGAGGCAAAACTAGAGATTCCACAATGGGGGTTTTCTTTAGTCTATCATCTATGCCGAAGGGATACATGAGGGGTGGGGGCTCTATTTATAGGCCAGCCACTAAACAGGGGTAGTTTGGGGATAAACTAGGCGAATAGGTAAGTAAAGGGGGATACATGGGATGTGGCCCAACAGGTGCGCGCAGGCACATACATGACCGGTAGTACCGTTCGTGGTATCCGGTAGTACCGCTTGCAGGCGGTAGTACCGCAAGTCAGTATCGGGGCATCCTATGGCGATGGCATAGGCTTCAGTACCGGGCGATAGCAGGGGGCGGTAGTACCGCTGACCGGTAGTACCGGTTCCGATGACCGGTAGTACCGCTTGGACCTGGCAGTTGCCAACCTGTCTTCTTCCGTCTCCTCTTCCAAGCCTCCGTCTTGTCGGGCTTGATGTTCTGGGCTTCCTCCCTAGCCTCCGTACTGGTCGGTGTGAACCTATCATGCATATGTGACGGAGTATGAAGTAGCATACCATTCAATAGGGTAGGAAGTGAGCTTGCATAGAGGAACGGATTCACCTTTGAAGTCCATGGCGACTTGGCGGAAGTTGGAGACCTTGATGTAGTAACGATCGTAGGTCGGGCTGCATCACCAAACAATCATAAGAGGAACTAGTCTAAATAGGTGTTTGTTGCTCGCAAAGATAGTGGGGTTCACAAAGGAATGCAAGTGGGGAAAAGTCGCGGAATGGTTATACCTTTCGTCGACGATCTTCACCCTTTATTGTTGGATTCCGCCTTGATCACGGAATTTGGATGGAGTAGATAGCATGAACCACGTGGATGATGATGTAGAGCTCCTTCTCCTCTTCGAAACGAGCTAAAGAACACCAAAATCCGAGTTCGAATGCAAAAGTTATGCTCGAAACGGTGAGGGGCTGAAATCTGGGAATCTGTGTTTTCTGTTCAGTACTGGGGTGTAGTACCGCTTGGATGAGAGGTAGTACCGGTTGTGAGCGGTAGTACCGGATTTTGGGACCGGTAGTACCGCTTGTTCCTGGGACGCCCAGATTTGACGCGTTTTCGTGATTTTGGGGTGATTTGAGCGGAAAATCTTCAAGAAAAACACCAAATCGAAGGGGGAAATCAAGGAATTAGGCTATGGGAACGCAAAGGAAGGTAGATCAACAAGTTTTGCAAGTAATCCACGGATCAAAACCTACCAAAACGTACTCAAATGACAGATCGATCCAAAACACGAATTGGGGATATCTTTGGTGGAATTTTCGAATTTATGGGGAAAAGACCAAATCGATGAGAAATCCGTGGCACCAAAAGCTGCTGATACCAGATGATGGAGGGGTTAACCTCTTGGGTACCCGATCTTCACGGATCTCGTGGTCAAATCGATAGGAAAGCAAGGGGAAAGGGAGAAGGTAGCGGAAGCGAACACACACCTCGCGAAGAACACGATGAACACACGCAAAACTCACACGATACAAGGCCGATTGCTCGAGCGCCACCGGTCCGATAGAATCCTCGCAAGGAAAGATCGGTCAACGTGCTTCCTCAAATCCACATCGGAGAGGGAAGAACACCTTGGGGAGGGTCTTGACAACTTGGAGACGAGACATCGAACTCCAAGGCCTTGTTCAACGATGGATGCGTGATGCAAAGTCCAATCGAGGTTGGTGACGATAGTCGGTCCCCTTGGTAAAGGGGATGAGGCAAAACTAGAGATTCCACAATGGGGGTTGTCTTTAGTCTATCATCTATGCCTAAGGGATACATGAGGGGTGGGGGCTCTATTTATAGGCCAGCCACTAAACAAGGGTAGTTTGGGGATAAACTAGGCGAATAGGTAAGTAAAGGGAATACATGGGCTGTGGCCCAACAGGTGCCAAGCACACATGACATGGTACTGGGACCTAGGACCGGTAGTACCGGTCATCACCGGTAGTACCGCTCATGGTATCCGGTAGTACCGCTTGTGGGTGGTAGTACCGCAAGCCAGTACCAGGGCATCCAGTGGCGATGGCGCAGGCTTGAAGCAGGCGGTAGCAGTGAGTACCGCGGACCGGTAGTACTGGTTCCGCCGACCGGTAGTACCGCTTGGACCTGGCAGCTGCCGACATGTCTTCTTCCGTCTCCTCTTCCAAGCCTCCGTCTTGTCGGGCTTGATGCTCCGGGCTTCCTCCCTAGCCTCCGTACTTGTCAATGTGAACCTATCATGCATATGTGACAGAGTATGAAGTAGCATACCATTCAATAGGGTAGGAAGGGGGCTTGCATAGAGGAACAGATTCACCTTTGGAGTCCATGACGACTTGGCGTAAGTTGGAGACCAAGATGTTGTAACGACCTTAGGTCGGGCTACATCATACAGCTACACACATAGAAGGACCTATCACAAGATCTCGTGCCAAACAACTTAACTGTCAGGTACTTTTGTTTCTTGGAACTATTCCTCACATACATGAGAATATGATGCTGCCTAAATCAGATGTATTTATTACTCTTAGGAATGATGGACCAAGTATGGATGAGAGGGACAAGCATTGGAGCATGGCCATGCATGGAGATGGCAGCAAGCATCAGATGATTCAAGAGAAGGCCACGGATGAAGATTTCAGAACTTTGAGTCCACCATAATGAAGAAAGAAGGCTTGGACGAAATATTCAAGATCAATACTTCACAAATTCGTCCATAGCTTAATATGGTGCTACGACACCTTTATTTTGGGCCAGGCCCATGTAATTTTTGCAGGATTTTAATTAGCCACTTTTTAGAGTCCGTATTTGAGGAGAAAAGGACTTCTAGGGTTGGATTCGGCCACCACTTCTATGGCTGGCCGAAACCCCACCTTTTCCTCCTTAAATACTCCCCATAGCCGTCACCGTAGACTTGGATTTTGTTTAGACATTAAGTTAGCCATCATAGCAACTTCGCCAAGGCTCGAGTGTCGCAGAGGCCTCTTGTACTTCGCACCTATACAGGATCCCACCTTTTTAATAAAGCTTTCCTCTTAATCCGCAATATCTCGATTGCAATATTAGTTCTTACTTGTTCTCGATTTCAGGTAGGAATTAAGACCCTCGCTGGTCAGGCTGATCGTGTTCCCGTAGGATCAGTAACCTCTAGGAGATTTGCCTAGCGATTGGATTGGCGCTCGTGCTCGCACGTGTAGTCGGATCGTCAAGCTCGAACTCCACCAAATCGATTGTCACCTTATCATCGAAAGATCGGACACCTTTGCCCTATCATAAGGGCTAATGTATATTCATCAAAGTCACTCGCTGAATCATATTGACCATCATCACACACCATCATAACACGTTGTGTTGTGCACTATCTCTGAATATGACCAAAACCCAGCACTTGCAGCATTGTATATCCTTTGTTTTACCCGTGGAAGCCATAGAAGACGCACTGCGAGCAGGAGCATTGGATGACGGTGGAGCAGCTGACGACGGAAATCTTGTGGTGGCCTTGGATGTGGTAGTAGCTGATGGAGAATCACGAGAAGGAGGCGCTGATTGTCGGGATGTCCAAGTGGATGTGCGACCTGCAGAATAATTAGTCCTCCTCTATGGTGTTTGGCGATCCTGTACTTCACGTTCAGCTTTGCAAGCAAGATGAAACAAACGAGTAATGGAATTATATTCCTTATAGTCTAATATGTGTTGAATGTCCTTGTTTAATCCACCAAAGAAACGTGCAAGCATTTGTTCAGTAGATTCAACAAGACCACCCGAACCATCCCCGTTTGCAATTCCTGATAATACTCTTCTACAGAATTTTTCCCTTGTTCCAAACGTGTCAGATTTTTTAGTAAATCACGTTGATAAGTGAGAGGCACAAAACAAACACGCATAGCAGTTTTTTAAGCAGTCCAAGTACGAGGAATAGTAGTAGGATTTAAACGACAATACTCACACCACCAAAGGGAACCAAATTTAGTAAATTCACATGTAGCACCACTAACACGCATATTCTCAGGATATTTTAAACATGCAAAACGTTGTTCTACTTCCATCTCCCATGTAAGATATGCATCAGGATTATATTTACCCTCAAAAGATGGAATATTTAATTTAAGCTTTGCAACATGATCATCATCACGTACCGGTGGTCGAACGTTGCGGTTGTAATGTCAGGGACGGCCAGCAGGGTGTGGAGGTTATTCAACCTCCTCATCAAACAGATCGTCATCGTCGGGGTCGTAGTAGTACCCGTCGTCCCTCAATGTCGCAAAGAATACCGCAGTGGAAGTGAGGTGCCTCAATGCAGTGGTAGCCGCGGTAGCCAAACCAGCAGTACGACCCATGATCGGAATGCGCCGTGCACCATGCCGAGGTGTCAATGGAGCGGGTGCGGGTGCCGGCAATCTGTCCAAAACCTCCTTAAACCGAGCGTCAAGCTTGTCGTTGAAAGATTTCTTGGGTCCATCGATTTTGTCCATGGCGTTGGTGAGCTTGGTGTCAAAATTCCTCTAGTCGTGCATACACATCTTCAGCGCGACCGACCAAGAGCTCGGAGAAGTGGGCATGTAGTTCTTGGTTTGTCATTGTGGCAGGGTTACACGAAGTATCTGTCATGGTTAGTCCTTTAAAAAGCACATGTATATATGCCTATAACTACGGAAATATGGTGGAAGGCACGTGTAATCCGTCAAGTAATATACGAAGCTCTTACAAGTTCTTACCAAACAACAGGAAAAGGTGATGTGCAACCGCGAGGAGCAGTGGGTCCAGAGATTGAACTGAGCGATTACCAGGAGTCGAGACACCGCACGTGGAGAAATCTGTGGAGCTCTGGGAAGGCTTAGCAAAGGGGTTAGCAATTATCAAAACAACAATGCAAATTTTGAAAGAATGCTCAGCGACGGTACTGTGCTGGTCCTAAGCTAGACCGTACTAGAGACGCGAGCCTAGATCACCAACGATATCACGACGCGACACAACAAGCAATGTAGGATGATATGGCACCCTGAAAAGCGAACCGAGATGTCGAAAATCACTATGATGGCGAGTGTCTAGAACTGATCGACGGGGTCTAGAAACATGTTAGCCCCAAAATTTTGTTTCGAAAATTTTGTATTATGCTCCGGAAAGCGCGTAGACGCCAAAAAAATATCGCTATAATGGCCGATGGAGAAAAGTGATCCCCAGAGCCAAAAATCAGTATAGCCAGAAAAATAATTCGGAGGCGGTTCCAGACTTTTTTTTTGCTCTCCTTCTAGACTTACGGCTGAACTTCTAACTCGACACGGACTTTAGCTCAACATGGAAACAACAAGGAAGGAAAGTAAAAAAGAAAAACTAGGAAACAATAACTCCACTCGGACTCGTGCCGCGGCAGGAAAGGCGATCGGATCCGTTTCGTGGTAGGAAGGCGGTGGCGGAGTTGTAGGGTTTATGGTGGCGGGGTGTATGGCGGCGGAATATGGTGGCGGTGATCTGCGACTGTGGCGGTGACTACTATGATCAGAACTCGAAACTCTAAGGGACGAGACACTAAGACCAGCAACTCGACGCGACGATGCAGACACAAATTCAACAATGCAAAACTGAAAAGATAATGCGAGGCGTAGATTGGTGATGGGATGGATCTAAATTCTAACTGTGTTTTTGGCTTTTTCGTGGGTTATAGGTAAAACAGATCTAATCTACGAAAGCAGTAAAATCTCACCGAGCAACCTGAAAACTGATACCACTTGATAGGGGAAAGGTGTCCGATCTTTCGATGAGATGGTGATAGTCGATTTGGTGGAGTTCGGGCTTGACGATCCGACTACACGTGCGAGCACGAGCGCCAATGCAATCGCTAGGCCAATCTCCTGGAGGTTACCGATCCTGCGGGAACACGATCAGCCTAACCAGCGAGGTTCTTAATTCCTACCTAAAATCGAGAACAAGTAAGAACTAATATTGCAATCAAGATATTGCGGATTAAGATGAAAGCTTTATTGAAAAGGTGGGATCCTGTATAGGTGCGAAGTACAAGAGGCCTCTACGACGCTCGAGCCTTGGCCAAGTTGCTATGATGGCTAACTTAATGTCTAAACAAAATCCGAGTCTATGGGGACGGCTAAGGCGAGTATTTAAGGAGGAAAAGGTAGGGTTTCGGCCAGCCATAGAAGTGGTGGCCGAATCCAACCCTAGAAGTCCTTTTCTCCTCAAATACAGACTCTAAAAAGTGGCTATTTGAAATCCTACGTAAATTACATGGGCCTGGCCCAAAATAAAGGTGTCGCAGAACCATATTAAGCTATGGACGAATTTGTGAAGTATTAATCTTGAATATTTCTTCCAAGCCTTCTTTCTTCATTATGGTGGCCTCAAAATTCTGAAATCTTCATCCGTGGCCTTCTCTTGGATTATTACATGCTTGCTGCCATCTCCATGCATGACCATGCTCCAATGCTTGTACCTCTCATCCATGCTTGGTCCATAATTCCTAAGAGTAAGAAATAAATGTGATTCAGGCAGCATCATATTCTCATGTATGTGAGGAATAGTTCCAAGAAATGAAAGTACCTGATAGTTAAGTTGTTTAGCACGAGATCGAGTGATAGGTCCTTGTATGTGTGTTGCTGTAGGTACAACGGTTGTATCAATAGATGAGATGTCCACATCACTACGATGACAAAGAGGGCGATGGGTAGGCACATTTGATGTAACCATCAGAGCCTCACCTATGCTTCGTCCTTCTTCCCCATGCCTCATTTCAGGTCTCGGTGTTTAATTCAGTTCACTCTGTTTGGTTGGTGTTGAATTGCAGAAGTTTTGCTTGGGATTCTTGCTTGGTAGATGAAATTGGACAACTACGAGATGCAAGATTGAAGATAGAATTCAATTCGTTTGGTCATGTGATGTTTCCCGAGCCTAGGTAAATATGTAATTCAATTTGTTTGGTCATATGATTTACTCCATGCTCGACCACTAAACAAGCATGGTGTTTAGTCCATATAGTTGAATATGCAAGTTAGTAAGTAGAAACATTTGTGTAATAGTGTTAGGGGGTAACCCTGGGGTTGGCCCGATCTTTCACGAATTCCACGAGAAACAAGGGGAAAGCGGTGGTCAGAGGATGAAATCGAGGAAGACGATGAAAACCACGAACACACACACACCACAACACGATACATGCCTACTCCTCACGCTGGTGGCAACCGGTCCAACATAATCTCTAGGATCGGTGTTGGGCGAAGCTCGCTCTCCACGCCAACAACGGGGGATGAGGTGCTTGGTGAGATCTTGACGACTTGGGGGCGAGAAACCGAGAACCCAAGGCCTTGTACAACTTGAACGCACTAGGCAAGATCCAAGAGGGGGGTGGATAATCCGGTGCTCCTTGGTAGGAGCATGAGACCAATAGATATAAGTCCTCAAAGGGTTTCCTTAATATCTATTATTATCCAAGTCTAGGGTTTACAATAGAGGGTGGGGGCTATATATAGGCCAACCACATAAACAGGGGTATTTTGGGAACAAATAGCGAAATATAGAGAGGGTTACAAGGCGCTGGGCCGAATTAACACGTTCAGGCTTTTCCAGGTCCGGTAGTACCGGTCCAGCTCGACCGGTAGTACCGGTCATGCGGTAGTACCGCTTCCTGGCCGGTAGTACCGCTTGTCGTCCTGGGACTTGCGCTGGGGCCTTCTGTTGGTGGCGGTAGCAGGGGGCGGTAGTACCGCCAGTGACAGAGAGCGTTTGGGCAGCTCTGGGACCTTCTGTTGTTGGCGGTAGCGTTGGGCGGTAGTGCCGCCAAGCGGTAGTACCGGTCGCCAGGTTCGGTAGTACCACTGGCGACAGAGAGCATTTGGTCTCTTCTGCTGGTGCTCCTTCGTCCTGTGGGTTCTTTTCTTCGTATCTGATGATGCACAAGGTATGGGTATGAAGTAGCAGGCCATCCAAAGGTGTATCGAAGTCACACAAGGAGAGGAGCGAGTTCACCTTAGCTTGAAGGAGTTTGGCTCGGGCGCGAGTCATGGGTCCACTTGGGGAGCTTGTGGGAGTAGATGTAGTAGCGGTGGAGGCTGCATCAGCTCCCCCCCTTGGGAAAGAGTCGTCCTCGACTCTTCAACTGTCTCAACTTCCTCTTCTCCATGGTAGGGTGAGAGGTCCTTGACATTGAATGTCGAGCTCACAAGATACTTGGATGTTGGGATATCAATGACATAAGCGTTGTTGTTGATTCTCTTGAGCACTTTGAATGGTCCGTCAACTCTAGGCTTTAGCTTGGAGTCTCGTTCCTTGGGGAAGCGGTCTTTACTCAAGTGTATCCACACAAGGTCGCCCTCTTCGAAGATTATCTCTTTCTTGTTCTTGTTTAGTCTTGATGCTTGGCGAAGGACTTGTTGCTCGATAGTAGCTCGTGTGTCATCATGGATTTTCTTCATTGTGTGGGCGCGCTTGACAACGTCCATATTGGCACGTTCATGAAGTGGGAGTGGAAGGATATCGAGCGCGGTGAGAGGCTCGAAGCCGTAGACGATCATGGACGGGCTCCTCATGGTGGTGGAGTGCTTGGCGCGGTTGTAGGCGAA
This sequence comes from Avena longiglumis, assembly GCA_030063025.1. Taxonomy (NCBI): domain Eukaryota; kingdom Viridiplantae; phylum Streptophyta; class Magnoliopsida; order Poales; family Poaceae; genus Avena; species Avena longiglumis. The sequence goes on from CP125979.1 coordinate 290,512,563, forward strand.
CTCGGCATGTGGAATGCATTCCTCCCAGTCTTTAAGGTTCTTCTTTATCAACACCCGGAGGAGTGTGCCAAGACTTCGATTGACGACCTCGGTTTGTCCATCGGTTTGAGGATGCGAGGCGGACGAGAAGAGGAGCTTGATGCCGAGCTTGGTCATGAGGGTCTTACAAAAGTAGCTCATGAATTTTACATCGCGGTCGGAGACGATTGTTCTTGGCACACCGTGTAGCCGATTTAATTCCCTGAAAAACAAATTTGCTACATGTGAAGCATCATCGGTCTTATGGCACGGAATGAAATGTGCCATTTTGGAAAAGCGATCCACTACTACAAATATGGAATCATGACCATGTTTAGATCTAGGCAAGCCTAACACAAAGACCATGCTAATGTCCGACCAAGGTGCATGAGGAATAGGCAATGGCATATAAAGACCAAAGGGGTTGGACTTAGACTTAGCTTGGATACATGTAGTGCATCGTTGAACGTGGCGCTCCACGTCGCGCTTCATCTTTGGCCAAAAGTAGTGAGTGGAGAGCATGTCATATGTATTGTCACGGCCAAAGTGACCCATAAGGCCTCCACCATGGGACTCCTGAAGAAGCAAAAGTTGGAGAGACGATTTCAGAATGCAAAGCTTGTTTTGTTTGAAAAGAAAACCCTTATGCAAATAGAAATCATCAATCCCTTTGTCTAATGAACATTGTGCAAATATTGGTCCAAAGAAAGGGTCGGACACGTACAAAGATTTGATATCGTCAAGACCCAAGACATTGACTTCGAGTCGTGTAAGAAGGCTTGTGTTTTTGCGAGACAAGGCGTCCGCTACCACATTTTCCTTGCCCTTCTTGTATTTGAAAATGTTAGGAAAAGACTCCATAAACTCAACCCATTTTGCGTGCCTTTTACTCAAGTTGGCTTGGCCCTTAAGATACTTCAACGACTCATGGTCGGAATGGATGATAAATTCTTTGGGCCAAAGATAGTGTTGCCACACTTGAAGGACTCGAACCAAGGCAAAAAGTTCTTTGTCATAAATGGGATAATTGAGGCGTGCGCCATCAAGTTTCTCACTATGGTAAGCAATAGGACGCCCATTTTGCATAAGGACGCCACCAATGCCAATACCACTAGCGTCACATTCAATCTCAAAGGTTTTTGTGAAATCCGGAAATGCAAGAAGTGGTGCTTCGGTGAGCCTCTTTTTGAGCTCATCAAAAGCCTTTTGTTGTGCTTTTCCCCAAACGAACGTGACATTTTTCTTGGTCAATTCGTTGAGGGGGCAAGCAATTGTAGAAAAATCTTTCACAAAGCGACGGTAAAAGCCAGCCAACCCATGAAAACTATGAAGTTCACTAACATTTGTTGGGATGGGCCAATCTCGTATGTCCTTGACTTTTGAGACATCCACTTCTATGCCATTAGAAGACACAACAAAACCAAGGAAAATCAGCTTGTCTCTTGCAAAAGTGCACTTTGGGAGATTAGCATAAAGCTTTTCATGACGAAGGATTTGAAGGACCTCCTTAACATGAGTAACATGCTCCTCTAGTGACTTGCTATAGACAAGGATGTCATCAAAGTAAACAACTACACTCTTTCCAATGAGAGATCGCAAAATATGGTTCATGAGGCGCATGAAGGTAGATGGGGCATTGGATAAGCCAAAAGGCATAACCAACCATTCATAGAGACCAAGCTTGGTCTTGAAGGCGGTTTTCCACTCATCACCTTCAGCCATGCGAATTTGATGGTAACCACTACGAAGATCAATTTTCGAAAATATAGTGGCTCCACATAACTCATCAAGCATGTCATCAAGACGCGGTATAGGATGTCGATAACGCACGGTGATAGCATTGATTGGACGGCAGTCCATGCATAACCGCAACGTATCATCCGTTTTTGGGACTAGGATCACGGGGACCGCGCTTGGGCTAGTGCTTACTTGGATCAAACCTTTGGAGACGAGTTGGTTGATTTGACGTTCGATCTCCTTCGTCTCTTCCGGGCTCGTGCGATACACGGCGCGGTTTGGGAGTGGAGCGCCGGGTATGAGGTCGATGCGGTGCTCGATTCCACGAAGAGGAGGAAGGCCATGAGGAAGCTCTTCGGGAAAAACATCTTGGAATTCCTGCAAAATGGCCATCAAAGAAGGAGGAACATTTGTCAAGTCGTTAGTTCCTTGCGCTAGTCCCTTGCATACAAGGACATAGTGCAAGATGGATGGGTTGTTCCGCACTTCTCTCATCTCACTTTTGGTGGCAAGAAGAACACTCTTAGTTTTTCCACTCGAGTTTAGCTTGTAGCTCTCACTCATTATGGTGTGGTTCTCTCGCTCACCACTCTTCTCACAAGGTGTTTTTGCATATTGCGCCCTCGCTAAAGCCTTTGCATTGTCCGCAATTATTTGGCTAGGAGTCATTGGTTGCAACACACAAGTTTTATCAAGCCATTTGAAGGTGTAAGTGTTTGAGTGACCATTATGCAAAGCACGCTTGACATATTGCCACGGTCTTCCGAGCAACATATGGCAAACCGTCATTGGGACCACGTCACATTCCACCGTGTCCTTGTAGTGCCTAGTTGATAACGTCACCGAGACGGTGTGCTTGATCTTGACAGATCCTTGGTCACTTAGCCATTGGATATGGTAGGGGTGCTTATGCGGAAGAAGGGTGAGGTTGAGTTTCTCACACAATTCCGTGCTTGCAAGGTTGTGGCAACTCCGACCATCGATGACAACATTGATGGACTTCCCATTGATGCCGGCACGAGTTTGGAATATGTTCGAGCATTGGTCTTCATTTTCATTGGCTTGGGTAGTCAAGACCCTTGTGACCACAAGCGATGGACTTGCGTCATGCTCACACACGAGAAGTTCTTGGTCCTCTTCCAAATGTTTCCTTGCCATAGCGTCCTTCACTCTTGCATCAAACTCTTCCTCACTCAAGTATTCTTCATCGCCGTTGTCATGGATGAACAAAACTTTCTTGTTTCCACAAGCATTCGACTTGTGCCCTTTTCCTCCACACTTGTAGCATTCACCATTGAATGGTTGATCATCCCTTGTGTGTTTGCCACTTGGGGGCTGTTTTCCTTGAGGGAGAGTTGGCTTGAAGGGAAGCTTGGTGGTACTTGAGGAGCTTCCACTTGGTGTTGTTGGAGTAGTGGTTGGTGCTTGCTTGTAGGTGAAGCTTAACCATGTTGTTGTACTTTTGGAACTCGGTGATGCGCTTGATGGGATGGTTCAAGCCATTGAGGAAGCGTGCCATTGTTTGTTCATCTCGCTCCTCAATGTTGGCACGAATCATGTTGAGCTCCATTTGCTTGAAATACTCTTCCACGGTCTTTGTCCCTTGACTAAGCGTTTGAAGCTTGTTGAAGAGGTCACGCGTGTAGTGTGAAGGAACAAAGCGGGATCTCATATGAGCCTTCATATCTTGCCAAGTTGCGATTGGAGGCTCTTCTTTTGCTTCATGAGAGTTGGACTTGTTCCCACCAAAGGTTGGCATACTCATCAAACTCGAGGGATGCCATGGCCATCATCTTCTCATTGCTATAGTTGTGCATGCGGAAGATCTTGTCGACCTTGAGTTCCCAAGAGAGATATTCATCGGGCTCATTGGAACCGGTGAACTTGGGCATGGTGAATTTGAGCTTGCCGAAAGTTTCTTCTCCATTGTGGTTCCGGTTGCGGCGGTTGCCATGATTTTGGCGGTCATCATCATCATCCGAGCTCTCATGTCTTGATTGGTGATTGTTGCGTTGCTCTTGCGGTTGTTGAGGTGCCGCGTTTGGTGGTGGAACTTGTTGTTGACGACGAGCTTGGGGAGCTTGCTCATTTTGTTGACGCGGTTGAGGACGAGGAGGAGGTTGATGGTCCTCACGACGAGCATGGGGAGCTTGCTCTTGTTCTTGTTGTGGTTAATGCCGAGGAGCATTGGCTTGCGCCATGTGGCGAGGAGGACGTCGAGCTGCATGCGCAATGGGCTGCTCTTCTTCTTCTTGGTGTAGGGGAGGCTCGTCATGACCATCATGGTGCCGACGTGGACGATCATGTCGATGATGACGCCTTGGAGGATCTTCGAGTGCTTCACGTTGCCGGTGATCTTGTTCGTCCTCTTCGGATGCTTCACTTGTTGTTGAAGGGGAATGTCGACGTCGATGGCCTTGGTGGTCCATGCGAGGTTGCTCTTGTTGAATCACAAGTGCCCTTGGTTGTGGCCGGTTCGCTTCGCGTCTTGGAGGTCTTGCGGAGAGGTCACCATCATAGCTTGATGATGTAGCCCGACCTACGGTCGTTACTACATCTTGGTCTCCAACTTACGCCAAGTCGTCATGGACTCCAAAGGTGAATCCGTTCCTCTATGCGAGCCTCCTTCCTACCCTATTGAATGGTATGCTACTTCATACTCCGTCACATATGCATGATAGGTTCACACCGACCAGTACGAAGGCAAGGGAGGAAGCCCGGAACATCAAGCCCGACAAGACGGAGGCTTGGAAGAGGAGACGGAAGAAGACAGGTCGATTGCCGCAGTCCAAGCGGTACTACGGTTGTCGGAACTGTACTACCGGTCAGTACTACCGCTTCTACCGCCACATCGATGGCTCCAACAGATGCTAATATCAAGCGGTACTACAGCGTCCCAGGACAATGATACTCACTACCCGCTTTCGCCACAGGCGCCTCGATGAAGGTCCAGGCCCTCAAGCGATTACGGTGGTGACCGGTACTACGGTTGCCGAACCGTACTACCGGTCATGTGTGCTCACTTGGCCACTGTTGGCCACAGCCCATGTATCCCCCTTTACTTACCTATTCGCCTAGTTTATCCCCAAACTACCCTTGTTTAGTGGCTGGCCTATAAATAGAGCCCCCACCCCTCATGTATCCCTTAGTTATAGATGATAGACTAAAGAAAACCCCCATTGTGGAATCTCTAGTTTTGCCTCATCCCCTTTACCAAGGGGACCGACTATCGTCACCAACCTCGATTGGACTTTGCATCACGCATCCATCGTTGAACAAGGCCCTGGGTTCTCGGTTTCTCGCCCCCAAGTCGTCAAGACCCTCCTCAAGGTGTTCTTCCCTCTCCGATGTGGATTTGAGGGAGCACGTTGACCGATCTTTCCTTGCGAGGATTCTATCGGACCGGTGGCCGCCGTTCGGGAGCAATCGGCCTTGTATCGTGTGAGTTCTGCGTGTGTTCATCGTGTTCTTCGCGAGGTGTGTGTTCGCTTCCGCTACCTTCTCCCTATCCCCTCGCTTTCCCATCGATTTGACCACGAGATCCGTGAAGATCTGGCACCCAAGAGGTTAAACCCTCCATCATCTGGTATCAGCAGCTTTTGGTTGCCACGGATTTCTCATCGATTTGGTCTTTTCCCCATAAATTCAAAATTCCACCAAAAACAGCCCCAATTCGTGTTTTGGATCGATCTGTGATTTGAGTGCGTTTTGGTAGGTTTTGATCCGTGGATTGCTTGCTAAACTTGTTGATCTACCTTCCTTTGCGTTCCCATGGCCTAATTCTTTGATTTCCCCCTTCGATTTGGTGTTTTTCTTGAAGATTTTCCGTCCAAATCACCCCAAAATCGCGAAAACGAGTCAAATCTGGGAGTTTCAGGTCCAAGCGGTACTACCGGGTCCAAAAACCGGTACTACCGCACTTAACCGGTACTACCGGGCCCAAACAACCGGTACTGCCGCCCCATACAGATCCAAAACAGCAGGTTCCAGATTTCAGCCTCTCACCATTTTGAGCATAACTTTTGCATACGAACTCGGATTTTGGTGTTCTTTAGCTCGTTTCGAAGAGGAGGAGGAGCCCTAGATCATCATCCATGTGGTTCATGCTATCTACTCCATCCAAATTCTGTGAGCAAGGCGGAATCCAACAATAAAGGGTGAAGATCGTCGACGAAAGGTATAAACATTCCGCGACTTCTCCCCACTTGCATTCCTTTGTGAACCCCACTATCTTTGCGATCAACAAACACCTATTGAGACTAGTTCCTCTTATGATTGCTTGGGCTATGCACATTTGATACCTTGTAGATTCCGAGCAAACATTGTGAGCGCTATCTCATATAGTTATCTTGTATAGTTGTTGGCACAAGGAAGAGGCAAGTGAAAAAGAAAAAGAAAAGAGAGAAAAGAAGAAAAAAAATATAAAAAAAGGAAAAGAGAAAAAGAAACAAATATACGTGTGCCTCATAGAATAGGAAGCGCAAGCTCGATGAACATCATATAGGTGGTACTTATTGTGCATATCTTGTAGCCCACCAATCTTATGCAATCGAACTAGCGTCTCTCCTTGTACTTGTGTGACACGAGCTCATAGTCTTCGCTAGGTAATCATTTGGTTCTTAGCTCACTTTCTCCGTCGCACAAGTCCCATTTATCCCACCGTGTGTGTTTCCTTGTACATATTTCCTATCTTGTGGATTAACTTGTTTTGCTTTGTGATCATTGTGGTTCTTTACTTGCCATTACAACATCTTGATTTCGGATTGGTTCTTGACATGCCACTTTCCATACCTATCCACCATAGGCCTTGTGTGTGTGTGTTTTGGTTCGTAGTTGGTTTTGGTGTTCCGCGTGAACTTCACTTTGCTTGGTTTATTGCTCTCAAGTGTGGCCACTTGTACGATACGATCTTCCAAGGTAAAGTAAGGTTTGACGTTGTATCCCTAACTCCCACTACCACTTCCATATACACCGCTTGGTCTTGTGCATCATGTCTAGGGACTCCGGAACCGAGGATGATATCTATGAAGAATCCATGATGAGCCACCATGACTACGACTCCACAAGTATAGAGGACATGACGGAGCACAACACCGACAATGGCTCCGCATGCTTTGAGGACCCGGAGCACTACACCTACGACGACTCCACATGCATGGAAGACATGGAGCTCTACGTCGACAATGGCTCCTCATGCATGGAGCCTATGGAGCACTACACCGACAATGGCTCCACATGCTTGGGTGATATGGAGTACTACACCAACAACTACTCCCCAAGCATGGACGACTTCGAGTGCGACATCGATGACGCCTCGCCAAGCATGGAGGACACGGAGAACTTCATCGACTTTGATGGCTCCTCCATGAGCCATGAAGAATTCCTCCACCATGTGGACATGGAAGCCTACTACGCCAAGCAAGAGGAGGCGCATCATCAAGATTCCATGACCTTCAAGGCCAAGCGTGCCACACCAAAGGGCACCACCTACTTCGATGATTCACCTCCAAGGAGACATGTGCCACCACCTAGATGGCGTCAAGCGCCACCATCTCCAAGGCACCAAGCTCCATCACCTCCAAGGCGTCAAGCTCTACAATCTCCAAGGCGCCAAGCTTCATCACCGCCAAGGCGCCAAGCTCCAACTCCTATCGAAACAAGAGTGGCGTCCAAACATCATATGCATCAAGAGGCGCCAAGAAACAAGACTCTTCATCGACAAACATCCTCTCATGAGCATCGCCACCATAAAGAGGATACAAGACATCGTCAAAGGCATCTTCGCCATAAAGACGAAGAATTCATGATGAGCACCAACCATAATGCTCAATCAAGCTCAAGAAGGCACCACAAGCACAAGAAGAGTGCCAAGGCAAATGATCATCGTCGCGAGTGTCATGTGGACGACCAAGTGCGCCACCTACATCAACCATCGGCAAGGCACGCCAATGACCTCCGTCGACACCATCATAGGGCACCTTCAACTACTCGTGCCACCACCATAATGGCACCAAGAGCAAGCCTTCCTCCACGCCATCAAGCTTCAAAGCCGACTCTTGACTTCTATGACCTCGCGAACGAGGAAAATGTAGAAGCCTACTTCGCCAAGTTGGATAGCATGAGCCTACCTCCACCACTACTACGCGATGGCCACGAGACGGTCGAGCATGGGATTTTCCCTTCGACCATGGAGGAGATCGATGATGCCCATCTTATGGCATCCAACCTTGGAGGCGACAAGGTCAAGAATGGTGAGCATGGGATTTTCCCTTCACCAAAGGAGGCGCATGCAGTTGAGGAAACCGAGCCTACCCCCATATGCTTGAGTGATGATGTGGTACCAATCCCATGTGAGCATGAGAGCCACTTAGCCCACTTGAGTGAGAACAAGAGTGAGACGAGTGACTCCACCTTATGTGAGATTGAGTGCTTCCACTTGGAGGGCATGAGCGATACTACTAGTGAGTTGAGAGTGATAGTTGATAGGTCAAGTGAGACCATTTCGAATTCTAACAACTTACCCTCTACCTCTAGTGTGTTCTCTTGTGTTGTGCTAGGTTCCATGGATGAAGACGCGCCAAGCCATGAAGCAATGATGCCTCAATTGGAGAAGATGTACATGGTGGATGAAGAGGATGCTACGCCATGGATACATCAATAAGACGAAGTCGTCCACAAGGAGGCCACTACTTCCACAACACCCACTTCATATGAGAGGTATGAACAAGGTAACAACAATAAGGGTGTTGATGATGCCATGATCCCACTAGTGGACATGATGAATTGTGAGGATATGCATGCTATGGACGATACCTGTGACATTACATATGCTTCATCCACTTTCGCATGTGATGATTTGCCTTTGCATAATATTGATCATGTGGAATTGTTTGATTGCGAACTCATTGCCATAAACATGCCATGCTATGCATCTTGTGTGTATCCTCCAATTGCTTTGGACTTGCCTTGTCATGCTAGTCATTCAATTTCTCCCGTTGCTTGCGGTAAGATGAATGCTTGCTATTTCACTTGTTTTTCTTGCAACAATAGTGATCACATGCGTTATAATGAGATGGCCCCCATAGCTTTCTCAAATTTTGGAGATTTTGATGATGGCCATGATAAGCATGTTCCCCACTTGCATACTCACCATGCATCTATTTCATACTTGATTGAAATTAATGGTGATGTGCACAAAAAGAGATACGTCATGATGGATGATGTGTATCTCTACCATGCACACACGTTCTTCCTTTTACATATGATGTGTGTAGGTACCCGCACGAGAATGTCAACCTCGGTTGAGCACGAGTTGACAAAAAGAGCTCTAGAGATCATCCCACAAGTGAGTTCAAGATCGAACCCAGCTCTGATACCTTTTGCATGCTTTGCATCTTTCATGTTGGCAAATTGCTCTTTCATATGGTTTGATTGCAAGCATGTTAATGGTATTATCTTCCCTTGTGACATGCATGTTTCTTCGCATCTAGATAATGATGTTTTGTGTGTTGCAACAAAAATGTTGAACATTTTCTCTTTCCGATGTTTTGTGTGCAACCGCAATTCCATTAAGAGCATGAATTGTCATGAGAGCTTCCAAGAATCTCGTCTTGTTGTTGCAACAAACATAAGGACCACTTTCTCTTTCCTTTGGTTTGTTTGCAAACATAATACTTTTGTTTTGGATATGCTTCCTTGTGTGTTTTTGCCAAATTCTCCTATTCTTGCATCAAAGATGTTGTTTGCAATTTGGACCCAATGCTTTGAATGCCCCACTTATATGTTATATGGAGTTTTTGAGTTCCCACATTTGGATGATGTTCAAACGATTTCCATGCACATTGACCATGCATATGCATTCCGTTTGCTATACTTGAGTTGTGCTAATCGTGTTGTGAACAAGAATGGACATGCCACAAATGACATGCTCCTCTATCACACACAAACATATGTTGCTTGGTCTTTGTTGTATGAAGGTAGAAATGCATACACGTCAACCTCTATGGACTATATGTTGACAAGAAGAACCGAAGAGAGTTACCTATGGCTACCCTTCATCGAGCTATCTTTACAAGCTAAGGTGACTTCCTTCTACTTGAGGACTCATACTATAATCTTCATGAATTGGCTACGCTTTGAGTGTTGCTTCGCTTTTGTTGTGAATTTTGTAGGCTTCAAGGAAGGTGAAGGAACATTGAAGTGTTGTCAAGTCAATCTTCCCGAGGACGACTATATGGTGAACCCCAGGATCAAGAAGGTCTCTCGACCGCTTCTACTTTGTGATGAGCATGTAGAGTCGAGGACGACTCTTTTTGAAGGGGGGGGAGATGATGCAGCCCGACCTACGGTCGTTACTACATCAAGGTCTCCAGCTTACGCCAAGTCGCCATGGACTCCAAAGGTGAATCCGTTCCTCTATGAAAGCTCACTTCCTACCCTATTGAATGGTATGCTACTTCATACTCCGTCACATATTCATGATAGGTTCACACCGACCAGTACGGAGGCAAGGAGGAGTTCTGAGCATCAAGCCCGACAAGACGGAGGCTTGAAGAGGAGGCGGAAGAAGACAGTCGCCAAATGCTCTCATCGCCACGGTACTACGGACTGGCGACCCGGTACTACCAGCAGCCTCGCTACCGCCACCAACAGACGACGCCAATAGAAGCCAAATACTCTCATCACCGCGGTACTATCGGATCTGGACCCAGATTACCGGTCATCACTACCGCTTCACTCGACGGCTCCAGGTGAAGCTCAGGATCAAGCGGTACTACCGGTCCCAGAGCGGTACTTGGGACCAAGCGGTACTACCGGCCCAAGTCCGGTACTACCGCTCCTGGCAGTGCCTGCGTGCACTAGTTGGGCCACAGCCCTTGTATCCCCCTCTACTTACCTATTCGCCTAGTTTATTCCCAAACTACCATTGTTTATGTGGTTGGCCTATAAATAGAGCCCCCACCCCTCATGTAACCCTTAGGCATAGATGATAGACTAAAGAAAACCCCCATTGTGGAATCTCTAGTTTTGCCTCATCCCCTTTACCAAGGGGACCGACTATCGTCACCAACCTCGATTGGACTTTGCATCACGCATCCATCGTTGAACAAGGCCTTGGGTTCTCGGTTTCTCCCCAAGTCGCCAAGACCCTCCTCAAGGTGTTCTTCCCTCTCCGATGTGGATTTGAGGAGCACGTTGACCGATCTTTCCTTGCGAGGATTCTATCGGACCGTGGCCGCTCGGGAGCAATCGGCCTTGTATCGTGTGAGTTTTGCGTGTGTTCATCGTGTTCTTCGCGAGGTGTGTGTTCGCTTCCGCTACCTTCTCCCTTTCCCCTCGCTTTCCCATCGATTTGACCACGAGATCCGTGAAGATCGGGCACCCAAGAGGTTAACCCCTCCATCAGGCGCCTTGGAGATGGTAGAGCTTGACGCCTTGGCGGTGATGGAGCTTGGTGCCTTGGAGATGGTGGCGCTTGACGCCATCTAGGTGGTGGCACATGTCGCCTTGGAGGTGGATCATCGAAGTAGGCGGTGTCCTTTGGTGTGGCACGCTTGGCCTTGAAGGTCATGGAATCTTGATGATGCGCCTCCTCTTGCGTGGCGTAGTAGGCTTCCATCTCCACACGGTGGAGGAATTCTTCATGGCTCATGGAGGAGCCATCAAAGTCGATGAAGTTCTCCGTGTCCTCCATGCTTGGCGAGCTGTCATCGATGTTGCACTCGAAGTCATCCATGCTTGGGGAGTACTTGTTGGTGTAGTACTCCATATCACCCAATCATGTGGATCCATTGTCTGTGTAGTGCTCCATAGGCTCCATGCATGAGGAGCCATTGTCGACGTAGAGCTCCATGTCTTCCATGCCTGTGGAGTCGTCGTTGGTGTAGTTCTCCGGGTCCTCAAAGCATGCGGAGCCATTGTCAGCAGTGCTCATGTGTCCTCTATACTTGTGGAGTCGTAGTCATGGTGGCTCATCATGGATTCTTCATAGATATCATCCTCGGTTCCGGAGACCCTAGACATGATGCACAAGACCAAGCGGTGTATATGGAAGTGGTAGTGGGAGTTAGGGATACAACGTCAAACCTTACTTTACCTTGAAAGATCGTATCGTACAAGTGGCCACACTTGAGAGCAATAAACCAAGCAAAGTGAAGTTCACGCGGAACACCAAAACCAACTACGAACCAAAATACACACACACACAAGGCCTATGGTGGATAGATATGGAAAGTGGCATGTCAAGAAACAATCCGAAATCAAGATATTGTAATGGCAAGAAAAGAACCACAATGATCACAAAGCAAACAATTCAATCCACAAGATAGGAAATATGTACAAGGAAACACACACGGTGGGATAAATGGGACTTGTGCGATAGAGAAGGTGAGCTAAGAACCAAATGATTACCTAGCGAAGACTATAAGCTCGTGTCACACAAGTACAAGGAGAGACGCTAGTTCGATTGCATAAGATTGGTGGGCTACAAGATATGTACAATAAGTATCACCTATATGATGTTCATCGAGCTTGCGCTTCCTATTCTATGAGGCACATGTATATTTCTTTCTTTTTATTTTTATTTTTCTATGTTTTTTCTCTTTTTTCTTTTTCTTTTTCTTTCATTTTCTTTTTCACTTGCCTCTTCCTTGTGCCAACAACTATACAAGATAACTATATGAGATAGAGCTCACAATGTTTGCTCGGAATCTACAAGGTATCAAATGTGCATAGCCTAGGCAATCATAAGAGGAACTAGTCTCAATAGGTGTTTGTTGCTCGCAAAGATAGTGGGGTTCACAAAGGAAGGCAAGTGGGGAGAAGTCGCGGAATGTTTATACCTTTCGTCGACGATCTTCACCCTTTATTGTTGGATTCCGCCTTCCTCACGGAATTTGGATGGAGTAGATAGCATGAACAACATGGATGATGATGTAGAGCTCCTTTTCCTCTTCGAAACGATCTAAAGAACACCAAAATCCGAGTTCGGATGCAAAAGTTATGCTCAAAAAACGGTGAGAGGCTGAAATCTGGAACTTGCTGTTTTCTTTCTGTCTTGGGCGGTAGTACCGGATTTTGGGCCCGGTAGTACCGTATTTTTGGAGCGGTAGTACCGCTCGAGACAGCGACGCCCAGATCTGACGCGTTTTCGTGAGTTTGGGGCAATTTGGGCGGAAAATCTTCAAGAAAAACACCAAATCGACGGGGGAAATCAAGGAATTAGGCTATGGGAACGCAAAGGAAGGTAGATCAACAAGTTTAGCAAGTATTCCACGGATCAAAACCTACCAAAACGCACTCAAATCACAGATCGATTCAAAACACGAATTGGGTCTATTTTTGGTGGAATTTTCGAATTTATGGGGAAAAGACCAAATCGATGAGAAATCCGTGGCAACCAAAAGCTGCTGATACCAGATGATGGAGGGGTTAACCTCTTGGGTGCCCGATCTTCACGGATCTCGTGGTCAAATCGATGGGAAAGCGAGGGGAAAGGGAGAAGGTAGCGGAAGCGAACACACACCTCGCGAAGAACATGATCAACACACGCAAAAACTCACACGATACAAGGCCGATTGCTCCCGAATGGTGGCCACCGGTCCGATAGAATACTCGCAAGGAAAGATCGGTCAACGTGCTCCCTCAAATCCACATCGGAGAGGGAAGAACACCTTGAGGAGGGTCTTAAGGACTTGGGGGCGAGAAACCGAGAACCCAAGGCCTTGTTCAACGATGGATGCGTGATGCAAAGTCCAATCGAGGTTGGTGACGATAGTCGGTCCCCTTGGTAAAGGGGATGAGGCAAAACTAGAGATTCCACAATGGGGGTTGTCTTTAGTCTATCATCTATGCCTAAGGGATACATGAGGGGTGGGGGCTCTATTTATAGGCCAACCACATAAACAAGGGTAGTTTGGGGATAAACTAGGCGAATAGGTAAGTAAAGGGGATACATGGGTCAGGGCCCAACTAGTGCGTGCAGCATCGCCAGAGCTGAGTAATCTGGGACTTGGGACCGTAGTACCTCTTGGTCCCAGTAGTGCCGGGACCGTAGTACCGCTTATGTCCTGGGCTTCAGCTGCCTTCGGGAGCTAGTAAGGCCAGTAGTAAGCATGGTAGTACCGGTTCTGTGTCCGTAGTACCGCCGAGACAGAGAGTATTTGGCTTCATGCTGTCTGTCGGCGGCAGTGATGAATGCAAGGCGGTAGTACCGATCGCTGTCCGTAGTACCATTGTCAACAGAGAGCATTTGGATCTCTCTTCCGCCTCCTCTTCCAAGCCTCCGCCTTGTCGGTCTTGATGCTAAGCCTCCCTTGCCTCCGACTTGTCAATGTGAACCTATCATGCATATGTGACGGAGTATGAAGTAGCATACCATTCAATAGGGTAGGAAGGGGGCTCGCATACAGGAACGGATTCACCTTTGGAGTCCATGACGACTTGGCGTAAGTTGGAGACCAAGATGTAGTAACGACCGTAGGTCGGGCTACATCACGTTGTACCTACAGCAACACACATACAAGGACCCATCACAAGATCTCGTGCCAAACAACTTAACTATCAAGTACTTTCGTTTCTTGGAACTATTCCTCACATACATGAGAATATGATGCTGCCTAAATCAGATGTATTTGTTACTTTTAGGAATGATGGACCAAGCATGGATGAGAGGGACAAGCATTGGAGCATGGCCATGCATGGAGATGGCAGCAAGCATGTGATGATCCAAGAGAAGGCCACGGATGAAGATTTCAGAACTTTGAGGCCTCCATAATGAAGAAAGAAGGCTTGGACGAAATATTCAAGATCAATACTTTACGAATTCGTCCATAGCTTAATATGGTGCTGCGACACCTTTATTTTGGGCCAGGCCCATGTAATTTTCGCAGGATTTTAATTAGCCACTTTTTAGAGTCCGTATTTGAGGGGAAAGGGACTTTTAGGGTTGGATTCGACCACCACTTCCATGGCTGGCCGAAACCCCACCTTTTCGCCCTTAAATACTCCCCATAGTCGTCTCCCTAGACTCGGATTTTGTTTAGACATTAAGTTAGCCATAGTCGCAAGTTCACCAAGGCTCGAGCGTCGCAGAGGCCTCTTGTACTTCGCACCTATTCAAGATCCCACATTTTCAATAAAGCTTTCCTCTTAATCCGTAATATCTTGATTGCAATATTAGTTCTTACTTGTTCTCGATTTCAAGTAGGAATTAAGACCCTCGTTGGTCAGGCTGATCGTGTTCACGTAGGATCGGTAACCTCCAGGAGATTGTCCTAGCGATTGCATTGGCGCTCGTGCTTGCACGTGTAGTCGGATCGTCAAGCCCGAACTCCACCAAATCGATTATCACCATCTCATCGAAAGATCGGACACCTTTGCCCTATCAAGTGGTATCATATTTCAGGTTGCTCGGTGAGATTTTCCTGTTTTCGTAGATTAGATCTGTTTTTACCTATAACCCACGAAAAAGCCAAAAACACAGTTAGAGTTTAGATCCCTCCCATAACCAATCTACGCCTCGCATTATCTTTTCAATTTTTGCATTGTTGAATTTGTGGCTACATCGTCGCGTCGAGTTGTTGGTCTTAGTGTCTCGTCTCTTAGAGTTTCGAGTTCTGATCATAGTAGTCACCGCCACACTCGCCGATCACCGCCACCATATTCCGCCACCATATACCCTGCCACCATAAACCCTAATACTCCGCCACCGCCTTCCTACCGCGACACAGATCCGATCAGTTTCCTGCCGTGGTTCGAGTCCGAGTAGAGTTATTGTTTCCTAGTTATTTATTTTTACTTTCCTTCTTTGTTGTTTCCGTGTTAAGCTAAAGTCCGTGTCGAGCTAAGAGTCCTGTCGTAAGTCCAGAAGGAGAGCAAAAAAAATGTCTGGAACCGCCTCCGAAATTTTTTTCTGGCTATACTAGTTTTCGGCTTTGGGGATCACTTTTCTCCATCTGCCGTTATAGCGATATTTTTTAGGCGCCTGCGCGCTTTCCGGAGCAAAATAAAAAATTTCGAAAAAATATATTTTTGGGGCTAACCTCTTTTTAGACCTCGTAGATCAGTTCTAGACACTCGCCATCATAGTGATTTTCCACCTCTCGGTTCGCTTTTCAGGGTGCCATATCATCATACATTGCTTGTTGTGTCGCGTCGTGACATCGTTGGTGATCTAGGCTCGCGTCTCTAGTACGGTCTAGCCTAGGACCAACATAGTACCGTCGTTGAGCATTCTTTCAACTTTGGCATTTCTGTTTTGATAATTTCTAACCCCCCTTGCTAAGCCTTCCCAGAGCTCCACAGATATTCTCCACGTGCGGTGTCTCGACTCCTGGTAATCGCTTGGTTCAATCTCTGGACCCACTGATCCTCGCAGTTGCACGTCGCCTTTTCCTGCTGTTTGGTAAGAACTTGTAAGAGCTTCGTATATTGCTTGACGGATTACGCGTGACTTCCAACATATTCCCGTAGCATATACCTATGCTTTTTAAGGACTAACCATGACAGATACTTCGCGAAACCCTGCCACCATGACGAGCGAAGAACTACATGCCCACTTCTCCGCGCTCTTGGTCAGTCGCGCTGAAGACGTGGATACGCGCCTAGGGGAGTTAGATACCAAGCTCACCAACGCCATGGACAAGATCGATGGACTCGAGAAATCCTTCAACGCCAAGCTTGACGTTCGGTTCAAGGAGATTTTGAACAGATTTCCCGCACCCGTACCCGCACCCACACATGGCGCACGACGCGTTCCGATCACGGGTCGGATCGGCTGGTTCATTGCCGCCGCACTCGGCGGCTACCGGGCCGACGCACCTCGACTTCCATGCCGCTGCCGCCACATTGGGGACAGACGGGTACTACTACGACCCCGACGACGATCTGCTTGACGAGGAGGTTGAACAACCTCCAGGTACCTGGCCGTCCCGACATTACTACCGCAACGCCGACCAAGACGTGATGATGATCATGTTGCAAAGCTTAAATTAAATATTCCATCTTTTGAGGGTAAATATAATCCTGATGCATATCTTACATGGGAGATAGAAGTAGAACAACGTTTTGCATGCTTAAAATATCCTGAGAATATGCGTGTTAGTGCTGCTACATGTGAATTTATTAAATTTGCTTCCCTTTGGTGGTATGAGTATTGTCGTTTAAATCCTACTACTATTCCTAGTACTTGGACTGCTTTAAAAACTGCTATGCGTGTTTGTTTTGTACCTCCCACTTATCAACGTGATTTACTAAAGAATCTAACACGTTTAGAGCAAGGGAAAAATTCTGTAGAAGAGTATTATCAGGAATTGCAAAGGGGGATGGTTCGGTGTGGTCTTGTTGAATCTAATGAACAAATGCTTGCACGTTTCTTTGGAGGATTAAACAAGGACATTCAGCACATCTTAGATTATAAGGAATATAATTCTATCACTCGTTTGTTTAATCTTGCTTGCAAAGCTGAACGTGAAGTGCAGGATCGCCAAACACCATGGAGGAGGACTAATAATTCTGCAGGTCGCACATCCACTTGGACATCCCGGCAATCAGCGCCTCCTTCTCGTGATTCGCCACTAGCTACTACCACATCCAAGGCCACCACAAGATTCCAGCTGCTCCTCCACCATCATCCAATGCACCTGCTCGTAGTGCAACTTTTATGGCTTCCACGGGTAAGACAAAGGATATACAATGCCGCAAGTGCTGGGGTTTTGTTCATATTGAGAGACAGTGCACAACACAACGTGTGATGATGGTGCGGGAGGATGGTCAATACGATTCAGCGAGTGACTTTGATGAAGATACACTAGCCCTTATTTCTGCTCGAGATGGAGACAATTCTGATGCTGATGAAGAGACAGAGGTAATGGGCTCAAGTCTTGATCAATACAAGAGCTTAATTACACAACGTGTGTTGAGTGTGCAATTGAGCAAATCTGAGCAAGATCAACGCCACAACCTGTTCCAAACACATGGTGTTGTCAAGGAAAGAGCTATACGGATCATCATTGATGGAGGAAGTTGTAATAATATGGCTAGTGTTGACATGGTAGAGAAGCTTGCGCTTCCAACAAGACAACGCCCACATTCATATTACATCCAATGGTTTGAGAGTTCTCGCAAGATCAAGGTAACAAGAACGGTACGCGTGCATTTTACTATTGGTACATATTCTGATTTTGTTGATTGTGATGTTGTACCTATGCAAGCTTGCTAATTGTTACTTGGTAGACCATGGCAATTTGATAGATAATCTGTTCATAATGGCAAAACTAATCACTATTCTCTTATGCATGATGGAAAGAAAATTGGTCTAAAACCTATGACTCCCGAACAGATTTTAAAAGATGATCTTGCTAGAGCTAGTAGAGCTAAAACTGAGGAGAAAAATAAAAGTGAGAATCAGATTATTGCTACAGATTTTATACCACCAAAGAACATTAAATCTGATTCTACACATGCTACTGAAATTTGTTTGAAGAGTCCATGTATTCTTGCAAATAAAATTGATATTGCTGAACTAGATGTAAACAACACTCAATGTTATGCAATTGTCTGCAAAGAGGTTCTGTTTTCATTTGAGGATATGCCTCCTTCTTTGCCACCCGCTATTGCTAACCTTTTGCAGGAATATGAGGACGTCTTTCCCGCTGAGCTGCCACCAGGACTACCTCCTATTAGAGGAACTGAGCACCAAATTGATCTAATTCCTGGTGCCACGTTGCCCAACCGCACGCCATATATAACCAATCCAGAGGAGACAAAGGAGATACAACGCCAAATTCAGGAACTACTCGACAGAGATCATATTTGTGAGTCCCTTAGCCCTTGTGCCGTTCCTATTATTTTGGTACCTAAGAAAGATGGTTCTTCGCGCATGTGTACTGATTGTAGAGCTATCAATAATATTACTATTCGATATCATCATCCTATTCCATGTTTATATGACATGCTTGATGAATTGAGTGGCTCTACCATGTTTTCTAAAGTTGATTTGCGTAGTGGTTACCACCAGATTCGTATGAAATTAGGAGATGAATGGAAAACAACATTTAAAACTAAGTTCGGTTTAGATGAGTGGTTAGTAATGCCGTTTGGTTTAACTAATGCACCTAGCACTTTCATGAGATTAATGAACGAAGTTTTACATGCTTTCATTGGACGTTTTGTGGTAGTCTACTTTGATGATATTCTGATTTATAGCAAATCTTTAGAGGATCATTTGGACCATTTACGTGCTGTTTTCAATGCTTTACGTGATGCACGTTTGTTTGGTCACCTTGAGAAGTGCACCTTTTGCACCAATCGAGTTGTGTTTCTTGGCTATGTTGTTACATCACAGGGTATTGAAGTGGATCCAGCCAAGATTGAAGCTATTGAGAATTGGCCGCAGCCCAAGACGGTCACACAAGTGAGGAGTTTTCTTGGCCTCGCTGGTTTTTATAGGCGCTTTGTCAAAGACTTTGGATCAATTGCCACGCCACTGAATGAGCTTACCAAGAAGGATGTGCCCTTTGTTTGGGGCGATGCACAACAACAGGCCTTCGTCATATTGGAAGATAAGCTAACACATGCTCCTTACTCCAACTTCCCGATTTTACTAAGACTTTTGAGCTTGAATGCGATGCTAGTGGAATTGGTCCGGGAGGTGTTATTACAAGAGGGAAAACCTTGCATATTTTAGTGAGAAATTGAGTGAGGCTAGTCGAACTATTCTACTTATGATAAAGAATTATATGCGTTGGTTCGACATTAGAAACTTGGCAACATTATCTATGGCCTAAGGAATTTGTTATTCATTCTGATCATGAATCTTTGAAGCATATTCGTAGTCAAGCTAAGTTGAATCGTCATGCAAAGTGGGTTGAATTTATTGAGTCTTTTCCTTATGTTATCAAACACAAAAAGGGTAAAGATAATGTTATTGCTGATGCTTTGTCACGCCGTTATGCTTTGTTATCTCAACTTGACTTCAAAATATTTGGATTGGAAACTATTAAGGAACAATATGTGCATGATGCTGAATTTAAAGATGTGTTGCAGAATTGTAGAGATGGTAGAACTTGGAACAAGTTCGTCTTCAATGATGGATTTGTGTTCCGTGCTAACAAACTATGCATTCCAGATAGCTCTGTTCGTCTTTTGTTGTTACAGGAGGCGCATGGAGGAGGATTGATGGGACACTTTGGTGTCAAGAAGACGGAGGATGTTCTTCGCACACTTCTTTTGGCCACATATGCCGAGATGTTGAGAGATTTGTGGCACGCACTACTTGTCAAAAAGCTAAGTCTCGCCTTAATCCACATGGTTTATATATGCCTCTTCCTGTTCCTAGTGTTCCTTGGGAGGATATTTCTATGGACTTTGTTTTGGGATTGCCACGAACACAGAAGGGGAGGGATAGTATTTTTGTTGCTGTGGATCGGTTTTCTAAGATGGCACACTTTATTCCTTGTCATAAAACGGATGATGCTGCGCATATTGCTGATTTGTTCTTTCGTGAAATTGTTCGTTTGCATGGTGTGCCAAAAACTATTGTCTCTGATCGTGATACTAAATTTCTTAGCCACTTTTGGAGATGTTTATGGGCTAAGTTGGGGACTAAATTGCTGTTTAGTACTACATGTCATCCCCAAACTGATGGTCAAACTGAAGTAGTAAATATAACTTTGTCTACTATGTTAGGGGTTGTTTTAAAGAAGAACTTAAAATTGTGGGAAGAGTGTTTACCTCATATAGAATTTGCTTATAATCTTTCATTGCATTCTACCACAAAGATGTGCCCATTTGAGATTGTGTATGGTTTTGTTCCTCGTGCACCTATTGATTTATTGCCTTTACCTTCTTCGGTGAAACATAATTTGGATGCTACACAACGCGCTGAAATGATATTAAACTTGCATAAGACTACTAAAGATAACATTGAACACATGAATGCTAAGTATAAACTTCTTTGGGGATAAAGGGAGAAAGCATGTTGTGTTTGATGTTGGCGATCTTGTTTGGTTACATTTGCGTAAAGATCGTTTTCCTGATTTACGCAAGTCTAAGTTAATGCCACGTGCTGCTGGTCCCTTTAAGGTGTTGGAGAAAATCAATGATAATGCATATAAACTTGAGTTGCCTGCAGACTTTGGTACGGTTAGTCCTACATTTAACATTGCAGATTTGAAGCCTTACTTTGGTGAGGAAGATGAGATTGCGTCGAGGACGACTTTAATTCAAGAAGGGGAGCATTATGTGGACATCCCTACTATTGATACAACCGTTGTACCTACAGCAACACACATACAAGGACCTATCACCAGATCTCGTGCCAAACAACTTAACTATCAGGTACTTCCGTTTCTTGGAACTATTCCTCACATACATGAGAATATGATGCTGCCTAAATCAGATATATTTCTTACTCTTAGGAATGATGGACCAAGCATGGATGAGAGGGACAAGCATTGGAGCATGGCCATGCATGGAGATGGCAGCAAGCATGTGATGATCCAAGAGAAGGCCACGGATGAAGATTTTAGAACTTTGAGGCCACCATAATGAAGAAAGAAGGCTTGGACGAAATATTCAAGATCAATACTTGACGAATTCGTCCATAGCTTAATATGGTGCTGCAACACCTTTATTTTGGGCTAGGCCCATGTAATTTTCGCAGGATTTTAATTAGCCACTTTCTACCATCTCTACAATTCCGCAACACATCTTTAAATTCAGCATCATGCACATATTGTTCCTTAATAGTTTGCAATCCAAATATTTTGAAGTCAAGTTGAGATAACAAACCATAACGGCGTGACAAAGCATCAGCAATAATATTATCTTTACCCTTTTTGTGTTTGATAACATAAGGAAAAGACTCAATAAATTCAACCCACTTTGCATGACGACGATTCAACTTAGCTTGACTACGAATATGCTACAAAGATTCATGATCAAAATGAATAACAAACTCTTTAGGCCATAGATAATGTTGCCAAGTTTCTAATGTCCGAACCAACGCATATAATTCTTTATCATAAGTAGAATAGTTCAGACTAGCCCCACTCAATTTCTCACTAAAATATGCAATGTGTTTTCCTCTTGTAATAACACCCCTCCCAAACCAATTCCACTAGCATCACATTCAAGCTCAAAAGTCTTAGTAAAATCAGGAAGTTGGAGTAAGGGAGCATGTCTTAGCTTATCTTTTAATATGACGAAGGCCTGTTGTTGTGCATCGCCCCAAACAAAGGGCACATCCTTCTTGGTAAGCTCATTCATGGCTGCAATTGATCCAAAGTCTTTGACAAAGCGCCTATAAAAACCAGCGAGGCCAAGAAAACTCCTCACTTGTGTGACCGTCTTGGCTGCGGCCAATTCTCAATAGCTTCAATCTTGGCTGGATCCACTTCAATACCCTGTGATGTAACAACATAGCCAAGAAACGCAACTTGATTGGTGCAAAAGGTGCACTTCTCAAGGTTACCATACAAACGTGCATCACGTAAAGCATTGAAAACAGCACGTAAATGGTCCAAATGATCCTCTAAAGATTTGCTATAAATCAGAATATCATCAAAGTAGACTACCACAAAACGTCCAATGAAAGTTCATTAATCTCATGAAAGTGCTAGGTGCATTAGTTAAACCAAACGGCATCACTAACCACTCATATAAACCGAACTTAGTTTTAAATGTTGTTTTCCATTCATCTCCTAATTTCATACGAATCTGGTGGTAACCACTACGCAAATCAACTTTAGAAAACATGGTAGAGCCACTCAATTCATCAAGCATGTCATCTAAACGTGGAATAGGATGACGATATCGAATAGTAATATTATTGATAGCTCTACAATCAGTACACATGCGCGAAGAACCATCTTTCTTAGGTACCAAAATAATAGGAATAGCACAGGGGCTAAGGGACTCACGAATATGATCTCTGTCAAGTAGTTCCTGAATTTGGCGTTGTATCTCCTTTGTCTCCTCTGGATTGGTTCTATATGGCGCGCGGTTGGGCAACGTGGAACCAGGAATGAGATCAATTTGGTGCTCAATTCCTCTAATAGGAGGTAGTCCCGTGGCGACTTATGGGAAAGACGTCCTCATATTCCTGCAAAAGGTTAGCAACAGCGGGTGGCAAAGAAGGAGGCATATCCTCAAATGAAAACAAAACCTCTTTGCAGACAATTGCATAACATTGAGTATTGTTTACATCTAGTTCAGCAATATCAATTTTATTTGCAAGCATACATGGGCTCTTCAAACGATTTCAGTAGCATGTGTAGAATCAGATTTATTGTTCTTTGGTGGTATAAAATCTGCAGCAACAATCTGATTCTCACTTTTATTTTTCTCCTCAGTTTTAGCTCTACTAGCTCTAGCAAGATCATCTTTTAAAATCTGTTCGGGAGTCATAGGTTTTAGACCAATTTTCTTTCCATCATGCATAAGAGAGTAATGATTAGTTTTGCCATTATGAACAGATTCTCTATCAAATTGCCATGGTCTACCAAGTAACAAAGAACAAGCTTGCATAGGTACAACATCACAATCAACAAAATCAGAATATGTACCAATAGTAAAATGCACGTGTATCGTTCTTGTTACCTTGATCTTGCGAGAACTCTCAAACCATTGGATGTAATATGAATGTGGGCGTTGTCTTGTTGGAAGCGCAAGCTTCTCTACCATGTCAACACTGGCCAGGTTATTACAACTCCATCCATCAATGATGATCCGTATAGCTCTTTCCTTGACAACACCACGTGTTTGGAACAGGTTGTGGCGTTGATCTTGCTCAGATTTGCTCATTTGCACACTCAACACACGTTGTGTAATTAAGCTCTTGTATTGATCAGCAGCTTCAGCTCCCATTACCTCTGGCTCTTCATCAAGATCGAATTGTCTCCATCTCAAGCGTAAATAAGGGCTAGTGTATCTTCATCAAGTCACCGCTGAATCAGATAACCATCTTCTCGCACCATCATGACACGTTGTCTTGTGCAATCGCCTCTATATGACCAAAACCCCAAAGACTTATGCATTGTATATCCTTTGTCTTACCCGTGGAAGCCATAGAAGATGCACTACGAGTAGGAGCATTGGATGATGGTGGAGGATCAGCTGGAAATCTTGTGGTGGCTTTGGATGTGGTAGTAGATGGTGGCGAATCACGAGGAGGTGCTGATTGTCGGGATGTTCAAGTGGATGTGCGACCTGCAGAATTATTAGTCCTCCTCCATGGTGTTTGGCGATCCTGCACTTCACGTTCAGCTTTGCAAGCAAGATGAAACAAACAAGTAATAGAATTATATTCCTTATAATCTAATATGTGCTGAATGTCCTTGTTTAATCCACCAAAGAAACGTGCAAGCATTTGTTCATTAGATTCAACAAGACCACACCTAACCATCCCCGTTTGTAATTCCTGATAATACTCTTCTATGATTTTTCCTTGCTCTAAACGTGTCGATTCTTTAGTAAATCACGTTGATAAGTGGGAGGTACAAAACGAACACGCAGTAGTTTTTAAAGCAGTCCAAGTACTAGGAATAGTAGTAGGATTTAAACGACAATACTGCAGACCACCAAAGGGAAGCAAATTTAGTAAATTCACATGTAGCAAAGACTAACACGCATATTCTCGTGGATATTTTAAGCATGCAAACCGTTGTTCTACTTCCATCTCCCATGTAAGATATGCATCAGGATTATATTTACCCTCAAAAGATGGAATATTTAATTTAAGCTTTGCAACATGATCATCATCACGCATCGGCATGGCGGCGTTGTAGTAATGTCGGGACAGCCAGGTACCGTGGAGGTTGTTCAACCTCCTCGCCAAACGTATCGTCGCCGCCGTGGTCGTAGTAGTACGTCGTCATCCCCAATGTCGCAGCAGCCATGGCGAAGTCGAGGAGCGTCGGCAGCCGCCGGGGTCCGGGCAGCTAAACAGCAGTCACCCGTGATCGGAATGCGCCGGCGCCATGTGTGGGTCTTGTGCGGTGCGCAATCGGTTCAAAAGCTCCTTGAACCGAACGTCAAGCTTGGCGTTGAAGGATTTCTCGAGTCCATCGATCTTGTCCACGTTGGTGAGCTTGGTGTCAAACTCCCTAGGCGCGATCCACATCTTCAGGATCGACCAAGAGCGCGGAGAAGTGGGCATGTAGTTCTTCGCTCGTCATGGTGGCAGGGGGTTCATGAAGTATCTGCCATGGTTAGTCCTTAAAAAGCACAGGTATATACTACAGGAATATGGTGGAAGTCACGCGTAATCCGTCAAGCAATATACGAAGCTCTTACAAGTTCTTACCAAGCAGCAGGAAAAGGCGATGTGCAACTGCGAGGATCAGTGGGTCCAGAGATTGAACCAAGCGATTACCAGGAGTCGATACACCGCACGTGGAGAATATCTGTGGAGCTCTGGGAAGGCTTAGCAAGGGGGGTTAGCAATTATCAAAACAGCAATGCAAAAGTTGAAAGAATGCTCAACGACGGTACTGTGCTGGTCCTAGGCTAGACCGTACTAGAGATATGGCACCCTGAAAAGCGAACCAAGATGCAGAAAATCACTATGATGGCGAGTGTCTAGAACTGATCTACGGGGTCTAAAAAGAGGTTAGCCCCAAAAAATTTTTTTTTGAAATTTTTTTATTTTGCTCCGGAAAGCGCGCAGGCGCCAAAAAAATATCGCTATAACGGCCGATGGAGAAAAGTGATCCCCAAAGAATTTTTTTTTGCTCTCCTTCTGGACTTACGACCGGACTCGGAGCTCGACACGGACTTTAGCTTAACACGGAAACAACAAAGAAGGAGAGTAAAAAGAAATAAGTAGGAACAATAACTCTACTCGGACTCGTACCATAGCAGGACACTGATCGGATCTGTGTTGCGGTAGGAAGGCGGTGGCGGAATATTAGGGTATATGGAGGCAGAGTATATGGCGGCGGAATATGGTGGCGGTGATCGGCGAGTGTGGCGGTGACTACTATGATCAGAACACGAAACTCTAAGGGACGAGACACTAAGACCAGCAACTCGACGCGACGATGTAGACACAAATTCAACAATGCAAAAACTGAAAAGATAATGCGAGGTGTAGGTTGGTTATAGGATGGATCTAAACTCTAACTGTGTTTTTGGCTTTTTCGTGGGTTATAGGTAAAAACAGATCTAATCTACGAAAAACAGTAAAATCTCACCGAGCAACCTGAAATCTGATACCACTTGATAGGGCAAAGGTGTCCGATCTTTCGATGAGATGGCGATATTTGGTGGAGTTCAGGCTTGACGATCCGACTACACGTGCGAGCACGAGCGCCAATGCAATCGCTAGGCCAATCTCCTGGAGGTTACCGATCCTGCATGAACACGATCAACCTGACCAGCGAGGGTCTTAATTCCTACCTGAAATCGAGAACAAGTAAGAACCAATATTGCAATCAAGATATTGCGGATTAAGAGGAAAGCTTTATTGAAGAGGTGGGATCCTGAATATGTGCGAAGTACAAGAGGCCTCTGCGACGCTCGAGCCTTGGCGAAGTGTTATGGGGTAACCCTGGGGTTGGCCCGATCTTTCACGAATTCCACGAGGAACGAGGGGAAGACGGGTGGTCGGGTATGAAATCGGGGAAGGCGATGAAAACCACGAACACACACACACCAATACACGATACACGCCTACTCCTCACGCCGGTGGCAACCGGTCCAACATAATCCCTAGGATCGGTGTTGGGCGAAGCTCGCTCTCCACGCCAACAACGGGGGATGAGGTGCTTGGTGAGACCTTGACGACTTGGGGGCGAGAAACCGAGAACCCAAGGCCTTGTTCAACTTGAACGCACTAGGCAAGATCCAAGAGGGGGGTGGATAATCCGGTGCTCCTTGGTAGGAGCATGAGACCAATAGATACAAGTCCTCAAAGGGGTTCCTTAATATCTATTATTATCCAAGTCTAAACGTTTACAATAGAGGATGGGGGCTATATAGTCCAGCCACAAAACAGGGGTAGTTTGAATGGAGAGATAAATGATAGGTTGGGTTACAAGGCACAGGCGAACTTAGGTGATCGTGGTCGCAGGCGGGACCGTAATCTGGTCCGGTAAATAATGGTGGTAACTGTAGTACCGCTCCGCCAGAGTACCGCTTGAGGGCCTAGAGCTTCCGTCGGGCGTCGATGGCGGTGAGGAGGGGCGGTGAGTAATCTGCGATTCTGACCAGTAGTACCGTCTGGGGCATGGGGTAGTGCTTCTTGTGGCGGTAGGAGGAGGCGGTAGGTCCGCTTGGAGCGGTAGTACCGGTCGTCCCAACCGGTAGTACCGCTTGCGTCTGGCAGCGACTGGTGGCTTCTTCGTACCTGATGATGCACAGAGTTTGCGTGTGAAGTAGCAAGCCATCCAAGCGGGTGTCGAAGTCACACAAGGAGAGGAGCGAGTTCACCTTAGTTTGAAGGAGCTTGGCTCGGGCACGAGTCATGGGTCCATTTGGGTAGCTCGTGGGAGTAGATGTAGTAGCGGTCGGAGGACGGGCTGCATCAGCTCCCCCCCTTGGGAAAGAGTCGTCCTCGACTCTTCAATCGTCACAACTTCCTCTTCGCCATGGTAGGGTGAGAGGTCCTTGACATTGAATGTCGAGCTCACAAGATACTTCGATGTTGGTATATCGATCACATAGGCGTTGTTGTTTATCCTTTTTAGCACCTTGAATGGTCCGTCGCCTCGTGGCTTTAGCTTGGAGTCGTGTTCCTTGGGGAAGCGGTCTTTACTCAAGTGAATCCATACAAGGTCGCCCTCATCAAAGATCATCTCTTTCTTGGTCTTGTTTAGCCTTGATGCTTGGCGAAGGACTTGTTGCTCGATAGTAGCTCGTGTGTCTTCATGGAGTTTCATCATTGCTTGGGCACGCTTGACAACGTCCATATTGGCACGTTCATGAAGTGGAAGTGGAAGGATATCGAGCGCGGTGAGAGGCTCGAATCCATAGACGATCATGAACGGGCTCCTCATGGTGGTGGAGTGCTTGGCGGTTGTAGGCGAACTCGGCGTGGAATGCATTCCTCCCAGTCTTTAAGGTTCTTCTTTATCAACACCCGGAGAAGTGTGCCAAGACTTCGATTGACTACCTCGGTTTGTCCATCGGTTTGAGGATGCGAGGCGGACGAGAAGAGGAGCTTGATGCCGAGCTTGGCCATGAGGGTCTTCCAGAAGTAGCTCATGAATTTTACGTCACGGTCGGAGACGATTGTTCGTGGCACGCCGTGTAGTCGAATTATTTCCCTGAAAAACAAATTTGCGACATGTGAAGCATCATCGGTCTTATGGCACGGAATGAAATGTGCCATTTTTGAAAAGCGATCCATGACTACAAATATGGAATCGTGACCATGTTTAGATCTAGGCAATCCTAATACAAAGTCCATGCTAATGTCCGACCAAGGTGCATGAGGAATAGGCAATGGAATATAAAGACCAAAGGGGTTGGACTTAGACTTAGCTTGGATACATGTAGTGCATCGTTGAACGTGGCGCTCCACGTCGCGCTTCATCTTTGGCCAAAAGTAGTGAGTGGAGAGCATGTCATATGTCTTGTCACGGCCAAAGTGACCCATAAGGCCTCCACCATGGGACTCTTGAAGAAGCAAAAGTTGGAGAGAGGATTTCGGAATGCAAAGCTTGTTTTGTTTGAAAAGAAAACCCTTATGCAAATAGAAATCATCAATCCCTTTGTCTATTGAACATTGTGCAAATATTGGTCCAAAGAAAGAATCGGACGCGTATAAAGATTTGATGTCCTCAAGACCCAAAACATTGACTTCGAGACGTGTAAGAAGGCTTGTGGTTTTGCGAGACAAGGCGTCCGCCACCACATTTTCTTTGCCCTTCTTGTATTTTACAATGTAAGGAAAAGACTCCATAAACTCAACCCACTTTGCGTGCCTTTTACTCAAGTTGGCTTGGCCCTTAAGGTACTTCAACGACTCATGGTGAATGGATTATAAATTCTTTGGGCCAAAGATAGTGTTGCCACACTTGAAGAACACGAACCAAGGAAAAAGTTCTTTGTCATAAATGGGATAATTGAGGCGCGCCATCAAGTTTCTCACTATGGTAAGCAATAGGGCCATTTTGCATAAGGACGCCACCAATGCCAATACCACTAGCGTCACATTCAATCTCAAAGGTTTTGTGAAATCCAAAGAATGCAAGAAGTGGTGCTTGGTGAGCTTCCTTTTGAGCTCATCAAAGCCTTTTGTTGTGCTTTTCCCCAAACGAACGTGACATTCTTCTTGGTCAATTCGTTGAGGGGCAAGCAATTGTGGAAAAATCTTTCAAAGCGACGGTAAAAAGCCACCAACCCATGAAAACTACGAAGTTCACTAACATTTGTAGGGTGGGCCAATCTCGTATGTCCTTGACTTTTGATACATCAACTTCAATGCCATTAGAAGACACGACGAAACCAAGGAAAATCAGCTTGTCTCTTGCAAAAGTGCACTTGGGAGGTTAGCATAAAGCTTTTCATGACGAAGGATTTGTAAGACCTCCTTAACATGAGTAACATGCTCCTCTAGTGACTTGCTATAGACAAGAATGTCATCAAAGTAAACAACTACACTCTTTCCAATGAGTGACCTCAAAATATGGTTCATGAGGCGCATGAAGGTAGATGGGGCATTGGATAAGCCAAAAGGCATAACCAACCATTCATAGAGACCAAGCTTGGTCTTGAAGGCGGTTTTCCACTCATCACCTTCAGCCATGCGAATTTGATGGTAGCCACTACGAAGATCAATTTTCGAAAATATAGTGGCTCCACATAACTCATCAAGCATGTCATCAAGACGCGGTATAGGATGTCGATAACGCACGGTGATAGCATTGATTGACGACAGTCCATGCATAACCGCAACGTATCATCCGTTTTCGGGACTAGGATCACGGGAACCGCGCTTGGGCTAGTGCTTACTTGGATCAAACCTTTGGAGACGAGTTGGTTGATTTGACGCTCGATCTCCTTTGTCTCTTCCGGGTTTGTGCGATACGCAGCGCGGTTTGGTAGTGGTGCGCCGGGTATGAGGTCGATACGGTGCTCGATTCCACGAAGAGGAGGAAGGCCATGAGGAAGCTCTTCGGGAAATACATCTTGGAATTCCTGCAAACAGCCATCAAAGAAGGAGGAATATTTGTCAAGTCATTAGTTCCTTGCGCTAGTCCCTTGCATACGAGGACGTAGTGCAAGATGGATGGGTTGTTCCTCACTTCTCTCATCTCACTTTTGGTGGCAAGAAGAACACTCTTAGTTTTTCCACTCGAGTTTGGCTTGTAGCTCTCACTCACTATGGTGTGGTTCTCTCGCACCACTCTTCTCACAAGGTGTTTTTGCGTATGCGCCCGCTAAAGCCTTTGCATTGTCCGCAATTATTTGGCTAGGAGTCATTGGTTGCAACACACCAGTTTATCAAGCCATTTGAAAGTGTAGGTGTTTGAGTGACCATTATGCAAAGCACACTTGTCATATTGCCACGGCCTTAGAGCAACATGTGACAAACCGTCATTGGAACCACGTCACATTCCACCGTGTCCTTGTAGTTTCCAATGGAGAACGTCCAGACGGTGTGCTTGATCTTGACGGATCCTTGGTCACTTAGCCATTGGATATGGTAGGGGTGTCTATGTGGGTGAAGGGTGAGGTTGAGTTTCTCACACAATTCCGTGCTTGCGAGGTTGTGGCAACTTCCACCATCGATGACAACTTTGATGGACTTCCCATTGATGCCGGCACGAGTTTGGAAGATGTTCGAGCATTGGTCTTCATTTTCATTGGCTTGGGTAGTCAAGACCCTTGTGACCACAAGCGATGGACTTGCGTCATGCTCACACACAAGAAGTTCTTGGTCCTCTTCCAAGTGTTGCCTTGCCATGGCTTCCTTGACCCTTGCATCAAACTCTTCTTCACTCAAGTATTCTTCATCGCCGTTGTCATGGATGAACAAAACTTTTTTGTTTCCACATGCATTGGACTTGTGCCCTTTGCCTCCACACTTGTAGCATTCACCATTGAATGGTTGATCATCCCGTGTTTGTTTGCCACTTGGGGGCTGTTTTCCTTGGGGAATAGTTGGCTTGAAGGGAAGCTTGGTTGTACTTGGGAAGCTTCCACTTGGTGTTGTTGGAGTAGTGGTTGGCGCTTGCTTGTAGGTGAAGTACGTCTTTGGCTTGTTGTACTTGATGTCCTCTTGCACTTGGCGCTCGGCCTTGGATGCGATGTGCACAAGCTCAACCATGTTGTTGTACTTTTGGAACTCGGTGATGCGTTTGATGGGATGGTTCAAGCCATTGAGGAAGCGTGCCATTGTTTGCTCATCTCGCTCTTCAATGTTGGCACGTATCATGTTGAGCTCCATTTGCTTGAAGTACTCTTCCACGGTCTTTGTCCCTTGACTAAGCGTTTGAAGCTTGTTGAAGAGGTCACGCGTGTAGTGTGAAGGAACAAAGCGGGATCTCATATGAGCCTTCATATCTTGCCAAGTGGCGATTGGCTCTTCTTTTGCTTCACGAGTTGGACTTGTTCCCACCAAAGGTTGGCATACTCATCAAACTCGAGGGATGCCATGGCCATCATCTTCTCATTGCTATAATTGTGCATGCGGAAGATCTTGTCGACCTTGAGTTCCCAAGAGATATTCCTCGGGCTCATTGGACCGGTGAACTTGGGCATGGTGAATTTGAGCTTGCGAAAGTGTCTTCTCCATTGCGGTTCGGTTCGTCGGTTGCCATTATTTTGACGGTCATCATTATCATCCGAGCTCTCATGTCTTGCTTGGTGATTGTTGCGATGCTCGCGTGGTTGTTGAGGTGCCGCGTTTGGTGGAGGAACTTGTTGTTGACGACGAGCTTGGGGAGCGTGCTCGTTTTCTTGTCGCGGATGCGGACGAGGAGGAGGTTGATGGTCCTCACGACGAGCTTGGGGAGCTTGCTCTTGCTCTTGTCGTGGTTGATGGCGAGGAGCATTAGCTTGCGCCATGTAGCGAGGAGGACGTCGAGCCGGATGCGCCAAGGGCTGCTCTTCTTCTTGGTGTAGGGGAGGCTCGTCATGACCATTATGTTGGCGACGAGGACGCTCATGTCGATGATGACGCCTTGGAGGATCTTCGAGTGCTTCACGTCGACGATGATCTTGTTCGTCCTCTTCGGAAGTTTCACTTGTTGTTGACGGAGCGTGTCGACGTCGATGGCCGTGGTGGTCTATGCGAGGTTGCTCTTGTTGAATCACCAGTGCCCTTGGTTGTGGTCGGTTTGCTTCACGTCTTGGAGGTCTTGCGGAGAGGTCACCATCATAGCTTGATGTCGCGGCGTGACGTGGAGATGGTACCACTTGCGAAGAGCTTATGGATTGAAGAACGGGTCCATCCCGGTGCCTTGAAGCGTGGCGAGGTGCACTTGTTTCACTTGATGAGTGCCGAGATGAGCTTGATTCGCACGAGCGTGTCCTTGCGAGTCCATCGATGATGTGTTGGAGCTTCTCATCCGTTGAGGCGAGTGCACGACCAAGAGCTTCATTTTGATGCCCGAGGTTGTGTTGCATGGCATGCATTTGGCCACGGACTTCTTCGAAGCGGTTGTCGATGTTCTTGAATTCCACACGGGCCTCGCTAAATTGTTCATCTTGGCGCCGCTCGAGAGCTTCACAACGATAGTTGAATTCTCCTCGGATCTTCCAATGGTCCCATCTTGTCATGAATTGGTTATCATCCTCTGGAGGTGGTGGTGGTTGGGATGGCTCTCCATGCCTGTCCATGATGCAAAGCCAACAATGGTTGTATATGGAGAGAAAGGGGTGTGGAGAGTTAGCCTTTTACCTCACCTTGGAGATTATATCAAACCAATTGCCACACAAATGAGCGAAAAGCGTGCAAAGTGAAATGGCAAGAAACTCTCAAAGGCTTTTGGTGGAAGGTAAGAGTTGTGTAAAACCAAACGAAACGATCCAAGCAAAAGGTTATTGTCCTCGTGGTAAAGAACCAAAGATCAAAAGCAAAAGGATACGATCTACCAAAAACACGGAAAACACACACGTGGAAAAACGGGGTTAGCATGACTATGAAAATGAGCACAAAAGGTCCTAACGAAGACTACGCTTTGTCGTGCCAACACAAGGAGAGACCACAACTCGTTTGCCAAAGAGGGTAAGCAATAGATTTGTGCACTTGCATGAGCGCTCTTTCTTCTCTCTTTCTTGGCTTACAAGCTTGGTATTCTCTTTGTATTGGGGACTATGTATCTTTTTTCTCTTTTCTCTTTTTTTTTTATTCTTTTTCCCTTTTTCTGCCTTGCTATGCTACTATGTTAGCTTTTGTATTTGGCGTCATACTGTCACTTTCCGAAGGCAAGTGCACAATGCTTAGACAAACACAAAATGAGTTGCTCTCATAGGATAGATACACACAAAGGAAGATATGGGTCATCAAGGTGGTGCAAGTTATACCTTTGGTATTGTTGACGACTTGCAACCGTTGGTGGGAAAGATGTTCGAGTGTCGCGGTGTCGTTGAGCGGGATGACGTTGATGCGAGCTGTTGTGAAAATGGCGACAAACACGAAACACGAACAAGCGAGGTGGAAAAGGTCGTGAACGAAATCGAGGCGTCAAAGGCGGGAAGCAGCGGTGGCGAGCGGTAGTACTGCAAAGCGGTAGTACAGTGGGTGAGTAGAACGCTTGTACTACCGGTAGTACCGGTCACTAGCGTAGTACATTGCAATACCGGCGATCCGCTTAACAGTTCGAACGAGGTGAACTTGCCAAAAACCTCAAATTCGTGGAAAAACTGACCGAAAGGCTGAGCTAGAAACAAGAGGGGCTATAGATCGACTCCCAAAGCAACAGATCTATGGACCAAAACCACGAAAAACTCACCAAATCCAGAGATCGATCCGAAGGCAAATTGGGCTCTTTTTGGTAGGATTTTCGTTTTTAAGGCGGAGAAAAGAAAAAATTGGAGGAAATTCGTGATCAACCGTGCTCTTGATACCAATATGTTATGGGGTAACCCTGGGGTTGGCCCGATCTTTCACGAATTCCACGAGGAACGAGGGGAAGAGGGGTGGTCGGGTATGAAATCGGGGAAGGCGATGAAAACCACGAACACACACACACCAAAACACGATACACGCCTACTCCTCACGCCGGTGGCAACCGGTCCAACATAATCCCTAGGATCGGTGTTGGGCGAAGCTCGCTCTCCATGCCAACAACGGGGGATGAGGTGCTTGGTGAGACCTTGACGACTTGGGGGCGAGAAACCGAGAACCCAAGGCCTTGTACAACTTGAACGCACTAGGCAAGATCCAAGAGGGGGGTGGATAATCCGGTGCTCCTTGGTAGGAGCATGAGACCAATAGATACAAGTCCTCAAAGGGGTTCCTTAATATCTATTATTATCCAAGTCTAAACGTTTACAATAGAGGGTGGGGGCTATATATAGTCCAGCCACAAAACAGGGGTAGTTTCGGAATGGAGAGATAAATGATAGGTTGGGTTACAAGGCACAGGGCCGAACTTAGGTGATCAGGGTCAGGCAGGACCGGTAGTACCGGGTCATGTAGTACCGGTCCGTAGTAACCGGTGGTAACCGTAGTACCGCTCGAGCTGTAGTACCGCTTGAGGGCCTGGAGCTTCCGTCGGCGTCGATGCTGGCGGTAGGAGGGCGGTAGTACTGCCACCGGTAGTACCGATTCTGGGACGGTAGTACCGCCATGTCTGGGCATGGGGTAGTGCTTCTGTGTGGCGGTAGGAGGAGGCGGTAGGTCCGCTTGGAGCGGTAGTACCGGTCGTCCCAACCGGTAGTACCGCTTGCGTCTGGCAGCGACTGGTGGCTTCTTCGTACCTGATGATGCACAGAGTTTGCGTGTGAAGTAGCAAGCCATCCAAGCGGGTGTCGAAGTCACACAAGGAGAGGAGCGAGTTCACCTTAGTTTGAAGGAGCTTGGCTCGGGCACGAGTCATGGGTCCATTTGGGTAGCTCGTGGGAGTAGATGTAGTAGCGGTCGGAGGACGGGCTGCATCACGAAGTTGCGACTATGGCTAACTTAATGTCTAAACAAAATCCGAGTCTAGAGGTTCGTCTATGGGGCGTATTTAAGGGCGAAAAGGTGGGGTTTCGGCCAGCCATGGAAGTGGTGGCTGAATCCAACCCTAAAAGTCCTTTTCCCCTCAAATACGGACTCTAAAAAGTGGCTAATTAAAATCCTGCGAAAATTACATGGGCCTGGCCCAAAATAAAGGTGTCGCAGCACCATATTAAGCTATGGACGAATTCGTAAAGTATTGATCTTGAATATTTCGTACAAGCCTTCTTTCTTCATTATGGTGGCCTCAAAGTTCTGAAATCTTCATCTGTGGCCTTCTCTTGGATCATCACATGCTTGCTGCCATCTCCATGCATGACCATGCTCCAATGCTTGTCCCTCTCATCCATGCTTGGTCCATCATTCCTAAGAGTAAGAAATATATCTGATTTAGGCAGCATCATATTCTCATGTATGTGAGGAATAGTTCCAAGAAACGAAAGTACCTGATAGTTAAGTTGTTTGGCACGAGATCTTGTGATGGGTCCTTGTATGTGTGTTGTTGTAGGTACAACGGTTGTATCAATAGTAGGGATGTCCACATCACCGTATTTGAGGGGAAAAGGACTTTTAGGGTTGGATTCGGCCACCACTTCCATGGCTGGCCGAAACCCCACCTTTTCGCCCTTAAATACGCCCCATAGCCGACCCTATAGACGGGGATTTTGTTTGGACATTAAGTTAGCCATCATAGCAACTTCGCCAAGGCTCGAGCGTCGCAGAGGCCTCTTGTACTTCGCGCCTATTCAGGATCCCACCTCTTCAATAAAGCTTTCCTCTTAATCCGCAATATCTTGATTGCAATATTGGTTCTTACTTGTTCTCGATTTAAGGTAGGAATTAAGACCCTCGTTGGTCAGGTTGATCGTGTTCACGCAGGATCGGTAACCTCCAGGAGATTGGCCTAGCGATTGCATTGGCGCTCGTGCTCGCACGTGTAGTCGGATCGTCAAGCCCGAACTCCACCAAATCGATTATCGCCATCTCATCGAAAGATCGGACACCTTTGCCCTATCAACCAATCCAGAGGAGACAAAGGAGATACAACGCCAAATTCAGGAACTACTCGACAGAGATCATATTCGTGAGTCCCTTAGTCCCTGTGATGTTCCTATTATTTTGGTACCTAAGAAAGATGGTTCTTCGTGCATGTGTACTGATTGTAGAGATATCAATAATATTACTATTCGATATCGTCATCCTATTCCATGTTTAGATGACATGCTTGATGAATTGAGTGGCTCTACCATGTTTTCTAAAGTTGATTTGCGTAGTGGTTACCACCAGATTCGTATGAAATTAGGAGATGAATGGAAAATAACATTTAAAACTAAGTTCGGTTTATATGAGTGGTTAGTAATGCCGTTTGGGTTAACTAATGCACCTAGCACTTTCATGAGATTAATGAACGAAGTTTTACGTGCTTTCATTGGACGTTTTGTGGTAGTCTATTTTGATGATATTCTGATTTATAGCAAATCTTTAGAGAATCATTTGGACCATTTACGTGCTGTTTTCAATGCTTTACGTGATGCACGTTTGTTTGGTAACCTTGAGAAGTGCACCTTTTGCACCAATCGAGCTGCGTTTCTTGGCTATGTTGTTACATCACAGGGTATTGAAGTGGATCCAGCCAAGATTGAAGATATTGAGAATTGGCCGCAGCCCAAGACGGTCACACAAGTGAGGAGTTTTCTTGGTCTCACTGGTTTTTATAGGTGCTTTGTCAAAGACTTTGGATCAATTGCCGCGCCGCTGAATGAGCTTACCAAGAAGGATGTGCCCTTTGTTTGGGGCGATGCACAACAACAGGCCTTCGTCATATTGAAAGATAAGCTAACACATGCTCCCTTACTCCAACTTCCTGATTTTACTAAGACTTTTGAGCTTGAATGTGATGCTAGTGGAATTGGTTTGGGAGGGGTGTTATTACAAGAGGGCAAACCTGTTGCATTTTTAGTGAGAAATTGAGTGGGGCTAGTCTGAACTATTCTACTTATGATAAAGAATTATATGCGTTGGTTCGGACATTAGAAACTTGGCAACATTATCTATGGCCTAAGGATTTGTTATTCATTCTGATCATGAATCTTTGAAGCATATTCGTAGTCAAGCTAAGTTGAATCGTCATCATGCAAAGTGGGTTGAATTTATTGAGTATTTTCCTTATGTTATCAAAAACAAAAAGGGTAAAGATAATATTATTGATGATGCTTTGTCACGCTATTATGCTTTGTTATCTCTACTTGACTTCAAAATATTTGGATTAGAAACTATTAAGGAACAATATGTGCATGATGCTGAATTTCAAGATGTGTTGCAGAATTGTAGAGATGGTAGAACTTGGAACAAGTTCGTCTTCAATGATGGATTTGTGTTCCGTGCTAACAAACTATGCATTCCAGATAGCTCTGTTCGTCTTTTGTTGTTACAGGAGGCGCATGGAGGAGGATTGATGGGACACTTTGGTGTCAAGAAGACGGAGGATGTTCTTGCTGCACACTTCTTTTGGCCACATATGCGTCGAGATGTTGAGAGATTTGTGGCACGCTGCACTACTTGTCAAAAAGCTAAGTCTCGCCTTAATCCACATGGTTTATATATGCCTCTTCCTGTTCCTAGTGTTCCTTGGGAGGATATTTCTATGGACTTTGTTTTGGGATTGCCACGAACACAGAAGGGGAGGGATAGTATTTTTGTTGCTGTGGATCGGTTTTCTAAGATGGCACACTTTATTCCTTGTAATAAAATGGATGATGCTGCTGTTATGGGGTAACCCCTTGGGGTGGCCCGATATTTCACGAATCTCCGCGGGAATCGAGGGTGAGGAGGTGGAAGGGGAAGGGGATGAAATCCACGAACACAAGCACACGAAGAACCCGACGAACTCACGCACACAAAACACGATACACGCCGATAACTCACGCCGGTGGCAACCGGTCCCACATAATCTCTAGGATCGGTGTTGGGCGAAGCTCTCTCTGCACGCCAACAACGGGGGACGAGGTGCTTGGTGAGATCTTGACGACTTGGGGGCGAGAAACCGAGAACCCAAGGCTTTGTACAACTTGAACGCACTAGGCAAGATCCAAGAGGGGGGTGGATAATCCGGTGCTCCTTGGTAGGAACATGAGACCAATAGATGTAAGTTCCTCAAAGGGTTTCCTTAATCTATTATTATCCAAGTCTAGGGTTTACAATGGAGGGTGGGGGCTATTTATAGGCCATCCACGAAAACAGGGGTATTTTAGGAACAAATAGCGAAATATAGAGAGGGTTACAAGGCGCTGGGCCGACTTAACACGATCAGGTTCTGTGTCGTCCGGTAGTACCGGTCCAGCCGGTTAGCGGTAGTACCGCTTCCTAGCCCGGTAGTACCGCTTGTCGTCCTGGGACTTCCGCTGGAGCCTTCTATTGGTGGCGAGTGGCGGTAGTAGTGTCGTGGTCCGTAGTACCTGGTCTGGGCGATAGTACCGCTTGATGTGAGAGTATTTGGCTTCTGTTGGGTAACATTGGTGGCGGTACAGGCTGGCAGTGCCGGTAATCGCCGTGTCAGTAGTACATTGGCGACAGAGAGCATTTGGTCTCTTCCGCTGGTACTCCTCCGTTCTGTGGGTCCTTCTCTTCATACCTGATGATGCACAAGGTATGCATATGAAGTAGCAGGCCATCCAAGGGTGTATCGAAGTCACACAAGGAAAGGAGCGAGTTCACCTTAGCTTGAAGGAGTTTGGCTCGGGCGCGAGTTATGGGTCCACTTGGGGAGCTCGTGGGATTAGATGTAGTAGCGGTCGTAGGACGGGCTGCATCAGCTCCCCCCCTTGGGAAAGAGTCGTCCTCGACTCTTCAACCTTCTCAACTTCATCTTCTCCATGGTAGGGTGAGAGGTCCTTGACATTGAATGTCAAGCTCACAAGATACATTGATGTTGGGATATCGATGATACAGGTGTTGTTGTTTATCCTCTTGAGCACTTTGAATGGTCCATCACCTCTTGGCTTGAGTTTGGAGTCGCGTTCCTTGGGGAAGCAGTCTTTACTTAAGTGTATCCACACAAGGTCGCCCTCTTCAAAGATCATCTCTTTCTTGTTCTTGTTTAGCCTTGATGCTTGGCGAACGACTTGTTGCTCGATCGTAGCTCTTGTGTCTTCATGGAGTTTCTTCATTGTTTGAGCACGCTTTACAACGTCCATGTTGGCACGTTCATGAAGTGGTAGTGGAAGGATATAGAGCGCGGTGAGGGGCTCAAAGCCATAGACGATCATGAAGGGGCTCCTCATGGTGGTGGAATGCTTGGCGCGGTTGTAGGCGAACTCGGCGTGTGGAATACATTCCTCCCAGTCTTTAAGGTTTTTCTTTATCAACACCCGGAGGAGTGTGCCAAGACTTCGATTGACGACCTCGGTTTGTCCATCGGTTTGAGGATGCGAGGCGGACGAGAAGAGGAGCTTGATGCCGAGCTTGGCCATGAGAGTCTTCCATAAGTAGCTCATGAATTTTACATCGCGGTCGGAGACGATTGTTCTTGGTACACCGTGTAGCTGAATTATTTCCCTGAAAAACAAATTTGCTACATGTGAAGCATCATCGGTCTTATGGCACGAAGTGAAATGTGCCATTTTTGAAAAGCGATCCACTACTACAAATATAGAATCATGTCCATGTTTAGATCTAGGAAAGCCTAACACAAAGTCCATGCTAATGTCCGACCAAGGTGCATGAGGAATAGGCAATGGCATATAAAGACCAAAGGGGTTGGAGTTAGACTTAGCTTGGATACATGTAGTGCATCGTTGGACGTGGCGCTCCACGTGCGCTTCATCTTTGGCCAAAAGTAATGAGTGGAGAGCATGTCATAAGTCTTGTCACGGCCAAAGTGACCCATAAGGCCTCCACCATGGGACTCTGGAAGAAGCAAAAGTTGGAGAGACGACTTCGGAATGCAAAGCTTGTTTTGTTTGAAAAGAAAACCCTTATGCAAATAGAAATCATCAATCCCTTCTTCTATTGAACATTTTGCAAAAATTGGTCCAAAGAAAGGGTCGGACGCGTACAAAGATTTGATGTCATCAAGACCCAAGACATTTACTTCGATTCGTGTAAGAAGGTTTGTGTTTTTGCGAGACAAGGCGTCCGCTACCACATTTTCTTTGCCCTTCTTGTATTTGACAATGTATGGAAAAGACTCCATGAACTCAACCCATTTTGCGTGCCTTTTACTCAAATTGGCTTGACCCTTAAGATACTTCAATGACTCATGGTCGGAATGGATGCTAAATTCTTTGGGACAAAGATAGTGTTGCCACACTTGAAGAACTCGAACTAAGGCAAAAAGCTCTTTGTCATAAATGGGATAGTTTAGGCGTGCGCCATCAAGTTTCTCACTATGGTAGGCAATAGGACGCCCATTTTGCATAAGGACGCCACCAATGCCAATACCACTAGTGTCACATTCAATCTCAAAGGTTTTTGTGAAATCCGGTAATGCAAGAAGTGGTGCTTCGGTGAGCCTCGTTTTGAGCTCGTCAAAAGCCTTTTGTTGTGCTTTTCCCCAAACGAATGTGACATTCTTCTTGGTTAATTCGTTGAGGGGGCAAGCAATGGTAGAAAAGTCTTTCACAAAACGACGGTAAAAGCCAGCCAACCCATGAAAACTACGAAGTTCGCTAACATTTGTAGGGATGGGCAATCTCGTATGTCCTTGACTTTTGAGACATCAACTTCAATGCCATAAGAAGACACAACAAAACCTCAGGTTGTCTTTTGCAAAAGTGCACTTTGGGAGATTAGCATAAAGCTGTTCATGGCGATGGATTTGAAGGACCTCCTTAACATGAGTAACATGCTCCTCTAGTGACTTGCTATAGACAAGGATATCATCAAAGTAAACAACTACACTCTTCCCAATGAGAGATCTCAAAATATGGTTCATGAGGCGCATGAAGGTAGATGGGGCATTATGATGCATCCCGTCCTACGACCGCTACTACATCTACTCCCACGAGCTCCACAAGTGGACCCATGACTCGCGCCCGAGCCAAACTCCTTCAAGCTAAGGTGAACTCACTCCTCTCCTTGTGTGACTTCGACACACCCTTGGATGGCTTGCTACTTCATATGGATACACTGTGCATCATCAGTGCGAAGAAGGACCCAAGGAACGGAGGAAAGCAACGGTCATTCGCTAGACGCCAGCGATACTACTGGTTGAGCCGACCGGCACTACCGCTCCAAGCGGTCCGCCCGGCCCCACCTACCGGACGCTCCAGGAAGAACCACTCCACGCCCCAGATGCTAGCCGTACTACCGGCCCAAGTACTCAGTGATGGATTACCGCCCTCCTACCGCTCAAGAATCGGCTCGGAAGCTCCAGGCTGCCGGTACTACCAATCGAGCGGTACTACCGGTTGCGACCGGTACTACCGGTTATCGGACCGGTACTACCGTCTGGACCCGACCCTGAACGCCTGAATTCGGCCCAGTGCCTTGTATCCCTTACTATAATTTGCCTTTTCGTTCCGAAACTACCCCTGTTTTGTGGCTGGACTATATATAGCCCCCACCCTCCATTGTAAACCCTAGACTTGGATAATAATAGATATTAAGGAAACCCTTTGAGGAACTTATATCTATTGGTCTCATGCTCCTACCAAGGAGCACCGGATTATCCACCCCCCTCTTGGATCTTGCCTAGTGCGTTCAAGTTGTACAAGGCCTTGGGTTCTCGGTTTCTCGCCCCCAAGTCGTCAAGATCTCACCAAGCACCTTGTCCCCCGTTGTTGGCATGGAGAGCGAGCTTCGCCCAACACCGATCCTAGGGATTATGTTGGACCGGTTGCCACCGGCGTGAGGGTTAGGCGTGTATCGTGTTTTGGTGTGCGTGTGTTCGCAGATTTCATCTCCTTCCTCGATTTCATTCCCCGACCACCGCTTTCCCCTCGTTTCTCGTGGAATTCGTGAAAGATCGGGCCAACCCAAGGGTTCCCCCATAACATATTGGTATCAAGAGCACGGTTGATCACGAATTTCCCCCCAATTTTTTCTTTTATCCACCTTAAAATCGAAAATCCCACCAAAAAGAGCCCCAATTTGTCTTCGGATCGATCTCTGGATTTGGTGAGTTTTTCGTGGTTTTGGTCCATAGATATGTTGCTTTGGGAGTCGATCTATAGCCCCTGTTGTTTCTAGCTCAGCCTTTCGGTCAGATCTTCACAAGTTTGAGGTTTTTGGCAAGTTCATCTCGTTCCAGTCTGTGCCAAGCGGTACTACCGGCCGTGCAAGCGGTACTACCTGATGCAGCCCGTTCTCCGACCGCTACTACATCTACTCCCACGAGCTACCCAAGTGGACCCATGACTCGCGCCCGAGCCAAACTCCTTCAAACTAAGGTGAACTCGCTCCTCTCCTTGTGTGACTTCGACACCCCCTTGGATGGCTTGCTACTTCACACGCAAACTCATGCATCATCAGTCGAAGAAGCCACCGTCGCCAAGCATAAGCGGTACTCGGTTAGGGACGACGGTACTACCGCTCAAGCGGTCCTACCGCCTCCTCCTACCGTTCGCCACAGGAAGCACTACTTCACGCCCCAGAAGCAAGCGGTACTACCGGTCCTGCAACCGGTACTACCGCCCCCTCCTACCGCTCGCCACTGACGCCTTCGACGGAAGCTCCAAGCCCTCAAGCGGTACTACCGCTCCGGAAGCGGTACTACCGGTTACCACAGGTACTGGGTTGCGGACCGGTACTACCGGTCTGCTCGACCACGATCACCTAAGTTCGGCCTGTGCCTTGTAACCCCACCTATCATTTATCTCTCCATTCCGAAACTACCCCTGTTTTGTGGCTGGACTATATATAGCCCCCACCCTCTATTGTAAACGCTTAGACTTGGATAATAATATATATTAAGGAAACCCTTTGAGGACTTATATCTATTGGTCTCATGCCCGAATTATCCACCCCCCTCTTGGATCTTGCCTAGTGCGTTCAAGTTGTACAAGGCCTTGGGTTCTCGGTTTCTCGCCCCCAAGTCGTCAAGGTCTCACCAAGCACCTCATCCCCCGTTGTTGGCGTGGAGAGCGAGCTTCGCCCAACACCGATCCTAGGGATTATGTTGGACCGGTTGCCACCGGCGTGAGGAGTAGGCGTGTATCGTGTTTTGGTGTGCGTGTGTTCGTGGTTTTCATCGCCTTCCCCGATTTCATACCCGACCACCTCTTTTCCCCTCGTTCCTCGTGGAATTCGTGAAAGATCGGGCCAACCCCAGGGTTACCCCATAACATATTGGTATCAAGAGCACGGTTGATCACGAATTTCCTCCAATTTTTTCTTTTATCCGCTTTAAAACGAAAATCCTACCAAAAGAGCCCAATTTGCCTTGGATCGATCTCTGGATTTGGTGAATTTTTCGTGGTTTTGGTCCATAGATCATTGCTTTGGGAGTCGATCTATAGCCCTCTTGTTTCTAGCTCAGCCTTTCGGTCAGTTTTTCAACGAATTTGAGGTTTTTGGCAAGTTCACCTCGTTCCAGGCCTGTGCCAAGCGGTACTTGCCCGGTAAGCGGTACCGCTAGTTACGGTACTACCGGTAGTACAATGATACTACCGCTCACGGTACTACCGCCTGTTACCGGTACTACCGCCATAACGCCTGCTCCCCGCCCTTGACGCCTCAATTTCGTTCGTGACCTTTTCCACCTCGCTTGTTCGTGTTTGCGTGTTTGTCGCCATTTTCACAACAGCTTCGCATCAACGTCATCCCGCTCAACGACACGCGACACTCGAACATCTTCCCCCACCAACGGTTGCAAGTCGTCAACAATACCAAAGGTATAACTTGCACCACCTTGACAGCCCCATATCTTCCTTTGTGTGTATCTATCCTATGAGAGCAACTCATTTTGTGTTTGTCTAAGCATTGTGCACTTGCCTTCGGAAAGTGAGAGTATGACGCCAAATACAAAAGCTAACATAGTAGCATAGCAAGGGAGAAAAAGGAAAAAGAATCAAAAAAAAAAGAGAAAAAGATACCTAGTCCCCCAATACAAAGAGAATACCAAGCTTGTAAGCCAAGAAAGAGAGAAGAAAGAGCGCTCCGCGGCAAGTGCACAAATCTTTTGCTTACCTTCTTTTGGCAAACGAGTTGTGGTCTCTCCTTGTGTTGGCACGACAACCGAGCGTAGTCTTCGTTAGGACCTTTTGTGCTCATTTTCATAGTCATGCTAACCCCGTTTTCTCCACGTGTGTGTTTTCAGTGTTTTTGGTAGATCGTATCCTTTTTGCTTTTGATCTTTGGTTCCTTACCACGTAGGACAATAACCTTTTGCTTGGATCG
The DNA here is from genome assembly GCA_030063025.1 of Avena longiglumis. Taxonomy (NCBI): domain Eukaryota; kingdom Viridiplantae; phylum Streptophyta; class Magnoliopsida; order Poales; family Poaceae; genus Avena; species Avena longiglumis. The sequence continues at coordinate 290,556,769 of CP125979.1, forward strand.
TTTCGTTTGGTTTTCCACAACCCTTACCTTCCACCAAAAGCCTTTGAGAGTTTCTTGCCATTTCACTTTGCACGCTTTTCGCTCATTTGTGTGGCAAGTGGTTTGATATAATCTCCAAGGTGAGGTAAAAGGCTAACTCTCCACACCCTTTCTCTCCATATACAACCATTGTTGGCTTTGCATCATGGACAGGCATGGAGAGCCATACCAACCACCACCACCTCCAGAGGATGATAACCAATTCATGACAAGATGGGACCATTGGAAGATCCGAGGAGAATTCAACTATCGTTGTGAAGCTCTCGAGCGGCGCCAAGATGAACAATTTAGCGAGGCCCGTGTGGAATTCAAGAACATCGACAACCGCTTCGAAGAAGTACGTGGCCAAATGCATGCCATGCAACACAACCTCGGGCATCAAAATGAAGCTCTTAGCCGTGCACTCGCCTCAACGGATGAGAAGCTCCAACACATCATCGATGGACTCGCAAGGACACGCTCGTGCGAATCAAGCTCATCTCGGCACTCATCAGGTGAAACAAGTGCACCTCGCCGTCACGCTTCAAGGCACCGGGATGGACCCGTTCTTCAATCCATGAGCTCTTCGCAAGTGGTACCATCTCCGCGTCACGCCGCGACATCAAGCTATGATGGTGACCTCTCCGCAAGACCTCCAAGACGTGAAGCAAACCGACCACAACCAAGGGCACTGGTGATTCAACAAGAGCAACCTCGCATGGACCACCACGGCCATAGACGTCGACACGCTCCTTCAACAACAAGTGAAACTTCCGAAGAGGACGAACAAGATCATCGTCGACGTGAAGCACTCGAAGATCCTCCAAGGCGTCATCATCGACATGAGTGTCCTCGTCGCAAACATAATGGTCATGACGAGCCTCCCCTACACCAAGAAGAAGAGCAGCCCATGGCGCATACGGCTCGACGTCCTCCTCGCCACATGGCGCAAGCTAATGCTCCTCGCCATCAACCACGACAAGAGCAAGAGCAAGCTCCCCAAGCTCGTCGTGAGGACCATCAACCTCCTCCTCGTCCGCATCCGCAACAAGAAAACGAGCACGCTCCCCAAGCTCGTCGTCAACAACAAGTTCATCCAACAAACGCGGCACCTCCACAACCACGCGAGCATCGCAACAATCACCAAGCAAGACATGAGAGCTCGGATGATGATGATGACCGTCAAAATAATGGCAACCGACACAACCGGAACCGCAATGGAGAAGAAACTTTCGGCAAGCTCAAATTCACCATGCCCAAGTTCACCGGTTCCAATGAGCCCGAGGAATATCTCTCTTGGGAACTCAAGGTCGACAAGATCTTCCGCATGCACAATTATAGCAATGAGAAGATGATGGCCATGGCATCCCTCAAGTTTGATGAGTATGCCAACCTTTGGTGGGAACAAGTCCAACTCGCTCGCAAAGCAAAAGAAGAGCCTCCAATCGCCACTTGGCAAGATATGAAGGCTCATATGAGATCCCGCTTTGTTCCTTCACACTACACGCGTGACCTCTTCAACAAGCTTCAAACGCTTAGTCAAGGGACAAAGACCATGGAAGAGTACTTCAAGCAAATGGAGCTCAACATGATCCGTGCCAACATTGAAGAGCGAGATGAGCAAACAATGGCACGCTTCCTCAATGGCTTGAACCATCCCATCAAGCGCGTCACCGAGTTCCAAAAGTACACCAACATGGTTGAGCTTGTGCACATCGCATCCAAGGCCGAGCGCCAAGTGCAAGAGGACATCAAGTACAACAAGCCAAAGACGTACTTCACCTACAAGCAAGCGCCAACCACTACTCCAACAACACCAAGTGGAAGCTCCCCAAGTACAACCAAGCTTCCCTTCAAGCCAACTATTCCCCAAGGAAAACAGCCCCCAAGTGGCAAACACACACGGGATGATCAACCATTCAATGGTGAATGCTACAAGTGTGGAGGCAAAGGGCACAAGTCCAATGCATGTGGAAACAAGAAAGTTTTGTTCATCCATGACAACGGCGATGAAGAATACTTGAGTGAAGAAGAGTTTGATGCAAGGGTCAAGGAAGCCATGGCAAGGCAACACTTGGAAGAGGACCAAGAACCCCTTGTGTGTGAGCATGACGCAAGTCCATCGCTTGTGGTCACAAGGGTCTTGACTACCCAAGCCAATGAAAATGAAGACCAACGCTCGAACATCTTCCAAACTCGTGCCGGCATCAATGGGAAGTCCATCAAAGTTGTCATCGATGGAGGAAGTTGCCACAACCTCGCAAGCACGGAATTGTGTGAGAAACTCAACCTCACCCTTCACCCACATAGACACCCCTACCATATCCAATGACTAAGTGACCAAGGATCCGTCAAGATCAAGCACACCGTCTCGGTGACGTTCTCCATTGGGCACTACAAGGACATGGTGGAATGTGACGTGGTTCCAATGACGGTTTGTCACATGTTGCTCGGACGGCCGTGGCAATATGACAAGTGTGCTTTGCATAATTGTCACTCGAACACCTACACTTTCAAATGGCTTGATAAAACTTGTGTGTTGCAACCAATGACTCCTAGCCAAATAATTGCGGACAATGCAAAGTCTTTAGCGAGGGCGCAATACGCAAAAACACCTTGTGAGAAGAGTGGTGAGCGAGAGAACCACACCATAGTGAGTGAGAGCTACAAGCCAAACTCGAGTGGAAAAACTAAGAGTGTTCTTCTTGCCACCAACCGTGAGATGAGAGAAATGAGGAACAACCCATCCATCTTGCACTACGTCCTCGTATGCAAGGGACTAGCGCAAGGAACTAATGACTTGACAAATATTCCTCCTTCTTTGATGGCTGTTTTGCAGGAATTCCAAGATGTATTTCCCGAAGAGCTTCCTCATGGCCTTCCTCCTCTTCGTGGAATCGAGCACCGTATCGACCTCATACCCGGCGCACCACTACCAAACCGCGCTGCGTATCGCACAAACCCGGAAGAGACAAAGGAGATCGAGCGTCAAATCAACCAACTCGTCTCCAAAGGTTTGATCCAAGTAAGCACTAGCCCAAGCGCGGTTCTCGTGATCCTAGTCCCGAAAACGGATGATACGTTGCGGTTATGCATGGACTGCCGTCCAATCAATGCTATCACCGTGCGTTATCGACATCCTATACCGCGTCTTGATGACATGCTTGATGAGTTATGTGGAGCCACTATATTTTCGAAAATTGATCTTCGTAGTGGATACCATCAAATTCGCATTTGAAGGTGATGAGTGGAAAACCGCCTTCAAGACCAAGCTTGGTCTCTATGAATGGTTGGTTATGCCTTTTGGCTTATCCAATGCCCCATCTACCTTCATGCGCCTCATGAACCATATTTTGCGATCCCTCATTGGAAAGAGTGTAGTTGTTTACTTTGATGACATTCTTGTCTATAGCAAGTCACTAGAGGAGCATGTTACTCATGTTAAGGAGGTCTTACAAATGCTTCGTCGGGAAAAGCTTTATGCTAACCTCCCAAGTGCACTTTTGCAAGAGACAAGCTGATTTTCCTTGGTTTTGTTGTGTCTTCTAATGGCATTGAAGTTGATGTATCAAAAGTCAAGGACATACGAGATTGGCCCACCCCTACAAATGTTAGTGAACTTCGTAGTTTTCATGGGTTGGCTGGCTTTTACCGTCGCTTTGTGAAAGATTTTCCACAATTGCTTGCCCCCTCAACAAATTGACCAAGAAGAATGTCACGTTCGTTTGGGGAAAAGCACAACAAAGGGCTTTGATGAGCTCAAAGGAGGCTCACCAAGCACCACTTCTTGCATTGCGGATTTCACAAAACCTTTGAGATTGAATGTGGCTAGTGGTATTGGCATTGGTGGCGTCCTTATGCAAAATGGGCGTCCTATTGCTTACCATAGTGAGAAACTTGATGGCGCACGCCTCAATTATCCCATTTATGACAAAGAACTTTTGCCTTGGTTCGTGTTCTTCAAGTGTGGCAACACTATCTTTGGCCCAAAGAATTTATAATCCATTCGACCATGAGTCGTTGAAGTACCTTAAGGGCCAAGCCAACTTGAGTAAAAGGCACGCAAAGTGGGTTGAGTTTATGGAGTCTTTTCCTTACATTGTAAAATACAAGAAGGGCAAAGAAAATGTGGTGGCGACGCCTTGTCATAAAACCACAAGCCTTCTTACACGACTCAAGTCAATGTTTTGGGTCTTGAGGACATCAAATCTTTATGCAGCGTCCGATTCTTTCTTTGGACCAATATTTGCACAATGTTCAATAGACAAAGGATTGATGATTTCTATTTGCATAAGGGTTTTCTTTTCAAACAAAACAAGCTTTGCATTCAAATCATCTCTCCAACTTTTGCTTCTTCAAGAGTCCCATGGTGGAGGCCTTATGGGTCACTTTGCGTGACAAGACATATGACATGCTCTCCACTCACTACTTTTGGCCAAAGATGAAGCGCGACGTGGAGCGCCACGTTCAACGATGCACTACATGTATCCAAGCTAAGTCTAAGTCCAACCCCTTTGGTCTTTATATGCCATTGCCTATTCCTCATGCACCTTGGTCGGACATTAGCATGGACTTTGTATTAGGCTTGCCTAGATCTAAACATGGTCACGATTCCATATTTGTAGTCGTGGATCGCTTTTCAAAAATGGCACATTTCATTCCGTGCCATAAGACCGATGATGCTTCACATGTCGCAAATTTGTTTTTCAGGGAAATAATTCGGCTCCACGGCGTGCCACGAACAATCGTCTCCGACCGTGACGTAAAATTCATGAGCTACTTCTGGAAGACCCTCATGGCCAAGCTCGGCATCAAGCTCCTCTTCTCATCCGCCTCGCATCCTCAAACCGATGGACAAACAGAGGTAGTCAATCGAAGTCTTGGCACACTTCTCCGGGTGTTGATAAAGAAGAACCTTAAAGACTGGGAGGAATGCATTCCACACGCCGAGTTCGCCTACAACCGCGCCAAGCACTCCACCACCAAGAGGAGCCCGTTCATGATCGTCTATGGATTCGAGCCTCTCACCGCGCTCGATATCCTTCCACTTCCACTTCATGAACGTGCCAATATGGACGTTGTCAAGCGTGCCCAAGCAATGATGAAACTCCATGAAGACACACGAGCTACTATCGAGAAACAAGTCCGTCGCCAAGCATCAAGGCTAAACAAGACCAAGAAAGAAATGATCTTTGATGAGGGCGACCTTGTATGGATACACTTGAGTAAAGACCGCTTCCCCAAGGAACGCGACTCCAAGATAAAGCCACGAGGCGATGGACCATTCAAGGTGCTAAAAAGGATAAACAACAACGCCTATGTGATCGATAACCAACATCGAAGTATCTTGTGAGCTCGACATTCAATGTCAAGGACCTCTCACCCTACCATGGCGAAGAGGAAGTTGTGACGGTTGAAGAGTCGAGGACGACTCTTTCCCAAGGGGGGCGATGCAGCCGTTCTCGACCGCTACTACATCTACTCCCACGAGCTACCCAAGTGGACCCATGACTCGCCTTGAGCCAAACTCCTTCAAACTAAGGTGAACTCGCTCCTCTCCTTGTGTGACTTCGACACCCCCTTGGATGGCTTGCTACTTCACACGCAAACTCTATGCATCATCAGGTACGAAGAAGCCACCAGTCGCTGCCAGACGCAAGCGGTACTACCGGTTGGGACGTACTACCGCTCAAGCGGTCCTCCGCCTCCTCCTACCGTCGCCACAGAAGCACTACTTCACGCCCGAAGCAGCGGTACTAGGTCCGAACCGGTACTACCGGTGGCAGTACTACCGCCTCCTAGCTGGCGCCTTCGACGGAAGCTCCAGGCCCTCAAGCGGTACTACAGCTCGAGCGGTACTACGGTTACCACCGGTACTACGGTTGCGGACCGTACTACCGGTCTGCCTGACCTCGATCACCTAAGTTCGCCCCATGCCTTGTAACCCCACCTATCATTTATCTCTCCATTCAAAACTACCCTGTTTTGTGGCTGGACTATATATTGCCCCCACCCTCTATTGTAAACGTTTAGACTTGGATAATAATAGATATTAAGGAAACCCTTTGAGGACTTATATCTATTGGTCTCATGCTCCTACCACGGAGCACCGGATTATCCAAGCCCCTCTTGGATCTTGCCTAGTGCGTTCAAGTTGTACAAGGCCTTGGGTTCTCGGTTTCTCGCCCCCAAGTCGTCAAGGTCTCACCAAGCACCTCATCCCCCGTTGTTGGCGTGGAGAGCGAGCTTCGCCCAACACCGATCCTAGGGATTATGTTGGACCGGTTGCCACCGGCGTGAGGAGTAGGCGTGTATCGTGTTTTGGTGTGCGTGTGTTCGTGGTTTTCATCGCCTTCCCCGATTTCATACCCGACCACCTCTTTTCCCCTCGTTCCTCGTGGAATTCGTGAAAGATCGGGCCAACCCCAGGGTTACCCCATAACACTACCGCAAGTAACCTGATGGAGGGGTTAACCTCTTGGGTGCCCGATCTTCACGGATCTCGTGGTCAAATCGATGGGAAAGCGAGGGGAAAGGGAGAATGTAGCGGAAGTGAACACACACCTCGCGAAGAACACGATGAACACACGCAAAAACTAACACGATACAAGGCCGATTGCTCCCGAACGGCGGCCACCGGTCCGATAGAATCCTCGCAAGGAAAGATCGGTCAACGTGCTCCCTCAAATCCACATCGGAGAGGGAAGAACACCTTGAGGAGGGTCTTGACGACTTGGGGGCGAGAAACCGAGAACCCAAGGCCTTGTTCAACGATGGATGTGTGATGCAAAGTCCAATCGAGGTTGGTGACGATAGTCGGTCCCCTTAAAGGGATGAGGCAAAACTAGAGATTCCACAATGGGGTTTTCTTTAGTCTATCATCTATGCCTAAGGGATACGTGAGGGGTGGGGCTCTATTTATAGGCCAACCACTAAACAAGGGTAGTTTGGGGATAAAACTAGGGTTTGGTAAGTAAAGGGATACATGGGTGGCCCAACTAGTCTTGTGACCTTTCGCGAGCAGTAATCTGGGACTTGGGACAGTAGTACCGCTGTCAGTAGTACCGCTCTGGGACGGTAGTACCGCTTGATCTGGGGCTTCACTGGAGCCGTCTGGTGGCGAGTGGCGGTAGTGTCTTGAGTATCACGGATCCGGGCCGATAGTACCGTGATGACAGAGAGCATTTGGCTTCTTGGTGTCATCTGTTCTTTGGTAGGCGGTAGTCTTGGAAGTAGTAATCGCCGTGTCCGTAGTACCGCTGGCGACAGAGAGCATTTGACGATCTGTCTTCTTCCGCCTCCTCTTCCAAGCCTCCGTCTTGTTGGGCTTGATGCTCCGGGCTTGCTCCCTTGCCTCCGTACTTGTCAATGTGAACCTATCATGCATATGTGACGGAGTATGAAGTAGCATACCATTCAATAGGGTAGGAAGGGAGCTCGCATAGAGGAACGGATTCACCTTTGGAGTCCATGACGACTTGGCGTAAGTTGGAGACCAAGATGTGGCAACGACCGTAGGTCGGGCTACATCAGCTCCCCCCCCCTTCAAAAAGAGTCGTCCTCGACTCTACATCCTCATCACAAAGTAGAAGCGGTCGAAGGACATCCTTGATCCTGGGGTTCACTATATAGTCGTCCTCGGGAAGAGTGACTTGACAACACTTCAATGTTCCTTCACCTTCCTTGAAGCCTACAAAGCTCACAACAAAAGCAAAGCAACACTCAAAGCGTAGCCAATTCACGAAGATTATAGCATGAGTCCTCAAGTAGAAGGAAGTCACCTTAGCTTGTAGAGATATCTCGATGAAGGGTAGCCATAGGTAACTCTCTTAGGTTCTTCTTGTCAACATATAGTCCATAGAGGTTGACGTGTATGCATTTGTACCTTCATACAACAAAGACCAAGCAACATATGTTTGTGTGTGATAGAGGAGCATGTCATTTGTGGCATGTCCATTCTTGTTCACAACACAATTAGCACAATTCAAGTATAGCAAACGGGATGCATATGCATGGTCAATGTGCATGGAAATCGTTTGAACATCATCCAAATGTGGAAACTCAAAAACTCCATATAACATAGAAATGGGGCATTCAAAGCATTGGATCCAAATTTGAAACAACATCTTTGATGCAAAGCTTGGAGAATTTGGCAAAAACACAAAAGGAAGCATATCCAAAACAAAAGTATTATGTTTGCAAACAAACCAAATTAAAGAGCAAGTGGTCCTTATGTTTGTTGCAACAAGACGAGATTCTTGGAAGCTCTCATGACAATACATGTTCTTAAAGGAATTGTGGTTGCACACAAAACATCGGAAAGGTAAATTGTTGAACATTTTTGTTGCAACACACAAAGCATCATTATCTAAAGGCGAAGAAACATGCATGTCACAAGGGAAGATAATACCATTAACATGCTTGCAATCAAACCATAGGGAAGAGCAATTTGCCAACATGAAAGATGCAAAGCATGCAAAAGGTATCAGAGCTGGGTTCGATCTTGAACTCACTTGTGGGATGCTCTCAAGAGCTCTTTTTTTCAACTCGTGCTCAACCGAGGTTGACATGATAATGCGGGTACCTACACACATCATACACAAAAGGGAGAATGTGTGTGCATGGTAGAGATACACATCATCCATCATGACGTATCTCTTTTTGTGCACATCACCATTAATTTCAATCAAGTATATAGAAATAGATGCATGGTGAGTATGCAAGTGGGTATCATGCTTATCATGGCCATCATCAAAATCTCCAAAAATTGAGAAAGCTATGGGGGCCATCTCATTATAACGCATGTGGTCAACATTGTTGCAAGCATTCATCTTATGGCAAGCAACGGGAAAAATTGAATGACTAGCATGACAAAGCATGTCCATAGCAATTGGAGGATACACACAAGATGCATAGCATGGCATGTTTATGGCAATGATATCGCACTCAAACAATTCCACATGATCAATATTATGCAAAGGCAAATCATCACATGGGAAAGTGGATGAAGCATATGTAATGTCACAAGTATCATCCATAGCATGCATATCCTCACAATTCATCATGTCCACTAGTGGGATCATGGCATCATCAACACCCTTATTGTTACATTGTTCATACCTCTCATATGAAGTGGGTGTTGTGGAAGTAGTGGCCTCCTTGTGGACGACTTCATTTTCTTGATGTAGCCATGGCGTAGCATCATCTTCGTGCACATGTACATCTTCTCCAATTGAGGCATCATTGCTTCATTGCTTGGCGCGTCTTCATCCATGGAACCTAGCACAACACAAGAGAACACACTAGAGGTAGAGGGTAAGTTGTTAGAATTCGAAATGGTCTCACTTGACCTATCAACTACCACTCTCAACTCACTAGGAGTATCGCTCATGCCCTCCAAGTGGAAGCACTCAATCTCACATAAGGTGGATTCACTCATGTCACTTGTTCTCACTCAAGTGGGCTAAGTGGCTCTCATACTCACATGGGATTGGTACCACATCATCACTCAAGCATATGGGGGTAGGCTCGGTTTCCTCAACTCCATGCGCCTCCTTTGGTGAAGGGAAAATCCCATGCTCACCATTCTTGACCTTGTCGCCTTCAAGGTTGGATGCCATAAGATGGGCATCATCGCTCGCCTCCATGGTCGAAGGGAAAATCCCATGCTCGACCGTCTTGTGGCCATCTCGTAGTAGTGGTGGAGGTAGGCTCATGCTATCCAACTTGGCAAAGTATAGGTCTACATTTTCCTCGTTGGCGAGGTCGTGGAAGTAAAGCGTAGGCATTGAAGCTTGATGGCGTGGAGGAAGGCTTGCTCTTGGTGCCATTGTGGTGGAGGCACGAGTAGTTGAAGGTGCCCTATTATGGTGTCGACGGAGGTCATGGGCGTGCCTTGCCGATGGTTGATGTTGGTGAAGCACTTGGTCATCCACATGACGCTCGCGACGGTGATCATTTGCCTTGGCACTCTTCTTGTGCTTGTGGTGCCTGCTTGAGCTTGCTTGAGCATTATGGTTGGTGCTCATCATGAATTCTTCGTCTTTATGGCGAAGATGCCTTTGACGATGACTTGTATCCTCTTTATGGTGGCGAAGCTCATGAGAGGATGTTTGTCGATGAAGATTCTTGTTTCTTGGCGCCTCTTGATGTATATGATGTTTGGACGCCACTCTTGTTTGGATAGGAGGTGTATCTTGGCGCCTTGGAGGTGATATAGCTTGGCGCCTTGGAGATGGTAGAGCTTGACGCCTTAGAGGTGATGGAGCTTAGTGCCTTAGAGATGGTGGCGCTTGACGCCATCTAGGTGGTGGCACATGTCGCCTTGGAGGTGAATCATCGAAGTAGGTGGTGCCCTTTGGTGTGGCACGCTTGGCCTTGAAGGTCATGGAATCTTGATGATGCGCCTCCTCTTGCTTGGCGTAGTAGGCTTCCATCTCCACACGGTGGAGGAATTCTTCATGGCTCATGGAGGAGCCATCAAAGTCGATGAAGTTCTCCGTGTCCTCCATGCTTGGCGGCGTCATCGATGTCGCACTCAAGTCGTCCATGCTTGGGAGTAGTTGTTGGTGTAGTACTCCATATCACCCAAGCATGTGGAGCCATTGTCGGTGTAGTGCTCCATAGGCTCCATGCATGAGGAGCCATTGTCGACGTAGAGCTCCATGTCTTCCATGCATGTGGAGTCGTCGTAGGTGTAGTGCTCCGGGTCCTCAAAGCATGCGGAGTCATTGTCGGTGTTGTGCTCCGTCATGTACTCTATACTTGTGGAGTCGTAGTCATGGTGGCTCATCATGGATTCTTCATAGATATCATCCTCGGTTCCGGAGTCCCTAGACATGATGCACAAGACCAAGCGGTGTATATGGAAGTGGTAGTGGGAGTTAGGGATACAACGTCAAACCTTACTTTACCTTGGAAGATCGTATCGTGCAAGTGGCCACACTTGAGAGCAATAAACCAAGCAAAGTGAAGTTCACGCGGAACACCAAAACCAACTACTAACCAAAAAACACGCACACACAAGGCCTATGGTGGATAGGTATGGAAAGTGGCATGTCAAGAACCAATCCGAAATCAAGATGTTGTAATGGCAAGTAAAGAACCACAATGATCACAAAGCAAACAAGTTAATCCACAAGATAGGAAATTTGTACAAGGAAACACACACGGTGGGATAAATGGGACTTGTGCGACGGAGAAAGTGAGCTAAGAACCAAATGATTACCTAGCGAAGACTATAAGCTCGTGTCACACAAGTACAAGGAGAGACGCTAGTTCGATTGCACAAAATTGGTGGGCTACAAGATATGCACAATAAGTACCACCTATATGATGTTCATCGAGCTTGCGCTTCCTATTCTATGAGGCACATGTATACTTCTTTCTTTTTCTCTTTTCCTTTTTTCTATTTTTTTTTCTTTTTGCATCACTCTTTTCTTTTTATTTATTTTTCACTTGCCTCTTCCTTGTGCCAACAACTATACAAGATAACTATATGAGATAGCGTTCACAATGTTTGCTCGGAATCTACAAGGTATCAAATGTGCATAGCCCAAGCAATCATAAGAGGAACTAGTCTCAATAGGTGTTTGTTGCTCGCAAAGATAGTGGGGTTCACAAAGGAATGCAAGTGGGGAGAAGTCGCGGAATGTTTATACCTTTTGTCGACGATCTATACCCTTTATTGTTGGATTCCGCCTTTCTCACGGAATTTGGATGGAGTAGATTGCATGAACCAAGTGGATGATGATGTAGAGCTCCTTCTCCTCTTCGAAACGAGCTAAAGAACACCAAAATCCGAGTTCGGATGCAAAAGTTATGCTCAAAACGGTGAGAGGCTGAAATCTGGAACTTGCTGTTTTCTTTCTGTATCGGGCGGTAGTACCGGATTTTGGTACCGCTGGGCGGTAGTACCGTATTTTTGGAGCGGTAGTACCGCTCGGACGAAGAAAACCAGATGACGCGATTTCTGAGTTTGAGCGATTTGGGCGGAAAATCTTCAAGAAAAAAACCAAATCGACGGGGGAAAACAAGGAATTAGGCTATGGGAACGCAAAGGAAGTTAGATCAACAAGTTTAGCAAGTAATCCACGGATCAAAACCTACCAAAACGCACTCAAATCACAGATCGATCCAAAACACGAATTGGGGCTATTTTTGGTGGAATTTTCGAATTTATGGGGAAAAGACCAAATCGATGAGAAATTCGTGGCAACCAAAAGCTGCTGATACCAGATGATGGAGGGGTTAACCTCTTGGGTGCCCAATCTTCACGGATCTCGTGGTCAAATCGATGGGAAAGCGAGGGGAAAGGGAGAAGGTAGCGGAAGCAAACACATAACTCGCGAAGAACACGATGAACACACGCAAAACTCACACGATACAAGGCCGATTGCTCCCGAACGACGGCCACCGGTCCGATAGAATCCTCGCAAGGAAAGATCGGTCAACGTGCTCCCTCAAATCCACATCGGAGAGGGAAGAACACCTTGAGGAGGGTCTTGACGACTTGGGGGCGAGAAACCGAGAACCCAAGGCCTTGTTCAACGATGGATGCGTGATGCAAAGTCCAATCGAAGTTGGTGACGATAGTCGGTCCCCTTGGTAAAGGGGATGAGGCAAAACTAGAGATTCCACAATGGGGGTTTTCTTTAGTCTATCATCTATGCCTAAGGGATACATGAGGGGTGGGGGCTCTATTTATAGGCCAACCACTAAACAAGGGTAGTTTGGGGATAAAACTAGGGTTTGGTAAGTAAAGGGGGATACATGGGTGGCCCAACTAGTGCTTGTGAGCCTTGCCAGGCGGTAATCTGGGACTTGGGACCGGTAGTACCATGGTCCGCTCGACTGCTCCCAGTAGTACCGCTTGCTTGATCTGGGCTTCATTGGAGCCGTCATTGGTGGCGGCGATAGTCTGGTGGCGGTAATCTGGGATCCGGTCGGTAGTACCGCTGACAGAGAGCATTTGGCTTATTTGGTGTCGTCATTCTTTGGCAGAGCGGTGATGCCGGGCGGTAGTACCGGTCGCTAGGTCCGGTAGTACCGCTGGCGACAAAGAGCATTTGACGATCTGTCTTCTTCCGCCTCCTCTTCCAAGCCTCCGTCTTGTCGGGCTTGATGCTCCGGGCTTCCTCCCTTGCCTCCGTACTTGTCAATGTGAACCTATCATGCATATGTGACGGAGTATGAAGTAGCATACCATTCAATAGGGTAGGAAGGGAGCTCGCATAGAGGAACGGATTCACCTTTGGAGTCCATGACGACTTGGCGTAAGTTGGAGACCAAGATGTGGCAACGACCGTAGGTCGGGCTACAACCCAAGCATGTGGAGCCATTGTCGGTGTAGTGCTCCATATGCTCCATGCATGAGGAGCCATTGTCGACGTAGAGCTCCATGTCTTCCATGCATGTGGAGTCGTCGTAGGTGTAGTGCTCCGGGTCCTCAAAGCATGCGGAGCCATTGTCGGTGTTGTGCTCCGTCATGTCCTCTATACTTGTGGAGTCGTAGTCATGGTGGCTCATCATGGATTCTTCATAGATATCATCCTCGGTTCCGGAGTCCCTAGACATGATGCACAAGACCTAGTGGTGTATATGGAAGTGGTAGTGGGAGTTAGGGATACAACGTCAAACCTTACTTTACCTTGGAAGATCGTATCGTACAAGTGGCCACACTTGAGAGCAATAAACCAAGCAAAGTGAAGTTCACGCGGAACACCAAAACCAACTACTAACCAAAAAACACGCACACACAAGGCCTATGGTGGATAGGTATGGAAAGTGGCATGTCAAGAACCAATCCGAAATCAAGATGTTGTAATGGCAAGTAAAGAACCACAATGATCACAAAGCAAACAAGTTAATGCACAAGATAGGAAATTTGTACAAGGAAACACACACGGTGGGATAAATGGGACTTGTGCGACGGAGAAAGTGAGCTAAGAACCAAATGATTACCTAGCGAAGACTATAAGCTCGTGTCACACAAGTACAAGGAGAGACGCTAGTTCGATTGCACAAGATTGGTGGGCTACAAGATATGCACAATAAGTACCACCTATATGATGTTCATCGAGCTTGCGCTTCCTATTCTATGAGGCACATGTATACTTCTTTCTTTTTCTTTTTTCTATTTTTTTCTTCTTTTTGTATCACTCTTTTTCTTTTTATTTCTTTTTCACTTGCCTCTTCCTTGTGCCAACAACTATACAAGATAACTATATGAGATAGCGCTCACAATGTTTGCTCGGAATCTACAAGGTATCAAATGTGCATAGCCCAAGCAATCATAAGAGGAACTAGTCTCAATAGGTGTTTGTTGCTCGCAAAGATAGTGGGATTCACAAAGGAATGCAAGTGGGGAGAAGTCGCGGAATGTTTATACCTTTCGTTGACGATCTTCACCCTTTATTGTTGGATTCCGCCTTGCTCACGGAATTTGGATGGAGTAGATAGCATGAACAACGTGTATGATGATGTAGAGCTCCTTCTCCTCTTCGAAACGAGCTAAAGAACACCAAAATCCGAGTTCGGATGCAAAAGTTATGGCCAAAACGGTGAGAGGCTGAAATCTGGAACTTTCTGTTTTCTTTCTGTATCGGGCGGTAGTACCGGATTTTGGTACCGCTGGGCGGTAGTACCGTATTTTTGGAGCGGTAGTACCGCTCGGGACTGAGAAAACCAGATCTGACGCGATTTCGCGAGTTTGGGGCGATTTGGGCGGAAAATCTTCAAGAAAAACACCAAATCGACGGGGGAAATCAAGGAATTAGGCTATGGGAGCATAAGGAAGGTAGATCAACAAGTTTAGCAAGTAATCCACGGATCAAAACCTACCAAAACGCACTCAAATCACAGGATCGATCCAAAACACGAATTGGGGCTATTTTGGTGAAATTTTCAATTTATGGGGAAAAGACCAAATCGATGAGAAATCCGTGGCAACCAAAAGCTGCGATACCAGATGATGGAGGGTTAACCTCTTGGGTGCCCGATCTTCGGATCTCGTGGTCAAATCGATGGGAAGCGAGGGAATGGGAGAAGGTAGCGAGCGAACACACACCTCGCGAAGAACACGATGAACACACACAAAACTCACACGATACAAGGTTGATTGCTCCCGAACGGCGGCCACCGGTCCGATAGAATCCTCGCAAGGAAAGATCGGTCAACGTGCTCCCTCAAATCCACATCGGAGAGGGAAGAACACCTTGAGGAGGGTCTTGACGACTTGGGGGGGAGAAACCGAGAACCCAAGGCCTTGTTCAACGATGGATGCGTGATGCAAAGTCCAATCGAGGTTGGTGACGATAGTCGGTCCCCTTGGTAAAGGGGATGAGGCAAAACTAGAGATTCCACAATGGGGGTTTTCTTTAGTCTATCATCTATGCCTAAGGGATACATGAGGGTGGGGCTCTATTTATAGGCCAACCACATAAACAAGGGTAGTTTGGGAATAAACTAGGCGAATAGGTAAGTAGAGGGGATACAAGGCTGTGGCCCAACTAGTGCTTGAGGCTTTGCGCCAGAGCGGTAATCTGGGACTTGGGACCGTAGTACCGCTTGGTCATAGTACCGCTCTGGACCGTAGTACCGCTTGAGGTCTGGGCGTCGGTTGGAGCCGTCTGTGGCCAGCGGTATCGGGACAGTAATCTGCTGACCGGTAGTACCGGTCGAATCTGATAGTACCACGAGAGAGAGTATTGGGATTCTATTGGCGTCGTCTGTTGGTGGCGGTAGCAGGGGGCGGTAGTACCGCCTGGCGGTAGTACCGGTCGCCAGGTCCGGTAGTACCGCTGGCGACAGAGAGCATTTGGCGATCTGTCTTCTTCCGCCTCCTCTTCCAAGCCTCCGTCTTGTCGGGCTTGATGCTCCGGGCTTCCTCCCTTGCCTCCGTACTGGTCGGTGTGAACCTATCATGAATATGTGACGGAGTATGAAGTAGCATACCATTCAATAGGGTAGGAAGTGAGCTTTCATAGAGGAACGGATTCACCTCTGGAGTTCATGGCGACTTGGCGTAAGTTGGAGACCTTGATGTAGTAACGACCGTAGGTCGGGCTGCATCACCGTGCTTCCTTTCCCTTTCACGCCTCAATTTGGTTTGCTGACTTTTCCACTTCGCTTGTTCGTGTTTCGCGTGTTTGTCGCCATTTTCACAACAGCTTCCGCATCAAGATCACCTCGCGCTCAACGACACCGCGACACGCGAACATTTCCCCCACCAACGGTTGCAAGTCGTCAACAATACCAAAGGTATAACTTGCACCACTTTGACACCCCCATATCTTCCTTTGTGTGTAACTATCCTATGAGAGAAACTCATTTTGTGTTTGTCTAAGCATTGTGCACTTGCCTTCGGAAAGTGAGACTGTGAAGCCAAATACAAAAGCTAACATAGTAGCATAGCAAGGGAGAAAAAGAAAAAGAATCAAAAAAAAAGAGAGAAAAGAAAAAGATAAAATAGAAAGATACATAGTCTCCCAATACAAAGAGCATACCAAGATTGTAAGCCAAGAAAGAGAGAAGAAAGAGCGCACCGAGGCAATTGCACAAATCTATTGCTTATCCTCTTTTGGCAAACGAGTTGTGGTCTCTCCTTGTGTTGGCACGACAACCGAGCGTAGTCTTCGTTAGGACCTTTTGTGCTCATTTTCATAGTCGTGCTAACCCCGTTTTTCCCCAAGTGTGTGTTTTCCGTGTTTTGTAGATCGTATCCTTTTGCTTTTGATCTTTGGTTCTTTACCACGTAGGACAATAACCTTTTTCTTGGATCGTTTCGTTTGGTTTTCCACAATCCTAACCTTCCACCAAAAGCTTTTGAGAGTTGTAGCATATTTGTGTGTGAGTTTCTTGCCCATTTCACTTTGCATGCTTTTCGCTCATTTGTGTGGCAATTGGTTTGATATAATCTCCAATGTGAGGTAAAAGGCTAACTCTCCGCACCCTTTCTCTCCATATACAACCCTTGTTGGCTTTTCATCATGGACAGGCATGGAGAGCCATCCCAACCGCCACAACCTCCAGAGGATGACACACAATTCATGACAAGATGGGACCATTGGAAGGTCTGAGGAGAATTCAACTATCGTTGTGAAGTTCTCGAGCGGCGCCAAGATGAAAAATTTAGCGAGGCCCGTGTGGAATTCAAGAACATCGACAACCGCTTCGAAGAAGTCCGTGGCCAAATGCATGCCATGCAACACAACCTCGGCCATCAAAATGAAGCTCTTGGTCGTGCACTAGCCTCAACGGATGAGAAGCTTCAACGCATCATTGATGGACTCGCAAGGCCACGCTCACGCGAATCAAGATCATCTCGACACTCTTCAAGTGAATCAAGTGCACCGCGCCGTCACGGTTCAAGGCACCGGGATGGACCCGTTCTTCAATCCATGAGCTCTTCGCAAGCGGTACCATCTCCGCGGCACGCCGCAACGTCAAGCTATAATGGTGACCTCTCCGCAAGACCTCCAAGACGCGAAGAGAACCGACCACAACCAAGGGCACTTGTGATTCAACAAGAGCAACCTCACATGGACCACCAAGGCCATCGTCGTAGACATGTCCCTTCCACTCCAAGTGAAGAACCCGAAGAGGACGAACAAGATCACCGTCGACGTGAAGCACTCGAAGATCCTCCAAGGCGTCATCATCGACATGATCGTCCACGTCGGCAACATGATGGTCATGACGAACCTCCGCCACATCAAGATGAAGAAGAGCAGCCCATTGCGCATGCGGCTCGACGTCCTCCTCGCCATAGGGCGCAAGACAATGCTCCTCGGCATCAACCACGACAAGAACAAGAGCAAGCTCCCCAAGCTCGTCGTGAGGACCATCAACCTCCTCCTCGTCCTCAACCGCGTCAACAAAACGAGCAAGCTCCCCAAGCTCGTCGTCAACACCAAGTTCCACCACCAAACGCAGCACCTCAACAACCGCAAGAGCAATGCAACAATCACCAAGCAAGACATGAGAGCTCGGATGATGATGATGACCGCCCAAATCATGGACAAGCCCTTGGAACCGCAATGGAGAAGAAACTTTTGGCAAGCTCAAATTCACCATGCCCAAGTTCACCGGTTCCAATGAGCCCGAGGAATATCTCTCTTGGGAACTCAAGGTCGACAAGATCTTCCGCATGCACAACTATAGCAATGAGAAGATGATGGCCATGGCATCCCTCGAGTTTGATGAGTATGCCAACCTTTGGTGGGAACAAGTCCAACTCGTCATGAAAAAAAGAAGAGCCTCCAATCGCATCTTGGCAAGATATGAAGGCTCATATGAGATCCCGCTTTGTTCCTTCACACTACACGCGTGACCTTTTCAACAAGCTTCAAACGCTTAGTCAAGGGACAAAGACCGTGGAAGAGTACTTCAAGCAAATGGAGCTCAACATGATCCGTGCCAACATTGAAGAGCGAGATGAACAAACAATGGCACGCTTCCTCAATGTCTTGAACCATCCCATCAAGCGCATCACCGAGTTCCAAAAGTACAACAACATGGTTGAGCTTGTGCACATCGCATCCAAGGCCGAGCGTCAAGTGCAAGAGGACATCAAGTACAACAAGCCAAAGACGTACTTCACCTACAAGCAAGCCCCAACCACTACTCCAACGACACCAAGTGGAAGCCCTCAAGTACCACCAAGCTTCCCTTCAAGCCAACTCTCCCTCAAGGAAAACAGCCCCCAAGTGGCGAACACAAGGGATGATCAACCATTCAATGGTGAATGCTACAAGTGTGGAGGCAAAGGGCACAAGTCGAATGCATGTGGGAACAAGAAAGTTTTGTTCATCCATGACAACGGCGATGAAGAATACTTAAGTGAAGAAGAGTTTGATGCAAGGGTCAAGGAAGCCATGGCAAGGCAACATTTGGAAGAGGACCAAGAACCCCTTGTGTGTGAGCATGACGCAAGTCCATCGCTTGTGGTCACAAGGGTCTTGACTACCCAAGCCAATGAAAATGAAGACCAACGCTCGAACATCTTCCAAACTCGTGCCGGCATCAATGGGAAGTCCATCAAAGTTGTCATCGATGGAGGAAGTTGCCACAACCTCGCAAGCACGGAATTGTGTGAGAAACTCAACCTCACCCTTCACCCACATAGACACCCCTACCATATCCAATGGCTAAGTGACCAAGGATCCGTCAAGATCAAGCACACCGTCTCGGTGACATTCTCAATTGGGCACTACAAGGACACGGTGGAATGTGACGTGGTCCCAATGACGGTTTGTCACATGTTGCTCGGAAGACCGTGGCAATATGACAAGCGTGCTTTGCATAATGGTCACTCAAACACTTACACCTTCAAATGGCTTGATAAAACTTGTGTGTTGCAACCAATGACTCCTAGCCAAATAATTGCGGACAATGCAAAGGCTTTAGCGAGGGCGCAATACGCAAAAATACCTTGTGAGAAGAGTGGTGAGCGAGAGAACCACACCATAGTGAGTGAGAGCTACAAGCCAAACTCGAGTGGAAAAACTAAGAGTGTTCTTCTTGCCACCAAAAGTGAGATGAGAGAAGTGCGGAACAACCCATCCATCTTGCACTATGTCCTTGTATGCAAGGGACTAGCGCAAGGAACTAACGACTTGGCAAATGTTCCTCCTTCTTTGATGGCTATTTTGCAGGAATTCGAAGATGTATTTCCCGAAGAGCTTCCTCATGGCCTTCCCCCTCTTCGTGGAATCGAGCACCGCATCGACCTCATACCCGGCGCCCCACTCCCAAACCGCGTCGCGTATCGCACGAACCAGGAAGAGACGAAGGAGATCGAACGTCAAATCAACCAACTTGTCTCCAAAGGTTTGATCCAAGTAAGCACTAGCCCAAGCGCGGTCCCCGTGATTCTTGTTCCAAAAACGGATGATACGTTGCGGTTATGCATGGACTGTCGTCCAATCAATGCTATCACCGTGCGTTATCGACATCCTATACCGCGTCTTGATGACATGCTAGATGAGTTATGTGGCGTCACTATATTTTCGAAAATTGATTTCGTAGTGGTTACCACCAAATTCGCATGGCCGAAGGCGATGAGTGGAAAACTGCCTTCAATACCAAGCTTGGTCTCTATGAATGGTTGGTTATGCCTTTTGGCTTATCTAATGCCCCATCTACCTTCATGCGTCTAATGAACCATATTTTGAGATCTCTCATTGGGAAGAGTGTAGTTGTTTACTTTGATGACATCCTTGTCTATAGCAAGTCACTGGAGGAGCATGTTACTCATGTTAAGGAGGTCCTTCAAATCCTTCGTCATGAAAAGCTTTACGCTAATCTCCCAAAGTGCACTTTTGCAAGAGACAAGCTGATTTTCCTTGGTTTTGTTGTGTCTTCTAATGGCATTGAAGTTGATGTCTCAAAAGTCAAGGACATACGAGATTGGCCCATCCCTCAAAATGTTAGTGAACTTCGTAGTTTTCATGGGTTGGCTGGCTTTTACCGTCGTTTTGTCAAAGACTTCTCTACAATTGCTTGCCCCCTCAACGAATTGATCAAGAAAAATGTCACGTTCGTTTGGGGAAAAGCACAACAAAAAGCTTTTGATGAGCTCAAAAAGAGGCTCACCGAAGCACCACTTCTTCAATTGCCGGATTTCACAAAAACCTTTGAGATTGAATGTGACGCTAGTGGTATTGGCATTGGTGGTGTCCTTATGCAAAATGGGCGTTCTATTGCTTACCATAGTGAGAAACTTGATGGCGCACGCCTAAACTACCCCATTTATGACAAAGAACTTTTTGCCTTGGTTCGAGTTCTTCAAGTGTGGCAACACTATCTTTGGCCCAAAGAATTTATCATACATTCCGACCATGAGTCGTTGAAGTACCTTAAGGGCCAAGCCAATTTGAGTAAAAGGCACGCAAAATGGGTTGAGTTCATGGAGTCTTTTCCTTACATTGTCAAATACAAGAA
The DNA here is from genome assembly GCA_030063025.1 of Avena longiglumis. Lineage (NCBI taxonomy): Eukaryota > Viridiplantae > Streptophyta > Magnoliopsida > Poales > Poaceae > Avena > Avena longiglumis. The sequence goes on from CP125979.1 coordinate 290,577,730, forward strand.
GGGCAAAGAAAATTTGGTAGCGGACGCCTTGTCTCGCAAAAACACAAGCCTTCTTACACGACTCGAAGTCAATGTCTTGGGTCTGGATGACATCAAATCTTTGTACGCGTCCGACTCTTTCTTTGGACCAATATTTACACAATGTTCAATAGACAAAGGGATTGATGATTTCGATTTGCATAAGGGTTTTCTTTTCAAACAAAACAAGCTTTGCATTCCGAAATCGTCTCTCCAACTTTTGCTTCTTCAAGAGTCCCATGCTGGAGGCCTTATGGGTCACTTTGGCCGTGACAAGACATATGACATGCTCTCCACTCACTACTTTTGGCCAAAGATGAAGCGCGACGTGGAGCGCCACGTTCAACGATGCACTACATGTATCCAAGCTAAGTCTAAGTCCAACCCTTTTGGTCTTTATATGCCATTGCCTATTCCTCATACACCTTGGTCGGACATTAGCATGGACTTTGTGTTAGGCTTGCCTAGATCTAAACATGGACATGATTCCATATTTGTAGTTGTGGATCGCTTTTCTAAAATGGCACACTTCATTCCGTGCCATAAGACAGATGATGCTTCACATGTAGCCAATTTGTTTTTCAGGGAAATAATTCGGCTACACGGTGTGCCTAGAACAATCGTCTCCGACCGCGACGTAAAATTCATGAGCTACTTCTGGAAGACTCTCATGGCCAAGCTCGGCATCAAGCTCCTCTTCTCGTCCGCCTCGCATCCTCAAACCGATGGACAAACCGAGGTCGTCAATCGAAGTCTTGGCACACTCCTCCGTGATAGGGCAAAGGTGTCCGATCTTTCGATGAGATGGCGAAGTTCGATTTGGTGGAGTTCGGGCTTGACGATTCGACTACACGTGCGAGCACGAGCGCCAATGCAATCGCTAGGCCAATCTCCTGGAGGTTACCGATCCTGCGTGAACACAATCAGCCTGACCAACGAGGGTCTTAATTCCTACCTGAAATCGAGAACAAGTAAGAACCAATATTGCAATCAAGATATTGCGGATTAAGAGGAAAGCTTTATTGAAGAGGTGGGATCCTGAATAGGTGCGAAGTACAAGAGGCCTCTACGACGCTCGAGCCTTGGCGAAGTTGCGACTATGGCTAACTTAATGTCTAAACAAAATCCGAGTCTAGAGGTTCGGCTATGGGGCGTATTTAAGCGAAAAGGTGGGGTTTCGCCAGCCATGGAAGTGGTGGCGAATCCAACCCTAAAGTCCTTTTCCTCAAATCGGACTCTAAAAAGTGGCTAATTAAAATCCTGCGAAAATTACATGGGCTGGCCCAAAATAAAGGTGTCATGACACCATATTAAGCTATGGACGAATTCGTAAATTATTGATCTTGAATATTTCGTCCAAGCCTTCTTTCTTCATTATGGTGGCCTCAAAGTTCTGAAATCTTCATCTGTGGCCTTCTCTTGGATCATCACATGCTCGCTGCCATCTCCATGCATGACCATGCTCCAATGCTTGTCCCTCTCATCCATGCTTGGTCCATCATTCCTAAGAGTAAGAAATATATCTGATTTAGGCAGCATCATATTCTCATGTATGTGAGGAATAGTTCCAAGAAAGCGAAAGTACTGATAGTTAAGTTGTTTGTACGAGATCTTGTGATGGGTCCTTGTATGTGTGTTCTTTAGGTACAATGGTTGTATCAATAGTTGGGATGTCCACATCATGCTCCCTTCTTGAATTGAAGTCGCCCGGACGCAATCTCATCTTCCTCACCAAAGTAAGGCTTCAAATCTGCAATGTTAAACGTAGGACTAACTGTACCAAAGTCTGCAGGCAACTCAAGTTTATATGCATTATCATTGATTTTCTAACACCTTAAAGGGACCAGCGACGTGGCATTAACTTAGACTTGCGTAAATCAGGAAAGCGATCCTTACGCAAATGTAACCAAACAAGTTCTCCAACATCAAACACAACATGCTTTCTCCCTTTATCCCCAACAAGTTTATACTTAGCATTCATGTGTTCAATGTTATCTTTAGTAGTCTTATGCAAGTTTAATATCATTTCGGTAGCGTTGTGTAGCATCCAAATTATGTTGCACCGAAGAAGGTAAAGGCAATAAATCAATAGGTGCACGAGGAACAAAACCATACACAATCTCAAATGGGCACATCTTTGTGGTAGAATGCAATGAACGATTATAAGCAAATTCTATATGAGGTAAACACTCTTCCCAAAATTTTAAGTTCTTCTTTAAAACAGCTCGTAACATAGTAGACAAAGTTCTATTTACTACTTCAGTTTGACCATCAGTTTGGGGATGACATGTAGTACTAAAGAGCAATTTAGTCCCCAACTTAGCCCATAAACATCTCCAAAAGTGGCTAAGAAATTTAGTATCACGATCAGAGATAATAGTATTTGGCACACCATGCAAACGAACAATTTCACGAAAGAACAAATCAGCAATATGCGCAGCATCATCCGTTTTATGACAAGGAATAAAGTGTGCCATCTTAGAAAACCGATCCACAACAACAAAAATACTATCCCTCCCCTTCTGTGTTCGTGGCAATCCCAAAACAAAGTCCATAGAAATATCCTCCCAAGGAACACTAGGAACAGGAAGAGGCATATATAAACCATGTGGATTAAGGCGAGACTTAGCTTTTTGACAAGTAGTGCAGCGTGCCAAAAATCTCTCAACATCTCGACGCATACGTGGCCAAAAGAAGTGTGCAGCAAGAACATCCTCCGTCTTCTTGACACAAATCCATCATTGAAGACGAACTTGTTCCAAGTTCTACCATCTCTACAATTCTGCAACACATCTTTAAATTCAGCATCATGCACATATTGTTCCTTAATACTCCCTCCGTTTCAAAATATAAGATGTTTTAGGTTTGTGAAGAAATTGAATCTAGACTTCTTTTAGTTTGTAGATTCATCCCCAATTTGAGTGAACCTATATACTAAAATAAGTCTAGATACATTTGATTCACAAACCTAAAACATCTTATATTTTGAAACGGAGGGAGTAGTTTCCAATCCAAATATTTTGAAGTCAAGTTGAGATAACAAAGCATAACGGCGTGACAAAGCATCAGCAATAATGTTATCTTTACCTTTTTGGTGTTTGATAACATAAGGAAAAGACTCAATAAATTCAACCCACTTTGCATGACGACGATTCAACTTTGCTTGACTACGAATATGCTTCAAAGATTCATGATCAGAATGAATAACAAACTCTTTAGGCCATAGATAATGTTGCCAAGTTTCTAATGTCCGAACCAACGCATATAATTCTTTATCATAAGTAGAATAGTTCAGACTAGCCCCACTCAATTTCTCACTAAAATATGCAACAGGTTTTCCCTCTTGTAATAACACCCCTCCCAAACCAATTCCACTAGCATCACATTCAAGCTCAAAAGTCTTAGTAAAATTAGGAAGTTGGAGTAAGGGAGCATGTGTTAGCTTATCTTTTAATATGACGAAGGCCTGTTGTTGTGCATCGCCCCAAACAAAGGGCACATCCTTCTTGGTAAGCTCATTCAGCGGCGCGGCAATTGATCCAAAGTCTTTGACAAAGCGCCTATAAAAACCAGCGAGGCCAAGAAAACTCCTCACTTGTGTGACCGTCTTGGGCTGCGGCCAATTCTCAATAGCTTCAATCTTGGCTGGATCCACTTCAATACCCTGTGATGTAACAACATAGCCAAGAAACGCAACTCGATTGGTGCAAAAGGTGCACTTCTCAAGGTTACCAAACAAACGTGCATCTCGTAAAGCATTGAAAACAGCACGTAAATGGTCCAAATGATCCTCTAAAGATTTGCTATAAATCAGAATATCATCAAAGTAGACTACCACAAAACGTCCAATGAAAGCACGTAAAAATTCGTTCATTAATCTCATAAAAGTGCTAGGTGCATTAGTTAAACCAAACGGCATTACTAACCACTCATATAAACCGAACTTAGTTTTAAATGCTGTTTTCCATTCATCTCCTAATTTCATACGAATCTGGTGGTAACCACTACGCAAATCAACTTTAGAAAACATGGTAGAGCCACTCAATTCATCAAGCATGTCATCTAAACGTGGAATAGGATGACGATATCGAATAGTAATATTATTGATAGCTCTACAATCAGTACACATCTTGAAGAACCATCTTTCTTAGGTACCAAAATAATAGGAACAGCACAAGGGCTAAGGGACTCACGAATATGATCTCTGTCGAGGAGTTCCTGAATTTGGCGTTGTATCTCCTTTGTCTCCTCTGGATTGGTTCTATACGGCGCGCGGTTGGGCAACGTGGCACCAGGAATGAGATCAATTTGATGCTCAATTCCTCTAATAGGAGGTAGTCCTGGTGGCAACTCAGCGGGAAAGACGTCCTCATATTCCTGCAAAAGGTTAGCAACAGCGGGTGGCAAAGAAGGAGGCATATCCTCAAATGAAAACAAAACCTCTTTGCAGACAATTGCATAACATTGAGTATTGTTTACATCTAGTTCAGCAATATCAATTTTATTTGCAAGCATACATGGACTCTTCAAACGAATTTCAGTAGCATGTGTAGAATCAGATTTAGTGTTCTTTGGTGGTATAAAATCGGCAGCAACAATCTGATTCTCACTTTTATTTTTCTCCTCAGTTTTAGCTCTACTAGCTCTAGCAAGATCATCTTTTAAAATTTGTTTTGAGTCATAGGTTTTAGACCAATTTTCTTTCCATTATGCATAAGAGAATAGTGATTAGTTTTACCATTATGAACAGATTCTCTATCAAATTGCCATGGTCTACCAAGTAACAAAGAACAAGCTTGCATAGGTACAACATCACAATCAACAAAATCAGAATATGTACCAATAGTAAAATGCCGCATCCGTTCTTGTTACCTTGATCTTCGAGAACTCTCAAACCATTGGATGTAATATGAATGTGGGCGTTGTCTTGTTGGAAGCGCAAGCTTCTCTACCATGTCAACACTGGCCTGATTATTACAACTCCCTCCATCGATGATGATCCGTATAGCTCTTTCCTTTACAACACCACGTGTTTGAAATAGGTTGTGGCGTTGATCTTGCTCAGATTTGCTCAATTGCACACTCAACACACGTTGTGTAATTAATCTCTTGTATTGATCAGCGACTTGGATCCCATTACCTCGGCTCTTCATCGATCGAATTGTCTCCATCTCGAGCGTAAATAAGGGCTAGTGTATCTTCATCAAAGTCACTTTCTGAATCGTATTGACCATCTTCGCAGACCATCATCACACGTTGTGTTGTGCCGTCTCTCAATATGACCAAAACCCAAGCACTTGCCTTGTATATCCTTTGTCTTACCCGTGGAAGCCATAGAAGATGCACTCTGACGGGAGCATTGGATGATGGTGGAGAAGCGGTGGAAATCTTGTGGTGGCCTTGGATGTGGTAGGAGGCGGAAGGCAAATCACGAGGAGGCGCTGATTGTCGGGATGTCCAAGTGGATGTGCGACTGCAGAATTATTAGTCCTCCTCCATGGTGTTTGGCGATCCTGCACTTCACGTTCGACTTTGCAAGCAAGATGAAACAAGCAGTGATAGAATTATATTCCTTATAATCTAATATGTCTGAATGTCCTTGTTTAATCCACCAAAGAAACGTGCAAGCATTTGTTCATTAGATTCAACAAGACCACACCTAACCATCCCGTTTGCAATTCACGATAATACTCTTCTACAGAATTTTTCCTTGCTCTAAGCGTGTCGATTCTTTAGTAAATCACGTTGATAAGTGGGAGGTACAAAGCGAACACGCATAGCAGTTTTAAAGCAGTCAAGTACTAGGAATAGTAGTAGGATTTAAACGACAATACTCGGACCACCAAAGGGAAGCAAATTTAGTAAATTCACATGTAGCAAAGACTAACACGCATATTCTCGGATATTTTAAGCGGCAAAACGTTGTTCTACTTCCATCTCCCATGTAAGATATGCATCGATTATATTTACCCTCAAAGATGGAATATTTAATTTAAGCTTTGCAACATGATCGTCATCACGTCTGGGTGGCGGCGTTGCGGTAGTAATGTCGGCGACGGCGGTACCGTGGAGGTTGTTCAACCTCCTCGTCAAACAGATCGTCGTCGTCGTAGTAGTACCCGTAAATCATCCCCAATGTCGCAGCAGCTTGGCGGAAGTCTCGAGCGTCGATCGCGATGGCCGAAGTGCGGCGGCGATAAACCATGATCGCCCGTGATCGGAATGCGCCGTGCGCCATGTGTGGGTGCGGGTGCGGGTGCGGGCAATCGGTTCAGAAGCTCCTTGAACCGAACGTCAAGCTTGGCTGATGCAGCCCGACCTACGGTCGTTACTACATCAAGGTCCCCAACTTACGCCAAGTCGTCATGGACTCCAAAGGTGAATCCGTTCCTCTATGCGAGCCCCCTTCCTGCCCTATTGAATGGTATGCTACTTCATACTCCGTCACATATGCATGATAGGTTCACACCGACCAGTACGGAGGCAAGGGAGGAAGCCCGGAACATCAAGCCCGACAAGACGGAGGCTTGGAAGAGGAGACGGAAGAAGACAGGTCGATAGCTGCCAGGTCCAAGCGGTACTACCGGTTGTCGTAACCGGTACTACCGGTCAGCGGTACTACCGCCCCCTCCTACCGCTCGCTACTGACGGCTCCAACGGATGCTCCAAGACCGCAAGCGGTACTACCGCTCCCGGAGCGGTACTACCGGTGACGACCGGTACTACCGGTTGCCGGACCGGTACTACCGGTCATATATGTGCCTGCGCGCACCTGTTGGGCCACAGCCCATGTATCCCCCCTTTTACTTACCTATTCGCCTAGTTTATCCCCAAACTACCCTTGTTTAGTGGTTGGCCTATAAATAGAGCCCCCACCCCTCATGTACCCCTTAGGCATAGATGATAGACTAAAGAAAACCCCCATTGTGGAATCTCTAGTTTTGCCTCATCCCCTTTACCAAGGGGACCGACTATCGTCACCAACCTCGATTGGACTTTGCATCACGCATCCATCGTTGAACAAGGCCTTGGGTTCTCGGTTTCTCGCCCCCAAGTCGTCAAGACCCTCCTCAAGGTGTTCTTCCCTCTCCGATGTGGATTTGAGGGAGCACATTGACCGATCTTTCCTTGCGAGGATTCTATCGGACCGGTGGCCGCCGTTCGGGAGCAATCGGCCTTGTATCGTGTGAGTTTTGCGTGTGTTCATCGTGTTCTTCGCGAGGTGTGTGTTCGCTACCTTCTCCCTTTCCCCTCGCTTTCCCATCGATTTGACCACGAGATCCGTGAATATCGGGCACCCAAGAGGTTAACCCCTCCATCATCTGGTATCAGCAGCTTTTGGTTGCCACGGATTTCTCATCGATTTGGTCTTTTCCCCATAAATTCGAAAATTCCACCAAAAACAGCGCCAATTCGTGTTTTGGATCGATCTGTGATTTGAGTGCGTTTTGGTAGGTTTTGATCCGTGGATTGCTTGCTAAACTTGTTGATCTACCTTCCTTTGCGTTCCCATAGCCTAATTCCTTGATTTCCCCCATCGATTTGGTGTTTTTCTTGAAGATTTTCCGCCCAAATCACCCCAAAATCGCGAAAACGCGTCAAATCTGGGCATCCCAGGTCCAAGCGGTACTACCGGGTCCAAAAACCGGTACTACCGCACTTAACCGGTACTACCGGGCTCAAAAATCCGGTACTACCGCCCCATTCTGATCAAAAACAGCAAGTTTCAGATTTCAGCCTCTCACCGTTTTGGGCATAACTTTTGCATACGAACTCGGATTTTGGTGTTCTTTAGCTCGTTTCGAAGAGGAGAAGGAGCCCTACATCATCATCCACGTGGTTCATGCTATCTACTCCATCCAAATTCCGTGAGCAAGGCGGAATCCAACAATAAAGGGTGAAGATCGTCGATGAAAGGTATAAACATTCCGCGACTTCTCCCCACTTGCATTCCTTTGTGAACCCCACTATCTTTGCGAGCAACAAACACCTATTGAGACTAGTTCCTCTTATGATTGCTTGGGCTATGCACATTTGATACCTTGTAGATTCCGAGCAAACATTGTGAGCGCTATCTCATATAGTTATCTTGTATAGTTGTTGGCACAAGGAAGAGGCAAGTGAAAAAGAAATAAAAAATAAAAAGAGTGATACAAAAAGAAAAAAAAAGAGAAAAAAGAAGAAAAGAAAAAGAAAGAGATATACATGTGCCTCATAGAATAGGAAGCGCAAGCTGGACGAACATCATATAGGTGGTACTTTTGTGCATATCTTGTAGCCCACCAATTTTGTGCAGTCGAACTAGCGTCTCTCCTTGTACTTGTGTGACACGAGGTTATAGTCTTCGCTAGGTAATCATTTGGTTCTTAGCTCACTTTCTCCGTCGCACAAGTCCCATTTATCCCACCGTGTGTGTTTCCTTGTACATATTTCCTATCTTGTAGATTAACTTGTTTTGCTTTGTGATCATTGTGGTTCTTTACTTGCCATTACAAAATATTGATTTCGGATTGGTTCTTGACATGCCACTTTCCATACCTATCCACCATAGGCCTTGTGTGTGTGTGTTTTTTGGTTCGTAGTTGGTTTTGGTGTTCCGCGTGAACTTCACTTTGCTTGGTTTATTGCTCTCAAGTGTGGCCACTTGTACGATACGATCTTCCAAGGTAAAGTAAGGTTTGACGTTGTATCCCTAACTCCCACTACCACTTCCATATACACCACTTGGTCTTGTGCATCATGTCTAGGGACTCGGACCGAGGATGATATCTATGAAGAATCCATGATGAGCCACCATGACTACGACTCCACAAGTATAGAGGACATGACGGAGCACAACACCGACAATGGCTCCGCATGCTTTGAGGACCCGGAGCACTACACCTACGACGACTCCACATGCATGGAAGACATGGAGCTCTACGTCGACAATGGATCCTCATGCATGGAGCCTATGGATCACTACACCGACAATGGCTCCACATGCTTGGGTGATATGGAGTACTACACCAACAACTACTCCCCAAGCATGGACGACTTCGAGTGCGACATCGATGACGCCTCGCCAAGCATGGAGGACACGGAGAACTTCATCGACTTTGATGGCTCCTCCATGAGCCATGAAGAATTCCTCCACCGTGTGGAGATGGAAGCCTACTACGCCAAGCAAGAGGAGGCGCATCATCAAGATTCCATGACCTTCAAGGCCAAGCGTGCCACACCAAAGGGCACCACTTACTTCGATGATTCACCTCAAAGGCGACATGTGCCACCACCTAGATGGCGTCAAGCGCCACCATCTCCAAGGCGCCAAGCTACATCACCTCCAAGGCGCCGAACTCCAACTCCTATCCAAACAAGAGTGGCGTCCAAACATCATATGCATCAAGAGGCGCCAAGAAACAAGAATCTTCCTCGACAAACATCCTCTCATGAGCATCGCCACCATAAAGAGGATACAAGAAATCGTCTAAGGCATCTTCGCCACCAAGACGAAGAATTCAAGATGAGCACCAACCATAATGCTCAATCAAGCTCAAGAAGGCACCACAAGCACAAGAAGAGTGCCAAGGCAAGTGATCATCGTCGCGAGTGTCATGTGGACGACCAAGTGCGCCACCTACATCAACCATCGGCAAGGCACGCCAATGACCTCCGTCGACACCATCATAGGGCACCTTCAACTACTCGTGCCACCACCATAATGGCACCAAGAGCAAGCCTTCCTCCACGCCATCAAGCTTCAAAGCCGACGCTTGACTTCTACGACCTCGCGAACGAGGAAAATGTAGACCTCTACTTCGCCAAGTTGGATAGCATGAGCCTACCTCCACCACTACTACGCGATGGCCACGAGACGGTCGAGCATGGGATTTTCCCTTCGACCATGGAGGAGAGCAATGATGCCCATCTTATGGCATCCAACCTTGGAGGCGACAAGGTCAAGAATGGTGAGCATGGGATTTTCCCTTCACCAAAGGAGGCGCATGGAGTTGAGGAAACCGAGCCTACCCCCATATGCTTGAGTGATGATGTGGTACCAATCCCATGTGAGTATGAGAGCCACTTAGCCCACTTGAGTGAGAACAAGAGTGAGACGAGTGACTCCACCTTATGTGAGATTGAGTGCTTCCACTTGGAGGGCATGAGTGATACTCCTAGTGAGTTGAGAGTGGTAGTTGATAGGTCAAGTGAGACCATTTCAATTTCTAACAACTTACCCTCTACCTCTAGTGTGTTCTCTTGTGTTGTGCTAGGTTCCATGGAGGAAGACGCAGATGCTATGAAGCAATGATCGTCAAATGGAGAAGATGTACATGGTAGATGCTACACCATGGATACATCAAGAAGATGAAGTCGCCCACAAGGCCACTACTTCCACAACACCCACTTCATATGAGAGGTATGACCAAGGTACCAATAAGGGTGTTGGCGATGCCATGATCCCACTAGTGGACATGATGAATTGTGAGGATATGCATGCTATGGATGATACTTGTGACATTACATATGCTTCATCCACTTTCCCATGTGATGATTTGCCTTTGCATAATATTGATCATGTGGAATTGTTTGATTGCGATATCATTGCCATAAACATGCCATGCTATGCATCTTGTGTGTATCCTCCAATTGCTATGGACATGCTTTGTCATGCTAGTCATTCAATTTTTCCCGTTGCTTGCAATAAGATGAATGCTTGCAACAATGTTGACCACATGCGTTATAATGAGATGGCCCCCATAGCTTTCTCAATTTTTGGAGATTTTGATGCTTGCCATGATAAGCATGTTCCCCACTTGCATACTCACCATGCATCACTTTCATACTTGATTGACATTAATGGTGATGTGCACAAGAGATACGTCATGATGGATGATGTGTATCTCTACCATGCACACATTCTCCCTTTTGTGTATGATGTGTGTAGGTACCGCATTATCATGTCAACCTCGGTTGAGCACGAGTTGACAAAAGAGCTCTTGAGAGCATCCCACAAGTGAGTTCAAGATCGAACCCGGCTCGATACCTTTTGCATGCTTTGCATCTTTCATGTTGGCAAATTGCTCTTTCCTATGGTTTGATTGCAAGCATGTTGATGGTATTATCTCACCTTGTGACATTCATGTTTCTTTGCTTTTGGATAATGATGTTTTGTGTGTTGCAACAAAATGTTGAACATTTTCTCTTCCGATGTTTTGCTTGCAACCACAATTCCATTAAGAGCATGTATTGTCATGAAAACTTCCAAGAATCTCGTCTTGTTGTTGCAACAAACATAAGGACCATTTGCTCTTTCATTTCGTTTGTTTGCAAACACGTTACTTTGGCTTCCGCTTGGGATACTCATATTCCCATGAAATTTGATTTTGATGATTTGTGTGTGACATCCAACATGTTGAACAATTTCTCTTTCCAATGGTTGGTTTGCACACATAATGATGTTTGTTTGGACATTCTTCCTTGTGTTTTTGCCAAATTCTCCTATTCTTGCATCAAAGATGTTGTTTGAAATTTGGATCCAATGCTTTGAATGCCCCAATTCTATGTTATATGGAGTTTTGAGTTTCCACATTTGGATGATGTTCAAACATTTTCCATGCACATTGACCATGCATATGCATCCGTTTGCTATACTTGAGTTGTGCTAATCGTGTTGTGAACAAGAATGGACATGCCACAAATGACATGCTCCTCTATCACACACAAACATATGTTGCTTGGTCTTTGTTGTATGAAGGTACAGATGCATACGTCAACCTCTATGGACTATATGTTGACAAGAAGAACCAAGAGAGTTACCTATGGCTACACTTCTTTGAGCTATATCTACAAGCTAAGGTGACTTCCTTCTACTTGAGGACTCATGCTATAATCTTCATGAATTGGCTACGCTTTGAGTGTTGCTTCGCTTTTGTCGCGAGCTTTGTAGGCTTCATGGAAGGTGAAGGAACATTGAAGTGTTGTCAAGTCAATCTTCAGGGGCGACTATGGTGAACCCAGGATCAAGGATGTCCTTGACCTCTTCTACTGTGATGAACATGGAGAGTCGAGGGCGACTCTTTTGAAGGGAGGAGATGATGCAGCCGACCTACGGTCGTTACTACATCAAGGTCCCCAACTTACGCCAAGTCGTCATGGACTCCAAGGTGAATCCGTTCCTCTATGCGAGCCCCTTCACGCCCTATTGAATGGTATGCTACTTCATACTCCGTCACATATGCATGATAGGTTCACACCGACCAAAGACGGAGGCAAGGAGGAAGTCTTGAACATCAAGCCCGACAAGACGGAGGCTTGGAAGAGGAGACGGAAGAAGGCAGTCGATAGCTGCCAGTCCAAGCGGTACTACGGTTGTCGTGATCGGTACTACCGGTCATGATACTACCCCCTCCTACCTCGCTCTTGGCGCTCAACGGATGCTCCAAGACATAAGCGGTACTCAGCTCCGGAGCGGTACTACGGTGACGACCGGTACTACGGTTCTTGGGACCGGTACCGGTCATATATGTGCTCACTGGCCTTTTGTTGGGCCACACCCATGTATCCCCTTTACTTACCTATTCGCCTAGTTTATCCCCAAACTACCCTTGTTTAGTGGCTGGCCTATAAATAGAGCCCCACCCTCATGTACCCTCGAGGCATAGATGATAGACTAAAGAAACCCCCATTGTGGAATCTCTAGTTTTGCCTCATCCCTTTACCTGTGGGACCGACTATCGTCACCAACCTCGATTGGACTTTGCATCACGCATCCATCGTTGAACAAGGCCTTGGGTTCTCGATTTCTCGCCCCCAAGTCGTCAAGACCCTCCTCAAGGTGTTCTTCCCTCTCCGATGTGGATTTGAGGGAGCACGTTGACCGATCTTTCCTTGCGAGGATTCTATCGGACCGGTGGCCGGCCTTGTATCGTGTGAGTTTTGCGTGTGTTCATCGTGTTCTTCGCGAGGTGTGTGTTCGCTTCCGCTACCTTCTCCCTTTCCCCTCGCTTTCCCATCGATTTGACCACGAGATCCGTGAAGATCGGGCACCCAAGAGGTTAACCCCTCCATCATTGGCGTTGAAGGATTTCTCTAGTCCATCGATCTTGTCCACGGCGTTGGTGAGCTTGGTGTCAAACTCCCCGAGGCGCGTATCCACGTCTTCAGCGCGACTGACCAAGAGCGCGGAGAAGTGGGCATGTAATTCTTCGTTCGTCATTGTGGCAGGGGTGGGCGAAGTATCTGTCATGGTTAGTCCTTAAAAAGCACAGGTATATAGTACGGAAATATGGTGGAAATCACGCGTAATCCGTCAAGCAATATACACAGCTCTTACAAGTTCTTACCAAACAGCAGGAAAAGGCGATGTGCAACCACGATGATCAGTGGGTCCAGAGATTGAACCAAGCGAAACCAGTCGAAATGAAACACACGTGGAGAGTATCGTGGAGCTCGGGAAGGCTTAGCAAAGGGACTAGCAATTATCAAAACAGATGCAAAAGTTGAAAGAATGCTCAACGACGGTCTTGTCTGGTCCTAGGCTAGACCGTACTAGAGACGCGAACCTAGATCACCAACGATGTCACGACGCCGACACAACAAGCATGTGATGATATGGCACCGAAAAGCGAACCGAGAGGTGAAAAATCACTATGATGGCGAGTGTCTAGAATTGATCTACGGGGTCTAAAAATAGGTTAGCCCCAAAAAAAATTTTCGAAAATTTTTATTTTGCTCCGGAAAGCGCGCAGACGCCAAAAAAATATCGCTATAACGGCCGATGGAGAAAAGTGATCCCCAAAGCCGAAAACTAGTATAGCCAGAAAAAAAATTTCGAGGCGGTTCCAGACTTTTTTTTTTTGCTCTCCTTCTGGACTTACGACCGGACTCTTAGCACGATACGGACTTTAGCTGAACACGGAAACAACAAAGAAGGAAAGTCAAAAGAAATAACTAGGAAACAGTAACTCTACTCGGACTCGTACCGCGGCAGGAAAAACTGATCGGATCTGTGTCGCGTTAGGAAGGCGGTGGCGGAGTATTAGGGTTTATGGTGGCAGGGTATATGGCGGCGGAATATGGTGGCGGAATATGGTGGCGGTGATTGGCGAGTGTGGCGGTGACTATTATGATCAGAACTCGAAACTCTAAGGGACGAGACACTAAGACCAGCAACTCGACGCGACGATGTAGACACAAATTCAACAATATAAAAACTGAAAAGATAATGCGAGGCGTAGATTGGTTATGGGATGGATCTAAACTATAACTGTGTTTTTGGCTTTTTCGTGGGTTATAGGTAAAAACAGATCTAATCTACGAAAACAGTAAAATCTCACCGAGCAACCTGAGCTCTGATACCACTTGATAGGGCAAAGGTGTCCGATCTTTCGATGCGATGGCGAAGTTCGATTTGGTGGAGTTCGGGCTTGACGATCCGACTACACGTGCGAGCACGAGCGCCAATGCAATCGCTAGGCCAATCTCCTGGAGGTTACTGATCCTGCGTGAACACGATCAGCCTGACCACGAGGGTCTTAATTCCTACCTGAAATCGAGAACAAGTAAGAACCAATATTGCAATCAAGATATTGCGGATTAAGAGGAAAGCTTTATTGAAGAGGTGGGATCCTGAATAGGTGCGAAGTACAAGAGGCCTCTCTGACGCCGAGCCTTGGCGAAGTTGCGACTATGGCTAACAATGTCTAAACAAAATCTGAGTCTAGAGGTTCGCTATGGGGCGTATTTAGAGGCGAAAAGGTGGGGTTTCGCCAGCCATGGAAGTGGTGGCGAATCCAACCCTAAAAGTCCTTTTCTCAAATACGGACTCTAAAAAGTGGCTAATTAAAATCTGCGAAAATTACATGGGCCTGGCCCAAAATAAAGGTGTCATGACACCATATTAAGCTATGGACGAATTCGTAAAGTATTGATCTTGAATATTTCGTCCAAGCCTTCTTTCTTCATTATGGTGGCCTCAAAGTTCTGAAATCTTCATATGTGGCCTTCTCTTGGATCATCACATGCTCGCTGCCATCTCCATGCATGACCATGCTCCAATGATTGTCCCTCTCATCCATGCTTGGTCCATCATTCCTAAGAGTAAGAAATATATCTGATTTAGGCAGCATCATATTCTCATGTATGTGAGGAATAGTTCCAAGAAACGAAAGTACCTGATAGTTAAGTTGTTTGGCACGAGATCTTGTGATGGGTCCTTGTATGTGTGTTGTTGTAGGTACAATGGTTGTATCAATAGTAGGGATGTCCACATCACTCCGGGTGTTGATAAAGAAGAACCTTAAAGACTGGGAGGATTGCATTCCACACGCCGAGTTCGCCTACAACCGCGCCAAGCACTCCACCACCATGAGGAGCCCGTTCATGATCGTCTACGGCTTCGAGCCTCTCACCGCGCTCGATATACTTCCACTTCCACTTCATGAACGTGCCAATATGGACGTTGTAAAGCGTGCCCAAACAATGAAGAAACTCCATGAGAACACACGAGCTACTATCGAGCAACAAGTCCTTCGCCAAGCATCAAGACTAAACAAGACCAAGAAAGACATGATATTTGATGAGGGCGACCTTGTGTGGATCCACTTGAGTAAAGACCGCTTCCCCAAGGAACGCGATTCCAAGCTAAAGCCAAGAGGCGATGGACCATTCAAGGTGCTCAAGAGAATCAACAACAACGCCTATGTCATCGATATACCAACATCGAAGTATCTTGTGAGCTCGACATTAAATGTCAAGGACCTCTCACCCTACCATGGCGAAGAGGAAGTTGTGACGGTTGAAGAGTCGAGGACGACTCTTTCCCAAGGGGGGGAGCTGATGCAGCTCGTCCTACGACCGCTACTACATCTACTCCCACGAGCTCCACAAGTGGACCCATGACTCGCGCCCGAGCCAAACTCCTTCAAGCTAAGGTGAACTCGCTCCTCTCCTTGTGTGACTTCGACACACCCTTGGATGGCTTGCTACTTCATATGCATACACTGTGCATCATCAGGTACGAAGAGAAGGACCCAAGGAATGGAGGGAAAGCAACCGATCAGACGCCTTGCGATTACTGGTTGAGCCGACCGGTACTCTGCTCAAGCGGTCCGACGGCCCTGACTCTGGGACGCTCGGGGAAGAACCACTCACGCCTCAGATGCAGCGGTACTACGGCCCAAAGCCGGTACTACCGGTCATGATCTACCCCCTCCTACCGCTCAATCTGGCTCCTCCAACGGAAGCTCCGGGCCCTTGCAGTACTACCGTTCATCGGTACTACTGCGGTAATGTCTCGGTTGTCGAACCGTACTACGGTCTGGCCGACCGAACGCTGAATTGACCCATGCCTTGTATCCCTTACTATAATTTGCCTTCTCGTTCCGAAACTACCCCTGTTTTGTGGCTGGACTATATATAGCCCCCACCCTCCATTGTAAACCCTAGACTTGGATAATAATAGATATTAAGGAAACCCTTTGAGGAACTTATATCTATTGGTCTCATGCTCCTACCAAGGAGCATCGGATTATCCACCCCCCTCTTGGATCTTGCCTAGTGCGTTCAAGTTGTACAAGGCCTTGGGTTCTCGGTTTCTCGCCCACAAGTCATCAAGATCTCACCAAGAACCTCGTCCCCCGTTGTTGGCGTGGAGAGCGAGCTTCGCCCAACACTGATCCTAGGGATTATGTTGGACCTGATGAGGACATCCCTATATTTACACCTACCCCAATTACTACTGAAGATGTTCCAACCAATGCTAAGAAGGATCAGTCCAATGAGATTATAATTGGACCCATTACACGGGATCGTGCAAAGCTACTTGAACAACAGGTGAATTCACTCCTAAATGAATCTGATGTTTATGATAATGAGAACTTTATACTGCCTAAATCTATGCACTTGTGTATGATCAGGTTCATTGAGGAAACAAGCTTGACACGAGGAGGAGAAGGGTTACAAGAGGAGCCTAGCATGATGATCGCCAAGGATGCGCGAGGAGGCGGGAGGAAGGCGCAAGAAGATCATCAAGAAGGAAGGTTCAGACGGATGGAAGCCCTGAAATTGAAACGGACGTGGATTCTTCATACGAACTCCAAATCAAGCAAATAAGCACTTGTTGGAAACATCACTCCGAGAGCTTTCCAACGAGTACTTACACGTCCCTAGGGGGCGGATAATCCGGCCCCCACAAGGGCAGATAATCCGGCCCTGCTCAACGAATTCTGCTAAGGATTTCAGGCGCGAAGCTCAGTATAGGGGGCGGATAATCCGCCCTAGGGGAGGATAATCCGGGGGGGGCGGATAATCCGGCCCTACTTAGGGCGGAAAGTCTGGCCTGGAAGTTACCAACAGATCTGGACGAATCTGACTGTATCTGATGGAGGGGTTAACCTCTTGGGTGCCCGATCTTCATGGATCTCGTGGTCAAATCGATGGGAAAGCGAGGGGAAAGGGAGAAGGTAGTGGAAGCGAACACACACCTCGCGAAGAACACGATGAACACACGCAAAACTCACACGATACAAGGCCGATTGCTCCCGAACGGTGGCCACCGGTCCGATAGAATCCTCGCAAGGAAAGATCGGTCAACGTGCTCCCTCAAATCCACATCGGAGAGGGAAGAACACCTTGAGGAGGGTCTTGACGACTTGGGGCGAAACAAGAACCCAAGGCCTTGTTCAACGATGGATGCGTGATGCAAAGTCCAATCGAGGTTGGTGGCGATAGTCGGTCCCCTTGGTAAAGGGATGAGGCAAAACTAGAGATTCCACAATGGGGTTTCTTTAGTCTATCATCTATGCCTAAGGGATACATGAGGGGTGGGGCTCTATTTATAGGCCAACCACAAAACAAGGGTAGTTTGGGGATAAAACTAGGGTTTGGTAAGTAAAGGGGATACATGGGTGGCCCAACTAGTGCTTGTGAGCCTTGCAGAGCGGTAATACGGACTTGGGACCGTAGTACCGCTTGTCCTAATAGTAGCTCGAGGACCGTAGTACCGCTATGGTCCGGAGCTTCACTGGAACCATCGATGGGAGGCGGTAGTAAGTGTCTGTGGCCGTAATCACTGACAGAGTCTGATAGTACCGCACGGAGACAGTATGTTGGCCTGTTGGCGTCACATTGGCGGTAGCAGGCGGTAGTCTCGCTGGCGGTGTAGAGAGCATTTGGCTGTCTTCTTCCGCCTCCTCTTCCAAGCCTCCGTCTTGTCGGGCTTGATGTTCCGGGCTTCCTCCCTTGCCTCCGTACTTGTCAATGTGAACCTATCATGCATATGTGACGGAGTATGAAGTATCATGCCATTCAATAGGGAAGGAAGGGGGCTCGCATAGAGGAACGGATTCACCTTTGGAGTCCATGACGACTTGGTGTAAGTTGGAGACCAAGATGTGGCAACGACCGTAGGTCGGGCTACATCAGCTCCCCCCACTTCAAAAAGAGTCGTCCTCGACTCTACATGCTCATCACCAAGTAGAAGCGGTCGAGAGACCTTCTTGATCCTGGGGTTCACCATATAGTCGTCCTCGGGAAGATTGACTTGACGACACTTCAATGTTCCTTCACCTTCCTTGAAGCCTACAAAGCTCACAACAAAAGGAAAGCAACACTCAAAGCGTAGCCAATTCATGAAGATTATAGCATGAGTCCTCAAGTAGAAGGAAGTCACCTTAGCGTGTAGAGATAGCTCGATGAAGGGTAGCCATAGGTAGCTCTCTTCGGTTCTTCTTGTCAACATATAGTCCATAGAGGTTGACGTGTATGCATTTGTACCTACATACAACAAAGACCAAGCAACATATGTTTATGTGTGATAGAGGAGCATGTCATTTGTGGCATGTCCATTCTTGTTCACAACACGATTAGCACAACTCAAGTATAGCAAACGGGATGCATATGCAAGGTCATTGTGCATGGAATTCGTTTGAACATCATCCAAATGTGGGAACTCAAAAACTCCATATAACATCTTATTGAGGCACTCAAAGCACTCGAATAGAAATTTTATCAACATCTTTGATGCAAAGCTTGGAGAATTTGGCAAAAACACACAAGGAAGCATATCCAAAACAAAAGTATTATGTTTGCAAACCAAATGAAAGAGCAAGTGGTCCTTATGTTTGTTGCAACAACAAGACGAGATTCTTGGAAGCTCTCATGACAATACATGTTCTTAAAGGAATTGTGGTTGCACACAAAACATCGGAAAGGGAAATTGTTCAACATTTTTGGTGCAACACACAAAACATCATTATCTAGATGCGAAGAAACATGAATGTCACAAGGGAAGATAATACCATTAACATGCTTGCAATCAAACCATATGAGAGAGAAATTTGCCAACATGCAAGATGCAAAGCATGCAAAAGGTATCAGAGCTGGGTTCGATCTTGAACTCACTTGTGGGATGCTCTCAAGAGCTCTTTTTGTCAACTCGTGCTCAACCGAGGTTGACATTCTCGTGCGGGTACCTACAAACATCATATGTAAAAGGAAGAACGTGTGTGCATGGTAGAGATACACATCATCCATCATGACGTATCTCTTTTTGTGCACATCACCATTAATGTCAATCAAGTATGAAAGAGATGCATGGTGAGTATGCAAGATCGGAACATTCTTATCATGGCAAGCATCAAAATCTCCAAAAATTGAGAAAGCTATGGGGGCCATCTCATTATAACGCATGTGGTCAACATTGTTGCAAGCATTCATCTTATTGCAAGCAACGGGAAAAATTGAATGACTAGCATGACAAAGCATGTCCATAGCAATTGGAGGATACACACAAGATGCATAGCATGGCATGTTTATGGCAATGATATCGCAATCAAACAATTCCACATGATCAATATTATGCAAAGGCAAATCATCACATGGGAAAGTGGATGAAGCATATGTAATGTCACAAGTATCATCCATAGCATGCATATCCTCACAATTCATCATGTCCACTAGTGGGATCATGGTATCATCAACACCCTTATTGGTACCTTGGTCATACCTCTCATATGAAGTGGGTGTTGTGGAAGTAGTGGCCTCCTTGTGGACGACTTCGTCTTCTTGATGTATCCATGGCGTAGCATCCTCTTCATCCACCATGTACACCTTCTCCATTCGAGGCATCATTGCTTCATGGCTTGGCGCGTCTTCATCCATGGAACCTAGCATAACACAAGAGAACACACTAGAGGTAGAGGGTAAGTTGTTAGAAATCGAAATGGTCTCACTTGACCTATCAACTACCACTCTCAACTCACTAGGAGTATCACTCATGCCCTCCAAGTGGAAGCACTCAATCTCACATAAGGTGGACTCACTCATGTCACTCTTGTTCTCACTCAAGTGGGCTAAGTGGCTCTCATACTCACATGGGATTGGTACCACATCATCACTCAAGCATATGGGGGTAGGCTCGGTTTCCTCAACTCCTTGCGCCTCCTTTGGTGAAGGGAAAATCCCATGCTCACCATTCTTGACCTTGTCGCCTTCAAAGTTGGATGCCATAAGATGGGCATCATCGCTCTCCTCCATGGTCAAGGAAAATCCCATGCTCGACCGTCTTGTGGCCATCTCGTAGTAGTGGTGGAGGTAGGCTCATGCTATCCAACTTGGCGAAGTAGGCGTCTACATTTTCCTCGTTCGCGAGGTCGTAGAAGTCAAGCGTAGGCGTGGAAGCTTGATGGCGTGGAGGAAGGCTTGCTCTTGGTGCCATTGTGGTGGTGGCACGAGTAGTTGAAGGTGCCCTATGATGGTGTCGACGGAGGTCATTGGCGTGCCTTGCCGATGGTTGATGTAGGTGGCGCACTTGGTCGTCCACATGACACTCGCGACGATGATCATTTGCCTTGGCACTCTTCTTGTGCTTGTGGTGCCTTCTTGAGCTTGCTTGAGCATTATGGTTGGTGCTCATCTTGAATTCTTCGTCTTTATGGCGAAGATGCCTTTGACGATGTCTTGTATCCTCTTTATGGTGGCGATGCTCATGAGAGGATGTTTGTCGATGAAGAGTCTTGTTTCTTGGCGCCTCTTGATGCATATGATGTTTGGGCCACTCTTGTTTGGATAGGAGTTGGAGCTTGGCGCCTTGGCGGTGAAGCTTGGCGCCTTGGAGATGGTAGAACTTGACGCCTTGGAGGTGATGGAGCTTGGTGCCTTGGAGATGGTGGCGCTTGACGCCATCTAGGTGGTGGCACATGTCGCCTTGGAGGTGAATCATCAGTAGGTGGTGCCTTTGGTGTGGCACGCTTGGCCTTGAAGGTCATGGAATCTTGATGATGCGCCTCCTCTTGCTTGGCGTGTAGGGCTTCCATCTCCACACGGTGGAGGAATTCTTCATGGCTCATGGAGGAGCCATCAAAGTCGATGAAGTTCTCCGTGTCCTCCATGCTTGGCGAGGCGTCATCGATGTCGCACTCAAGTCGCCCATGCTTGGGAGTAGTTGTTGGTGTAGTACTCCATATCACCCAAGCATGTGGAGCCATTGGGTGTAGTGCTCCATAGGCTCCATGCATGAGGAGCCATTGTCGACGAGAGCTCCATGTCTTCCATGCATGTGGAGTCGTCGTAGGTGTAGTGCTCGTCCTCAAAGCATGCGGAGTCATTATCGGTGTTGTGCTCCGTCATGTCCTCTATACTTGTGGAGTCGTAGTCATGGTGGCTCATCATGGATTCTTCATAGATATCATCCTCGGTTCCGGAGTCCCTAGACATGATGCACAAGACCAAGTGGTGTATATGGAAGTGGTAGTGGGAGTTAGGGATACAACGTCAAACCTTACTTTACCTTGGAAGATCGTATCGTACAAGTGGCCACACTTGAGAGCAATAAACCAAGCAAAGTGAAGTTCACGCAGAACACCAAAACCAACTACGAACCAAAAAACACACACACACAAGGCCTATGGTGGATAGGTATGGAAAGTGGCATGTCAAGAACCAATCCGAAATCAAGATGTTGTAATGGCAAGTAAAGAACCACAATGATCACAAAGCAAACAAGTCAATCCACAAGATAGGAAATATGTACAAGGAAACACACACGGTGGGATAAATGGGACTTGTGCGACGGAGAAAGTGAGCTAAGAACCAAATGATTACCTAGCAAAGACTATAAGCTCGTGTCAAACAAGTACAAGGAGAGACGCTAGTTCGATTGCATAAGATTGGTGGGCTACAAGATATGCACAATAAGTACCACCTATTTGATGTTCATCGAGCTTGCGCTTCCTATTCTATGAGGCACATGTATATTTCTTTCTTTTTCTCTTTTTCTTTTTTTTTTCTATTTTTTTTTTTTCTTTTTCTTTTTCTTTTTCACTTGCCTCTTCCTTGTGCCAACAACTATACAAGATAACTATATGAGAAAGCGCTCACAATGTTTACTCGGAATCTACAAGGTATCAAATGTGCATAACCCAAGCAATCATAAGAGGATCTAGTCTCAATAGGTGTTTGTTGCTCGCAAAGATAGTGGGATCACAAAGGAATGCAAGTGGGGAGAAGTCGCGGAATGTTTATACCTTTCGTCGACGATCTTCACCCTTTATTGATGGATTCCGCCTTGCTCACGGAATTTGGATGGAGTAGATAGCATGAACCACGTGGATGATGATGTAAAGCTCCTTCCCCTCTTCGAAACGAGCTAAAGAACACCAAAATCCGAGTTCGTATGCAAAAGTTATGCTCAGCGGTGAGAGGAAATCTGGAACTTCTTGTTTTCTTTAGACGTATCGGTAGTACGGATTTTTGTACCGCTGGGCGGTAGTACCGTATTTTTGGAGCGGTAGTACCGCTCGGGACAGAGAAAACCAGATCTGACGCGATTTCGCGAGTTTGGGACGATTTGGGCGGAAAATCTTCAAGAAAAACACCAAATCGGTGGGGGAAATCAAGGAATTAGGCTATGGGAACGCAAAGGAAGGTAGATCAACAAGTGTAGCAAGTAATCCACGGATCAAAACCTACCAAAACGCACTCAAATCACAGATCGATCCAAAACACGAATTGGGGTTATTTTTGGTGAAATTTTCGAATTTATGGGGAAAAGACCAAATCGATGAGAAATCCGTGGCAACCAAAAGCTGCTTAAACCAGATGATGGAGGGGTTAACCTCTTGGGTGCCCGATCTTCACGGATCTCGTGGTCAAATCGATGGGAAAGCGAGGGGAAAGGGAGAAGGTAGCGGAAGCGAACACACACCTCGCGAAGAACACGATGAACACACGCAAAACTCACACGATACAAGGTTGATTGCTCCCGAACGGCGGCCACCGGTCCGATAGAATCCTCGCAAGGAAAGATCGGTCAACGTGCTCCCTCAAATCCACATCGGAGAGGGAAGAACACCTTGAGGAGGGTCTTGACGACTTGGGGGCGAGAAACCGAGAACCCAAGGCCTTGTTCAACGATGGATGCGTGATGCAAAGTCCAATCGAGGTTGGTGACGATAGTCGGTCCCCTTGGTAAAGGGATGAGGCAAAACTAGAGATTCCACAATGGGGGGTGTCTTTAGTCTATCATCTATTCCTAAGGGATACATGAGGGGGGGGGGCTCTATTTATAGGCCAACCACAAAACAAGGGTAGTTTGGGAATAAAACTAGGGTTTGGTAAGTAAAGGGGGATACATGGGCGTGGCCCAACTAGTGCTGCACCTTTCGCCAGAATCTGGGACTTGGGACCGTAGTACCGCTTGGTCCGTAATCCGCCAGGACCGTAGTACCGCTTGGTCCGAGCTTATTTGGAGCCGTCGAGTGGGGAAGCGGTAGTAAGGCGACCGGTAGTACCGGGTCCAGATCTGAGTACCATGGAGAGCAGTATTTGCCTACATTGGCGTCATTCTTTGGCGGTAGCGGTAGTCTGGCAGCGTAGTACGATCAGAGTCGCTTGGCGACGAAGAGCATTTGGCGATCTTCTTTCGCCTCCTCTTCCAAGCCTCCGTCTTGTCGGGCTTGATGTTCCGGGCTTCCTCCCTTGCCTCCGTACTTGTCAATGTGAACCTATCATGCATATGTGACGGAGTATGAAGTAGCATGCCATTCAATAGGGAAGGAAGGGGGCTCGCATAGAGGAACGGATTCACCTTTGGAGTCCATGACGACTTGGTGTAGGTTGGAGACCAAGATGTGGCAACGACCGTAGGTCGGGCTACATCAGTATCGGACACGTTTTGTTTCGCGATTTTGGCCGCCCCAGCCGCCCTTATAAGCCCTGGGACGTCCCCATAGTTTGGGTAAGACCACGTTAAAACTATTTTGGAGTTGTTTCTTATCAAGAACCTCTGGAATTACCCTGTGATCGAGTTATACTACTGCAATTGAGTGTGATCTGTTGTTCCATTGGGAATTAGTAGATTGCAAACTACCGTTCGTGGTCGATTGCTGCGCAAGCGCAAGAGCGTGGTGTTATGAATATCCCATAGGGTTCGAGAGCATTGCATTGGCATCGTGGTTCGGCGGGAGAGTTCATAGCTACATGCTAGTTATCTATCATCCACCATCATCATCGACAAGTGCTTCTTTGAGAAGATCGGGCCACCCCATATCATCTTGGTATCGATTTCCTCGTTTACTCGGTGAGCATCCACAAATCCATCCATAGATTAGTTCTTGTTTCGTCCCATCTGAGAAAAAGCCATACAAAAGATTTGCCCTAGCCTAGATTGCATCGGTTTCAAGTTTTATTTTGGTCGTGTCTTCTCGTAGATCCGATCGAAGGTTTTTCTCGTAGGAGTCTAGTTTTCGTTTGTGTTTACGTTAGGGTTTTGATCTTGTTTTCACCGAGTCCACCATCATCGTTTTCATGAGTTTCCATCTACTTTTCCGAGTCCACATAACGTCTTTTGTGTTTCAAACCTAGCTACTGACCTATCTACAAGATCCGTGCCTAGGAACGTACCCACGAGACTAGTTGCTTTTCTCTAATAAGGCTTCTCATTAGGGTTTTTGAAGTGCAAATTTTTGCCTAGGAAAACCGGATTATCCGGCCCCCGACAAACCGGATTATCCGGTCCCCCTCCTAGTTTGCATTCGTTTTGCATTGAGTCATATAGTTGAAAAAACAGTAAAAGGAAAAGAGATTCATATATAAAAAAAGAGAAAAAAGAGCTACAAGCGTGACAAAAGAGATATCAAAGTGTGCATTATTGAGGCCTAGTTGATCATAGCACTTGTAGATTGAGCAATCTTGTGCTCATTTATTTTGAGCTATTACTAGCGTCTCTCTTGTGCATTGCAATATTCCTATTCATAAATTGCTTTGCCACGTTTATCTCCACTGTGTGTATCTTGGGTTATCATAACGATCAGCACTAGGACTTGTTTGCGGTGTAGTTAGGATACCATACCTACAGCTCCACCATAAATAACCTGTGTGCCCTGCGATCGTTCTCCATACCCTTGATATTCACTTCATCACATCAGTGCATCGTTGTTGATTTCGAATTGGTAAAGCACCTCTATTCACTTTGGAACGGTAAGATCTACTTTCTTGTCAGTTGAAGTGAGTTGTGAGTGTTCCACCATATCGATTTTGCTTTTTGCACTAATCTACTAATGATGTCGACTAGTGATGATGTTGTGTCACAGAAAAAGAAGGACGATGAGCTTGTCAACTGGCGGGAATATGAAGCATTGAAGTCCCATTTGACACGTGTGTTCAACCATACAACAGATGCCATTGACAAGAATATTCAGGACGTGCAAGTGACTTTGGGAGCAAATATTGAGGCAGTCGCTACCATACAGACACAAGTAACAGCTATCAACAACAATGTCACAGCTTTGCAACGTTCTCTTGATGCTCTCACAATAGCAATTGGACAAAGGCAGCAATATGATGATGCCCATGACGATGAAGAAGCAAGTTGATGCAGCCCGTCCTACGACCGCTACTACATCTACTCCCACGAGCTACCCAAGCGGACCCATGACTCGCGCCCGAGCCAAACTCCTTCAAACTAAGGTGAACTCGCTCCTCTCCTTGTGTGACTTCGACACACCCTTGGATGGCTTGCTACTTCACGCAAACTCATGTATCATCAGTCGAAGAAGCCACGATCGGCGCCAGACGCATAGCGGTACTACGGTTGGGACGACCGTACTACCGCTCCAAGCGGTCCTACCGCCTCCCCTTCGCCACAGGGCCCCACTCCACACCTCGAAGCCAGCGGTACACGGTCCTACAACCGTACTCTTGGTGGCAGTACTCGCGCCCTCCTCTGGCCGCCATCGACGCCTCCGGAAGGCCCAGGCCCTCAAGCGGTACTACAGCTCGAAGCGGTACTACTGGGTGACCACCGGTACTACTGGGTTCGGACCACCGGTACTCGGTCTGCCAGATCGCTTGATTCGGCCTGTGCCTTGTAACCCAACTTATAATTTATCTTTTCATTCGAAACTACCTGTTATGTGGCTGGACTATATAGCCCCACCCTCTATTGTAAGCACTTAGACTTGGATAATAATAGATATTAAGGAAACCCTTTGAGGACTTATATCTATTGGTCTCATGCTCCTACCAAGGAGCACCGGATTATCCACCCACCTCTTGGATCTTGCTTAAGTGCGTTCAAGTTGTACAAGGCCTTGGGTTCTCGGTGTCTCGCCCCCAAGACGTCAGGATCTCACCAAGCACCTCATCCCCCGTTGTTGGCGAGGAGAGCGAGCTTCGCCCAACACCGATCCTAGGGATTATGTTGGACCGGTTGCCACCGGCGTGAGGAGTAGGCGTGTATTGTGTGTGTGTGTGTGTGTGTGTGTGTGTGTGTTCGTGGTTTTCATCGCCTTCATCGATTTCATCCCCCGACCACCTCGTTCCCCTCGTTTCTCGTGGAAATCGTGAAAGATCGGGCCAACCCCAGGGTTACCCCATAACATATTGGTATCAAGAGCACGGTTGATCACGAATTTCCTCCAATTTTTTCTTTTCTCCGCCTTAAAAACGAAAATCATACCAAAAAGAGCCCAATTTGCCTTTGGATCGATCTCTGGATTTGGTGAGTTTTTCGTGGTTTTGGTCCATAGATCTGTTGCTTTGGGAGTCGATCTATAGCCCCTCTTGTTTCTAGCTCACCTTTGGTCAGTTTTTCAATTTGAGGTTTTGGCAAGTTCACCCGTTCGAGGCTGTGTGCTGATGCGGCTGTAAGCGGTACTACTGTTAACGGTACTACCGGTGTTGACCGTACTACCGCTCACCGGTACTACCGCCCGTTACCAGCGGTACTACCGCTCGCCACTGCCCGTGCCTCCTGCCCTTTGACGCCTCGTTTTCGTTCGCTGACCTGTTCCACCTCGCTTGTTCGTGTTTCGCGTCTTTGTTGCCATTTTCACAAGCTTCGCATCAACGTCATCCCGCTCAACGACACCGCGACACTCGAACATCTTTCCCCAACGGTTGCAAGTCGTCAACAATACCAAAGGTATAACTTGCACCACCTTGACAACCCCATATCTTCCTTTGTGTGTACCTATCCTTTGAGAGCAACTCATTTTGTGTTTGTCTAAGCATTGTGCACTTGCCTTCGGAAAGTGACAGTATGACGCCAAATACAAAAGCTAACATAGTAGCATAGCAAGGGAGAAAAAGGAAAAAGAATCAAAAAAAACAAAGAAAAAGAAAAGATACATAGTCCCCAATACAAAGAGAATACCAAGCTTGTAAGCCAAGAAAAGAGAGAAGAAAGAGCGCTCATGCAAGTGCACAAATCTATTGCTTACCCTCTTTTGGCAAACGAGTTGTGGTCTCTCCTTGTGTTGGCACGATGACCGGCGTAGTCTTCGTTAGGACCTTTTGTGCTCATTTTCATAGTCGTGCTAACCCGTTTTCTCCACGTGTGTTTTCCGTGTTTTTGGTAGATCGTATCCTTTTGCTTTTGATCTTTGGTTCTTTACCACGTAGGACAATAACCTTTGCTTGGATCGTTTGTTTGGTTTTCCACAACCCTTACCTTCCACCAAAAGCCTTTGAGAGTTTCTTGCCATTTCACTTTGCAGCTTTTCGCTCATTTGTGTGGCAATTGGTTTGATATAATCTCAAGGTGAGGTAAAAGGCTAACTCTCCACCCTTTCTCTCCATATACAACCATTGTTGGCTTTGCATCATGGACGGGCATGGAGAGCCATCCCAACCACCACCACCTCCGGAGGATGATAACCAATTCATGACAAGATGGGACCATTGGAAGATCAGGAGAATTCAACTATCGTTGTGAAGCTCTCGAGCGGCGCCAAGATGAACAATTTAGCGAGGCCCGCGTGGAATTCAAGAACATCGACAACCGCTTCGAAGAAGTCCGTGGCCAAATGCATGCCATGCAACACAACCTCGGGCATCAAAATGAAGCTCTTGGCCGTGCACTCGCCTCAACGGATGAGAAGCTCCAACACATCATCGATGGACTCGCAAGGACACGCTCGCGCTAATCAAGCTCATCTCGGCACTCATCAAGTGAAACAAGTGCACCTCGCCGTCACGCTTCAAGGCACCGGGATGGACCCGTTCTTCAATCCATGAGCTCTTCGCAAGTGGTACCATCTCCGCGTCACGCCGCGACATCAAGCTATGATGGTGACCTCTCCGCAAGACCTCCAAGACGTGAGGCAAACCGACCACAACCAAGGGCACTAGTGATTCAACACGAGCAACCTCGCATAGACCACCACGGCCATCGACGTCGGCACGCTCCTTCAACAACAAGTGAAACTGCCGAAGAGGACGAACAAGATCATCGTCGACGTGAAGCACTCGAAGATCCTCCAAGGCGTCGTCATCGACATGAGCGTCCTCGTTGCCAACATAATGGTCATGACGAGCCTCCCCTACAACAAGAAGAAGAGCAGCCCATGGCGCATACGGCTCGACGTCCTCCTCGCCACATGGCGCAAGCTCATGTTCCTCGCCATCAACCACAACAAGAGCAAGAGCAGGCTCCTCAAGCTCGTCGTGAGGACCATCAACCTCCTCCTCGTCCGCATCCGCGACAAGAAAACGAGCACGCTCCCCAAGCTCGTCGTCAACAACAAGTTCCTCCACCAAACGCGGCACCTCAACAACCACGTGAGCATCGCAACAATCACCAAGCAAGACATGAGAGCTCGGATGATGATGATGACCGTCAAAATAATAATGGCAACCGGAACCGCAATGGAGAAGAAACTTTACAAGCTCAAATTCACAATGCCCAAGTTCACCGGTTCCAATGAGCCCGAGAATATCTCTCTTGGGAACTCAAGGTCGACAAAATCTTCCGCATGCACAATTATAGCAATGAGAAGATGATGGCCATGGCATCCCTCGAGTTTGATGAGTATGCCAACCTTTGGTGGGAACAAGTCCAACTTCGCTCATGAAGCAAAGAAGAGCCTCAATCGCCACTTGGCAAGATATGAAGGCTCATATGAGATCCCGCTTTGTTCCTTCACACTACACGTGACCTCTTCAACAAGCTTCAAACGCTTAGTCAAGGGACAAAGACCGTGGAAGAGTACTTCAAGCAAATGGAGCTCAACATGATACGTGCCAACATTGAAGAGCGAGATGAGCAAACAATGGCACACTTCCTCAATGGCTTGAACCATCCCATCAAACGCATCACCGAGTTCCAAAAGTACAACAACATGGTTGAGCTTGTGCACATCGCATCCAAGGCGGCGCCAAGTGCAAGAGGACATCAAGTACAACAAGCCAAAGACGTACTTCACCTACAAGCAAGCGCCAACCACTACTCCAACAACACCAAGTGGAAGCTCCCAAGTACAACCAAGCTTCCTTCAAGCCAACTATTCCCCAAGGAAAACAGCCCCCAAGTGGCAAACAAACACGGGATGATCAACCATTCAATGGTGAATGCTACAAGTGTGGAGGCAAAGGGCACAAGTACAATGCATGTGGAAACAAAAAAGTTTTGTTCATCCATGACAACGGCGATGAAGAATACTTGAGTGAAGAAGAGTTTGATGCAAGGGTCAAGGAAGCCATGGCAAGGCAACACTTGGAAGAGGACCAAGAACTTCTTGTGTGTGAGCATGACGCAAGTCCATCGCTTGTGGTCACAAGGGTCTTGACTACCCAAGCCAATGAAAATGAAGACCAATGCTCAAACATCTTCCAAACTCGTGCCGGCATCAATGGGAAGTCCATCAAAGTTGTCATCGATGGAGGAAGTTGCCACAACCTCGCAAGCACGGAATTGTGTGAGAAACTCAACCTCACCCTTCACCCACATAGACACCCCTACCATATCCAATGGCTAAGTGACCAAGGATCCGTCAAGATCAAGCACACCGTCTCGGTAACGTTCTCAATTGGACCCTACAAGGACACGGTGGAATGTGACGTGGTTCCAATGATGGTTTGTCACATGTTTCTCGGAAGGCCGTGGCAATATGACAAGTGTGCTTTGCATAATGGTCACTCAAACACCTACACTTTCAAATGGCTTGATAAAACTTGTGTATTGCAACCAATGACTCCTAGCCAAATAATTGCGGACAATGCAAAGGCTTTAGCGAGGGCGCACTACGCAAAAACACCTTGTGAGAAGAGTGGTGAGCGAGAGAACCACACCATAGTGAGTGAGAGCTACAAGCCAAACTCGAGCGGAAAAACTAAGAGTGTTCTTCTTGCCACCAAAAGTGAGATGAGAGAAGTGAGGAACAACCCATCCATCTTGCACTACGTCCTCGTATGCAAGGGACTAGCGCAAGGAACTAATGACTTGACAAATATTCCTCCTTCTTTGATGGCTGTTTTGCAGAATTCCAAGATGTATTTCGAAGAGCTTCCTCATGGCCTTCCTCCTCTTCGTGGAATCGAGCACCGATCGACCTCATACCGGCGCACCACTACCAAACCGCGTATCGCACAAACCGGAAGAGACAAAGGAGATCGGCGTCAAATCAACCAACTCGTCTCCAAAGGTTTGATCCAAGTAAGCACTAGCCCAAGCGCGGTCCCCGTGATCCTAGTCCCAAAAGCGGATAATACGTTGCGGTTATGCATGGACTGCCGTCCAATCAATGCTATCACCGTGCGTTATCGACATCCTATACCGCGTCTTGATGACATGCTTGATGAGTTATGTGGAGCCACTGAAAATTGATCTTCGTAGTGGTTACCATCAAATTCGCATGGCTGAAGGTGATGAGTGGAAAACCGCCTTCAAGACCAAGCTTGGTCTATATGAATGGTTGGTTATGCCTTTTGGCTTATCCAATGCCCCATCTACCTTCATGCGCCTCATGAACCATATTTTGCGGTCACTCATTGGAAAGAGTGTAGTTGTTTACTTTGATGACATTCTTGTCTATAGCAAGTCACTAGAGGAGCATGTTACTCATGTTAAGGAGGTCTTACAAATCCGTCGTCATGAAAAGCTTTATGCTAACCTCCCCAAGTGCACTTTTGCAAGAGACAAGCTGATTTTCCTTGGTTTTGTCGTGTCTTCTAATGGCATTGAAGTTGATGTATCAAAAGTCAAGGACATACGAGATTGGCCCACCCCTACAAATGTTAGTGAACTTCGTAGTTTTCATGGGTTGGCTGGCTTTTACCGTCGCTTTGTGAAAGATTTTTCCACAATTGCTTGCCCCCTCAACGAATTGACCAAGAAGAATGTCACGTTCGTTTGGGGAAAAGCACAACAAAAGGCTTTTGATGAGCTCAAAAGGAGGCTCACCCGAGCACCACTTCTTGCATTGCCGGATTTCACAAAAACCTTTGAGATTGAATGTGACGCTAGTGGTATTGGCATTGGTGGCGTCCTTATGCAAAATGGGCGTCCTATTGCTTACCATTGTGAGAAACTTGATGGCGCACGCCTCAATTATCCCATTTATGACAAAGAACTTTTTGCCTTGGTTCGTGTTCTTCAAGTGTGGCAACACTATCTTTGGCCCAAAGAATTTATCATCCATTCCGACCATGAGTCGTTGAAGTATCTTAAGGGCCAAGCCAACTTGAGTAAAAGCACGCATAAAAGTGGGTTGAGTTTATGGAGTCTTTTCCTTACATTGTCAAATACAAGAAGGGCAAAGAAAATGTGGTAGCAGCGCCTTGTCTCATAAAACACAAGCCTTCTTACGACTCGAAGTCAATGTCTTGGGTCTTGATGACATCAAATCTTTGTACACGTCCGACACTTTCTTTGGACCAATCTTTGCACAATGTTCAACAGACAAAGGGATTGATGATTTCTATTTGCATAAGGTTTTCTTTTCAAACAAAACAAGCTTTGCATTCAAAATCTCTCCAACTTTTGCTTCTTCAAGAGTCCCATGGTGGAGGCCTTATGGGTCACTTTGGCCGTGACAAGACATATGACATGCTCTCCACTCACTACTTTTGGCCAAAGATGAAGCGGCGTGGGCGCCACGTTCAACGATGCACTACATGTATCCAAGCTAAGTCCAAGTCCAACCCTTTGGTCTTTATATGCCATTGCCTATTCCTCATGCACCTTGGTGGGACATTAGCATGGACTTTGTGTTAGGCTTGCCTAGATCGAAACATGGTCATGATTCCATATTTGTAGTGGTGGATCGCTTTTCAAAATGGCACATTTCATTCCGTGCCATAAGACCGATGATGCTTCACATGTGGCAAATTTGTTTTAGGAAATAATTGGCTACACGGCGTGCCAAGAACAATCGTCTCCGATAGCGACGTAAAATTCATGAGCTACTGGAAGACCCTCATGGCCAAGCTTCATCAAGCTCCTCTTCTCGTCGCCTCGCATCCTCAAACCGATGGACAAACCGAGGTCGTCAATCAAGTCTTGGCACACTTCTCGGGTGTTGATAAAGAAGAACCTTAAAGGGGAGGAATGCATTCCACACGCCGAAGTTCACCTACAACCGCGCCAAGCACTCCACCACCATGAGGAGCCCGTTCATGATCGTCTATGGCTTGAGCCTCTCACCGCTCGATATCCTTCCACTTCCACTTCAGAACGTACCAATATGGGCGTTGCAAGCGGCCCAAGCAATGATGAAACTCCATGACGACACACGAGCTACTATCGAGCAACAAGTCCTTCGCCAAGCATCAAGGCTAAACAAGACCAAGAAAGAGATGATCTTTGATGAGGCGACCTTGTATGGATACACTTGAGTAAAGAGCGCTTCCCCAAGGAACGCGACTCCAAACTAAAGCCACGAGGCGATGGACCATTCAAGGTGCTAAAGAGGATCAACAACAACGCCTATGTGATCGATATACCAACATCGAAGTATCTTGTGAGCTCGACATTTAATGTCAAGGACCTCTCACCCTACCATGGCGAAGAGGACGTTCTGACGATTGAAGAGTCGAGGACGACTCTTTCCCAAGGGGGGGGAGCTGATGCAGCCCGTCCTACGACCGCTACTACATCTACTCCCACGAGCTACCCAAGCGGACCCATGACTCGCGCCCGAGCCAAACTCCTTCAAACTAAGGTGAACTCGCTCCTCTCCTTGTGTGACTTCGACACACCCTTGGATGGCTTGCTACTTCACGCAAACTCATGTATCATCAGTGCAGAAGAAGCCACCGATCATGCCAGACATAAGCGGTACTACGGTTGGGACGCCAGTACTACCACTCAGCGGTCCTACCGCCTCCCCTACCGCCGCCACAGGCCCCTCCCACCTCGAAGCAGCGGTACTACTGGTCCTACAACCGGTACTACCGGTGGCAGTACTCGCGCCCTCCTACCGCCACTTGGCGCCTCGGCGGAAGCCCAGGCCCTCAAGCGGTACTACCGCTCGGCGGTACTACGGTGACCACCGGTACTACGGTTCTTGGACGGTACTACCGGTCTGCCGACCTGATCGCTTGATTCGGCCTGT
This sequence comes from Avena longiglumis, assembly GCA_030063025.1. NCBI lineage: Eukaryota > Viridiplantae > Streptophyta > Magnoliopsida > Poales > Poaceae > Avena > Avena longiglumis. The sequence continues at coordinate 290,611,563 of CP125979.1, forward strand.
GCCTTGTAACCCAACTTATAATTTATCTTTTATTCGAAACTACCCCTTATGTGGCTGGACTATATAGCCCCCACCCTCTATTGTAAGCACTTAGACTTGGATAATAATAGATATTAAGGAAACACTTTGAGGACTTATATCTATTGGTCTCATGCTCCTACCAAGGAGCACCGGATTATCCACCCACCTCTTGGATCTTGCTTAAGTGCGTTCAAGTTGTACAAGGCCTTGGGTTCTCGGTGTCTCGCCCCCAAGACGTCAAGATCTCACCAAGCACCTCATCCCCCGTTGTTGGCGAGGAGAGCGAGCTTCGCCCAACACCGATCCTAGGGATTATGTTTGACCGGTTGCCACCGGCGTGAGGAGTAGGCGTGTATTGTGTGTGTGTGTGTGTGTTCGTGGTTTTCATCGCCTTCATCGATTTCATCCCCCGACCACCTCGTTCCCCTCGTTTCTCGTGGAAATCGTGAAAGATCGGGCCAACCCCAGGGTTACCCCATAACACAAGTAATGCCAGGGATGGTCAACAACCACAAGTTGGCCGTGGCCGTGCTCCTCAACCTGTTCATGGACGTGGCTTTGCTCCAATTGGGCGTGCTCAGCGTATACCTCAACAACCGGCTGATGATGGATTGGGCAAGCCCAAGTTTTCAATTCCCAAGTTCGATGGCTCCATTGATCCTGAAGATTACCTCACATGGGAGTTGAAGATTGAGAAGCTCTGGCGCTTGTATGAGTACACTGAAGAAAAGAAGGTCAAGCTTGCAGCGTCAGAATTTGATGGTTATGCTTTGCGTTGGTGGGATGCCCTTGTGTAGAATAGAAGGGATGACAATGACCTTCCGGTGATGACTTGGCGCGAGATGAAGCGTATCATGAAGGAACGCTTTGTACCCACCAACTACCTGCGCCGCTTTTGATAAGTTAACAAACTTGAGACAAGGAACCATGTCGGTTGATGAGTACTACATGGAGATGGAGATGCTTATGCAGCGTGCTAGAGTTCGTGAATCGCTTGAGATGACCATGCAACGATTTCTCAATAATTTGAAGCTACCAATCAAGAGCATTGTCCGTCATCATAGGTATGAGACTATGAATGAATTGTTGCATCATGCAAGGAGGCGAATCACAGCTTCTTTGAAGAGGCGGCGTACAAGATTCCTTCCACAGCCGCTTTTCGCAAGGTCTACACCGCCGCCAGTTTCTACACCTAATGCGGATCTGGCCACACTAGTACACCATCTTCCAAGCCAACACCTCGGTCATCCTATGGTTCTCAAGCTAGAAACTGTTGCTCCTGCTAGCACGGTTCCAATATGTCAACAGCTTCGTACTTGACGTTGAGTGCCCTACTTGTGGAGGAAGGGACATTTCAAGCGAGATTGTCCAAACCGCAAGGTGATGTTTGTTAATGATCAAGGAGAGTATGAGAGTGGAGATGATGTTGATCCTGATGATCATGGCGCTGATTATGAGGAAGAAGGTATGGATGCCTTTCCTGAGCATGCGCCTACCATAGTGGTCTCTCCACGTATCCTTAGTGTGCAGCCTGTTGTTGACTCTCAGCGCTGCAACTTGTTCCAAACAAAAGCTCTAGTTGGCCCAAACAAAGCTTGCAAAGTAATCATTGATGAAGGTAGTTGCGAATCTTGCAAGCAAGGAGTTGTGCAAGCTGAATTTGACATATTTACCTCATCCCAAGCCATACTACATACAATGGTTGAGTGTGGTGGTGAGATGAAGGTAAACCATATGGTACGTGTGAACTTTGAAATAGGGCCATACAAGGATTCTATTGATTTTGATGTGGTTCCTATGTTGTGTGCCATTTACTATTGGGTCGGCCTTGGCTTTATGATCGCCATGTGCAACACAATGGCTGAGCTAATACATATCATTTGGAGTTCAAGGGCAAGAAAATCAATTTGCAGCCTATGACACCACAATGACAGAATGAATCTCGTCAGAAGATTGAAGTGAACTTGCAAGATGCACCTAGGCGAGAGAGTGTTGAAACTGTGAGTGTTGTAAATGAGCCCCAAAAGAATGATATAACGAAAAGTGAGCGAGTGCCTAATCTAGTAATACTAGCCACCAAAGAGGATATGAGAGAATTTAGTGAGGATCCTACAGCCATGCCACTTGTGCTCATGTATAACGGCGAGGTTTTGGTTTCTAACGACATGACCCCTATTTCTCTTGGTGTATCTGCTGTTTTGCAGGATTTTGGTGATGTGTTTCCAGAAGATGTGCCAACTGGATTGCCTCCATTGCGTGGCATTGAGCATCAAATAGATTTGATCCCTGGCGCTACATTACCAAACCGGGCACCATACCGAATCAACCCCAAAGAAACTAAGGAGATACAGAAACAAGTACAAGCGTTGCTCGACAAAGGGTACATTCGTGTTTCTCTTAGCCCTTGTGTTGTTCCTGTTATTTTAGTACCTAAGAAAGATGGTACATGGCGCATGTGTGTAGATTGTCGAGCTATTAATAACATCACTATTCGATATCGTCATCCTATTCCACGCTTAGAGGATATGTTCGATGAATTGAGTGGTGCTGCTATTTTCTCTAAAATTGATTTGCGTAGTGGATACCATCAAATTAGGATGAAAGAAGGGGATGAATGGAAAACTGCTTTCAAAACAAAATTTGGTTTGTATGAATGGTTAGTTATGCCTTTTGGTCTTACTAATGCACCTAGTACATTCATGAGATTAATGAATCATGTTTTGAGAGAATATATTGGTCGTTTTGTGGTTGTTTATTTCGATGATATACTCATATACAGCCGCAATGAATCTGAACACTCTGATCATATTAGACAAGTTTTGCAAGTGTTGCGTGATAATCAATTATATGCTAATCTTGAGAAGTGCACATTTGCAAAATATAAGGTCATATTTCTGGGATATGTTGTATCTAAGCATGGGGTAGAAGTAGATCAATCTAAAATTGAAGCAATTCAAAATTGTCCTATTCCCATGAATGTGAGTCAAGTGCGTAGTTTCCATGGTTTAGCTGGTTTCTATAGGCGCTTTGTGAAGGATTTTAGCACTATTGCTGCACCATTGAATGAATTGACTAAGAAAGGTGTGCCATTTGTATCGGGCGCAGCCCAAGATATTGCATTTGATACATTAAAACGTTTGCTTACTACTGCACCTTTGCTTGCATTACCTGATTTTTCAAAGCAACTTGAAGTTGAATGTGATGCTAGTGGTATAGGAATTGGTGGCGTTTTGATGCAAGAGGGTCGTCCAATAGCATATTTTTCTGAGAAACTTGCTGGTGCTAGACTGAATTATCCTATTTATGATAAAGAATTGTATGCACTTGTTAGAGTTCTTGAGGTTTGGCAACATTATTTGTGGCCAAAAGAATTTATCAAACATTCTGATCATGAAGCATTGAAGTATCTTAAAGCTCAATCAAACTTGCATAGACGCTTAGCCAAATGGGTTGAGTTTATTGAATCATTTCCTTACATTATAAAATATAAGAAAGGAAAAGAAAATGTGGTTGTTGATGCTTTGTCTAGGAAGAATATGTTGTTGACACATCTTGATGTTAAAATTCGGATTAGAGAGTATTTACGCACTTTATGCAATGATCATGATTTCTTGAACCATATCGTTTGTGCTTTGAAACATGCGTGGGATAAGTATCATATACATAATGGCTATTTGTTTAGAGCTAACAAACTATGCATTCGAATCGTCTTTGCGTTTGTTTTAGTGCAGAATCACATGTTGGAGGTTTGATGGGTCACTTTGGGCGTGAGAAGACTTTGCTCATGCTCGTGATCACTTTATTGGCCCAAGATGAGGCGTGATGTCTATCGATTTAGAGTCGCGCATTACATGCAACAAGTCCAAATCAAAGTTGAAGCCTCATGGTTTGTATACACCTCTCTCTGCACCTACTACACCTTGGGAAGATATTAGCATGGACTTTGTGCTAGGTTTACCCAAAACTCAGAGAGGTCATGATTCTATATTTGTGGTAGTGGATAGATTCTCTAAGATGGCTCATTTTATTGCCTGCCACAAAAGCGACGATGCGTCGCATATTGCTAACCTGTTTTTCAGGGACATCGTGAGACTACATGGAGTACCCAAGACGATTGTTTCTGACCGTGATGTGAAGTTTATGAGCTACTTTTGGAAGACTTTATGTGGGAAGCTTGGAGCAAGTTCTTTGTCAAGACTACTTGTCATCCCCAAACAGATGGTCAGACGAAGGTGGTGAATAGAACATTGTCACAGTTATTGAGGACTATGATCAAGAAGAATCTGCGGGAGTGGGAAGAGTGTTTGCCACATGTGGAATTTGCTTACAACAGGGTTGTGCATTCTACTACTCAGCTTTGTCCTTTTGAGGTGGTGTATGGATTCAAGCCATTGACGCCACTAGATTTGTTGCCTCTACCATTGCATGAGAGAGTTGATATGGAGGCATCAAAACGTGCTGAATATGTGAAGAAAATTCATGAGAAGACTCGAGAGGCTATTGAGAAGAAAGGCAAGAACATTGCTTTGCAAGGAATCAAGTAAGAAAGGAGGTTTTGTTCAAGTGGAGACATGGTATGGGTGCATCTGCGCAAGGATAGGTTCCCCAAGCTTGACAATCCAAATTGAAGCCCGTGGTCTTTGGTCATTACAAGGTGTTAGCCAAGATCAATGATAATGCCTACTCGATTGATATTCCTATTGCTTTGAGTTTGGTGGGGTTAGCAACAGTTTCAACGTTCTTTGATTTGTCACCATATCATGGAGAAGACCTTGGGCGTCGAGGTCGGCGCCTTTTGAAGGGGAGATGATGAGGACATCCCTATATTTACACCTACCCCAATTACTACTGAAGATGTTCCAGCCAATGCTAAGAAGGATCAGTCCAATGAGATTAGAATTGGACCCATTACACGAGCTCGTGCAAAGCTACTTGAACAACAGGTGAATTCACTCCTAAATGAATCTGATGTTTATGATAATGAGAACTTTATACTGCCTAAATCTATGCACTTGTGTATGATCAGGTTCATTGAGGAAACAAGCTTGACACGAGGAGGAGAAGGGTTACAAGAGGAGCCTAGCATGATGATCGCCAAGGATGTGCGAGGGAGGAGCGGGAGGAAGGCGCAAGAGAAGATCATCAAGAAGGAAGGTTCAGTTAGGACAGACAGAAGCCCTGAAATTGAAACGGACGTGGATTCTTCATACGAACTCCAAATCAAGCAAATAAGCACTTGTTGGAAACATCACTCCGAGATCTTTCCAACGAGTACTTACACGTCCCTAGGGGGCGGATAATCCGGCCCCCACAAGGGCGGATAATCCGGCCCTGCTCCAGGAATTTTGCTAAGGATTTCAGGCGCGAGGCTCAGTATAGGGGGCGGATAATCCGCCCCAGGGGAGGATAATCCGAGGGGGCGGATAATCCGGCCCTACTTAGGGCGGAAAGTCCTTCCTGGAAGTTACCAACAGATCTGGACGGATCTGACTGCATCGGACACGTTTTGTTTCGCGATTTTGGCCGCCCCAGCCGCCCTTATAAGCCCTGGGACGTCCCCATAGTTAGGGTAAGACCACGTTAAAACTATTTTGGAGTTGTTTCTTATCAAGAACCTCTGGAATTACCCTGTGATCGAGTTATACTACTGCAATTGAGTGTGATCTGTTGTTCCATTGGGAATTAGTAGATTGCAAACTACCGTTCGTGGTCGACGGCTGCGTGCGCAAGAGCGTGGTGTTGTGAATATCCCATAGGGTTCAAGAGCTGTTGCATTGGCATCAGGGTTCGAGCGGGAGAGTTCATAGCTACATGCTAGTTATCTATCATCCACCATCATTATCGACAAGTGCTTGCTAAGAAGATCAGGCCACCCCATATCAGGACCGGTTGCCACCGGCGTGAGGGTTAGGCGTGTATCGTGTTTTGGTGTGCGTGTGTTCGCGGATTTCATCTCCTTCCTCGATTTCATTCCCCGACCACCGCTTTACCCTCGTTTCTCGTGGAATTCGTGAAAGATCGGGCCAACCCAACGATACACGCCTATCTCTCACGCCGGTGGCAACCGGTCCAACATAATCCCTAGGATCGGTGTTGGGCGATGCTCGCTCTCCACGCCAACAACGGGGGATGAGGTGCTTGGTGAGATCTTGACGACTTGTGGGCGAGAAACCGAGAACCCAAGGCCTTGTACAACTTGAACGCACTAGGCAAGATCCAAGAGGGGGTGGATAATCCGGTGCTCCTTGGTAGGAGCATGAGACCAATAGATATATGATGCAGCCCGTCCTACGATCGCTACTACATCTACTCCCACAAGCTCCCCAAGTGGACCCATGACTCGCGCCCGAGCCAAACCCCTTCAAGCTAAGGTGAACTCGCTCCTCTCCTTGTGTGACTTCGATACACCTTTGGATGGCCTGCTACTTCATACCCATACCTTGTGCATCATGAGGTACGAAGAGACGAACCCACAGGACGGAGGAGCACCAGCCGAAGAGACCAAACTCTCTCTGTCGCCAGCGGTACTATCGGACCTGACGACCGGTACTACCGCTTCGCGGCACTACCGCCCAATGCTACCGCCAACAACAGAAGGCCCCGGAGCTGCCCAAATGCTCTCTGTCACTGGCGGTACTACCGGCCCCGGATCCGGTACTACCGGGCCACGGTACTACCGCCCCTGCTACCGCCACCAACAGAAGGCCCCAGCGCAAGTCCCAGGACGACAAGCGGTACTACCGGCCAGGAAGCGGTACTACCGCATGACCGGTACTACGGCCGAGTCGGTACTACCTGGGACTGAAAGGCCCGAACGTGTTAATTCGGCCCTTGTAACCCCTCTATATTTCGCTATTTGTTCCCAAACTACCCATGTTTATGTGGTTGGTCTATATATAGCCCCCCACCCTCTATTGTAAACCCTAGACTTGGATAATAATAGATATTAAGGAAACCCTTTGAGGACTTATATCTATTGGTCTCATGCTCCTACCAAGGAGCACCGGATTATCCACCCCCCTCTTGGATCTTGCCTAGTGCGTTCAAGTTGTACAAGGCCTTGGGTTCTCGGTTTCTCGCCCCAAGTCGTCAAGATCTCACCAAGCACCTCATCCCCCGTGGTTGGCATGGAGAGCGAGCTTCGCCCAACACCGGTCCTAGGGATTATGTTGGACCGGTTGCCACCGGCGTGAGGAGTAGGCGTGTATCATGTTTTGGTGTGCGTGTGTTCGCGGATTTCATCTCCTTCCTCGATTTCATCCTCCGACCACCGCTTTCCCCTCGTTTCTAGTGGAATTCGTGAAATATCGGGCCAACCCCAAGGTTACCCCCTAACATATTGGTATCAAGAGCACGGTTGATCACGAATTTCCCCCCAATTTTTCTTTTATCCGCCTTAAAATCGAAAATCCCACCAAAAAGAGCCCCAATTTGCCTTCGGATCAATCTCTAGATTTGGTGAGTTTTTCGTGTTTTTGGTCCATAGATCTGTTGCTTTTGGAGTCGATCTATAGCCCCTGTTGTTCCTAGCTTGACCTTTGATTGATTCCCCGGATTTGAGGTTTGTGTCAAGTGGATCTCGTTTTCGTTCTTGTTCTGTTACCAGCGGTACTAACGCCCATACAAGCGGTACTATCGCCGTCCGGTACTACCTCCCTTAACAAGCGGTACTACCGCCGTCCGGTACTACCGCCTGTACCAAGCGGTACTACCGCTAGCAACAGAAGGTTTTTCCTTCTTCTTGATGCCTCATTTTCGTTTGCTGACTTTTCCCCTTTAGCTTGTTCGTGTTTCGCGTGTTTGTCGCCTTCGTAACACAAGCTTCCGCATCAACGTCACCCGCGCTCATCGACACCGCGACACTCGAACATCATACACCACCAACGGTTGCAAGTCCTCAACAATACCAAAGGTATAACTTGCACCACTTTGTCAACCCCCATATCTTCCTTTGTGTGTATCTATCCTATGAGAGCAACTCATTTTGTGTTTGTCTAAGCATTGTGCACTTGCCTTCAGAAAGTGAGAGTGTGAGGCCAAATACAAAAGCTAACATAGTAGCATAGAAAGGGAGAAAAAGCAAAAAGAATCAAAAACAAAAAGAACAAAAGAAAAAGAGAAAAAGATACATAGTCTCCCAATACAAAGAGAATACCAAGCTTGTAAGCTAAGAAAGAGAGAAGAAAGACCGCACCGGGGCAAGTGCACAAATCTATTGCTTATCCTCTTTTGGCAAACGAGTTGTGGTCTCTCCTTGAGTTGGCACGACAACCGAGCATAGTCTTCGTTAGGACCTTTTGTGCTCATTTTCATAGTCGTGCTAACCCCTTTTTCTCCACGTGTGTGTTTTCCGTGTTTTTGTAGATCGTATCCTTTTGCTTTTGATCTTTGGTTCTTTACCACGTAGGACAATAACCTTTTGCTTGGATCGTTTCGTTTGGTTTTCCACAATCCTAACCTTCCACCAAAAGCCTTTGAGAGTTTCTTGCCATTTCACTTTGCACTCTTTTCGCTCATTTGTGTGGCAATTGGTTTGATATAATCCCCAAGGTGAGGTAAAAGGCTAACTCTCCGCACCCTTCTTCTCCATATACAACCCTTGTTCGTTTCTCATCATGGACAGGCATGGAGAGCCATCCCAACCACCACAACCTCCGGAGGATGACACGCAATTCATGACAAGATGGGACCATTGGAAGGTCCGAGGAGAATTCAACTATCATTGTGAAGCTCTCAAGAGGCGCCAAGATGAACAATTTAGCGAGGCCCGTGTGGAATTCAAGAACATCGACAACCACTTCGAAGAAGTCCGTGGCCAAATGCATGCCATGCAACACAACCTCGGTCATCAAAATGAAGCTCTTGGTCGTGCACTCGCCTCAACGGATGAGAAACTACAACGCCTCATTGATGGACTCGCAAGGCCACGCTCGCGCGAATCAAGCTCATCTCGGCACTCCTCAAGTGAATCAAGTGCACCTCGCCGTCACGCTTCAAGGCACCGGGATGGACCCATTCTTCAATCCATGAGCTCTTTGCAAGCGGTACCATCTCCGCGTCACTCCGCAACGTCAAGCTATGATGGTGACCTCTCCGCAAGACCTCCAAGGCGCGAAGCGAACCGGCCACAACCAAGGGCACTTGTGATTCAACAAGAGCAACCTCGCATGGACCACCAAGGCCATCGACGTCGACATGCCCCTTCAACAACAAGTGAAGCATCCGAAGAGGATGAACAAGATCACCGTCGACGTGAAGCACTCGAAGATCCTCCAAGGCGTCATCATCGACATGATCGTCCACGTCGGCAACATGATGGTCATGACGAGCCTCCTCTACACCAAGAAGAAGAAGAGCAGCCCATTGCGCATGCGGCTCGACGTCCTCCTCGCCATAGGGCGCAAGACAATGCTCCTCGACATCAACCACGACAAGAACAAGAGCAAGCTCCCCAAGCTTGTCGTCAACAACAAGTTCCACCACCAAACGCGGCACCTCAACAACCGCAAGAGCAACGCAACAATCACCAAGCAAGACATGAGAGCTCAGATGATGATGATGACCGCCCAAATCATGGCAACCTTAGCCGGAACCGCAATGGAGAAGAAACTTTCGGCAAGCTCAAGTTCACCATGCCAAAGTTCACCGGTTCCAATGAGCCCGAGGAATATCTCTCTTGGGAACTCAAGGTCGACAAGATCTTTCGCATGCACAACTATAGCAATGAGAAGATGATGGCCATGGCATCCCTCGAGTTTGATGAGTATGCCAACCTTTGGTGGGAACAAGTCCAACTCGCTCGCGAAGCAAAAGAAGAGCCTCCAATCGCAACTTGGCAAGATATGAAGGCTCATATGAGATCCCGCTTTGTTCCTTCACAGTACACGCGTGACCTATTCAACAAGCTTCAAACGCTTAGTCAAGGGACAAAGACCGTGGAAGAGTACTTCAAGCAAATGGAGCTCAACATGATCCGTGCCAACATTGAAGAGCGAGATGAGCAAACAATGGCACGCTTCCTCAATGGCTTGAACCATACAATCAAGCGCATCACCGAGTTCCAAAAGTACAACAACATGGTTGAGCTTGTGCACATCGCATCAAAGGCCGAGCGACAAGTGCAAGAGGACATCAAGTACAACAAGCCAAAGACGTACTTCACCTACAAGCAAGCATCAACCACTACTCCAACAACACCAAGTGGAAGCTCCTCAAGTACCACCAAGCTTCCCTTCAAGCCAACTCTCCCTCAAGGAAAACAGCCCCCAAGTGGCAAACACACAAGGGATGATCAACCATTCACCGGTGAATGCTACAAGTGTGGAGGCAAAGGGCACAAGTCGAATGCATGTGGGAACAAGAAAGTTTTGTTCATCCATGACAACGGCGATGAAGAATACTTGAGTGAAGACGAGTTTATGCAAGGGTCAAGGAAGCCATGGCAAGGCAACATTTGGAAGAGGACTGATGCAGCCCGTCCTACGACCGCTACTACATCTACTCCCACGAGCTCACCAAGTGGACCCATGACTCGCGCCCGAGCCAAACTCCTTCAAGCTAAGGTGAACTCGCTCCTCTCCTTGTGTGACTTCGACACACCCTTGGATGGCTTGCTACTTCATACGCGCCTGCTGTGCATCATCTGAAGAAGGACCCAAGGACGGAGGAAGCAACGATCGCTTCCAGGCATAGCGGTACTCGGTTGAGGCAGCCAGTACTACCGCTCAAGCGGTCCCTCGGCCCCCTACGGACGCTCCAGGAAGCACCGCTCCATGCCCCAGACGCATAGCGGTACTAGTCCATAGCCGGTACTACCGGGACAGTACTCTGCTCCTCTCTGGCTCGCCCTTTGGCGCCTCCGCGAAGCTCCGAGCCTCAAGCGGTACTACCACTCCCGGAGCGGTACGACCGGAAGCGACCGGTACTACCGATTGCCGGACCGGTACTACCGGTCCTGACTGATCATGTGCGCCTGAATTAGGCCATGTGCCTTGTAACCCTTTCCTATAATTTACCTTTTGTTTCGAAACTACCCCTCTTTTGTGGCTGGCCTATATATAGCCCCCACCATCTATTGTAAACCCTAGACTTGGATAATAATAGATATTAAGGAAACCCTTTGAGGACTTATATCTATTGGTCTCATGCTCCTACCAAGGAGCACCGGATTATCCACCCCCCTCTTGGATCTTGCCTAGTGCGTTCAAGTTGTACAAGGCCTTGGGTTCTCGGTTTCTCGCCCCAAGTCGTCAAGATCTCACCAAGCACCTCATCCCCCGTTGTTGGCGTGGAGAGCGAGCTTCGCCCAACACCGATCCTAGAGATTATGTTGGACCGGTTGCCACCGGCGTGAGGAGTAGGAGTGTATCGTGTTTTGGTGTGTGTGTGTTCGTGGTTTTCATCGTCTTCCTCGATTTCATCCTCCCACCACCGCTTTCCCCTCGTTTCTCGTGGAATTCGTGAAAGATCGGGCCAACCCCAGGGTTACCCCCTAACATATTGGTATCAAGAGCACGGTTGATCACGAATTCCCCCCCAATTTTTCTTTTATCCACCTTAAAATCGAAAATCCCACCAAAAAGATCCCCAATTTGCCTTCGGACCGATCTCTGGATTTGGTGAGTTTTTCGTGGTTTTGGTCCATAGATCTGTTGCTTTGGGAGTCGATCTATAGCCCCTGTTGTTTCTAGCCCAGCTTTCGGTCAGATTTCCCACGAATTTGAGGTTTTGGGGCAAGATCATCTCGTTCCAGTTGTGTGCCAAGCGGTACTACCGGCCGTGCAAGCGGTACTACCGCAAGTAACCGGTACTACCGGTAGTACAAGCGGTAGTACCGCTCACCGGTACTACCGGTTGTTGCAAGATACTACCGCCTCGACCGTTCTTCCTCGCCTGTTGACACCTCAATTTCGTTTGCTGACTTCTTCCACCTCGCTTGTTCGTGTTCCGCGTGTTTGTCGCCATTTTCACAACAGCTTCCGCATCTAGGTCACCACGCGCTCAACGACACCACGACACTCGAACATCATCCCCCACCAACGTTTGCAAGTCGTCAACAATACCAAAGGTATAACTTGCACCACCTTGACAGCCCCATATCTTCCTTTGTGTGTATCTATCCTATGAGAGCAACTCATTTTGTGTTTGTCTAAGCATTGTGCACTTGCCTTCGGAAAGTGAGAGTGTGAGGCCAAATACAAAAGCTAACATAGTAGCATAGCAAGGGAGAAAAAGAAAAAGAATCAAACAAAAAGGAAAAGAAAAAGATAGAATAGAAAGATACATAGTCTCCCAATACAAAGAGAATACCAAGCTGGTAATCCAACAAGAGAGAAGAAAGAGCGCACCGAGGAAAGTGCACAAATCTATTGCTTATCCTCTTTTGGCAAACGAGTTGTGGTCTCTCCTTGAGTTGACATGACAACTGAGCGTAGTCTTCGTTTGGACCTTTTGTGCTCATTTTCATAGTCGTGCTAACCCCGTTTTTCTCCACATGTGTGTTTTCCGTGTTTTTGTAGATCGTATCCTTTTGCTTTTGATCTTTGGTTCTTTACCACGTAGGACAATAACCTTTTGCTTTGATCGTTTCCTTTGGTTTTCCCACATTCCTAACCGTCCACCAAAAAGCTTTTGAGAGTTGTAGCATATTTGTGTGTGAGTTTCTTGCCATTTCACTTTGCACGCTGTTCGCTCATTTGTGTGGCAATTGGTTTGATATAATCTCCAAGGTGAGGTAAAAGGCTAACTCTCCACACCCTTTCTCTCCATATACAACCCTTGTTGGCTTTGCATCATGGACAGGCATGGAGAGCCATCCCAACCACCACAACCTCCGGAGGATGACACACAATTCATGACAAGATGGGACCATTGCAAGGTCCGAGGAGAATTCAACTACCGTTGTGAAGCTCTTGAGCGGCGCCAAGATGAACAATTTAGCGAGGCCCGTGTGGAATTCAAGAACATCGACAACCGCTTCGAAGAAGTCCGTGGCCAAATGCATGACATGCAACACAACCTCGGTCATCAAAATGAAGCTCTTGGTCGTGCACTCGCCTCAACGGATGAGAAGCTACAACGCCTCGTTGATGGACTCGCAAGGCCACGCTCGCGCGAATCAAGCTCATCTCGGCACTCCTCAAGTGAATCAAGTGCACCTCGCCGTCACGCTTCAAGACACCGGGATGGACCCGTTCTCCAATCCATGAGCTCTTCGCAAGCGGTACCATCTCCGCGGCACGCCGCAACGTCAAGCTATGATGGTGACCTCTCCGCAAGACCTCCAAGACGCGAAGCGAACCGGCCACAACCAAGGGCACTTGTGATTCAACAAGAGCAACCTCGCATGGACCACCAAGGCCATCAACGTCGACATGCCCCTTCAACAACAAGTGAAGCATCCGAAGATGACGAACAAGATCACCGTCGACGTGAAGCACTCGAAGACCCTCCAAGGCATCATCTTCGACATGATCGTCCACGTCGGCAACATGATGGTCATGACGAGCCTCCTCTACACCAAGAAGAAGAAGAGCAGCCCATTGCGCATGCGGCTTGACGTCCTCCTCGCCATAGGGCGCAAGATAATGCTCCTCGCCATCAACCACGACAAGAACAAGAGCAAGCTCCCCAAGCTCGTCGTGAGGACCATCAACCTCCTCCTCGTCCTCAACCGCGTCAACAAAACGAGCAAGCTCCCCAAGCTCATCGTCAACAATAAGTTCAACCACCAAACGCGGCACCTCAACAACCGCAAGAGCAACGCAACAATCACCAAGCAAGACATGAGAGCTCGGATGATGATGATGATGACCACCGAGATCAGGGAAATCGTCGCAACCGGAACCGCAATGGAGAAGAAACTTTCGGCAAGCTCAAATTCACCATGCAAAAGTTCACCGGTTCCAATGAGCCCGAAGAATATCTCTCTTGGGAACTCAAGGTCGACAAGATCTTCCGCACGCACAACTATAGAAATGAGAAGATGATGGCCATGGCATCCCTCGAGTTTGATGAGTATGCCAACCTTTGGTGGGAACAAGTCCAACTCGCTCGCGAAGCAAAACAAGAGCCTCCAATCGCAACTTGGCAAGATATGAAGGCTCATATGAGATCCCGCTTTGTTCCTTCACACTACACGCGTGACCTCTTCAACAAGCTTCAAACGCTTAGTCAAGGGACAAAGATCGTGGAAGAGTACTTCAAGCAAATGGAGCTCAACATGATCCGTGCTAACATTGAAGAGCGAGAGGAGCAAACAATGGCACGTTTCCTCAATGGCTTGAACCATCCCATCAAGCGCATCACCGAGTTCCAAAAGTACAACAACATGGCTGAGCTTGTACACATCGCATCCAAGGCCGAGCGCCAAGTGCAAGAGGACATCAAGTACAACATGCCAAAGACGTACTTCACCTACAAGCAAGCGTCAACCACTACTCCAACAACACCAAGTGGAAGCTCCTCAAGTACCACCAAGCTTCCCTTCAAGCCAACTCTCCCTCAAGGAAAACAGCCCCCAAGTGGCACAAACACAAGGGATGATCAACCATTCAATGGTGAGTGCTACAAGTGTGGAGGCAAAGGGCACAAGTCAAATGCATGTGGAAACAAGAAAGTTTTGTTCATCCATGACAATGGCGAAGAAGAATACTTGAGTGAAGAAGAGATTGATGAAAGGGTCAAGGAAGCCATGACAAGGCAACATTTGGAAGAGGACCAAGAACTTCTTGTATGTGAGAATGACGCAAGTCCATCGCTTGTGGCCACAAGGGTCTTGACTACCCAAGTAAATAAAAATGAAGACCAACGCTCGAACATCTTCCAAACTCGTGCCGGCATCAATTGGAAGTCCATCAAAGTTGTCATCGATGGAGGGAGTTGCCACAACCTTGCAAGCACGGAATTGTGTGAGAAACTCAACCTCACCCTTCATCCGCATAAGCACCCCTACCATATCAAATGGCTAAGTGACCAAGGATCCGTCAAGATCAAGCACACCGTCTCGGTGACGTTCTCAATTGGGCACTACAAGGACACGGTGGAATGTGACGTGGTCCAAATGACGGTTTGTCACATGTTGCTCGGAACACCGTGGAAATACGACAAGCATGCTTTGCACAATGGTCACTCAAACACTTACACCTTCAAATGGCTTGATAAAACTTGTGTGTTGCAACCAATGACTCCTAGCCAAATAATTGCGGACAATGCAAAGGCTTTAGCGAGGGCGCAATACACAAAAACACCTTGTGAGAAGAGTGGTGAGCGAGAGAACCACACCATAGTGAGTGAGAGCTACAAGCCAAACTCGAGTGGAAAAACTAAGAGTGTTTTTCTTGCCACCAAAAGTGAGATGAGAGAAGTGCGGAACAACCCATCCATCTTGCACTATGTCCTCATATGCAAGGGACTAGCGCAAGGAACTAACGACTTGACAAATGTTCCTCCTTCTTTGATGACTATTTTGCAGGAATTCCAAGATGTTTTTCCCGAAGAGCTTCCTCATGGCCTTCCTCCTCTTCGTGGAATCGAGCACCGCATCGACCTCATACCCGGTGCTCCACTCCCAAACCGCGTCGCGTATCGCACGAACCCGGAAGATACGAAGGAGATCGAACGTCAAATCAACCAACTCGTCTCCAAAGGTTTGATCCAAGTAAGCACTAGCCCAAGCGCGGTCCCCGTGATCCTAGTCCCAAAAACGGATGGTACGTTACGGTTATGCATGGACTACCGTCCAATCAATGCTATCACCGTGCGTTACCGACATCCTATACCGCGTCTTGATGACATGCTTGATGAGTTATGTGGAGCCACTATATTTTTGAAAATTGATCTTCGTAGTGGTTACCATCAAATTCGCATGGCTGAAGGTGATGAGTGGAAAACCGCCTTCAAGACCAAGCTTGGTCTCTATGAATGGTTGGTTATGCCTTTTGGCTTATCTAACGCCCCATCTACCTTCATGCGCCTCATGAACCATATTTTGAGATCTCTAATTGGGAAGAGTGTAGTTGTTTACTTTGATGACATCCTTGTCTATAGCAAGTCACTAGAGGAGCATGTTGCTCATGTTAAGGAGGTCCATCAAATCCTTCGTCATGAAAAGCTTTATGCTAATCTCCCAAAGTGCACTTTTGCAAGAGACAAGCTGATTTTCCTTGGTTTTGTTGTGTCTTCTAATGGCATAGAGGTGGATGTCTCAAAAGTCAAGGACATACGGGATTGGCCCATCCCAACAAATGTTAGTGAACTTCGTTGTTTTCATGGGTTGGCTGGCTTTTACCGTCGCTTTGTGAAAGATTTTTCTACAATTGCTTTCCCCCTCAACGAATTGACCAAGAAAAATGTCACGTTCGTTTGGGGAAAAGCACAACAAAAGGCTTTTGATGAGCTCAAAAAGAGGCTCACCGAAGCACCACTTCTTGCATTGCCGGATTTCACAAAAACATTTGAGATTGAATGTGACGCTAGTGGTATTGGCATTGGTGGCGTCCTTATGCAAAATGGGCGTCCTATTGCTTACCATAGTGAGAAACTTGATGGCGCACGGCTCAATTATCCCATTTATGACAAAGAACTTTTTGCCTTGGTTCGAGTCCTTCAAGTGTGGCAACACTATCTTTGGCCAAAGAATTTATCATCCATTCACCATGAGTCGTTGAAGTATCTTAAGGGCCAAGCCAACTTGAGTAAAAGGCACGCAAAATGGGTTGAGTTTATGAGTCTTTTCCTTACATTGTCAAATAAAAGAAGGGCAAGGAAAATGTGGTAGCGGACGCCTTGTCTCATAAAAACACAAGCCTTCTTACACGACTCGAAGTCAATGTCTTGGGTCTTGACGATATCAAATCTTTGTCGCGTCGACCCTTTCTTTGGACCAATATTTGCACAATGTTCATTAGACAAAGGATTGATGATTTCTATTTGCATAAGGGTTTTCTTTTCAAACAAAACAAGCTTTGCATTCGAAATCGTCTCTCAACTTTGCTTCTTCAAGAGTCCCATGGTGGAGGCCTTATGGGTCACTTTGGCCGTGACAAGACATATGACATGCTCTCCACTCACTACTTTTGGCCAAAGATGAGCTGACGTGGGCGCCACGTTCAACGATGCACTACATGTATCCAAGCTAAGTCTAAGTCCAACCCCTTTGGTCTTTATATGCCATTGCCTATTCCTCATGCACCTTGGTCGGACATTAGCATGGACTTTGTGTTAGGCTTGCCTAGATCTAAACATGGTCATAATTACATATTTGTAGTAGTGGATCGCTTTTCAAAATGGCACATTTCATTAGTGCCATAAGACCGATGATGCTTCACATGTAGCAAATTTGTTTTCGGGTAATAATTGGCTACGGTGTGCCAAGAACAATCGTCTCCGATGACGTAAAATTCATGAGCTATCGGAAGACTCTCATGGCCAAGCTCGGCATCAAGCTCCTCTTCTCGTCGCCTCGCATCCTCAAACCGATGGACAAACCAAGTAAATCGTCGAAGTCTTGGCACACTCCTCGGTGTTGATAAAGAAGAACCTTAGAGGCGGGAGGAATGCATCCCACGCCGAGTTCGCCTAACCGCGCCAAGCACTCCACCACCATGAGGAGCCCGTTCATGATCGTCTCTGACGAGCCTCTCCGCGCTCGATATCCTTCCACTTCCACTTCATGAGCGTGCCAATATGGGCGTTGTCAAGCGCCCACACAATGAAGAAACTCCATGATGACACACAAGCTACTATCGAGCAACAAGTCCTTCGCCAAGCATCAAGGCTAAACAAGAACAAGAAAGAGATAATCTTCGAAGAGGGCGACCTTGTGTGGATACACTTGAGTAAAGACCGCTTCCCCAAGGAACGCGACTCCAAGCTAAAGCCAAGAGGTGATGGACCATTCAAAGTGCTCAAGAGAATCAACAACAACGCTTATGTCATCGATATCCCAACATCAAAGTATCTTGTGAGCTCAACATTCAATGTCAAGGACCTCTCACCCTACCATGGAGAAGAGGAAGTTGAGATGGTTGAAGGGTCGAGGACGAATCTTTCCCAAGGGGGGGGAGCTGATGCAGCCCGTCCTACGACCACTACTACATCTACTCCCACAAGCTCCCCAAGTGGACCCATGACTCGTGCCCGAGCCAAACCCCTTCAAGCTAAGGTGAACTCGCTCCTCTCCTTGTGTGACTTCGATACACCTTTGGATGGCCTGCTACTTCATACTCATACCTTGTGCATCATCAGGTACGAAGAGAAGAACCCACAGGATGGAGGAGCACCAGCCGAAGAGACCAAACGCTCTCTGTCGCTAGAGATACTACCGGACCTGACGATCGGTACTACCGCTTCGCAGCACTACCGCCCAATGCTACCGCCAACAACAGAAGGCCCCGGAGCTTCCCAAATGCTCTACATCATTGGGCGGTACTACCGCAGTACTACGCCCCTGCTACCGCCACCAGTGAAGGCCCAGCGCAAGTCGGGGCGACAAGCGGTACTACTGCCGAGCGGTACTACCGCATCACGGTACTACCGGTCATGGAGCCGGTACTCTGGGACCTGGAAAGACCTGAACTTGTTAATTCGGCCCAGCGCCTTGTAACCCCCTCTATATTTCGCTATTTGTTCCCAAACTACCCCTGTTTATGTGGTTGGTCTATATATAGGCCCCCACCCTCTGTTGTAAACCCTAGACTTGGATAATAATAGATATTAAGGAAACCCTTTGAGGACTTATATCTATTGGTCTCATGCTCCTACCAAGGAGCACCGGATTATCCACCCCCCTCTTGGATCTTGCCTAGTGCGTTCAAGTTGTACAAGGCCTTGGGTTCTCGGTTTCTCGCCCCCAAGTCGTCAAGATCTCACCAAGCACCTCATCCCCCGTGGTTCGCGTGGAGAGCGAGCTTCGCCCAACACCGATCCTAGGGATTATGTTGGACCGATTGCCACCGGCGTGAGGAGTAGGCGTGTATCGTGTTTTGGTGTGCGTGTGTTCGCGGATTTCATCTCCTTCCTCGATTTCATCCTCCGACCACCGCTTTCCCCTCGTTTCTCGTGGAATTCGTGGAAGATCGGGCCAATCCCAGGGTTAACCCCTAACAATATAAGTCCTCAAAGGGTTTCCTTAATATCTATTATTATCCAAGTATAGGGTTTACAATAGAGGGTGGGGCTATATATAGTCCAGCCACATAAACAGGGGTATTTTGGGAACAAATAGAGAAATATAGAGAGGGTTACAAGGCGCTGGGCCGAATTAACACGATTAGTTTCTGTCGCTGGCGGTAGTACCGGTCATGCGGTAGTACCGCTTCCTGGCCCGGTAGTACCGCTTATCGTCCTGGGACTTATGGCTGGGCTACATGGTGTGATGGCGGTAGTATCTGTAGTACCGCCTTGATGTGAGCGTTGGGCAGCCTGGGACCTTACATTGTTGGCGGTGGCGGGCGTAGTCTTGGCGGTAGTACCGGTCACGGTCCGTAGTGCTGGCGACAGAGAGCATTGGTCTCTTCTGTGGTGCTCCTCCGTCTGTGGGTTCTTCTCTTGTGCGATGATGCACAAGGTATGGGTATGAAGTAGCAGCCATCCAAGGGTGTATCAGTCACACAAGGAGAGGCGAGTTCACGATCTTGAAGGAGTTTGGCTCGGTGAGTCATGGGTCCACTTGGGAGCTTGTGGGAGTAGATGTAGTAGCGGTCGTGGGCTGCATCATCTCCCCTTGGGAAAGAGTCGTCTCGACTCTTCAACCGCTCAACTTCCTCTTCTCCATGGTAGGGTGAGGTCCTTGACATTGAATCTCGAGCTCACAAGATACTTTGATGTTGGGATATCGATGACATAAGCGTTGTTGTTGATTCTCTTGAGCACTTTGAATGGTCCATCACCTCTTGGCTTTAGCTTGAGTCGCGTTCCTTGGGAAGCGGTCTTTACTCAAGTGTATCCACACAAGGTCGCCTCTTCAAGATTATCTCTTTCTTGTTCTTGTTTAGCCTTGATGCTTGGCGAAGGACTTGTTGCTCGATAGTAGCTCGTGTGTCATCATGGAGTTTTTCATTGTGTGGGCGCTTGACAACGTCCATATTGGCACGTTCATGAAGTGGGAGTGGAAGGATATCGAGCGGTGAGAGGCTCGGCCGTGACGATCATGAACTCCTCATGGTGGAGTGCTTGGCGCGGTAGTAACTCGGCGTGGAATGCATTCCTCCCGTCTTTAAGGTTCTTCTTTATCAACTCCGAGGAGGTGCAAGACTTCGATTGACGACTTGGTTTGTCCATCGGTTTGAGGATGCGAGGCGAGAAGAGGAGCTTGATGCGAGCTTGGCCATGAGAGTCTTCTAAGTAGCTCATGAATTTTACGTCATGGTCGGACGATTGTTCTGGCACACCGTGTCAATTATTTCCGAAAAACAAATTTGCTACATGTCAAGCATCGGTCTTATGGCACGAATGAAATGTGCCATTTTGAAAAGCGATCCACTACAAATATGGAATCATGACCATGTTTAGATCTAGGCAAGCCTAACACAAAGTCCATGCTAATGTCCCACCAAGGTGCATGAGGAATAGGCAATGGCATATAAAGACCAAAGGGTTGGACTTAGACTTAGCTTGGATACATGTAGTGCATCGTTGACGTGGCGCTCACGCGGCTTCATTTGGATCAAACCTTTGGAGATGAGTTGGTTGATTTGACATTCGATCTCCTTGTCTCTTAGGGTTCAGGCGTCTGGCAGCGGTTTGGGAGTGGTCTTGGGGTATGAGGTCGATGCGGTGCTCGATTCCACGAAGAGGAGGAAGACCATGAGGAAGCTCTTCGGGAAAAACATCTTGGAATTCCTACAAAATAGTCATCAAAGAAGGAGGAACATTTGTCAAGTCGTTAGTTCCTTGCGCTAGTCCCTTGCATACAAGGACATAGTGCAAGATGGATGGGTTGTTCCGCACTTCTCTCATCTCACTTTTGGTGGCAAGAAGAACACTTTTAGTTTTTCCACTCGAGTTTGGCTTGTAGCTCTCACTCACTATGGTGTGGTTCTCTCGCTCACCACTCTTCTCACAAGGTGTTTTTGTGTATTGCGCCCTCGCTAAAGCCTTTGCATTGTCCGCAATTATTTGGCTAGGAGTCATTGGTTGCAACACACAAGTTTTATTAAGCCATTTGAAGGTGTAAGTGTTTGAGTGACCATTATGCAAAGCACGCTTGTCATATTGCCACGGTCTTCCGAGCAACATATGGCAAACCGCCATTGGGACCACGTCACATTCCACCATGTCCTTGTAGTGCCCAATTGAGAACGTCACCGAGACGGTGTGCTTGATCTTGACGGATCCTTGGTCACTTAGCCATTGGATATGGTAGGGGTGTTTATGCGGATTGAGGGTGAGATTGAGTTTCTCACACAATTCCGTGCTTGCAAGGTTGTGGCAACTCCCACCATCGATCACAACTTTGATGGACTTCCCGTTGATGCCGGCACGAGTTTGGAAGATGTTCGAGTGTTGGTATTCATTTTCATAGGCTTGGGTAGTCAAGACCCTTGTGACCACAAGCGATGGACTTGCTTCATGCTCATTGGAAACTCTTCCAAATGTTGCCTTGCCATGGCTTCCTTGACCCTTGCATCAAACCGTCTTCACTCAAGTATTCTTCATCGCCGTTGTCATGGATGAACAAAACTTTCTTGTTTCCACATGCATTCGATTTGTGCCCTTTGCCTCCACACTTGTAGCATTCACCGGTGAATGGTTGATCATCCCTTGTGTGTTTGCCACTTGGGGGCTGTTTTCCTTGAGGGTGAGTTGGCTTGAAGGGAAGCTTGGTGGTACTTGAGGAGCTTCCACTTGGTGTTGTTGGAGTAGTGGTTGATGCTTGCTTGTAGGTGAAGTACGTCTTTGTCTTGTTGTACTTGATGTCCTCTTGCACTTGGCGCTCGGCCTTTGATGCGATGTGCACAAGCTCAACCATGTTGTTGTACTTTTGGAACTCGGTGATGCGCTTGATGGGATGGTTCAAGCCATTGAGGAAGCGTGCCATTGTTTGCTCATCTCGCTCTTCAATGTTGGCACGGATCATGTTGAGCTCCATTTGCTTGAAGTACTCTTCCACGGTCTTTGTCCCTTGACTAAGCGTTTGAAGCTTGTTGAAGAGGTCACGCGTGTAGTGTGAAGGAACAAAGCGGGATCTCATATGAGCCTTCATATCTTGCCAAGTTGCGATTGGAGGCTCTTCTTTTGCTTCGCGAGCGAGTTGGACTTGTTCCCACCAAAGGTTGGCATACTCATCAAACTCGAGGGATGCCATGGCCATCATCTTCTCATTGCTATAGTTGTGCATGCGGAAGATCTTGTCGACCTTGAGTTCCCAAGAGAGATATTCCTCGGGCTCACTGGAACCGGTGAACTTTGGCATGGTGAACTTGAGCTTGCCGAAAGTTTCTTCTCCATTGCGGTTCCGGTTGCGGCGGTTGCCATGATCTCGGCGGTCATCATCATCATCCGAGCTCTCATGTCTTGCTTGGTGATTGTTGCGTTGCTCTTGCGGTTGTTGAGGTGCCGCGTTTGGTGGTGGAACTTGGTTTTGACGACGAGCTTGGGGAGCTTTCTCTTGTTCTTGTCGTGGTTGATGCCGAGGAGCATTGTCTTGCGCCCTGTGGCGAGGAGGACGTCGAGCCGCATGTGCAATGGGCTGCTCTTCTTCTTCTTCTTGATGTGGAGGACGCTCATGTCGATGATGACTCCTTGGAGGATCTTCGAGTGCTTGACGTCGACGGTGATCTTGTTCGTCCTCTTCGGATGCTTCACTTGTTGTTGAAGGGGCATGTCGACGTCGATGGCCTTGGTGGTCCATGCGAGGTTGCTCTTGTTGAATCACAAGTGCCCTTGGTTGTGGCCGGTTAACCGCGCCTTGGAGGTCTTGAAGAGGTCACCATCATAGCAGCGTTGCGTGACGCGGAGATGGGACCGCTTGCGAAGAGCTCATGGATTGAAGAACGGGTCCATCCCGATGCCTTGAAGCGTGACGGCGGGGTGCACTTGATTCACTTGAGGAGTGCCGAGATGAGCTTGATTCGCGCGAGCGTGGCCTTGCGAGTCCATCAACGAGGCGTTGTAGCTTCTCATCCGTTGAGGCGAGTGCACGACCAAGATCTTCATTTTGATGACCGAGGTTGTGTTGCATGGCATGCATTTGGCCACGGACTTCTTCGAAGCGGTTGTCGATGCTCTTGAATTCCACACGGGCCTCGCTAAATTGTTCATCTTGGCGCCGCTCAAGAACTTCACAACGGTAGTTGAATTCTCCTCGGACCTTCCAATGGTCCCATCTTGTCATGAATTGTGTGTCATCCTCCGGAGGTTGTGGAGGTTGGGATGGCTCTCCATGCATGTCCATGATGAGAAGCCAACAAGGGTTGTATATGGAGAATAAGGGTGCGGAGAGTTAGCCTTTTACCTCACCTTGGAGATTATATCAAACCAATTGCCACACAAATGATCGAAAAGCGTGCCAAGTGAAATGGGCAAGAAACTCACACACAAAGATGCTACAACTCTAAAAGGCTTTTGGTGGAAGGTTAGGATTGTGGAAAACCAAACGAAACGATCCAAGCAAAAGGTTATTGTTCTACTTGGTAAAGAACCAAAGATCAAAAGCAAAAGGATACGATCTACCAAAACACGGAAAACACACACGTGGAGAAAAACGGGGTTAGCACGACTATGAAAATAAGCACAAATGATGTGGACATCCCTACTATTGATACAACCGTTGTACCTACAGTAACACACATACAAGGACTTATCACAAGATCTCGTGCCAAACAACTTAACTATCAGGTACTTTCGTTTCTTGGAACTATTCCTCACATACATGAGAATATGATGCTGCCTAAATCAGATATATTTCTTACTCTTAGGAATGATGGACCAAGCATGGATGAGAGGGACAAGCATTGGAGCATGGCCATGCATGGAGATGGCAGCAAGCATGTGATGATCCAAGAGAAGGCCACGGATGAAGATTTCAGAACTTTGAGGCCACCATAATGAAGAAAGAAGGCTTGGACGAAATATTCAAGATCAATACTTTACGAATTCGTCCATAGCTTAATATGGTGTGCGACACCTTTATTTTGGGCCGCCCATGTAATTTTCAAGGATTTTAATTAGCCACTTTTTAGAGTCCGTATTTGAGGGAAAAGGACTTTTAGGGTTGGATTCCACCACTTCCATGGCTGGCCGAAACCCCTTTTTCGCCTTAAATACGCCCATATAAACCCTCTAGACTCGTATTTTGTTTAGACATTAAGTTAGCCATCATAGCAACTTCGCCAAGGCTCGGCGTCATGAGGCCTCTTGTACTTCAGCGCTATTCAGGATCCCACCTCTTCAATAAAGCTTTCCTCTTAATCCAATATCTTGATTGCAATATTGGTTCTTACTTGTTCTCGATTTCGTAGGAATTAAGACCCTCATTGGTCGGTGATCGTGTTCACGCAGGATCGGTAACCTCCAGGAGATTGGCCTAGCGATTGCATTGGCGCTCGTGCTCGCACGTGTAGTCGGATCGTCAAGCCCGAACTCCACCAAATCGAATATCGCCATCTCATCGAAAGATCGGACACCTTTGCCCTATCACCCAAAATAAAGGTGTCGCAGAACCATATTAAGATATTGACGAATTTGTGAAGTATTAATCTTGAATATTTCTTCCAAGCCTTCTTTCTTCATTATGGTGGCCTCAAAGTTCTGAAATCTTCATCCGTGGCCTTCTCTTGGATTATTACATCCTTGCTGCCATCTCCATGCATGACCATGCTCCAATGCTTGTCCCTCTCATCCATGCTTGGTCCATCATTCCTAAGAGTAAGAAATAAATGTGATTTAGCCAGCATCATATTCTCATGTATGTGAGGAATAGTTCCAAGAAATGAAAGTACCTGATAGTTAAGTTGTTTAGCATGAGATCGAGTGATAGGTCCTTGTATGTGTGTTGATGTAGGTACAACGGTTGTATCAATAGATGAGATGTCCACATCACTACGATGACAAAGAGGGCGATGGGGAGGCACAGTTGATGTAAGCATCAAAGCCTCACCTATGCTTCGTCCTTCTTCCCCATGCCTCATTTCAGGTCTCGGTGTTTAATTCAGTTCACTCTATTTGGTTGGTGTTGAATTGCAGAAGTTTTGCTTGGGATTCTTGCTCGGTAGATGAAATTGGACAACTACGAGATGCAAGATTAAAGATAGAATTCGATTCATTTTGGACATGTGATGTTTCCCGAGCCTAGGTAAATATGTAATTCAATTCGTTTGGTCATATGATTTACTCCATGCTCGACCACTAAACAAGCATGATGTTTAGTCCATATAGTTGAATATGCAAGTTAGTAAGTAGAAACATTTGTGTAATAGTGTAAGTGCGATGTTTGCTGATCCAAGTTTCTAGACATGAGTCAGTACGTAAATGGTCTATTAATATGAAAAGATTGGCTTCTATTGAAATGGGCCGAAGCTTAAGCAGAGCAAGATCTGCATTTGTCGGCAAAGTATTTCTAAGTGTATTTATAAAAAAATAATAAATATATACATCATCTTACACCGAGTTTGTTTCTTGATCATCTTCCCAGTAAGATAAATAGTTCCATCTGTCATGCTTAATACAGGAAGCAGCTGGACTTTTTAGCGACAGAGTAAGGAGATAAAAAAATGGTCCAACTATCTTACTCTATAATAAAGACATTGATATGGATTCCCTTGTGGGATTGATCCTAGGGTGGCCCGATCTTCACGGATTTGAGGCAGGGAGTGAGGGGAAACCCGATGAACATGATGAACGCAACACAAACGCTAGGTAAAGATACAAACGCACGCAAACACAACCCGATTCGATTTGCTCCCGTTGGTTCGAACAACCAATCCAATAGAATCCTCGACAAGAGACCGTTAAGTAGAATCACCAAAGGAGATGTTATGGGGTAACCCCTTGGGGTGGCCCGATCTTTCACAAATCTCCGCGGGAATCGAGGGGAAAGCGGTGGGAGGGGGAAAGGGGATGAAATCCACGAACACACGCACACGAAGAACCCAATGAACTCACGCACACAAAACACGATACACGCCGATAACTCACGCCGGTGGCAACCGGTCCAACATAATCCCTAGGATCGGTGTTGGGCGAAGCTCTCTCTCTCCACGACCAACAACGGGGGCGAGGTGCTTGGCGAGATCTTGACTACTTGGGGACGAGAAACCGAGATCCCAAGGCCTTGTACAACTTGAACGCACTAGGCAAGATCCAAGAGGTTGTGGATAATAGGGTGCCCCTTGGTAGGAGTATGAGACCAATAGATGAAAGATCCTCAAAGGGGTGTCCTCAATCTATTATTATCCAAGTCTAGGGTTTACATATGAGGGGTGGGGCTTTATATAGTCCAACCACTCAAACAGGGGTAGTTTTGGAATAAAACTGGAAATTGGGGCGAAACTGGGGGTTACATGGGCCAGGCCCAAAAGGCGTTGACATGCCTGGCATCGAGTAGGCCGGAGAATCCGGTGTTGGGTCCGGAGACTCCGGTCTGGGCCGGAGACTCCGGTCAATGCCCGGACCTGTCTCCGGAGGGGGCTTCTGGGTGTCCCGGGCTTGGTTCTTTTGGCCGGACCGGAGGAAGGTCTGGATACTCTGGTGTAGGGGACCGGAGACTCCGGTCTACACCGGAGACTCCGGTGTGCAGAGCTCCAGCAGCTTCTTCTCCTGGTCCTTCTTCCTTGGGGGCTTGGTGTGGTGATGTTGCTTCATAGCTGAGGATACACAACGTAGTTGCATCAAGTAGCAAGTCATCCAAAGGTAGACCAAAATCACATGAGGAAAGGAGCGAGTTAACCTTGCCTTGTAGGAGCTTGGCTCGGGCGCGAGTCATTGGTCCACTTGGGGGACTAGGTGTTGTAGATGGAGGTGCGTCCGTAGGACGGGCTGCATCAGCTCCGCGCCCCCTTGGGAAAGAGTCGTCCTCGACTCTTCAACCTTCTTAACTTCATCTTCGCCATGGTAAGGTGAGAGGTCCTTGACATTGAATGTCGGGCTCACAAGATACTTGGATGTTGGGATATCGATGATGTAGGCGTTGTTGTTGATCCTCTTGAGTACTTTGAACGGTCCATCACCTCTTGGCTTGAGTTTGGAGTCACGGTCCTTGGGGAAGCGGTCTTTACTCAAGTGTATCCACACAAGGTCGCCTTCTTCGAACATCATCTCTTTCTTGTTCTTGTTTAGCCTTGATGCTTGGCGAAGGACTTGTTGCTCGATCGTAGCCCTTGTGTCTTCATGGAGTTTCTTCATTGTTTGGGCACGCTTGACAACGTCCATATTGGCACGTTCATGAAGCGGAAGTGGAAGGATATCGAGCGCGGTGAGAAGCTCGAAGCCATCGACGATCATGAACAGGCTCCTCATGGTGGTGGAGTGCTTGGCGCGGTTGTAGGCGAACTCGGCATGTGGAATACATTCCTCCCAGTCTTTAAGATTCTTCTTTATCAACACATGTAGGAGTGTGCCAAGCCTTCGATTGATGACCTCGGTTTGTCCATCGGTTTGAGGATGTGAGGCGGACGAGAAGAGGAGCTTGATGCCGAGCTTGGTCATAAGTGTCTTCTAGAAGTAGCTCATGAATTTTACTTCGCGGTCGGAGACGATTGTTCGTGGTACACCGTGTAGCCGAATTATTTCCCTGAAAAACAAATTTGCTACATGTGAAGCATCATCGGTCTTATGGCACGGAATGAAGTGTGCCATTTTGGAAAAACGATCCACTACCACGAATATAGAATCATGTCCATGTTTAGATCTAGGCAATCCTAACACAAAGTCCATGCTAATGTCCGACCAAGGTGCATGAGGAATAGGCAATGACATATAAAAACCAAAGGGGTTAGACTTAGACTTAGCTTGGATACATGTAGTGCACCGTTGGACGTGGCGCTCGACGTCGCGCTTCATCTTTGGCCAAAAGTAGTGAGTGGATAGCATGGCATATGTCTTGTCGTGGCCAAAGTGACCCATAAGGCCTCCACCATGGGACTCTTGAAGAAGCAAAATTTGGAGAGACGACTTCGGAATGCAAAGCTTGTTTTGTTTGAAAAGAAAACCCTTGTGCAAATAGAAATCATCAATCCCTTTGTCTATTGAACATCTTGCAAAAATTGGTCCAAAGAAAGGGTCGGACGCGTACAAAGATTTGATGTCATCAAGAACCAAGACATTTACTGCGAGTCGCGTAAGAAGGTGTGTGTTTTTGCGAGACAAAGCGTCCGCTACCATATTTTCTTTGCCCTTCTTGTACTTGACAATGTAAGGAAAAGATTCCATAAACTCAACCCATTTGGCGTGCCTTTTACTCAAATTGGCTTGGCCCTTAAGATATTTGATGCAGCCCGTCCTACGACCGCTACTACATCTACTCCCACAAGCTCCCCAAGTGGACCCATGACTCGCGCCCGAGCCAAACTCCTTCAAGCTAAGGTGAACTCGCTCCTCTCCTTGTGTGACTTCGATACACCCTTGGATGGCCTGCTACTTCATACCCATACCTTGTGCATCATCAGGTACGAAGAGAAGAACCCACAGGACGGAGGAGCACCAGCAGAAGAGACCAAATGCTCTCTGTCGCCAGCGTTACTACCGGACCTGGCGACCGGTACTACCGCTTGGCGGCACTACCGCCCCCTGCTACCGCCAACAACAGAAGGTCCCAGAGCTGCCCAAACGCTCTCTTTCACTGGCGGTACTACCGGCCCCGGATCCGGTACTACTGGCCGCAGATTACTACCGCCACCAACATAAGGCCCAATAAGAAGTCCGGGATGACAAGCGGTACAGGAAGGCCGAGCGGTACTACCGCATGACCGGTACTACCGGTCCTGTCAGGCGGTACTACCGCCAGCGATAGAAACTAATCGTGTTAATTCGGCCCAGCGCCTTGTTACCCTCTCTATATTTCGCTATTTGTTCCCAAAATACCCCTGTTTATGTGGCTGGACTATATATAGCCCCCACCCTCTATTGTAAACCCTAGACTTGGATAATAATAGATATTAAGGAAACCCTTTGAGGACTTATATCTATTGGTCTCATGCTCCTACCAAGGAGCACCGGATTATCCACCCCCCTCTTGGATCTTGCCTAGTGCGTTCAAGATGTACAAGGCCTTGGGTTCTCGGTTTCTCGCCCCCAAGTCGTCAAGATCTCACCAAGCACCTCATCCCCCGTGGTTGGCGTGGAGAGCGAGCTTCGCCCAATACCGATCCTAGGGATTATGTTGGACCGGTTTCCACCGGCGTGAGGAGTTGATGTGGACATCCCTACTATTGATACAACCGTTGTACCTACAGCAACACACATACAAGGACCCATCACAAGATCTCGTGCCAAACAACTTAACTATCAGGTACTTTCGTTTCTTGGAACTATTCCTTACATACATGAGAATATGATGCTGCCTAAGTCAGATACATTTCTTACTCTTAGGAATGATGGACCAAGCATGGATGCGAAGGACAAGCATTGGAGCATGGCCATGCATGGAGATGGCAGCAAGCATGTGATGATCCAAGAGAAGGCCACGGATGAAGATTTCAGAACTTTGAGGCCACCATAATGGAGAAAGAAGGCTTGGACGAAATATTCAAGATCAATACTTTACGATTCGTCCATAGCATAATATGGTGTCTGCGACACCTTTATTTTGGGCCAGGCCCATGTAATTTTCAGGTTTTAGTTAGCCACTTTTTAGAGTCCGTATTTGAGGAAAAGGACTTTTAGGGTTGGATTCGCCACCACTTCCTTGGCTGGCGAAACCCCACCTTTCGCCTTAAATACGCCCCATAGCGAACCTTTAGACTCGGATTTTGTTTAGACATTAAGTTAGCCATAGTCGCAACTTCGCCAAGGCTCGGCGTCAGAGGCCTCTTGTACTTCGCACCTATTCAGGATCCCACCTCTTTCAATAAAGCTTTCCTCTTAATCCGCAATATCTTGATTGCAATATTGGTTCTTACTTGTTCTCGATTTCGTAGGAATTAAGACCCTCATTGGTCGGTGATCGTGTTCACGCAGGATCGGTAACCTCCAGGAGATTGGCCTAGCGATTGCATTGGCGCTCGTGCTCGCACGTGTAGTCGGATCGTCAAGCCCGAACTCCACCAAATCGATTATCGCCATCTCATCGAAAGATCGGACACCTTTGCCCTATCAGGAGTAGGCGTGTATGGTGTTTTTGTGTGCGTGTGTTCGCGGATTTCATCTCCTTCCTCGATTTCATCCTCCGACCACCGCTTTCCCCTCGTTTCTCGTGGAATTCGTGAAAGATCGGGCCAACCCCAGGGTTACCCCCTAACAATATTTCAATGACTCATGGTCGGAATGGATTATAAGTTCTTTGGGCCAAAGGTAGTGTGGCCACACTTGAAGGACATGAACCAAGGCAAAAAGCTCTTTGTCATACATGGGATAGTTAAGGCGTGCGCCATCAAGTTTCTCACTATGGTATGCAATATGATGCCCATTTTGCATAAGGACGCCTCCAATGCCAATTCCACTAGCGTCACATTCAATCTCAAAGGTTTTTGTGAAATTCGGTAATGCAAGAAGTGGTGCTTCGGTGAGCTTCTTTTTGAGCTCATCAAAAGCCTTTTGTTGTGCTTTTCCCCAAACGAACGTGACATTTTTCTTGGTCAATTCGTTGAGGGGTCAAGCAATGGTGGAAAAGTCTTTCACAAAGCGACGGTAAAAGCCAGCCAACCCATGAAAACTGTGAAGTTCACTAACATTGGTCGGTATGGGCCAATCACGTATGTCCTTAACTTTTGAGACATCAACTATAATGCCATTAGAAGACACAACAAAACCAAGGAAAATCAGTTTGTCTTTTGCAAAAGTGCACTTTGGGAGATTAGCATAAAGCTTTTCATGACAAAGGATTTGAAGGACCTCCTTAACATGAGTAACATGCTCCTCTTTTGACGTGCTATAGACAAGGATGTCATCAAAGTAAACAACGACACTCTTCCCAATGAGAGATCTCAAAATATGGTTCTTGAGGCACATGAAGGTAGACGGGGCATTTGATAAGCCAAAAGGCATAACCAACCATTCATAGAGACCAGGCTTGGTCTTGAAGGCAGTTTTCCACTCATCACCTTCGGCCATGCGAATTTGATGGTAACCACTACGAAGATCAATTTTCGAAAATATAGTGGCTCCACATAACTCATCAAGCATGTCATCAAGGCGCGTTATAGGATCTTGATAACGCACGGTGATAGCATTGATTGGACGGCAGTCCATGCATAACCGCAACGTATCATCCGTTTTTGGAACTAGAATCACGGGAACCGCGCTTGGGCTAGTGCTTACTTGGATCAAACCTTTGGAGACGAGTTGGTTGATTTAGCGTTCTATCTCCTTCGTCTCCTCCAGGTTCGTGCGATACGCGACGCGGTTTGGGAGTGGGGCGCCAGGTATGAGGTCGATGCGGTGCTCGATTCCACGAAGAGGAGGTAGTCCATGAGGAAGCTCTTCGGGGAATACATCTTGAAATTCCTGCAAGATAGCCATCAAAGAAGGAGGAACATTTGTCAAGTCACTAGTTCCTTGCGCTAGTCCCTTGCATGGACATAGTGCAAGATGGATGGGTTGTTCCGCACTTCTCTCATCTCACTTTTGGTGGCAAGAAGAACACTCTTAGTTTTTCCACTCGAGTTTGGCTTGTGGCACTCACTCACTA
The DNA here is from genome assembly GCA_030063025.1 of Avena longiglumis. Classification (NCBI taxonomy): domain Eukaryota; kingdom Viridiplantae; phylum Streptophyta; class Magnoliopsida; order Poales; family Poaceae; genus Avena; species Avena longiglumis. The sequence goes on from CP125979.1 coordinate 290,643,367, forward strand.
TAGTGTGGTTCTCTCGCTCACCACTCTTCTCACAAGGTGTTTTTGTGTATTGCGCCCTCGCTAAAGTCATTGGTTGCAAAACACAAGTTTTTTCAAGCCATTTGAAGGTATAAGTGTTTGAGTGACCATCATGTAAAGCACGCTTGTCAAATTGCCACGGACTTCCTAGCAACATATGGCAAACAGTCATCGGCACCATGTCACATTCCACCTTGTCTTTGTATGGTCCAATTGAGAACGTTACCGAGTGATGTGGACATCCCTTCTATTGATACAACCGTTGTACCTACAGCTACACACATACAAGGACCCATCACAAGATCTCGTGCCAAACAACTTAACTATCAGGTACTTTCATTTCTTGGAACTATTCCTCACATACATGAGAATATGATGCTGCCTAAATCAGATGTATTTCTTACTCTTAGGAATCATGGACCAAGCATGGATGAGAGGGACAAGCATTGGAGCATGGCCATGCATGGAGATGGCAGCAAGCGTGTGATGATCCAAGAGAAGGCCACAGATGAAGATTTCAGAACTTTGAGGCCACCATAATGAAGAAAGAAGGCTTGGACGAAATATTCAAGATCAATACTTCACGAATTCGTCCATAGCTTAATTTCGGGCCAGGCCCATGTAATTATTGCAGGATTTTAATTAGCCACATTTTAGAGTCCGTATTTGAGGGGAAAAGGACTTCTAGGGTTGGATTCGGCCACCACTTCCATGGCTGGCCGAAACCCCACCTTTTCGCCCTTAAATACTCCTCTTTGATGCAGCCCGACCTACGTTCGTTACTACATCAAGGTCTCCAACTTACGCCAAGTTGTCATGGACTCCAAAGGTGAATCCGTTCCTCTATGCGAGCCCACTTCCTACCCTATTGAATGGTATGCTACTTCATACTCCGTCACATATGCATGATAGGTTCACACCGACTAGTACGGAGGCAAGGGAGTAAGCCCGGAACATCAAGCCCGACAAGACGGAGGCTTGGAAGAGGAGGCGAAAGAAGCCAAATGCTCTCTGTCTCCAGCGGTACTACCGGATCCGGCAGCCGGTACTACCGGCCAGCGGCACTACCGCCCCCGACTACCGCCCCCTACAGACGACGCCAACAGAAGCCCCCAGGACTGCAAGCGGTACTACCGGATCTGGAACCGGTACTACAGGTCAGCGGTACTACCGCCCCTCCTACCGCTCGCTACTGACGACTCCAACCGTCGCTCCAGGACCGCAAGCGGTACTACCGGTCCCAAAGCGGTACTACCGGTGATGACCGGTACTACCGGTCCTAAGTCCCAGATACTACTGGGTCATGTGTGCTACAAGACTGCTTTTGGCCTTGGCCCATGTACCCCTCTAGCTCGTCCAAACCCTAGTTTTATCCCTAAACTACCCTTGTTTATGTGGCTGGACTATAAATAGAGCCCCCACCCCTCATGTATCCCTGAGGCATAGATGATAGACTATCGACAATCCCCATTGTGGAATCTCTAGTTTTGCCTCATCCCCTTATCCAAGGGGACCGACTATCGTCACCAACCTCGATTGGACTTTGCATCACGCATCCATCATTGAACAAGGCCTTGGAGTTCGATGTCTCGTCTCCAAGTTGTCAAGACCCTCCCCAAGGTGTTCTTCCCTCTCCGATGTGGATTTGAGGGAGCACGTTGACCGATCTTTCCTTGCGAGGATTCTATCGGACCGGCGGCCGCCGTTTGGGAGCAATCGGCCTTGTATCGTGTGAGTTTTGCGTGTGTTCATCGTGTTCTTCGCGAGGTGTGTGTTCGCTTCCGCTACCTTCTCCCTTTCCCCTCGCTTTCCCATCGATTTGACCACGTGATCCGTGAAGATCGGGCCACCCAAGAGGTTAACCCCTCCATCACCCTTAGTCGTCCCCCTAGACTCGGATTTTATTTAGACATTAAGTTAGCCATCGTAGCAACTTCGCCAAGGCTTGAGCGTCGCAGAGGCCTCTTGTACTTCGCACCTATTCAGGATCCCACCTTTTCAATAAAGCTTTCCTCTTAATCCGCAATATCTTGATTGCAATATTGGTTCTTACTTGTTCTTGATTTCAGGTTGGAATTAAGACCCTCGCTGGTCAGGCTGATCGTGTTCCCGCAGGATCGGTAAACTCCAGGAGATTGGCCTAGCGATTGCATTGGCGCTCGTGCTCGCACGTGTAGTCAGATCGTCAAGCCCGAACTCCACCAAATCGATTATCATCATCTCATCGAAAGATCGGACACCTTTGCCATATCATGTGGTATCAGATTTCAGGTTGCTCGGTGAGATTTTACTGTTTTCGTAGATTAGATCTGTTTTTACCTATAACCCACGAAAAAGCCAAAAACACAGTTAGAGTTTAGAACCATCACATAACCAATCTACGCCTCGCATTATCTTTTCAGTTTTTGCATTATTGAATTTGTGTCTACATCGTCGCGTCGAGTAGCTGGTCTTAGTGTCTCGTCCCACTCGCCGATCATAGTAGTCACCGCCACACTCGCCGATCACCGCCCCCATACTCCGCCACTATATTCCGCCGCCATATACCCTGCCACCATAAACCCTAATACTCCGCCACCACCTTCCTACCGCGACACAGATCCGATCAGTTTCCTGCCGTGGTACGAGTCCGAGTAGAGTTATTGTCTCCTAGTTATTTCTTTTTACTTTCCTTCTTTGTTGTTTCCGTGTTACGCTAAAGTCCGTGTCGAGCTAAGAGTCCGGTCGTAAGTCCAGAAGGAGAGCAAAAAAAAAAGTCTGGAACCGCCTCCGAAAAAAATTTCTGGCTATACTAGTTTTCGGCTTTGGGGATCAATTCTCTCCATCGGCCGTTATAGCGATAATTTTTTTGGCGCCTGCGCGCTTTCCGGAGCAAAATAAAAAATTTCAAATTTTTTTTTGGGGCTAACCTATTTTTAGACCCCAGAGATCAGTTCTAGACACTCGCCATCATAGTGTTTTTCCACCTCTCGGTTCGCTTTTCAGGGTGCCATATCATCATACATTGCTTGTTGTGTCGCGTCGTGATATCGTTGGTGATCTAGGCTCGCGTCTCTAGTACGGTCTAGCCTAGGACCAAGGCTGATACGTCGTTGAGCATTCTTTCAACTTTCGCATTGCTGTTTTGATAATTGCTAACCCCCTTTGCTAAGCCTTCCCAGAGCTCCACAGATATTCTCCACATACGGTGTCTTGACTCCTGGTAATCGCTTGGTTCAATCTCTGGACCACTAATCCTCGCGGTTGCACATCGTCTTTTCCTGCTGTTTGGTAAGAACTTGTAAGAGCTTCGTATATTGCTTGACGGATTACGCGTGACTTCCACCATCTTTCTGTAGTATATATGATGCAGACCGACCTACAGACGTTACCACATCATGGTCTCCAACTTACGCCAAGTCATCATGGAATCCAAAGGTGAATCTGTTCCTCTATGCGAGCCCACTTCCTACCCTATTGAATGGTATGCTACTTCATACTCCGTCTCATATGCATGATAGGTTCACACCGACAAGTACGGAGGCAAGGGAGGAAGCCCGACAAGACGGAGGCTTCGAAGAGGAGACGGAAGAAGCCACGGCTGAACCACCGGAGTCTCCGGTCGTGCTCCACCGGAGTCTCCGGCCCTACCTCCGGACCCCAAAGAACCGCCGAGGAGGTCAACGCCACTCCGGAGACGACACGGAGATGCCGAGTCTCCGCCTAGACCGAGTCTCCGGACCCCACACCGAGTCTCGGCCTTCACGAAGGGCCTGGCGCACGGTGGGCCTTCGGCCCATGTACCCCTCTATCTCGTCCAAACCCTAGTTTTATCCCCAAACTACCCCTGTTTATGTGGCTGGCCTATAAATAGAGCCCCCACCCCTTCATGTATCCCTAGGTATAGATGATAGACTAAAGACAACCCTGTAGGGTTTCGTAGCATGGAAAACAAAAATTTTCTACCGCATACAAACAAACAAGCCAAGATCTATCTACTAGATTGTAGCAACGAGTCGATGGAATAACTCACCCTCGAAGATTCCAAAGTGTTTAACGAGAGCGGATTCTCGTGGGTGATGTAGTCGTACTCTTTCCGATCTCAAGATCGCGTAGACGATCCTTCCGGCGCTGCGTTCCGGCAGCGCTCCCGCAGTCGGTCACACGTTCGGTACTCGACGAAGACCTTCCTCTCCCTTGTTCCAAAGAAAATGGAGGTTGTAGCACTCTCCTCGCGATTACAGCGGCCTGGCGTGGTGGGAAGTAGAGGGAGATCTCGCAGGCTTCGCCTTAAGACGAGCGAGTATGGTGGAGTATGAGAGAGTCCTCGACGATCTAGGGTTTAGACACCGAGGAGGAAGCTTGGCAGCTAGGGTTGCTAGGCGGCTTGACCTAGGTCGTGGCCCGGCGGTGGAGGTGGCGGCCACGGCTAGGGTTTGGAGGAGAGGATCTTGTGTCTTTAGGAGGAGCCCCCCTCCTTATATAGGTGGAGGGGCCGGCCAAGGGGAGGGAGAGGAGTCCCTCCCCAACTCGGCTTGGAGGTGGGCCGGCGGTTGGAGGAGGGAACTCCTCCCCAACTCGGTTTCCCACTCCTCCTCCTCTTTCCAAAAATTGCCGTTTGACTTTCAAACTAGCCGTTTGACTTTTCAAACTAGGATTTGAATAAACCCTCTATTTTTGTTCAGCGATGACACCGAGTACATGATGCAATCATACCAACTTGATATAACACATTCATGTACCCTTCCCCCCCGGAGTGCCGGACATTCCGGAACCTTCTAGAACATTCCCGATGAAAACACCGGAACCATTCTCCAACTCCGAAACGGTACTTTCCTTATATGAATCTTATTCTCCGGACCATTCCGGATCTCCTCGTGATATCCCGAATCCCATTCGAGACTCCGAACACCATTCAGACTCTTTCTCATCATTCCATAACTACTCAAACAACGTCGAATCCTTAAGTGTGTCTCCCTACGGTTCGTGAATTATGCGGACATGATCGAGACACTTCTCCGAGCAATAACCAATAGAGGAATCTGGAAATTCATATGGCTCCCACATATTTCGATGATTACTTTGCGATCGAATGAACCACTTACATACGATATCAATTTCCCTTTGTCTCATGATAGTTTACTTATCCGAGGTTATGATCGTCGGTATCTCTGCATAGCTAGTTCAACCTCGTTACCGATAAGTACTCTTTTCTCGTTCCCGTGATATGTGATCCCTTGTGAGCCAGTCACATGCTTGCAAGCTAATTGGATGACATTTCACCGAGAGGGCCCAGAGTATATCTATCTGTCATATGGATGGATAAATCCCACTCTTGATCCATGTGTTTCAACCAATACTTTCCGAACACTCAATGCCACCTTTATAGCCACCCGATTCACGGTGTGGTGTTTGATGTCATCAAAGCATCCATCCGTAAAGGTGATATGCATGATCTCATGGTGAAGGAATTAGATTACTATGTATCATAAAGCATATAGCAATTGAACTATTAAAATGACTTGATCTTTATGCTACGCTTATCTATAGGAGTATGTCCACCATATCATTCTCCTAACGATATGATCTTGTTGTTAATAACATCTCAATGTTCATGATAGGAAACCACAATCATCTATTAACCAACAAGCTAGTATTATATGGAGGCTTTACTAGGGACTTCAAATTAAGTTTACAAATCACACAAGTATTAATGTTTCCTTGTTAATACTATTATAGCATGAATGTAAACATTTATCATAAACACAAAGATATAATAATAACTACATTTATTATTGCCTCTAGGGCATATCTCCAACAGTCTCCCACTTGCACTAGAGTCATCTAATCTAGATTACATGGTAATATAGAACACCCATGGCGGTTTGGTGCTGGTCATGTTTTGCCCTCGGGAGAGGTTTAGTCAACGGATCCGCCACATTCAGATCTGTGTGTACTTTGCAAATCTTTATATCCCCATCTTGGATATGTTCTCGAATAGCGTGAAAACGTAGCTTGATGTGCTTCAGCTTCTTGTGTGACCTTGGTTCTTGCGCATTGGCTATGGCGCCCATGTTATCACAGTAGATAGACATTGGGTCCAGCGCACTAGGAACCACACCCACTGTAATGAACTCTTTCATCCATATCGCTTCTTGTGAAGCCTCAAGCGACCATGTATTCCGATTCAGTTGAAGATCTCGCCACAACGCTTTGCTTTGCACTCCTCCACTAAGCTGTTGCACCATTCAAAATAAATACGTATCCAGTTGTGATTTAGAATCATCCGGATCGGTGTTCCAACTAGCATCGGTGTAACCATTAACAACGAGCTGTTCATCACCTCCATAAGAAAGAACCATATCCTTAGTTCTTCTCAAGTACTTAAGGATGTTTTTGATCATGTCCAATGATCCACTCCTGGATCACTTTGATATCTGCTAGTTAAACTAACAACATATGCAATGTCGGGTCTAGTACATAGCATGGCATACATTAGAGATACTATGGCTGAGGCATAGGGAGTCTTAGTCATCCTTTCTCTATCTTACGCGATGTCGGACTTTGAGTTTTACTCAAGGTCGATTAGCAACATGGGCAAGAACCCTTTCTTGCTATCTTCCATTCCAAACCTCTTTAGAACTTTGTCCAAATATGTACTTTGAGACAATGATATTTGGCGTTTCGATCTATCTCTATAAATCTTTATGCCTAATATGTAAGCTGCTTCGCCAAGATCCTTCATTGAAAAACTATTATTCAAATATTCCTTGACACTATTAAGAAGGTCTACATCATTCCCAATCAACAATATGTCATCTACATATAGTATTAAGAATGCTCTGAGCTCCCACTCACTTTCTTGTAAATACAAGCTTCTCCATAAGTTTGTATAAAACCAAAACTTTTGAGATTACCTTATCAAAACGTTGATTCCAACTTCGGGATGCTTGCTTCAATCCATAGATGGACCGTTGAAGTTTGCATACCTTGTTAGCATCTTTAGGATCGACAAAACCTTTGGGTTGCATCATATACAACTCTTCATCAATGTCTCCATTGAGGAATGCTGTTTTGACATCCATCTGCCATATCTCATAATCATAATATGCAGCGATTGCTAACATAATCCTCACAGACTTTAGCTTCGCTACTGGTGAGAAAGTCTCATCGTAGTCAACTCCTTGAATTTGTCGAAACCCTTTTGCGACAAGTCGAGCTTTATAGACAGTAACATTACCATCAGCATCTGTTTTCTTCTTGAAGATCCATTTATTCTCGACAGCCTTCCGGCCATCCGGTAAGTCCACCAAAGTCCATACTTGGTTTTCGTACATGGATCCAATCTCGGATTTCATGGCTTTTTGCCATTTATTGGAATCTGGGCTCATCATCGCTTCCTCATATGTCTCAGGGTCATCGGTGTTGTCCACCAACATGACACTCATAACGGGATCATACCAATCTAGAGTGGTACGAGTTCTCGTTGACCTGCGAGGCTCTGTAGCAACTTCAACCGAAGTTTCATGATCATCATCATTAGCTTCCTCTCTAATTGGTGCAGGCACCACAGGAACTTCTTCCGGTGCTGTGCTACTCGCAATTTCGAGAGAAGGTTCGACAACCTCGTCGAGTTCTACTCTCTTTCCACTCACTTCTTTCGAGAGAAATTCCTTCTCTAGAAAGGATCCATTCTTGGCAACAAAGATTTTGCCTTCGGATCTACCTAATAGTTTCCTTCGGGTATCCAATGAAGACGCATTTTTCCGCTTTGGGTTCAAGCTTGTCCGGCTGTAACTTCTTTACATAGGCTTCGCATCCCGAAACTTTAAGGAACGACAATCTAGGTTTCTTCCCAAACCATAATTCATACGGTGTCGTTTCAATGGATTTAGATGGTGCCCTATTTAAAGTGAATGCGGCTGTTTCTAATGCATAACCCCAAAATGATAGCGGTAAATCTGTAAGTGACATCATAGAATGAACCATATCTAAGAGAGTTCGATTACGACGTTCGGACACACCATTACGCTGTGGTGTTCCCGGCGGTGTCAATTGTGAAAGTATTCCGCATTTCTTCAAATGCTCGCCAAACTCGTAACTTAGATATTCACCTCCACGATCAGAACGTAGAAATTTAATCTTCTTGTAACGTTGATTCTCTACCTCACTTTGAAATTCCTTAAACCTCTTGAAAGTTTCGGACTTATGTTTCATGAAATAGATATACCCATATCTACTCAAGTCATCCGTGAAGGTAAGAACATAACGATAACCACCGCGCGATGCTACACTCATTGGACCACACACATCGGTATGTATGATTTCTAACAAGTCCGTAGCTCGCTCCATCATACCAGAGAATGGAGTCTTAGTCATTTTACCCATCAGACATGCTTCGCATCTTTCAAGTGATTCAAAATCAAGTGATTCAAGAAGTCCATCGGAATGGAGTTTCTTCATACGCTTCACTCCAATGTGACCAAGGCAGCGATTGCCACATATAGGTCGAGTTATCGCTCGATTTCAAACGTTTAGCCTCAATGTTATTTATATGTGTATTTCCACTATCGAGATTCAACAAGAATAGACCATCTATCAAAGGTGCATGTGCATAAAACATATTACTCATATAAATCGAACAACCATTATTCTCGGACTTAAACAAGTAACCGTCTCGCAATAAACAAGATCCCGATATAATGTTCATGCTTAACGCAGGCACCAAATAACAATTATTTAAGTATAAAACTAATCCCGATGGTAGATGAAGGGGTAGCGTGCCGACCGCGATCACATCAACCTTTGATCCGTTTCCCACGCACATCGTCACCTCGTTCTTTGCTAGCTTCCGTTTATTCTGCAAGACTTTTGTTTGAGTTACAAATATGAGCAAGAACCAAGATCAAATACCTGTGCACTACTACGAGTACTAGTGAGATACACATCAATAACATGTATATCGGATATACCTTTCTTCTTTATGTTGCCGTTCTTCAAATCCGCCAAGTACTTTGGGCAAATTCCGCTTCCAGTGACCTTCTCCCTTGCAGTAAAAGCACTCGATGTCGTGCTTAGGTCCATCCTTGGTCTTCTTCGTCGGCGTGGTAACTTTCTTACCACCCTTCTTGAAGTGTCCCTTCAGCTTAGACTTGCCTTTCTTGAATTTGGTGGTCTTATTGACCAACAACACTTGGTGCTCTTTCTTGATCTCCACTTCTGCAGATTTCAACATGGCAAAGAGTTCTGGCAACGTCTTGTTCATGTTTTGCATGTTGTAGTTCATCACAAAGTTCTTGTAACTTGGTGGTAGTGATTGGAGGACATGGTAAATCCCCAAAGCATTAGGAATCACAATACCCAAGCTTTGAAGTTTGTTTGCGTGCCCAGACATCTTAAGCACATGCTTGTTGAGGAGCCCTCTTCCATCTTGCGGTTAAAGAACTTTTCGGAAGCCTCATAGCTTTCAATTGCCGCATGAGTCTCAAAGATCAATTTGAGATCCTCGACAATATCATATGGGTCGAATCCTCAAACCTTTTACAAGCTCGATTCTAAACCATACAAGATAGCACACTGAACTGTGGAGTCGAGTCTTCCGAGTGAGGTAAACGTTCTTTACTTCATCGGCAAGATCACCGCAGTGGGTCACCCAGTGCATCCGGTGAGGACAATCCTCAAATTGCGGAACCAATCCGCCAAGTTGCTTCCATTGTTTTTCAACTTTTCTTTCTCTAGGACGCATTAAAATTGATGGTAGGGGCCATTGATCTACAACATATTTGCAATAGTTTAGACGAGTTTTACAAATTGAGTTCAGAATAATAATAAAATTAATCTAGGTGAACTCCCTCAAACAATATCCCTCACATTGTTTTAGTGATCACACGAACCAAATCCACCACATCAACACCGATCATCACGAGTTGATATAGTTTCAATGGCGAACAATCGACATGTTCATCATATCTACTATATAATTCATGCTTTACCTTTCGTGATCCGTGTTCGAGACCATGTCCGTACATGCTAGGCTCGTCAAGATCAAACCTTAGTTTTCGCATGAGCAAATCTGGCTTGCTCACGTTGTATACACTTGCGGAATCTAACACCCGATCATCACGTGGTGCTTGAAACAACAAGCTTTAGCGGTGCTAACTAAGGGTGAACACTTTATGATTTGAAATTCATGTGCATGAGGGATCATCTTATAATGCTACCGTCGTCCTACTAAGCAATACAAGATGCATAAAGGATTAACATCACATGCAATTCATAATATGTGATATGATATGGCCTTTCTTCTTTGTGCTTCCGATCTCCATCTTCTAGCGAACATGATCTCCATCATCACCGGCATTGCATCAAGGTCAATGACGCTTCTCCATGGTTGTCGCCACCAGCTTCAACTATTACAACTACTTTGAATAGACACTGGTCGTAATGTAAATTAAAGACAACCATATGGCTCCTGCCGGTTGCCAACTTACAATAAGGAACATTGCATACATCAAATATAATCACAATCATGGCCATATCACATCACAAAGACACCTCGCAAAACAAAGTTAGACGCCTCTACTTTCTTTGTATATTTTATGTGGTTTGGGGCTTTCAATAAGTGTCGTTCTAACTTACGAACATGGACCACAACATTGATACTAGTATTGTTAATCACCCGTTGTAAATTGGATCTTAACTATGCTAGGAGAAACAGGCACCCGCAAAGCCACTTATGCAATACAAGTTGCATGTCAAACGTGGAGCAAGTCTCATGAACGATGTCATGTAAGGTTAGCCCGGGCCGCTTCATCCCAACATACCGCAAGATGCGAAGTACAGAAGAAGCAATCGACAATAAAAGCATCAACGCCCACAATAACCATTGTGTTCTACTCGTGCAACAGATCTACATATAGACACGGCTCTGATACCACTGTAGGGTTTCGTAGCATGGAAAACAAAAAAATTCTACCGCATACAAACAAACAAGCCAAGATCTATCTACTAGATTGTAGCAACGAGTCGATGGAATAACTCACCCTCGAAGATTCCAAAGTGTTTAACGAGAGCGGATTCTTGTGGGTGATGTAGTCGTACTCTTTCCGATCTCAAGATCGCGTAGACAATCCTTCCGGCGATGCGTTCCGGCAGCGCTCCCGCAGTCGGTCACACGTTCGGTTCTCGATACCTTGTTCCAGCAGGCAGCGGAGGTTGTAGCACTCTCCTCGCGATTCCGGCAGCACAACGGCGTGGTACCGGAAGTAGAGGGGAGATCTCGCAGGGCTTCGCCTTAAGCAGGAGCGAGTATGGTGGAGTATGAGAGAGTCCCTCGACGATCTAGGGTTTAGACACGCCGAGGAGTAAGCTTGGCCGGCGGCTAGGGTTGCTAGGCGGCGGCTTGACCTAGGTCGGCGGCAATGGAGGTGGTGGCGGCCAGGCTAGGGTTTGGAGGAGAGGATCTTGTGTGTCTCTAGGAGGAGCCCGCCTCCTTATATAGGTGGAGGCGGGCCAGGGAGGAGTCCCTCCCAACTCGGCTGGAGGTGGGCCGGCGGTTGGAGGAGGGAACTCCTCCCCAAATCGGTTTCCCACTCCTCCTCCTCTTTCCAAAAATTGCCGTTTGACTTTCAAACTAGCCGTTTGACTTTTCAAACTAGGATTTGAATAAACCCTCTATTTTTGTTCAGCGATGACACCGAGTACATGATGCAATCATACCAACTTGATATAACACATTCATGTACCCTTCCCCCCCGGAGTGCCGGACATTCCGGAACCTTCTAGAACATTCCCGATGAAAACACCGGAACCATTCTCCAACTCCGAAACGGGACTTTCCTTATATGAATCTTATTCTCCGGACCATTCCGGATCTCCTCGTGATATCCCGAATCCCATTCGAGACTCCGAACACCATTCGGACTCTTTCTCATCATTCCATAACTACTCAAACAACGTCGAATCCTTAAGTGTGTCTCCCTACGGTTCGTGAATTATGCGGACATGATCGAGACACTTCTCTGAGCAATAACCAATAGAGGAATCTGGAAATTCATATGGCTCCCACATATTTCTACGATTACTTTGCGATCGAATGAACCACTTACATACGATATCAATTTCCCTTTTTCTCATGATAGTTTACTTATCCGAGGTTATGATTGTCGGTATCTCTGCATACCTAGTTCAACCTCGTTACCGATAAGTACTCTTTTCTCGTTCCCGTGATATGTGATCCCTTGTGAGCCAGTCACATGCTTGCAAGCTAATTGGATGACATTTCACCAAGAGGGCCCAGAGTATATCTATCCGTCATATGGATGGACAAATCCCACCCTTGATCCATGTGTTTCAACCAATACTTTCCGAACACTCAATGCCACCTTTATAGCCACCCAGTTACGGTGTGGTGTTTGATGTCATCAAAGCATCCATCCGGTAAAGGTGATATGCATGATCTCATGGTCGAAGGAATTAGATTACTATGTATCAGAAAGCATATAGCAATTGAACTATTAAAATGACTTGATCTTTATGCTACGCTTATCTATAGGAGTATGTCCACCATATCATTCTCCTAACGATATGATCTTGTTGTTAATAACATCTCAATGTTCATGATAGGGAAACCACAATCATCTATTAACCAACAAGCTAGTATTATATAGAGGCTTTACTAGGGACTTCAAATTAAGTTTACAAATCACACCAGTATTAATGTTTCCTTGTTAATACTATTATAGCATGAATGTAAACATTTATCATAAACACAAAGATATAATAATAACTACATTTATTATTGCCTCTAGGGCATATCTCCAACAAACCCCCTTGTGTGGAATCTCTAGTTTTGCCTCATCCCCTTACCCAAGGGGACCGACTATCGTCACCAACCTCGATTAGACTTTGCATCACGCATCCATCATTGAACATGGCCTTGGAGTTCATTGTCTCGTCTCCAAGTTGTCAAGACCCTCCCCAAGGTGTTATTCCCTCTCCGATGTGGATTTGAGGGAGCACGTTGACCGATCTTTCCTTGCGAAGATTCTATCGGACCGGTGGCCGCCGTTCGGGAGCAATTGGCCTTGTATCGTGTGAGTTTTGCATGTGTTCATCGTGTTCTTCGCGAGGTGTGTGTTCGCTTCCGCTACCTTCTCCCTTTCCCCTCGGTTTCCCATCGATTTGACCACGAGATCCGTGAAGATCGGGCACCCAAGAGGTTAACCCTTCCATCATCTGGTATCAGCAGCTTTTGGTTGCCACAGATTTCTCATCGATTTGGTCTTTTCCCCATAAATTCGAAAATTCCACCAAAAATAGCCCCAATTCGTGTTTTGGATCGATCTGTGATTTGAGTGAGTTTTGGTAGGTTTCGATCCGTGGATTACTTGCTAAACTAGTTGATCTACCTTCCCCTGCGTTCCCATGGCCTAATTCCTTGATTTCCCCTATCAATCTGAGGTTTTGGTTCGAGTTTTCCGCCCAAAACGCGTCCCGTTCGAGTTCTGGATGCTCTAGAATCACCCGGACCGGAGTCTCCGGCCTAGACCGGAGTCTCCGGACTTTTTGGGCTCCAGACCGGAGTCTCCGGACCTCCAGACCGGAGTCTCCGCCTCTCCCTGCAAACAGAAAAACTGCAGTACGGTTTTGAGCATAACTTTTGCATTTCAACTCGGATTTTGATGTTCTTTAGCTCGTTTCGAAGAGGAGATGGAGCACTACATCATCATCTGCTTTGTTCATGCTATCTACTCCATCCAAATTCCGTGATCAAGGCGGAATCGGACAATAAAGGGTGAAGATCGTCGACGAAAGGTATAAACATTCCGCGACTTCTCCCCACTTGCATTCCTTTGTGAACCCCACTATCTTTGCGAGCAACAAACACCTATTGAGACTAGTTCCTCTTATGATTGCTTGGGCTATGCACATTTGATAACTTGTAGATTCCGAGCAAACATTGTGAGCGCTATCTCATATAGTTATCTTGTATAGTTGTTGGCACAAGGAAGAGGCAAGTGAGAAAGAAAAAGAAAAAGAAATGAGAAAAAATAGAAAAAAAAGGAAAAAGAGAAAAAAGAAAGAAAGATACATGTGCCTCATAGAATAGGAAGCGCAAACTCGATGAACATCATATAGGTGGTACTTATTGTGCATATCTTGTAGCCCACCAATTAATTGCAATCGAACTAGCGTCTCTCCTTGTACTTGTGTGACACGAGCTTATAGTCTTCGCTAGGTAATCATTTGATTCTTAGCTCACTTTCTCCGTCACATAAGTCCCATTTATCCCACCGTGTGTGTTTCCTTTTACATATTTCTTCTCTTGTGGATTGACTTGTTTTGCTTTGTGATCATTGTGGTTCTTTACTTGCCAATACAACATCTTGATTTCGGATTGGTTCTTGACATGCCACTTTTCATACCTATCCACCATAGGCCTTGTGTGTGTGTGTGTTTTGGTTACTAGTTGGTTTTGGTGTTCTGCGTGAACTTCACTTTGCTTGGTTTATTGCTCTCAAGTGTGGCCACTTGTACGATACGATCTTCCAAGGTAAAGTAAGGTTTGACGTTGTATCCCTAACACCCTCTACCACTTCCATATACACCGCTTGGTCTTGTGAATCATGTCTAGGGACTCCGGAACCGAGGATGATATCTATGAAGAATCCATGATGAGTCACCATGACTACGACTCCACAAGTATAGAGGACATGACGGAGCACAACACCGACAATGGCTACGCATGCTTTGAGGACCCGGAGCACTACATCGACAATGGCTCCACATGAATGGAATACATGGAGCATGACATCAACTATGGATCCTCAAGCATGGAAGACTTGGAGCTCTACACCGACAATGGCTCCACATGCTTGGGTGATATGGAGTACTACACCAACAATTACTCCCCAAGCATGGACGACTTCGAGTACGACATCGACGATGCCTCGCCGAGCATGGAGGACACAGAGAACTTCATCGAGTTTGATGGCTCCTCCATGAGCCATGAAGAATTCCTCCACCACGTGGATATGGAAGCCTACTACGCCAAGCAAGCGGAGGCGCATCATCAAGATTCCATGACCTTCAAGGCCAAGCGTGCCACACCAAAGGGCACCACCTACTTCGATGATCCACCTCCAAGGCGACAAGCGCCACCACCTAGATGGCGTCAAGCTCCACCATCTCCAAGGCGCCAAGCTACATCACCTCCAAGGCGCCAAGCTCCAACTCCTATCCAAACAAGAGTGGCGTCCAAACATCATATACATCAAGAGGCGCCAAGAAACAGGACTCTTCATCGACAAACATCCTCTCATGATCATCGCCACCATAAAGAGGATACAAGACAGCGTCAAAGGCATCTTCGCCACCAAGACGAAGAATTCTTGATGAGCAACAACCATAATGCTCAAGCAAGCTCAAGAAGGCACCACAAGGACAAGAAGAGTGCCAAGGCAAATGATCACCGTCGTGAGTGTCATGTGGATGACCAAGTTCTTCACCAACATAAACCATCGGCAAGGCACGCCAATGACCTCCGTCGACACCATCATAGGGCACCTTCACCCACTCGTGCCACCACCACAATGGCACCAAGAGCAAGCCTTCCTCCACGCCATCAAGCTTCAATGCCTACGCTTGACTTCCACGACCTCGCCAATGAGGAAACTATAGACCTCTACTTCGCCAAGTTGAATATCATGAGCCTACCTCCACCACTACTACGAGATGGCCACAAGACGGTCGAGCATGGGATTTTCCCTTCGACTATGCAGGCGAGCGATGATGCCCATCTTATGGCATCCAACCTTGAAGGCGACAATGTCAAGAATGGTGAGCATGGGATTTTCCCTTCACCAAAGGAGGCGCATGGAGTTGAGGAAACCGAGCCTACCCCTATATGCTTGAGTGATGATGTGGTACCAATCCCATGTGAGTATGAGAGCCACTTAGCCCACTTGAGTGAGAACAAGAGTGAGATGAGTGACTCCACCTTATGTGAGATTGAGTGCTTCCACTTAGAGGGCATGAGTGATACACCTAGTGAGTTGAGAGTGGTAGTTGATAGGTCAAGTGAGACCATTTCTATTTCTAACAACTTACCCTCTACCTCTAGTGTGTTCTCTTATGTTGTGCTAGGTTCCATGGATGAAGACGCGCCAAGCCATGAAGCAATGATGCCTCGGTTAGAGAAGATGTACATGGTGCACGAAGATGATGCTACACCATGGCTACATCAAGAAAACGAAGTCGTCCACAAGGAGGCCACTACTTCCACAACACCCACTTCATATGAGAGGTATGAACAAGGTAACAATAAGGGTGTTGATGATGCCATGATCCCACTAGTGGACATGATGAATTGTGAGGATATGCATGTTATGGATGATACTTGTGACATTACATATGCTTCATTCATATTCCCATGTGATGCTTTGCCTTTGCATAATATTGCCCATGTGGAATTGTTTGATTGCGATACCATTTCCATAAACATGCCATGCTATGCATCTTATGTGTATCCTCCAATTGCTTCGGACTTGCTTTGTCATGCTAGTAATTCAATTTCTCCCGTTGCTTGCAATAAGATGAATGCTTGCTATTTCACTTGTTTTGCTTGCAACAACATTGATCATATGCGTTATAATGAGATGGCCCCCATAGCTTTCTCAATTTTAGATATTTTGATGATTGCCATGATAAGCATGTTCCCCACTTGCATACTCACCATGCACCTATTTCATACTTGATTGACATTAATGGTGATGTGCATAAGAAGAGATACGTCTCGATGGATGATGTGTATCTCTACCATGCACACACATTCTTCCTTTTGTGTATGATGTGTGTAGGTACCCGCACTATCATGTCAACCTCGGTTGAGCACGAGTTGACAAAAGAAGCTCTTGAGAGCATCCCACAAGTGAGTTCAAGATCGAACCCAGCTCTGATACCTTTGGCATGCTTTGCATCTTTTATGTTGACAAATTGTTCTTTCCTATGGTTTGATTGCAAGCATGTTGATGGTATTATCTCACCTTGTGACATTCATGTTTCTTCGCTTTTGGATAATGATGCTTTGTGTGTTGCACCAAAAATGTTGAACATTTTCTCTTTCCGATATTTTGTGTGCAACCACAATTCCATTAAGAGCATGTATTGTCATGAGAGCTTCCAAGAATCTTGTCTTGTTGTTGCAACAAACATAAGGACCACTTGCTCTTTCATTTGGTGTGTTTGCAAACATGTCGCTTTTGCTTCCACTAGGGATAGTCATATTCCCATGATACTTGATGTTGATGATATGTGTATGGCATCCAACATATTGAACAATTTCTCTTTCCAATGGTTGGTTTGCACACATAATGATGTTGCTTTGTATATTTGTCCTCATGTGTTTTTGCCGAATTCTCCTATTCTTGCATCAAAGATGTTGATTGAAATTTGATCCAATGCTTTGAGTGCCCCAGTACTACGTTATATGGAGTTTTTGAGTTCCCACATTTGGAGGATGTTCGAACGATTTCCATGCACTTTGACCTTACATATGCATTCCATTTGCTATCCTTGTATTGTGCTAATAGTGTTGTGAACAAGAATGGACATGCCACATTTGACATGCTCCTCTATCAGGCACGAAAATATTTTGCTTGGTCTTTGTTGTGTGTAGGTACAAATGCATACACGTCAACCTCTATGGACTATATGTTGACAAGAAGAACCGAAGAGAGTTACCTATGTCTACCCTTCATCGAGCTATCTCTACAAGATAAGGTGACTTCCTTCTACTTGAGGACTCATGCAATAATGTTCATGAATTGGCTACGCTTTGAGTGTTGCTTCGCTTTTGTTGTGAGCTTTGTAGGCTTCAAGGAAGGTGAAGGAACATTGAAGTGTTGTCAAGTCAATCTTCCCGAGGACGACTATATGGTGAACCCCAGGATCAAGGATGTCCTTCGACCTCTTCTACTTCGTGATGAACATTGAGAGTCGAGGACGACTCTTTTTGAAGGGGGGAGATGATGCAGACCGACCTACGGTCATTACCACATCATGGTCTCTAACTTACGCCAAGTCATCATGGACTCCAAAGGTGAATTTGTTCCTCTATGCGAGCCCACTTCCTACCCTATTGAATGGTATGCTACTTCATACTCCGTCACATATGCATGATAGGTTCACACCGACAAGTACGGAGGCAAGGGAGGAAGCCCGAAAAGATGGAGGCTTGGAAGAGGAGACGGAAGAAGCCACGGCTGAACCACCGGAGTCTCCGAACTACACCGGAGTCTCCGGTCCTGCTCCACCGGAGTCTCCGGTCCTGCTACACCGGAGTCTCCGGACCTACCTCCGGACCCAGCAACCCGAGGGGCGGTCAACGCCACTCCGGAGATGTCACCGGAGACAGACCGGAGTCTCCGGCCTAGACCGGAGTCTCCGGACCCCACACCGGAGTCTCCGGCCTTCACGATGGGCCTGCGCCCCGCCAGATGGGCCTTCGGCCCATGTACCCCTCTATCTCATCCAAACCCTAGTTTTATCCCCAAACTACCCCTGTTTATGTGGCTGGCCTATAAATAGAGCCCCCACCCCTTCATGTATCCCTAGGCCTAGATGATAGACTAAAGACAACCCCGTTGTGTGGAATCTCTAGTTTTGCCTCATCCCCTTACCCAAGGGGACCGACTATCGTCACCAACCTCGATTGGACTTTGCATCACGCATGCATCGTTGAACAAGGCCTTGGAGTTCATTGTCTCGTCTCCAAGTTTTCAAGACCCTCCCCAAGGTGTTCTTCCCTCTCCGATGTGGATTTGAGGGAGCACGTTGACCGATCTTTCCTTGCGAGGATTCTATCGGACCGGCGGCCGCCGTTCGGGAGCAATCGGCCTTGTATCGTGTGAGTTTTGCGTGTGTTCATCGTGTTCTTCGCGAGGTGTGTGTTCGCTTCCGCTACCTTCTCCCTTTCCCCTCGCTTTCCCATCGATTAGACCACGAGATCCGTGAAGATCGGGCACCCAAGAGGTTAACCCTTCCATCAATATACATGTGCTTTTTAAAGGACTAACCATGACAGATACTTCGCGGAACCCTGCCATAATGACGAACGAAGAACTACATGCCCACTTCTCCGAGCTCTTGGTCAGTCGCGCTGAAGACGTGGATACACGCCTAGGGGAGTTTGACACCAAGCTCACCAACACCGTGGACAAGATCGATGGACTCGAGAAATCCTTCAACGCCAAGTTTGACGCTCGGTTCAAGAAGATTTTGAACAGATTGCCCGCACCAAGACACATTGGCGCACGGCATTCCGATCACGGGTCGGATGGTGGATTGCTTGCCGCACTGCCGGCTGCACCTCAGACTTCCGCCGCGGCCGCTGCAGCGACATTGGGGACAGACGACGGGTACTACTACGACCCCGACGGCGACGATCTGTTTGACGAGGAGGTTGAACAACCTCCACAGGTACCTGCTGGCCATCCCCGACATTACTACATGGGAGATGGAAGTAGAACAACGTTTTGCATGCTTAAAATATCCTGAGAATATGCGTGTTAGTGCTGCTACATGTGAATTTACTAAATTTGCTTCCCTTTGGTGGTCCGAGTATTGTCGTTTAAATCCTACTAATATTCCTAGTACTTGGACTGCTTTAAAAACTGCTATGCGTGTTCGTTTTGTGCCTCCCACTTATCAACGTGATTTACTAAAGAATCTGACACGTTTAGAGCAAGGGAAAAAATCAGTAGAAGAGTATTATCAGGAATTGCAAACGGGGATGGTTCAGTGTGGTCTTGTTGAATCTAATGAACAAATGCTTGCACGTTTCTTTGGTGGATTAAACAAGGACATTCAGCACATTTTAGATTATAAGGAATATAATTCTATCACTCGTTTGTTTCATCTTGCTTGCAAAGCTGAACGTGAAGTGCAGGATCGCCAAACACCATGGAGGAGGACTAATAATTCTGCAGGTCGCACATCCACTTGGACATCCCAACAATCAGCGCCTCCTCGTGATTCGCCACCAGCTACTACGACATCCAAGACCACCACAAGATTTCCAGCTGCTCCTCCACCATCATCCACTGCTCCTGCTCGTAGTGCATCTTCTATGGCTTCCACGGGTAAGACAAAGGATATACAATGCCGCAAGTGCTGGGGTTTTGGTCATATTGAGAGATAGTGCACAACACAACGTGTGATGATGGTGCGCGAAGATGGTCAATACGATTCAGCGAGTGACTTCGATGAAGATACACTAGCCCTTATTTCTGCTCGAGATGGAGACAATTCTGATGCTGATGAAGAGACAGAGGTAATGGGAGCTGAAGCTGTTGATCAATACAAGAGCTTAATTACACAACGTGTGTTGAGTGTGCAATAGAGCAAATCTGAGCAAGATCAACGCCACAACCTGTTCCAATCACGTGGTGTTGTGAAGTAAAGAGCTATACGGATCATCATTGATGGAGGGAGTTGTAATAATCTGGCCAGTGTTGACATGGTAGAGAAGCTTGCGCTTCCAACAAGACAACGCCCACATTCATATTACATCCAATGGTTTGAGAGTTCTCGCAAGATCAAGGTAACAAGAACGATACGCGTGAATTTTACTATTGGTACATATTCTGATTTTGTTGATTGTGATGTTGTCCTATGCAAGCTTGTTCTTTGTTACTTGGTAGACCATGGCAATTTGATAGAGAATCTGTTCATAATGGCAAAACTAACCACTATTCTCTTATGCATGATGGAAAGAAAATTGGTCTAAAACCTATGACTCCCGAACAGATTTTAAAAGATGATCTTGCTAGAGCTAGTAGAGCTAAAACTGAGGAGAAAAATAAAAGTGAGAATCAGTTGTTCGCATATTTTATACCACCAAAGAACACTAAATCTGATTCTACACATGCTACTGAAATTCGTTTGAAGAGTCCATGTATGCTTGCAAATAAAATTGATATTGCTGAACTAGATGTAAACAATACTCAATGTTATGCAATTGTCTGCAAAGAGGTTTTGTTTTCATTTGAGGATATGCCTCCTTCTTTGCCACCCGCTGTTGCTAACCTTTTGAAGGAATATGAGGACGTCTTTCCCGCTGAGCTGCCACCAGGACTACCTCCTATTAGAGGAATTAAGCACCAAATTGATCTCATTCCTGGTGCCACGTTGTGTGACCGTCAATCTTGGATGGATCCACTTCAAAAGTCTTTGATAAAGCGCCTATAAAAACCAGCGAGGCCAAGAAAACTCCTCACTTGTGTGACCGTCTTGGGCTACGGCCTATTCTCAATAGCTTCAATCTTGGATGGATCCACTTCAATACCCTGTGATGTAACAACATAGCCAAGAAATGCAACTCGATTGATGCAAAAGGTGCACTTCTCAAGGTTACCAAACAAACGTGCATCACGTAAAGCATTGAAAACAGCACGTAAATGGTCCAAATGATCCTCTAAAGATTTGCTATAAATCTGAATATCATCAAAGTAGACTACCACAAAACGTCCAGTGAAAGCACGTAAAACTTCGTTCATTAATCTCATGAAAGTGCTAGGTGCATTAGTTAAACCAAACGACATTACTAACCACTCATATAAACCGAACTTAGTTTTAAATGATGTTTTCCATTCATCTCCTAATTTCATACGAATCTGGTGGTAACCACTATGCAAATCAACTTTAGAAAACATGGTAGAGCCATTCAATTCATCAAGCATGTCATTTATACGTGGAATAGGATGACGATATCGAATAGTTATATTATTGATAGCTCTACAATCAGTACACATGCGCGAAGAACCATCTTTCTTAGGTACCAAAATAATAGGAACAACACAAGGGCTAAGGGACTCACGAATATGATCTCTGTCGAGTAGTTCCTGAAATTGGCGTTGTATCTCCTTTGTCTCCTCTGGATTGGTTCTATATGGCGCGCAGGGTATTGAAGTGGATCCATCCAAGATTGACGGTCACACAACGTGGCACCAGGAATGAGATCAATTTGGTGCTCAATTCCTCTAATAGGAGGTAGTCCTGGTGGCAGCTCAGCGGGAAAGACGTCCTCATATTCCTGCAAAAGGTTAGCAACAGCGGGTGGCAAAGAAGGAGGCATATCCTCAAATGAAAACAAAACCTCTTTGCAAACAATTGCATAACATTGAGTATTGTTTACATCTAGTTCAGCAATATCAATTTTATTTGCAAGCATACATGGGCTCTTCAAACGAATTTCAGTAGCATGTGTAGAATCAGATTTAGTGTTCTTTGGTGGTATAAAATCTGTAGCAACAATCTGATTCTCACTTTTATTTTTCTCCTCAGTTTTAGCTCTACTAGCTCTAGCAAGATCATCTTTTAAAATCTGTTCGGGAGTCATAGGTTTTAGACCAATTTTATTTCCATCATGCATAAGAGAATAGTGATTAGTTTTGCCATTATGAACAGATTCTCTATCAAATTGCCATGGTCTACCAAGTAACAAAGAACAAGCTTGCATAGGTACAACATCACAATCAACAAAATCAGAATATGTACCAATAGTAAAATGCAAGCGTACCGTTCTTGTTACCTTGATCTTGCGAGAACTCTCAAACCATTGGATGTAATATGAATGTGGGCGTTTTCTTGTTGGAAGCGCAAGCTTCTCTACCATGTCAACACTGGCCAGATTATTACAACTTCCTCCATCAATGATGATCCATATAACTCTTTCCTTGACAACACCACGTGTTTGGAACAGGTTGTGGCGTTGATCTTTCTTAGATTTGCTCAATTGCACACTCAACACACGTTGTGTAATTAAGCTCTTGTATTGATCGGCTTGGCTCCCATTACTGGCTCTTCATCAAGATTTAATTGTCTCCATCTCGGCGAAATAAGGCTAGTGTATCTTCATCAGTCACTCATGAATCGTATTGACCATCTTCGCACCATCATCACCGCGTTGTGTTGTGCCATCTCTCAATATGACCAAAACCCAAAGACTTGCGGCATTGTATATCCTTTGTCTTACGTGGAAGCCATAGAAGATGCACTGAAAGGGAGCATTGGATGATGGTGGAGGAGCAGCTAGAAATCTTGTGGTGGCCTTGGATGTGGTAGTAGCTGGAGGCGAATCACGAGGAGACGCTGATTGTCG
The DNA here is from genome assembly GCA_030063025.1 of Avena longiglumis. Taxonomy (NCBI): domain Eukaryota; kingdom Viridiplantae; phylum Streptophyta; class Magnoliopsida; order Poales; family Poaceae; genus Avena; species Avena longiglumis. The sequence goes on from CP125979.1 coordinate 290,666,525, forward strand.
GGATGTCCAAGTGGATGTGCGACCTGCAGAATTATTAGTCCTCCTCCATGGTGTTTGGCGATCCTGCACTTCACGTTCAGCTTTGCAAGCAAGATGAAACAAACGAGTGATGGAATTATATTCCTTATAATCTAATATGTGCTGAATGTCCTTGTTTAATCCACCAAAAAAACGTGCAAGCATTTGTTCATTAGATTCAACAAGACCACACCTAACCATCCCCGTTTGCAATTCCTGATAATACTCTTCTACAGAATATTTTTCCTTGCTCTAAGCGTGTCAGATTCTTTAGTAAATCACGTTGATAAGTGGGAGGTACAAAACGAACACGCATAGCAGTTTTTAAAGCAGTCCAAGTACTAGGAATAGTAGTAAGATTTAAACGACAATACTCAGACCACCAAAGGGAAGCAAATTTAGTAAATTCACATGTAGCAGCACTAACACGCATATTCTTAGGATATTTTAAGCATGCAAAACGTTGTTCTACTTCCATCTCCCATGTAAGATATGCATCAGGATTATATTTACCCTCAAAAGATGGAATATTTAATTTAAGCTTTGCAACATGATCATCATCACGTCTTGGGTGGGCGTTGCGGTAGTAATGTCGGGGACGACCAGCGGTACTGTGGAGGTTGTTCAACCTCCTCGTCAAACGATAAATCGTCGCCGAGGTCGTAGTAGTACACGCCGTCCGTCCCCAATGTCGCAAAGCAGCAAGGAAGTCTCGAGCGTCGATCGCAAAGAAGAGCCGGTGGCGGCAGCGTGAACCCCAGCATCCGTGATCGAGAATGCCGATGCGCCATGTGGAGTCTTGGTGCGGTGTGGGCAATCGGTTGAGCTCCTTGAACGTCAAGCTTGGCGTTGAAGGATTTCTCGAGTACATCGATCTTGTCCACGGCGTTGGTGAGCTTGGTGTCAAACTCCCCGAGGCGTATCACGTCTTCGCGGACTGACCAAGAGCGCGGAGAAGTGGGCATGTAGTTCTTCGTTCGTCATTGTGGCAGGGGTCCGCGAAGTATCTATCATGGTTAGTCCTTAAAAAGCACAGGTATATAGTACGGAAATATGGTGGAAATCACGCGTAATCCGTCAAGCAATATACAAAGCTCTTACAAGTTCTTACCAAACAGCAGGAAAAAGCGAACCTAAAAGTCTCTGCTTAGTCGATTCTCTCCATTTACCACTTTCCTCTCTCTCCTTTTTTCCACTCACTCAATTCTATTTTATTAGATTCTTGTTTAAAAGAATAAAAATAGAACTAGAACGCATAAAAAAGAACATAGAGTATCAAGACCATTACCAAATGTTCCTTCCACGAATCATATTGGGTAATTTAATTCTTAGGGTTCCAGAATCCGCCTATTTTACTAGTCTTCGGAAACAGAAAACCCTGAACCAGGAAGAGTTAAGTTATGTAGGGTATGGCTTTTTTTTATTGTGTCCACTCTTTCTTCACGTATTTTATTATATAAAAAAACCTCTACTTTAGTTTTGTGTAAGTTATAAGAGAGAATAGGAAATATTTTCTTATTTCTTATTTTTCGAATCTAAACACATTCGTTTCAGTTCTATTCGACTTCATAGTCACAATCCTATGGTGCAACCACGAGGATCAGTGGGTCCAGAGATTGAACCAAGCGATAACCAGGAGTCGAAACACCACACGTGGAGAGTATCTGTGGAGCTCTGGGAAGGCTTAGCAAAGGGGGTTAGCAATTATCAAAACAGCAATGCAAAAGTTGAAAGAATGCTCAACGACAGTCTTGTCGGTCCTAGGCTAGACCGTACTAGAGGCGAGCCTAGATCACCAACGATGTCACGACGCGACACAACAAGCCTGTATGATGATATGGCACCGAAAAGCTTAACCGAGAGGTGAAAAATCACTATGATGGCGAGTGTCTAGAATTGATCTCTGGGGTCTAAAAATAGGTTAGCCCAAAAAAAAAATTTGAATTTTTTTTTTGCTCCGGAAAGCGCGCAGACGCCAAAAAATATTGCTATAACTGCCGATGGAGAAAAGTGATCCCCGGGGTCGAAAAAAAGTATAGCGAAATTTTTTGGAAGCGGTTCAGACTTTTTTTGCTCTCCTTCTTACTACCGGACTCTTAGCGCGACACGGACTTTAGTGAACACGGAAACAACAAAGAAGGAAAGTCAAAAGAAATAACTAGGAAACATAACTCTACTCGGACTCGTCATGGCAGAAACCGATCGAAGCGTGTCGCGGTAGGAAGGCGGTGACGGAGTATTAGGGTTTATGGTGGCTGGGTATATGGCAGCGGAATATGGTGGCGGAATATGGTGGCGGTGATCGGCGAGTGTGGCGGTGACTAGTATGATCAGAACGTGAAACCCTAAGGGACGAGACACTAAGACCAGCAACTCGACGCGACGATGTAGACACAAATTCAACAATGCAAAAACTGAAAAGATAATGCGAGGCGTAGATTGGTTATGGGATGGATCTAAACTCTAACCGTGTTTTTGGATTTTTCGTGGGTTATAGGTAAAAACAGATCTAATCTATGAAAAACAGTAAAATCTCACCGAGCAACCTGAAATCTCATACCACTTGATAGGGCAAAGGTGTCTGATCTTTCGATGAGATGGCGATATTCTATTTGGTGGAGTTCGGGCTTGACGATCCGACTACACGTGCGAGCACGAGCGCCAATGCAATCGCTAGGCCAATCTCCTGGAGGTTACCGATCCTGCGTGAACACGATCAGCCTGACCAGCGAGGGTGATGCAGCCCGACCTACGGTCGTTACTACATCAAGGTCTCCAACTTACGCCAATTCGCCATGGACTTCAAAGGTGAATCCGTTCCTCTATGCAAGCTCACTTCCTACCCTATTGAATGGTATGCGACTTCATACTCCGTCACATATGCATGATAGGTTCACACCGACCAGTACGGAGGCAAGGGAGGAAGCCCGGAACATCAAGCCCGACAAGACGGAGGCTTGGAAGAGGAGACGGAAGAAGACAGGTCGGCATTGTGTCCAAGCGGTACTACAGTTGTCGAACCGGTACTACCGGTCCGGTGATCTACCGCCCCTTCTACCGCTTCTTGACGGCTCCAACGGATGCTCCAAGACCGCAAGCGGTACTACTGGGTCAGGCGGTACTACGGTGATGACCGGTACTACTGGGTCCTAAGTCCCAGACTACGGTCATGTCTGGGCGCACCAGTTGGGCCACATCCCATGTATTCCCCTTTACTTACCTATTCGCCTAGTTTATCCCCAAACTACCCTTGTTTATGTGGTTGGCCTATAAATAGAGCCCCCACCCCTCATGTATCCCTTAGGCATAGATGATAGACTAAAGAAAACCCCCATTGTGGAATCTCTAGTTTTGCCTCATCCCCTTTACCAAGGGGACCGACTATCGTTACCAACCTCGATTGGACTTTGCATCACGCATCCATCGTTGAACAAGGCCTTGGGTTCTCGGTTTCTCGCCCCCAAGTCGTCAAGACCCTCCTCAAGGTGTTCTTCCCTCTCCGATGTGGATTTGAGGGAGCACGTTGACCGATCTTTCCTTGCGAGGATTCTATCGGACCGGTGGCCGCCGTTCGGGAGCAATCGGCCTTGTATCGTGTGAGTTTTGCGTGTGTTCATCGTGTTCTTCGCGAGGTGTGTGTTCTCTTCCGCTACCTTCTCCCTTTCCCCTCGCTTTCCCATCGATTTGACCACGAGATCCGTGAAGATCGGGCACCCAAGAGGTTAACCCCTCCATCATCTGGTATCAGCAGCTTTTGGTTGCCACGGATTTCTCATCGATTTGGTCTTTTCCCCATAAATTCGAAAATTCCACCAAAAATAGCCCCAATTCGTGTTTTGGATCGATCTGTGATTTGAGTGCGTTTTGGTAGGTTTTGATCCGTGGATTACTTGCTAAACTTGTTGATCTACCTTCCTTTGCGTTCCCATAGCCTAATCCCTTGATTTCCCCCTTCGATTTGGTGCTTTTCTTGAAGATTTTCCGCCCAAATCACTCCAAAATCGCGAAAACGCGTCAAATCTGGGCGTCCCAGGTCCAAGCGGTACTACCGGGTACAAAAACCGGTACTACCGCCCTTAACCGGTACTACCGGGCCCAAACAACCGGTACTACCGCCCCATACTGATCCAAAACAGCAAGTTCCAGATTTCAGCCTCTCACCGTTTTGGGCATAACTTTTGCATACGAACTCGGATTTTGGTGTTCTTTAGCTCGTTTCGAAGAGGAGAAGGAGCCCTGCATCATCATCCACGTGGTTCATGCTATCTACTCCATACAAACTCCGTGAGCAAGGCGGAATCCAACAATAAAGGGTGAAGATCGTCGACGAAAGGTATAAACATTCCGCGACTTCTCCCCACTTGCATTCCTTTGTGAACCCCACTATATTTGCGAGCAACAAACACCTATTGAGACTAGTTCCTCTTATGATTGCTTGGGCTATGCACATTTGATACCTTGTAGAATTCCGAGCAAACATTGTGAGCGCTATCTCATATAGTTATCTTGTATAGTTGTTGGCACAAGGAAGAGGCAAGTAAAAAAGAAAAAGAAAAAGAAAAAGAGAAAAAAATATAGAAAAAGAAAAAGAAAGAAAAAAGAAACAAATATACATGTGCCTCATAGAATAGGAAGCGCAAGCTCGATGAACATCATATAGGTGGTATTTATTGTGCATATCTTGTAGCCCACCAATTTTGTGCAATCGAACTAGCGTCTCTCATTGTACTTGTGTGACACGAGCTTATAGTCTTCGCTAGGTAATCATTTGGTTCTTAGCTCACTTTCTCCGTCGCACAAGTCCCATTTATCCCACCGTGTGTGTTTCCTTGTACATATTTCCTATCTTGTGGATTAACTTGTTTTGCTTTGTGATCATTGTGGTTCTTTACTTGCCATTACAACATCTTGATTTCGGATTGGTTCTTGACATGCCACTTTCCATACCTATCCACCATAGGCCTTGTGTGTGTGTGTTTTTTGGTTCGTAGTTGGTTTTGGTGTTCCGCGTGAACTTCACTTTGCTTGTTTTATTGCTCTCAAGTGTGGCCACTTGTACGATACGATCTTCCAAGGTAAAGTAAGGTTTGACGTTGTATCCCTAACTCCCACTACCACTTCCATATACACCACTTGGTCTTGTGCATCATGTCTAGGGACTCCGGAACTGAGGATGATATCTATGAAGAATCCATGATGAGCCACCATGACTACGACTCCACAAGTATAGAGGACATGACAGAGCACAACACCGACAATGGCTCCGCATGCTTTGAGGACCTGGAGCACTACACCTACGACGACTCCACATGCATGGAAGACATGGAGCTATACGTCGACAATGGCTCCTCATGCATGGAGCCTATGGATCACTACATCGACAATGGCTCCACATGCTTGGGTGATATGGAGTACTACACCAACAACTACTCCCCAAGCATGGACGACTTGAGTGCGACATCGATGACGCCGCCAAGCATGGAGGACACGGAGAACTTCATCGACTTTGATGGCTCCTCCATGAGCCATGAAGAATTCCTCCACCGTGTGGAGATGGAAACCTACTACGCCAAGCAAGAGGAGGCGCATCATCAAGATTCCATGACCTTCAAGGCCAAGCGTGCCACACCAAAGGGCACGACCTACTTCGATGATTCACCTCCAAGGTGACATGTGCCATCACCTCCAAGGCGTCAAGCTCTACCATCTCCAAGGTGCCAAGCTTCATCACCGCCAAGGCGCCAAGCTCCAACTCCTATCCAAACAAGAGTGGCGTCCAAACATCATATGCATCAAGAGGCGCCAAGAAACAAGACTCTTCATCGACAAACATCCTCTCATGAGCATCGCCACCATAAAGAGGATACAAGACATCGTCAAAGGCCTCTTCGCCATAAAGACGAAGAATTCAAGATGAGCACCAACCATAATGCTCAAGCAAGCTCAAGAAGGCACCGCAAGCACAAGAAGAGTGCCAAGGCAAATGATCATCGTCGCGAGTGTCATGTGGACGACCAAGTGCGCCACCTACATCAACCATCGGCAAGGCACGCCAATGACCTCCGTCGACACCATCATAGGGCACCTTCAACTACTCGTGCCACCACCATAATGGCACCAAGAGCAAGCCTTCCTCCACGCCATCAAGCTTCAAAGCCGACGCTTGACTTCTACGACCTCGCGAACGAGGAAAATGTACACGCCTACTTCGCCAAGTTGGATAGCATGAGCCTACCTCCACCACTACTACGAGATGGCCACAAGACGGTCGAGCATGGGATTTTCCCTTCGACCATGGAGGAGAGAAATGATGCCCATCATATGGCATCCAACCTTGGAGGCGACAAGGTCAAGAATGGTGAGCATGGGATTATCCCTTCACCAAAGGAGGCGCATGGAGTTGAGGAAACCGAGCCTACCCCCATATGCTTGAGTGATGATGTGGTACCAATCCCATGTGAGTATGAGAGCCACTTAGCCCACTTGAGTGAGAACAAGAGTGAGATGAGTGACTCCACCTTATGTGAGATTGAGTGCTTCCACTTGGAGGGCATGAGCGATACTCCTAGTGAGTTGAGAGTGGTAGTTGATAGGTCAAGTGAGACCATTTCGATTTCTAACAACTTACCCTCTACCTCTAGTGTGTTCTCTTGTGTTGTGCTAGGTTCCATGGATGAAGAAGCGCCAAGTCATGAAGCAATGATGCCTCAATTGGAGAAGATGTACATGGTGCACGAAGATGATGCTACGCCATGGCTACATGAAGAAGACGAAGTCGTCCACAAGGAGGCCACTACTTTCACAACACCCACTTCATATGAGAGGTATGAACAAGGTAACAATAAGGGTGTTGATGATGCCATGATCCCACTAGTGGACATGATGAATTGTGAGGATATGCATGCTATGGATGATACTTGTGACATTACATATGCTTCACTCATATTCCCATGTGATGATTTGCCTTTGCATCATATTGATCATGTGGAATTGTTTGATTGCGAACTCATTGCCATAAACATGCCATGCTATGCATCTTGTGTGTATACTCCAATTACTTCGGACTTGTCTTGTCATGCTAGTCATTCAATTTCTCCCGTTGCTTGCGATAAGATGAATGCTTGCTATTTCACTTATTTTGCTTGCAACAATATTGATCATATGCGTTATAATGAGATGGCCCCCATAGCTTTTTCAATTTTTGGAGATTTTGATGATTGCCATGATAAGCATGTTCCCCACTTGCATACTCACCATGCATCTATGTCGTACTTGATTGACATTAATGGTGATGTGCACAAGAAGAGATACGTCATGATGGATGATGTGTATCTCCACCATGCACACACATTCTCCCTTTTGTGTATGATGTGTGTAGGTACCCGCATTATCATGTCAACCTCGGTTGAGCACGAGTTGACAAAAAGAGCTCTTGAGAGCATCCCACAAGTGAGTTCAAGATCGAACCCAGCTCTGATACCTTTTGCATGATTTGCATCTTTCATGTGGACAAATTGTTCTTTCCTATGGTTTGCTTGCAAGCATGTTAATGGTATTATTTTCCCTTGTGACATTCATGCTTCTTCGCTTTTAGATAATGATGCTTTGTGTGTTGCAACAAAATGTGGAACATTTTCTCTTTCCGATGTTTTGGTGCAACCACAATTCCATTAAGAGCATGAATTGTCATGAGAGCTTCCAAGAATCTCGTCTTGTTGTTGCAACAAACATAAGCACCACTTGCTCTTTCATTTGGTTTGTTTGCAAACATAATACTTTTGTTTTGGATATGCTTCCGTGTGTGTTTTTGCCAAATTCTCCTATTCTTGCATCAAAGATGTTGTTTGAAATTTGGATACAATGCTTTGAATGCCACACTTCTATGTTATATGGAGTTTTTGAGTTTCCACATTTGGATGATGTTCAAACGATTTCCATGCACATTGACCTTGCATATGCATCCCGTTTACTATACTCGAGTTGTGCTAATCGTGTTGTGAACAAGAATGGACATGCCACAAATGACATGCTCCTCTATCACACACAAACATATGTTGCTTGGTCTTTGTTATATGAAGGTACAAATGCATACACGTCAACCTCTATGGACTATATGTTGACAAGAAGAACCGAAGAGTTACCTATGGCTACACTTCTTTGAGCTATATCTACAAGCTAAGGTGACTTCCTTCTACTTGAGGACTCATGCTATAATCTTCATGAATTGGCTACGCTTTGAGTGTTGCTTTGCTTTTGTTGTGAGCTTTGTAGGCTTCAAGGAAGGTGAAGGAACATCAGTGTTGTCAAGTCAATCTTCCCGAGGGCGACTATATGGTGAACCCCAGGATCGAGGATGTCCTTGACCTTTTCTACTTCGTGATGAACATGGAGAGTCGAGGGCGACTCTTTTGAAGGAGGAGATGATGCAGCCCGACCTACGGTCGTTACTACATCAAGGTCTCCAACTTACGCCAATTCGCCATGGACTTCAAAGGTGAATCCGTTCCTCTATGCAAGCTCACTTCCTACCCTATTGAATGGTATGCGACTTCATACTCGTCACATATGCATGATAGGGTCACACCAAACCAGACGGAGGCAAGGAGGAAGCCGGAACATCAAGCCCGACAAGGCGGAGGCTTGGAAGAGGAGACGGAAGAAGACAGTGTGGCACTGCCAGTCCAAGCGGTACTACCGGTTGTCGTAACGGTACTACCGGTCAATGATACCTCTTCTCTTCTACACTCTTCGACGGCTCCAACGGATGCTCCAAGACATTAAGCGGTACTACCGGTCCCAGGCGGTACTACGGTGATGACCGGTACTCTGGGTCTAAGTCGGTACTACCGGTCATGTGCACTGCGCACTGGTTGGGCCCTGACCCATGTATCTCCCTTTACTTACCTATTCGCCTAGTTTATCCCCAAACTACCCTTGTTTATGTTGTTGGCCTATAAATAGATCCCCCACCCCTCCTGTATCCCTGAGGCATAGATGATAGACTAAAGAAAACCCCCATTGTGGAATCTCTAGTTTTGCCTCATCCCCTTTACCAAGGGGACCGACTATCGTCACCAACCTCGATTGGACTTTGCATCACACGTCCATCGTTGAACAAGGCCTTGGGTTCTCGGTTTCGCCCCAAGTCGTCAAGACCCTCCTCAAGGTGTTCTTCCCTCTCCGATGTGGATTTGAGGGAGCACGTTGACCGATCTTTCCTTGCGAGGATTCTATCGGACCGGTGGCCGCCGTTCGGGAGCAATCGGCCTTGTATCGTGTGAGTTTTGCGTATGTTCATCGTGTTCTTCGCGAGGTGTGTGTTCGCTTCCGCTACCTTCTCCCTTTCCCCTCGCTTTCCCATCGATTTGACCACGAGATCCGTGAAGATCGGGCACCCAAGAGGTTAACCCCTCCATCAGAGGGTCTTAATTCCTACCTGAAATCGAGAACAAGTAAGAACCAATATTGCAATCATGATATTGCGGATTAAGAGGAAAGCTTTATTGAAGAGGTGGGATCCTGAATAGGTGCGAAGTACAAGAGGCCTCTGCGACGCTCGAGCCTTGGCGAAGTTGCGACTATGGCTAACTTAATGTCTAAACAAAATCTGAGTCTAGGGGGGTCGGCTATGGGGAGTATTTAAGGACGAAAAGGTGGGGTTTCGGCCAGCCATGGAAGTGGTGGCCGAATCCAACCCTAAAAGTCCTTTTCCCCTCAAATACGGACTCTAAAAAGTGGCTAATTAAAATCCTGCGAAAATTACATGGGCCTGGCCCAAAATAAAAGGTGTCGCAGCACCATATTAAGCTATGGACGAATTCGTAAAGTATTGATCTTGAATATTTCGTCCAAGCCTTCTTTCTTCATTATGGTGGCCTCAAAGTTCTGAAATCTTCATCCGTGGCCTTCTCTTGGATCATTACATGCTTGCTGCCATCTCCATGCATGGCCATGCTCCAATGCTTGTCCCTCTCATCCATGCTTGGTCCATCATTCCTAAGAGTAAGAAATATATCTGATTTAGGCAGCATCATATTCTCATGTATGTGAGGAATAGTTCCAAGAAACGAAAGTACCTGATAGTTAAGTTGTTTGGCACGAGATCTTGTGATGGGTCCTTGTATGTGTATTGTTGTAGGTACAACGGTTGTATCAATAGTAGGGATGTCCACATCACGAGCAAACCCCCCCACACCGGAGTCTCCGGCACACTGTCACACAGTCTCGGCCCGAGACTGAGTCTCCGGCCGAGACCGAGTCTCCTACCTGAGCACTGATACGCCCATTTTCCTCTTTTTGCATTGGCTAATCTGTCCACTTGTTGTTTGTGTTCCGTGTGCGTGTCACCAACTAACAGTTAGCTTCCGCAACATCGCCGCGCTCTTCGACACCACGGACGCCAAACTCTTCCCCGCTCCATGGACACAAGATCATCACCATCAACTAAGGTATAACTTGTGTCAACCCTTGTAGCCATATCTTCCTTTGTGTGTACCTATCCTATGAGATTAACTCATTTTGTGTTTGTCTAAGCATTGTGCGCTTGCCATTGGAAAGTGAGCGTGTGAGGGCAAATACAAAAGTTAACATAGTAGCATAGCAAGGGAGAAAAAAGAAAAAGAATCAAAAAAAAGAGAGAAAAAGAAAAAGAAAAATAGAAAGATACATAGTCTCCCAATACAAAGAGAGCATCAAGCTTGTAAGCAAAAGAGAGAGGAAGAAGCGCGCCAAGGCAAGTGCACAAATCCGTTGCTTACCCTCTTTTGGCAAACGAGTTGTCTCTCCTTGCGTTGGCACGACACCCGAGCGTAGTCTTGGTTAGACCATTTCGTGCTCATTTCATAGTCGTGCTAACCCCATTTTTCTCCACGCGTGTGTGTAGTCGTAGGTTCTCGTCACCTTTTGAGTTGACCATTTCCTTTTGACTTGCGTTTTGTTGGATCTTCTCCACTTTTGACTATCCTTTGCATTCGGTTGGTTCTTTGGCTTGTCCACAATCCTACCCATCCACCAAAATCTTTGGAGAGTTGTCGCTCCTTTGTGTGTGAGTTTCTTTGCCATTTCACTTTGCATGCTGTTCGCTCCTTTTGTGTGGCAATTGGTTTGATATAATCTCCAAGGTGAGGTAAAAGGCTAACTCTACGCACCCTTACTCTCCATATACAATCCTTGTCGGCTTTGCATCATGGACAGGAATGGCGAGCCGTCCCAACCACCACCACCACCTACGGAGGACGACAATCCATACATGACAAGATGGGACCATTGGAAGGTTAGAGGAGAATTCAACTACCGTTGTGAAGCTCTTGAGCGGCGCCAAGATGAACAATTTAGCGAGGCCCGTGTGGAATTCAAGAACATCGACAACCGCTTCGAAGAAGTCCGTGGACAAATGCATGCCATGCAACACAACCTCGGTCATCAAAATGAAGCTCTTGGTCGTGCACTCGCCTCAACGGATGAGAAGCTTCAACGCCTCATTGATGGACTAGCAAGGACACGCTCGCGCGAATCAAGCTCATCTCGGCACTCCTCAAGTGAATCAAGTGCACCTCGCCGTCACGCTTCAAGGCACCGGGATGGACCCGTTCTTCAATCCGTGAGCTCTTCGCAAGCGGTACCATCTCCGCGTCACGCCGCAACGTCAAGCTATGATGGTGACCTCTCCGCAAGACCTCCACGACGTGAAGCGAACTGGCCACAACCAAGGGCACTTGTGATTCAACAAGAGAAACCTCACATGTACCACCAAGGCCATCGCCGTCGACATGTCCCCTCAACAACAAGTGAAGCATCGGAAGAGGACGAACAAGATGACCGTCGACGAGAAGCACTCGAAGATCCCCCAAGGCGTCATCATCGACATGATCGTCCACGTCGGCAACATGATGGGCATGACGAGCCTCCTCCACATCAAGAAGAAAGAGAACAGCCGATTGCGCATGCGGCTCGACGCCCTCATCGCCACATGGCGCAAGATAATGCCCCTCGGCATCAACCACGACAAGAACAAGAGCAAGCTCCCCAAGCTCGCCGTGAGGACCAACAACCTCCTCCTCGTCCTCAACCGCGCCAACAACAAGAGCAAGATCCTCAAGCTCGTCGTCCAAACCAAGTTCCACCACCAAACGCGGCACCTCAACAACCGCAAGAGCAACGCCACCATCAACAAGCAAGACATGAGAGCTCGGATGATGAAGATGGCCGCCAAAATCATGGCAACCGTCGCAACCGGAACCGCAATGAGGAAGAAACTTTCGGCAAGCTCAAGTTCACCAGTTCCAATGATCCCGAAGAATACCTCTCATAGGAACTCAAGGTTGACAAGATCTTCCGCATGCACAACTTTAGCAATGAGAAGATGATGGCCATGGCATCCCTCGAGTTTGATGAATATGCCAACCTTTGGTGGGAACAAGTCCAACTCGCTCGTGAATCAAAAGAAGATCCCCCAATCTCAACTTGGCAAGATATGAAGGCTCATATGAGATCCCGCTTTGTTCCTTCACTCTACACGCGTGACCTTTTCAACAAGCTTCAAACGCTTAGTCAAGGAACAAAGACCGTGGAAGAGTACTTCAAGCAAATGGAGCTCAACATGATCCGTGCCAACATTGAAGAGCGTGATGAACAAACAATGGCACGTTTCCTCAATGGCTTGAACCATCCTATCAAGCGCATCACCGAGTTCCAATGGTACAACAACATGGTTGAGCTTGTGCACATTGCATCAAAGACCGAACGACAAGTGCAAGAGGACATCAAGTTCAACAAGCCAAAGACATACTTCACATACAAGCAAGCTACAACCACTACTTCGACAACACCAAGTGGAAGCTCCTCAAATACCACCAAGCTTCCCTTCAAGCCAACACTTCCTCAAGGAAAACCGCCCCCAAGTGGCAAGTACACAAGAGATGAACAACCATTCAATGGTGAGTGCTACAAGTGTGGAGGCAAAGGACACAAGTCAGCCGCATGTGGGAACAAGAAAGTTTTGTTCATCCATGACAACGGCGATGAAGAATACTTGAGTGAAGATGAGTTTGATGCAAGGGTCAAGGAAGCCATGGCAAGGCAACATTTGGAAGAGGACCAAGAGCTACTCTTGTGTGAGCATGGCGCAAGTCCATCGCTTGTGGTCACAAGGGTCTTAACTACTAAAGCCAATGAGAATGAAGACCAACGATCAAACATCTTCCAAACTCGTGCCGGTATCAATGGGAGGTCCATCAAAGTTGTCATCGATGGAGGGAGTTGCCACAATCTTGCAAGCACGGAATTGTGTGAGAAACTCAATCTCACCCTCCATCCACATAAACACTCCTACCATATCCAATGGCTAAGTGACCAAGGATCCGTCAAGATCAAGCACACCGTCTCGGTAACGTTCTCAATTGGACCATACAAGGACACGGTGGAATGTGACGTGGTCCCAATGACGGTTTGCCATATGCTGCTAGGAAGGCCGTGGCAATTTGACAAGCGTGCTTTGCATAATGGTCACTCAAACACTTATACCTTCAAATGGCTTGACAAAACTTGTGTGTTGCAACCAATGACTCCTAGCCAAATAATTGCGGATAATGCAAAGGCTTTAGCGAGGGCGCAATACACAAAAACATCTTGTGAGAAGAGTGGTGAGCGAGAGAACCACACTATAATGAGTGAGTGCCACCAGCCAAACTCGAGTGGAAAAACTAAGAGTGTTCTTATTGCCACCAAAAGTGAGATGAGAGAAGTGCGGAACAACCCATCCATTTTGCACTATGTCCTTGTATGCAAGGGCCTAGCGCAAGGAACTAATGACTTGACAAATGTTCCTCCTTCTTTGATGGCTGTTTTGCAGGAATTCCAAGATGTATTTCCCGAAGAGCTTCCTCATGGACTACCTCCTCTTCGTGGAATCGAGCACCGCATCGACCTCATACCCGGCGCCCCACTTCCAAACCGCGCCGCGTATCGCACGAACCCGGAAGAGACGAAGGAGATAGAACGAAAAATCAACCAACTCGTCTCCAAAGGTTTGATCCAAGTAAGCACTAGTCCTAGCGCGGTTCCCGTGATCCTAGTCCCAAAAATGGATGATACGTTGCGGTTATGCATGGACTGCCGTCATGCTATCAACGTGCGTTATCGACATCCTATACCGCGTCTTGATGACATGCTTGATGAGTTATGTGGAGCCACTATATTTTCGAAAATTGATCTTCGTAGTGGTTACCATCAAATTCGCATGGCCGAAGGTGATGAGTGGAAAACCTCCTTCAAGACCAAGCTTGGTCTCTATGAATGGTTGGTTATGCCTTTTGGCTTATCAAATGCTCCATCTACCTTCATGCGCCTCATGAACCATATTTTGCGATCTCTCATTGGGAAGAGTGTAGTTGCTTACTTTGATGACATCCTTGTCTATAGCAAGTCACTAGAGGAGCATGTTACTCATGTTAAGGAGGTCCTTCAAATCCTTCGTCATGAAAAGCTTTACGCTAATCTCCCAAAGTGCACTTTTGCAAAAGACAAGCTGATTTTCCTTGGTTTTGTTGTGTCTTCCAATGGCATTGAAGTTGATGTCTCAAAAGTCAAGGACATACGAGATTGGCCCATCCCTACAAATGTTAGTGAACTTCGAAGTTTTCATGGGTTGGCTGGCTTTTACCGTCGCTTTGTGAAAGACTTTTCTACCATTGCTTGCCCCCTCAACGAATTGACCAAGAAAAATGTCACGTTCGTTTGGGGAAAAGCACAACAAAAGGCTTTTGATGAGCTCAAAAAGAGGCTCACCGAAGCACCACTTCTTGCATTACCGGATTTCACAAAAACCTTTGAGATTGAATGTGACGCTAGTGGTATTGGCATTGGTGGCGTCCTTATGCAAAACGGGCGTCCTATTGCTTACCATAGTGAGAAACTTGATGGCGCACGCCTCAACTTTCCCATTTATGACAAAGAACTTTTTGCCTTGGTTCGAGTCCTTCAAGTGTGGCAACACTATCTTTGGCCCAAAGAATTTATCATCCATTCCGACCATAAGTCGTTGAAGTATCTTAAGGGCCAAGCCAACTTGAGTAAAAGGCACGCAAAATGGGTTGAGTTCATGGAGTCGTTTCCTTACATTGTCAAATACAAGAAGGGCAAAGAAAATGTGGTAGCGGACGCCTTGCCTTGCAAAAACACAAGCCTTCTTACACGACTCGAAGTAAATGTCTTGGGTCTTGATGACATCAAAACTTTGTACGCGTCCGACCCTTTCTTTGGACCAATTTTTGCAACATGTTCAATAGACAAAGGGATTGATGATTTCTATTTGCATAAGGGTTTTCTTTTCAAACAAAACAAGCTTTGCATTCCGAAATCGTCTCTCCAACTTTTGCTTCTTCAAGAGTCTCATGGTGGAGGCCTTATGGGTCACTTTGGCCGTGACAAGACCTATGACATGCTCTCCACTCACTACTTTTGGCCAAAGATGAAGCGCGACGTGGAGCGCCACGTCCAACGATGCACTACATGTATCCAAGCTAAGTCTAAGTCCAAACCCTTTAGTCTTTATATGCCATTGCCTATTCCTCATGCACCTTGGTCGGACATTAGCATGGACTTTGTGTTAGGCTTGCCTAGATATAAACATGGTCATGATTCTATATTTGTAGTAGTGGATCGCTTTTCAAAAATGGCACATTTCATTCCGTGCCATAAGACCGATGATGCTTCACATGTAGCAAATTTGTTTTTCAGGGAAATAATTCGGCTACACGGTGTACCAAGAACAATCGTCTCTGACCGCGACGTAACATTCATGAGCTACTTCTGGAAGACTCGTGGCCAAGCTCGACATCAAGCTCCTCTTCTCGTCCGCCTCGCATCCTCAAACCGATGGACAAACCGAGGTCGTCAATCGAAGTCTTGGCACACTCCTCCGGGTGTTGATAAAGAAGAACCTTAAAGACTGGGAGGAATGTATTCTACATGCTGAGTTCGCCTACAACCGTGCCAAGCACTCCACCATGAGGAGCCCGTTCATGATCGTCTATGGCTTCGAGCCCCTCACCGCGCTCGATATCCTTCCACTACCTCTTCATGAACGTGCCAATATGGACGTGGTCAAGCGTGCCCAAACAATGAAGAAACTCCATGAAGACACAAGAGCTACGATCGAGAAACAAGTCCTTCGCCAAGCATCAAGGCAAAAAAAGAACAAGAAAGAGATGATCTTCGAAGAAGGCGACCTTGTGTGGATACACTTGAGTAAAGACCGCTTCCCCAAGGACCGCGACTCCAAACTCAAGCCAAGAGGTGATGGACCGTTCAAAGTGCTAAAGAGGATCAACAACAACGCCTACATCATAGATATCCCAACATCCAAGTATCTTGTGAGCCCGACATTCAATGTCAAGGACCTCTCACCCTACCATGGCGAAGAAGAAGTTGAGAAGGTCGAAGAGTCGAGGACGACTCTTTCCCAAGGGGGGGAGCTAATGCAGCCCGTCCTACGGACGCACCTCCATCTACAACATCTAGTCCCCCAAGTGGACCAATGACTCGCACCCGAGCCAAGCTCCTACAAGCCAAGGTTAACTCGCTCCTTTCCTCATGTGATTTTGGTCTACCTTTGGATGGCTTGCTACTTCATGCATCTATGTTGTGTGTCCTCAGATATGAAGCAACACCACCACACCAAGCCACCAAGAAAGCAGGGCCAGGAGAAGAAGCCATGGAGGCCTGCACCGGAGTCTCCGGTGTAGACCGAGTCTCCGGTCTCCTACCGAGTCTCGACCTTCCTCCGTCGGGCCAGGAGACTCGAGCCCGGACAGCCGAAGCCCCCTCGGGAGGCAGGTCCGAGATTGACCGAGTCTCGGCCTGCACCGAGTCTCTGGACCGACCGACGCTAGGCATGTTAAAGCCTTTTGGGCCTGGCCAATGTAACCCCCAATTTCGCCCAAACTTCCAGTTTTATTCCAGAACTACCCCTGTTTATGTGGTTGGCCTATATATAGCCCCACCCCTCATATGTAAACCCTAGACTTGGATAATGATAGACCCTTTGAGGATCTTTTAATCTATTGGTCTCATGCTCCTACCAAGGAGCACCTATTGTCCACCCTCCTCTTGGATCTTGCCTAGTGCGTTCAAGTTGTACAAGGCCTTGGGTTCTCGGTTTCTCGCCCCCAAGTCGTCAAGGTCTCACCAAGCACCTCGTCCCCCGTTGTTGGCGTGGAGAGAGAGCTTCGCCCAACACCGATCCTAGGGATTATGTTGGACCGGTTGCCATCGGCGTGAGAGATCGGCGTGTATCATGTTTTGTGTGCGTGTGTTCGTGGTTTTCATCCCTTCTTCCCCCGAACACCGCTTTCCCCCTCGTTTCTCGTGGAATTCGCGAAAGATCGGGCCAACCCAAGGGTTACCCATAACATTGTCGCGCCGCTGAATGAGCTTACCAAGAAGGATATGCCCTTTGTTTGGGACGATGCACAACAACAGGCCTTCGTCATATTGAAAGATAAGCTAACACATGCTCCTTTACTCCAACTTCCTGATTTTACTAAGACTTTTGAGCTTGAATGTGATACTAGTGGAATTGGTTTGGGAGGGGTGTTATTACAAGAGGGAAAACCTATTGCATATTTTAGTGAGAAATTGAGTGGGGCTAGTCTGAACTATTCTACTTATGATAAAGAATTATATGCATTGGTTCGGACATTAGAAACTTGGCAACATTATCTATGGCCTGAAGAATTTGTTATACATTCTGATCATGAATCTTTGAAGCATATTCGTAGTCAAGCTAAGTTGAATCGTCGTCATGCAAAGTGGGTTGAATTTATTGAGTCTTTTCCTTATGTTTTCAAACACAAAAAGGGTAAAGATAATATTATTGCTGATGCTTTGTCGCGCCGTTATACTTTGTTATCTCAACTTGACTTCAAAATATTTGGATTAGAAACTATTAAGGAACAATATGTGCATGATGCTGAATTTAAAGATGTGTTGCAGAATTGTAGAGATGGTAGAACATGGAACAAGTTCGTCTTCAATGATTGATTTGTGTTCCGTGCTAACAAACTATGCATTCCGGATAGCTCTGTTCGTCTTTTGTTGTTACGGGAGGCGCATGGAGGAGGATTGATGGGACACTTTGGTGTCAAGAAGACGGAGGATGTTCTTGCTGCACACTTCTTTTGGCCACGTATGCGTCGAGATGTTGAGCGATTTGTGGCACGCTGCACTACTTGTCAAAAAGCTAAGTCTCGCCTTAATCCACATGGTTTATATATGCCTCTTCCTGTTCCTAGTGTTCCTTGGGAGGATATTTCTATGGACTTTGTTTTGGGATTGCCACGAACACAGAAGGGGAGGAATAGTATTTTTGTTGTTGTGGATCGGTTTTCTAAGATGGCACAGTTTATTTCTTGTCATAAAACGGATGATGCTGCGCATATTGCTGATTTGTTCTTTCGTGAAATTGTTCGTTTGCATGGTGTGCCAAATACTATTGTTTCTGATCGTGATACTAAATTTGTTAGCCACTTTTGGAGATGTTTATGAGCTAAGTTGGGGACTAAATTGCTGTTTAGTACTACATGTCATCCCCAAACTGATGGACAAACTGAAGTAGTAAATAAAACCTTTTCTACTATGTTGCGGGCTGTTTTAAAGAAGAACTTAAAATTGTGGGAAGAGTGTTTACCTCATATAGAATTTTCTTATAATCGTTCGCTGCATTCTACCACAAAGATGTGCCCGTTTGAGATCGTCTATGGTTTTGTTCCTCCTGCACCTATTGATTTATTGCCTTTACCTACTTCGGTGCAACATAATTTGGATGCTACACAACGCGCTGCAATGATATTAAACTTGCATAAGACTACTAAAGATAACATCGAACATATGAATGCTAAGTATAAACTTGCTAGGGATAAAGGGAGAAAGCATGTTGTGTTTGATGTTGGCGATCTTGTTTGGTTACATTTGCGTAAGGATCGCTTTCCTGATTTACGCAAGTCTAAGTTAATTCCGCGTGTTGCTGGTCCCTTTAAGGTGTTAGAGAAAATAAATGATAATGCATATAAACTTGAGTTGCCTGCAGACTTTGGTACGGTTAGTCCTACGTTTAACATTGCAGATTTGAAGCCTTACTTTGGTGAGGAAGATGAGATTGCGTCGAGGACGACTTCAATTCAAGAAGGGGAGCATGATGTGGACATCCCTTCTATTGATACAACCGTTGTACCTACAGCTACACACATACAAGGACCCATCACAAGATCTCGTTCCAAACAACTTAACTATCAGGTACTTTCGTTTCTTGGAACTATTCCTCACATACATGAGAATATGATGCTGCCTAAATCAGATGTATTTCTTACTCTTAGGAATGATGGACCAAGCATGGATGAGAGGGACAAGCATTGGAGCATGACCATGCATGGAGATGGCAGCAAGCGTGTGATGATCCAAGAGAAGGACACGGATGAAGATTTCAGAACTTTGAGGCCACCATAATGAAGGAAGAAGGCTTGGACGAAATAATCAAGATCAATACTTCACGAATTCGTCCATAGCTTAATATGGTGCTGCGACAACTTTATTTTGGGCCACGCCCATGTAATTTTCGCAGGATTTTAATTTAGCCACTTTTTAGAGTCCGTATTTGAGGGGAATAGGACTTCTAGTGTTGGATTCGGCCACCACTTCCATGGCTGGCCGAAACCCCACCTTTTCGCCCTTAAATACTCCCCATAGCCGTCCCCCTAGACTCGGATTTTGTTTAGACATTAAGTTAGCCATCGTAGCAACTTCGCCAAGGCTCGAGCGTCGCAGAGGCCTCTTGTACTTCGCACCTATTCAGGATCCCACCTTTTCAATAAAGCTTTCCTCTTAATCCGCAATATCTTGATTGCAATATTGGTTCTTACTTGTTCTCGATTTCAGGTAGGAATTAAGACCCTCGCTGGTCAGGCTGACCGTGTTCCCGCAGGATCGGTAACCTCCAGGAGATTGGCCTAGCGATTGCATTGGCGCTCGTGCTCGCACGTGTAGTCGGATCGTCAAGCCCGAACTCCACCAAATCTATTATCATCATCTCATCGAAAGATCGGACACCTTTGCCCTATCACCGAGACGGTATGCTTGATCTTGACGGACCCTTGGTCACTTAGCCATTCCACGGTATGCTTATCCGGATGGAGGGTGAGGTTGAGTTTCTCACACAATTTCGTACTTGCAAGATTGTGGCAACTCCCTCCATCGATGACAACTTTGATGGACTTCCCATTGATACCGGTACGAGTTTGGAAGATGTTTGATCGTTGGTCTTCATTCTCATTGGCATGAGTAGTTAAGACCCTTGTGACCACAAGCGATCGACTTGCGTCATGCTCACACACAAGTAGTTCTTGGTCCTCTTCCAAATGTTGCCTTGCCATGGCTTCCTTGACCCTTGCATCAAACTCATCTTCACTCAAGTATTCTTCATCGCTGTTGTCATGGATGAACAAAACTTTCTTGTTCCCACATGCGGCCGACTTGTGTCCTTTGCCTCCACACTTGTAGCACTCACCATTGAATGGTTGTTCATCTCTTGTGTATTTTCCACTTGGGGGCGGTTTTCCTTGAGGAAGTGTTGGCTTGAAGGGAAGCTTGGTTGTATTTTATGAGCTTCCACTTGGTGTTGTCGGAGTAGTGGTTGGGGCTTGCTTGTACCTGAACTATGTCTTTGGCTTATTGTACTTGATGTCCTCTTGCACTTGACGCTCGGCCTTTGATGCGATGTGCACAAGCTCAACCATGTTGTTGTACTTTTGGAACTCGGTGATGCGCTTGATTGGATGGTTCAAGCCATTGAGGAAACGTGCCATTGTTTGTTCATCCCGCTCTTCAATGTTGGCACGGATCATGTCACGAAAAAGAGAAGGAACCACCGATTCTGCATCAAAAACAGGGGTTCTGGGGCCAGTTTCTCAAATCGTAAGTAGATCCAATCCAGGGCAGTTGACAAGTGGCTCCATTTGCTTGAAGTACTCTTCCACGGTCTTTGTCCCTTGACTAAGTGTTTGATGCTTGTTGAAAAGGTCACGCGTGTAGTGCGAAGGAACAAAGCGGGATCTCATATGAGCCTTCATATCTTGCCAAGTTGAGATTGGGGGCTCTTCTTTTGATTCACGAGCGAGTTGGACTTGTTCCCACCAAAGGTTGGCATACTCATCAAACTCGAGGGATGCCATGGCCATCATCTTCTCATTGCTATAGTTGTGCCTGCGGAAGATCTTGTCAACCTTGAGTTCCCACGAGAGGTATTCCTCGGGCTCATTGGAACCGGTGAACTTGGGCATGGTGAACTTGAGCTTGCCGAAAGTTTCTTCTTCATTGCGGTTCCGGTGGCGACGGTTGCCATGATTTTGGCGGTCATCTTCATCATCCGAGCTCTCATGTCTTGCTTGGTGATGGTGGCGTTGCTCTTGCGGTTGTTGAGGTGCCGCGTTTGGTGGTGGAACTTGGTTTTGATGACGAGCTTGGGGAGCTTGCTCGTGTTGTTGGCGCGGTTGAGGACGAGGAGGAGGTTGTTGATCCTCACGACGAGCTTGGGGAGCTTACTCTTTTCTTGTCGTGGTTGATGTCGAGGAGCATTGTCTTGCGCCATGATGTGGACATCCCTTCTATTGATACAACCGTTGTACCTACAGCTACACACATACAAGGACCCTGATGCAGCCCGACCTACGGTCGTTACTACATCAAGGTCTCCAACTTACGCCAAGTCGCCATGGACTCCAAAGGTGAATCCGTTCCTCTATGAAAGCTCACTTCCTACCCTATTGAATGGTATGCTACTTCATACTCCGTCACATATTCATGATAGGTTCACACCGACCGATGCGGAGGCAAGGGAGGCTTGGAGCATCAAGCCCGACAAGGCGGAAGCTTGGAAGAGGAGGAGGAAGAAGGCAGATCGAAATGCCAGGTTCAAGCGGTACTACTGGGTCGGAACCAGACTGCTATCGTGACGCACTGCCGATCTTTGAAGCTCGCGCCATCGCCCTGGATGCCCGTCTTGTCTTGCGGTACTACCGCCCGCAAGCGGTACTACCGGTCCCCAAAGCGGTACTACCGGTGATGACCGGTACTACCGGTCCCAAGTCCGGTACTACCGGTCATGTCAGTGCCTGCGCGCACTAGTTGGGCCACAGCCCATGTATCCCCCCTTTTACTTACCTATTCGCCTAGTTTATCCCCAAACTACCCTTGTTAAGTGGTTGGCCTATAAATAGAGCCCCCACCCCTCATGTATCCCTTAGGCATAGATGATAGACTAAAGAAAACCCCCATTGTGGAATCTCTAGTTTTGCCTCATCCCCTTTACCAAGGGGACCGACTATCGTCACCAACCTCGATTGGACTTTGCATCACGCATCCATCGTTGAACAAGGCCTTGGGTTCTCGGTTTCTCGCCCCCAAGTCGTCAAGACCCTCCTCAAGGTGTTCTTCCCTCTCTGATGTGGATTTGAGGGAGCACGTTGACCGATCTTTCCTTGCGAGGATTCTATCGGACCGGTGGCCGTTCGAGCAATCGGCCTTGTATCGTGTGAGTTTTGCGTGTGTTCATCGTGTTCTTCGCGAGGTGTGTGTTCGCTACCTTCTCCCTTTCCTCGCTTTCCCATCGATTTGACCACGAGATCCGTGAAGATCGGGCACCCAAGAGGTTAACCTTCCATCATCTGGTATCGCAGACTTTTGGTTGCCACGATTTCTCATCGATTTGGTCTTTTCCCCATAAATTCGAAAATTCCACCAAAAACAGCCCCAATTCGTGTTTTGGATCGATCTGTGATTTGAGTGCGTTTTGGTAGGTTTTGATCCGTGGATTGCTTGCTAAACTTGTTGATCTACCTTCCTTTGCGTTCCCATGGCCTAATCCCATGATTTCCCCCTTCGATTTGGTGTTTTTCTTGAAGATTTTCCGCCCAAATCCCCCCAAAATCGCGAAAACGAGTCAAAACTGGGAGTTTCAGGTCCAAGCGGTACTACCGGGCCCAAAAACCGGTACTACCGCCCTTAACCGGTACTACCGGGCCCAAACAACCGGTACTACCGCCCCATACTGATCCAAAACAGAAGTTCAGATTTGACCTCTCACCGTTTTGGGCATAACTTTTGCATACGAACTCGGATTTTGGTGTTCTTTAGCTCGTTTCGAAGAGGAGAAGGAGCCCTACATCATCATCCACGTGGTTCATGCTATCTACTCCATCCAAATTCCGTGAGCAAGGCGGAATCCAACAATAAAGGGTGAAGATCGTCGATGAAAGGTATAAACATTCCGCGACTTCTCCCCACTTGCATTCCTTTGTGAACCCCACTATCTTTGCGAGCAACAAACACCTATTGAGACTAGTTCCTCTTATGATTGCTTGGGCTATGCACATTTGATACCTTGTAGATTCCGAGCAAACATTGTGAGCGCTATCTCATATAGTTATCTTGTATAGTTGTTGGCACAAGGAAGAGGCAAGTGAAAAAGAAATAAAAAGAAAAAGAGAGAAAAGAAGAAAAAAAAAATAGAAAAAAGAAAAAGAAAGAAAAAAGAAAGAGATATACATGTGCCTTATAGAATAGGAAGCGCAAGCTCGATGAACATCATATAGGTGGTACTTATTGTGCATATCTTGTAGCCCACCAATTTTGTGCAATCGAACTAGCGTCTCTCCTTGTACTTGTGTGACACGAGCTTATAGTCTTCGCTAGGTAATCATTTGGTTCTTAGCTCACTTTCTCCGTCGCACAAGTCCCATTTATCCCACCGTGTGTGTTTCCTTGTACATATTTCCTATCTTGTGGATTAACTTGTTTTGCTTTGTGATCATTGTGGTTCTTTACTTGCCATTACAACATCTTGATTTCGGATTGGTTCTTGACATGCCACTTTCCATACCTATCTACCATAGGCCTTGTGTGTGTGTGTTTTTTGGTTAGTAGTTGGTTTTGGTGTTCCGCGTGAACTTCACTTTGCTTGGTTTATTGCTCTCAAGTGTGGCCACTTGCACGATACGATCTTCCAAGGTAAAGTAAGGTTTGACGTTGTATCCCTAACTCCCACTACCACTTCCATATACACCGCTTGGTCTTGTGCATCATGTCTAGGGACTCCGGAACCGAGGATGATAGCTATGAAGAATCCATGATGAGCCACCATGCATATGTCTCCACAAGCATGGACAACATGATGGAGCACTACACCGACAATGGCTCCACATGCTTGGGTGACATGGAGTGCTACAACAACAACAACGACTACCCAAGCATGGGCGACTTCAAGAACGACAACGCCAAGCTCCTCACGTCGCACCGACCAAGACGGAGCCTCCAACTCGAGTGCGCCAAGGTCCATCATCAAATGGACAAGTTCCAAAGCGACCTCCACAACTTCAAGAAGGACATGGACAACGACTTCGACAAAAACATGAGGATGGTCGCCAAGACTAATGATGCTTTGCGCTCATTAGAAAAACTCACCAAGAAGAGTGCCAAGGACAAGGGTCATCGTCGCGAGCGTCATGTGGATGACCAAGTGCGCCACCTACACCAACCATTGGCAAGGCACGCCAATGACCTCCGTCGACACCGTCACAAGGCACCTTCAACTACTAGTGCCATCACCAAAATGGCACCAAGAGCAAGCCTTCGTCCACGCCATCAAGCTTCAACAACTACGCTTGCATTTGAAGACCTCATGAACGAGGAAAATGAAGACCTCTACTTCGCCAAGTTGGATAGCATGAGCCTACCTCCACCACTACTACGAGATGGCCACAAGACGGTCGAGCATGGGATTTTCCCTTCGACCATGGAGGAGATAAATGATGCCCATCATATGGCATCCAACCTTGGAGGCGACAAGGTCAAGAATGGTGAGCATGGGACTATCCCTTCACCAAAGGAGGCGCATGGAGTTGAGGAAACCGAGCCTACCCCCATATGCTTGAGTGATGATGTGGTACCAATCCCATGTGAGTATGAGAGCCACTTAGCCCACTTGAGTGAGAACAAGAGTGAGATGAGTGACTCCACCTTATGTGAGATTGAGTGCTTCCACTTGGAGGGCATGAGCGATACTCCTAGTGAGTTGAGAGTGGTAGTTGATAGGTCAAGTGAGACCATTTCGATTTCTAACAACTTACCCTCTACCTCTAGTGTGTTCTCTTGTGTTGTGCTAGGTTCCATGGATGAAGAAGCGCCAAGTCATGAAGCAATGATGCCTCAATTGGAGAAGATGTACATGGTGCACGAAGATGATGCTACGCCATGGCTACATGAAGATGACGAAGTCGTCCACAAGGAGGCCACTACTTCCACAACACCCACTTCATATGAGAGGTATGAACAAGGTAACAATAAGGGTGTTGATGATGCCATGATCCCACTAGTGGACATGATGAATTGTGAGGATATGCATGCTATGGATGATACTTATGACATTACATATTCTTCACTCATATTCCCATGTGATGATTTGCCTTTGCATAATATTGATCATGTGGAATTGTTTGATTGCGAACTCATTGCCATAAACATGCCATGCTATGCATCTTGTGTGTATCCTCCAATTGCTTTGGACTTGCCTTGTCATGCTAGTCATTCAATTTCTCCCGTTGCTTGCGATAAGATGAATGCTTGCTATTTCACCTCTTGGGTGCCCGATCTTCAGACCCATCACTAGATCTCGTGCCAAACAACTTAACTATCAGGTACTTTCGTTTCTTGGAACTATTCCTCATATACATGAGAATATGATGTTGCCTAAATAAGATGTATTTCTTACTCTTAGGAATGACGGACCAAGCATGGATGAGAGGGACAAGCATTGGAGCATGGCCATGCATGGAGATGGCAGCAATCATGTGATGATCCAAGAGGAGGCCACGGATGGAGTGATTGAGGGGTTAACCTCTTGGGTGCCCGATCTTCACGGATCTCGTGGTCAAATCGATGGGAGAGCGAGGGGAAAGGGAGAAGGTAGCGGAAGCGAACACACACCTCGCGAAGAACACGATGAACACACGCAAAACTCACACGATACAAGGCCGATTGCTCCCGAACGGCGGCCACCGGTCCGATAGAATCCTCGCAAGGAAAGATCGGTCAACATGCTCCCTCAAATCCACATCGGAGAGGGAAGAACACCTTGAGGAGGGTCTTGACGACTTGGGGGCGAGAAACCGAGAACCCAAGGCCTTGTTCAACGATGGATGCGTGATGCAAAGTCCAATCGAGATTGGTGACGATAGTCGGTCCCCTTGGTAAAGGGGATGAGGCAAAACTAGAGATTCCACAATGGGGGTTGTCTTTAGTCTATCATCTATGCCTAAGGGATACATGAGGGGTGGGGGCTCTATTTATAGGCCAACCACTAAACAAGGGTAGTTTGGGGATAAACTAGGAGAATAGGTAAGTAAAGGGGGGATACATGGGCGGTGGCCCAACAGGTGCGCGCAGGCACATATATGACCGGTAGTACCAGACTCGGGACCGGTAGTACCGGTAATCACCGGTAGTACCGCTCATGGTATCCATTGAGTACCGCTTCAGGCGGTAGTACCGCAAGCGATCTGGGGCATCCGGTGGTGATGGCGCAGGATTGATCCGAGGCGGTAGTAGGCGGTAGTGCCGTGACCGGTAGTCTGCAGTTCGACGACCGTAGTACCGCTTGGACACAGCATTCTGTCATCTTCTTCCTCCTCTTCCAAGCTTCCGTCTTGTCGGGCTTGATGCTCCGGGCTTCCTCCCTTGCCTCCGTACTGGTCGGTGTGAACCTATCATGAATATGTGACGGAGTATGAAGTAGCATACCATTCAATAGGGTAGGAAGTGAGCTTTCATAGAGGAACATATTCACCTTTGGAGTCCATGGCGACTTGGCGTAAGTTGGAGACCTTGATGTAGTAACGACCGTAGGTCGGGCTGCATCATCTCCGCCCCCTTCAAAAAGAGTCGTCCTCGACTCTACATGCTCATCACAAAGTAGAAGCGGTCGAGAGACCTTCTTGATCCTGGGGTTCACCTTATAGTCGTCCTCGGGAAGATTGACTTGACAACACTTCATTGTTCCTTCACCTTCCTTGAAGCCTTAGCTTGTAGAGATAGCTCGATGAAGGGTAGCCATAGGTAACTCTCTTCGGTTCTTCTTGTCAACATATAGTCCATAGAGGTTGACGTGTATGCACTTTTACCTTCACACAACAAAGACCAAGCAACATATGTTTGTGTGTGATAGAGGAGCATGTCATTTGTGGCATGTCCATTCTTGTTCACAACACGATTAGCACAACTCAAGTATTGCAGGATGCATATGCAAGGTCAATGTGCATGGAAATCGTTTGAACATCATCCAAATGTGGGAACTCAAAAACTCCATATAACATAGAAGTGGGGCATTCAAAGCATTGGGTCCAAATTTCAAACAACATCTTTGATGCAAGAATAGGAGAATTTGGCAAAAACACACTAGGAAGCATATCCAAAACAAAAGTATTATTTTTGCAAGAAAACCAAATGAAAGAGCAAGTGGTCCTTATGTTTGTTGCAACAACAAGACGAGATTCTTGGAAGCTCTCATGACAATACATGTTCTTAAAGGAATTGTGGTTGCACACAAAACATCGGAAAGGTAAATTGTTCAACATTTTTGTTGCAACACACAAAGCATCATTATCTAAAAGCGAAGAAACATGAATGTCACAAGGGAAGATAATACCATTAACATGCTTGCAATCAAACCATAGGAAAGAGAAATTTGCCAACATGAAAGATGCAAAGCATGCAAAAGGTATCAGAGCTGGGTTCGATCTTGAACTCACTTGTGGGATGCTCTCAAGAGCTCTTTTTTTCAACTCGTTCTCAACCGAGGTTGACATTCTTGTGCGGGTACCTACACACATCATATGTAAAAGGAAGAACGTGTGTGCATGGTAGAGATACACATCATCCATCATGACGTATCTCTTCTTGTGCACATCACCATTAATGTCAATCAAGTATGAAAGTGATGCATGGTGCGTATGCAAGTGGGGAACATGCTTATCATGGCAATCATCAAAATCTCCAAAAATTGAGAAAGCTATGGGGGCCATCTCATTATAACTCATAAGATCAATATTGTTGCAAGCAAAACAAGTGAAATAGCAAGCATTCATCTTATCGCAAGCAACGGGAGAAATTGAATGACTAGCATGACAAGGCAAGTCCGAAGAAATTGGAGGATACACACAAGATGCATAACATGGCATGTTTATGGCAATGATATCGCAATCAAACAATTCCACATGATCAATATTATGCAAAGGCAAAGTATCACATGGGAATATGAGTGAAGCATATGTAATGTCACAAGTATCATCCATAACATGCATATCCTCACACTTCATCATGTCCACTAGTGGGATCATGGCATCATCAACACCCTTATTGTTACCTTGTTCATACCTCTCATATGAAGTGGGTGTTGTGGAAGTAGTGGCCTCCTTGTGGACGACTTCGTCTTCTTGATGTATCCATGGCGTAGCATCCTCTTCATCCACCATGTACATCTTCTCTATTCGAGGCATCATTTCTTCATGGCTTGGCGCGTCTTCATCCATGGAACCTAGCACAACACAAGAGAACACACTAGAGGTAGAGGGTAAGTTGTTAGAATTCGAAATGGTCTCTCTTGACCTATCAACTACCACTCTCAACTCACTAGGAGTATCGCTCATGCCATCCAAGTAGAAGCACTCAATCTCACATAAGGTGGAGTCACTCATGTCACTCTTGTTCTCACTCAAGTGGGCTAAGTGGCTCTCATACTCACATGGGATTGGTACCACATCATCACTCAAACATATGGGGGTAGGCTCGGTTTCCTCAACTCCATGCGCCTCCTTTGGTGAAGGGAAAATCCCATGCTCACCATTCTTGACCTTGTCGCCTTCAAAGTTGGATGCCATAAGATGGGCATCATTGCTCGCCTCCATGGTTGAAGGGAAAATCCCATGCTCGACCGTCTTGTGGCCATCTCGTAGTAGTGGTGGAGGTAGGCTCATGCTATCCAACTTGGCGAAGTAGAGGTCTTCATTTTCCTCATTCATGAGGTCTTCAAATGCAAGAGTAGTCGTTGAAGCTTGATGGCATGGACGAAGGCTTGCTCTTGGTGCCATTTTGCTGGTGGCACTAGATGTTGAAGGTGCCTTGTGATGGTGTCGACGGAGGTCATTGGCGTGCCTTGCCGATGGTTGATGTAGGTGGCGCACTTGGTCATCCATATGACGCTCACGACGATGGCCCTTGACCTTGGCACTCTTCCTTGTAAGTTTTTCTAATGAGCGCAAAGCATCATTAGTCTTGGCGACCATCCTCATGTTTTTGTCGAAGTCGTTGTCCATGTCCTTCTTTAAGTTGTGGAGGTGGCTTTGGAACTTGTCCATTTGATGATGGACCTTGGCGCACTCGAGTTGGAGGCTCCGTCTTGGTCGAGGAGCGTTGTCGTTCTTGAAGTCGCCCATGCTTGGGAGTCATTGTTGTTGTAGTACTCCATATCACCCAAGCATGTGGATCCATTGTTGGTGTAGTGCTCCATCATGTTATCCATGCTTGTGGAGACATAGGCATGGTGGCTCATCGTAGATTCTTCATAGAAATAATCCTCGGTTCCGGAGTCCCTAGACATGATTCACAAGACCAAGCGGTGTATATGGAAGTGGTAGAGGGTGTTAGGGATACAACGTCAAACCTTAATTTACCTTGGAAGATCGTATCGTGCAAGTGGCCACACTTGAGAGCAATAAACCAAGCAAAGTGAAGTTCACGTGGAACACCAAAACCAACTACCAACCAAAAAACACACACACACAAGGCCTATGGTGGATAGGTATGGAAAGTGTCATGTCAAGAACCAATCCGAAATCAAGATGTTGTATTGGCAAGTAAAGAACCACAATGATTACAAAGCAAACAAGTTAATCCACAAGATAGGAAATATGTACAAGGTACACACACGGTGGGATAAATGGGACGTGTGCGACGGAGAAAGTGAGCTAAGAACCAAATGATTACCTAGCAAAGACTAAAAGCTCATGTCACACAAGTACAAGGAGAGACGCTAGTTCGATTGCACAAAATTGGTGGGCTACAAGATATGCACAATAAGTACCACCTATATGATGTTCATCGAGCTTGCGCTTCCTATTCTATGAGGCACATGTATAATTCTTTCTTTTTCTCTTTTCCTTTTTTCTATTTTTTCTTGTATCACTCTTTTTTTTATTTCTTTTTCTTTTTACTTGCCTCTTCCTTGTGCCAACAACTATACAAGATTACTATATGAGATAGCGCTCACAATGTTTGCTCGGAATCTACAAGGTATCAAATGTGCATAGCCCAAGCAATCATAAGAGGAACTAGTCTTAATAGGTGTTTGTTGCTCGCAAAGATAGTGGGGTTCACAAAGGAATGCAAGTGGGGAGAAGTCGCAGAATGTTTATACCTTTCGTCGACGATCTTCACCCTTTATTGTTGGATTCCGCCTTGCTCACGGAATTTGGATGTAGTAGATAGCATGAACCACGTGGATGATGATGTAGAGCTCCTTCTCCTCTTCGAAACGAGCTAAAGAACACCAAAATCCGAGTTCGTATGCAAAAGTTATGCTCAAAACGGTGAGAGGCTGAAATCTGGAACCTGCTGTTTTGGATCAGTATAGGGCGGTAGTACCGGATTTTTGAGCCCGGTAGTACCGGTTAAGTCTTGATAATGCGGTTAAGTCTGTAGTACCGGATTTTGGACCAGTAGTACCGCTTGGACTGGACGCCCAGATTTGACGTTTCGCGATTTTTGGGTGATTTGGCGGAAAATCTTCAAGAAAACACCAAATCGAAGGGAAATCAAGGAATTAGGCCATGGGAGCATAAAGGCGTAGATCAACAAGTTTAGCAAGCAATCCTCGGATCAAAACCTACCAAAACGCACTCAAATCACAGATCGATCCAAAACACGAATTGGGGCTGTTTTTGGTGGAATTTTCGAATTTATGGGGAAAAGACCAAATCGATGAGAAATCCGTGGAAACCAAAAGCTGCTCTGATACTAGATGATGGAGGGGTTAACCTCTTAGGTGCCCGATCTTCACGGATCTCGTGGTCAAATCGATGGGAGAGCGAGGGGAAAGGGAGAAGGTAGCGGAAGCGAACACACACCTCGCAAAGAACACGATGAACACACGCAAAACTCACACGATACAAGGCCGATTGCTCCCGAACGGAGGCCACCGGTCCGATAGGATCCTCGCAAGGAAAGATCGGTCAACGTGCTCCCTCAAATCCACATAGGAGAGGGAAGAACACCTTGAGGAGGGTCTTGACAACTTGGGGGCAAGAAACCGAGAACCCAAGGCCTTGTTCAACGATGGATGCGTGATGCAAAGTCCAATCGAGATTGGTGACGATAGTCGGTCCCCTTGGTAAAGGGGATGAGGCAAAACTAGAGATTCCACAATGGGGGTTGTCTTTAGTCTATCATCTATTCCTAAGGGATACATGAGGGGTGGGGGCTCTATTTATAGGCCAACCACTAAACAAGGGTAGTTTGGGGATAAACTAGGAGAATAGGTAAGTAAAGGGGGGATACATGGGCGGTGGCCCAGGTGTGTGAGCACATATATGACGGTAGTACGGACTCGGGACCGGTAGTCTGGGTCACCATAGTATACCGCTCATGGTATCCGTGAGTACCGCTTCTTGATGAGTACCGCAAGCCGATCTGGGGCATCCGGTGGTGATGGCGCAGCTTGATGTCAGGCGGTAGTAGGGGCGGTAGTACCGTGACCGGTAGTACAGTTCCGACGACCGTAGTACCGCTTGGACACAGCATTCTTGATCTGTCTTCTTCCTCCTCCTCTTCCAAGCTTCCGTCTTGTCGGGCTTGATGCTCCGGGCTTCCTCCCTTGCCTCCGTACTGGTCGGTGTGAACCTATCATGAATATGTGACGGAGTATGAAGTAGCATACCATTCAATAGGGTAGGAAGTGAGCTTTCATAGAGGAACGGATTCACCTTTGGAGTCCATGGCGACTTGGCGTAAGTTGGAGACCTTGATGTAGTAACGACCGTAGGTCGGGCTGCATCATGGAGATTTCAGAACTTTGAGGCCACCGTAATGAAGAAAGAAGGCTTGGACGAAATATTCAAGATTAATACCTCATGAATTCGTCCATAGCTTAATATGGTGCTGCGACACCTTTATTTTGGGCCAGGCCCATGTAATTTTCGCAGGATTTTAAATAGCCACTTTTTAGAGTCCGTATTTGAGGGGAAAAGGACTTCTATGGTTGGATTCGGCCACCACTTCCATGGCTGGCCGAAAACCCACCTTTTCCTCCTTAAATACTCCCCATAGCCGTCACCCTATGATGGAGGGGATAACCTCTTGGGTGCCCGATCTTCACGGATCTCGTGGTAAAATCGATGGGAAAGCGAGGGGAAAGGGAGAAGGTAGCGGAAGCGGACACACACCTCGCGAAGAACATGATGAACACACGCAAACTCACACGATACAAGGCTGATTGCTCCCGAACGGCGGCCACCGGTCCGATAGAATCCTCGCAAGGAAAGATCGGTCAACGTGCTCCCTCAAATCCACATCGGAGAGGGAAGTACACCTTGGGGAGGGTCTTGACAACTTGGAGACGAGACATCGAACTCCAAGGCCTTGTTCAACGATGGATGCGTGATGCAAAGTCCAATCGAGGTTGGTGACGATAGTCGGTCCCCTTGGGTAAGGGGATGAAGCAAAACTAGAGATTCCACAATGGGGGGTGTCTTTAATCTATCATCTATGCCTAAGGGATACATGAAGGGGTGGGGGCTCTATTTATAGGCCATCCACATAAACAGGGGTTGTTTAGGGATAAAACTAGGGTTTGGACGAGCTAAAGGGGTACATGGGCCGAAGGCCCAGCTCGCGGCGCGTAGGACCATCGTGTAGGCCGGAGTCTTCGGTGTAGGGTCCGGAGACTCTGGTTTAGGCTGGAGACTCCGGTGTCGTCTCCGGAGTGACGTACTGACTGTCCCCGGGTCGGTTGCTGGGGTTGGTCCGGAGGTCGGTCCGGAGACTCCGGTGCGCAAGACCGGAGACTCCGGTGTAGCAGGACCGGAGACTCCGGTGGTTCAGCCGTGGCTTCTTCCGTCTCCTCTTCCAAGCCTCCGTCTTGTCGGGCTTGATGTTCCGGGCTTCCTCCCTTGCCTCCGTACTTGTCGGTGTGAACCTATCATGCATATGTGACGGAGTATGAAGTAGCATACCATTCAACAGGGTAGGAAGCGGGCTCGCATAGAGGAACGGATTCACCTTTGGAGTACATGACGACTTGGCGTAAGTTGGAGACCATGATGTGGTAACGACCGTAGGTCGGGCTGCATCACCCTAGACTCGGATTTTGTTTAGACATTAAGTTAGCCATCGCAGCAACTTCGTCAAGGCTCGAGCGTCGCAGAGGCCTCTTATACTTCGCACCTATTCAGGATCCCACCTTTTCAATAAAGCTTTCCTCTTAATCCGCAATATCTTGAATGCAATATTAGTTCTTACTTGTTCTCGATTTCAGGTATGAATTAAGACCCTCGCTAGTCAGGCTGATCGTGTTCCCACAGGATCAGTAACCTCCAGGAGATTGGCCTTGCGATTGCATTGGTGCTCGTGCTTGCACGTGTAGTCGGATCGTCAAGCCCGAACTCCACCAAATAGACTATCATCATCTCATCGAAAGATCGGACACCTTTGCCCTATCAAGTGGTATCAGATCTCAGGTTGCTCGGTGAGATTTTACTGTTTTCGTAGATTAGATCTGTTTTACCTATAACCCATGAAAAAGCCAAAAACACAGTTAGAGTTTAGATCCATCCCATAACCAATCTACGCCTCGCATTATCTTTTCAGTTTTTGCATTGTTGAATTTGTGTCTACATCGCCGTGTCGAGTTGCTGGTCTTAGTGTCTCGTCCCTTAGAGTTTCGAGTTCTGATCATAGTAGTCACCGCCACACACGCCGATCACCGCCACCATATTCGGCCACCATATTCCGTCGCCATACTCCCAGCCACCATAAACCCTAATACTCCGCCACCGCCTTTCTACCGCGACACAGATCCGATCAGTTTTCCTGCCACGGAACGAGTCCGAGTAGCGTCATTGTTTCCTAGTTATTTCTTTTTACTTTTCTTCTTTGTTGTTTCCGTGTTAAGCTAAAGTCCGTGTCGAGCTCAGAGTTCGGTCGTAAGTCCAGAAGGAGAGCAAAAAAAAAAATCTGGAACAGCCTCTGAAATTTTTTTTCTGGAACAGCCTCTGAAATTTTTTTCTGGCTATACTGTTTTTCGACCCCGGGGATCACTTTTCTCCATCGGCCGTTATAGCGACATTGTTTTTGGCGCCTGCGCGCTTTCCGGAGCATAATAGAAAATTTTCGAAAAAAATTTTGTGGCTAACCTATTTTTAGACCCCGTAGATCAGTTTTAGACACTCACCATCATAGTGATTTTCCGCATCTCGGTTCGCTTTTCAGGGTGCCATATCATCATACATTGCTTGTTGTGTCGCGTCGTGACATCGTTGGTGATCTAGGCTCGCGTCTCTAGTACGATCTAGCCTAGGACCAGCACAGTACCGTCGTTGAGCATTCTTTCAACTTTTGCATTGCTGTTTTGATAATTGCTAACCCCCTCTGCTAAGCCTTCCCAGAGCTCCATAGATATTCTCCACGTACGGTGTCTCGACTCCTGGTAATCTGATGTGGATATCCCTTCTATTGATACAACCGTTGTACCTACAGCTACACACATACAAGGACCCATCACAAGATCTCGTGCCAAACAACTTAACTATCAGGTACTTTCGTTTCTTGGAACTATTCCTCACATACATGAGAATATGATGCTGCCTAAATCAGATGTATTTCTTACTCTTAGGAATGATGGACCAAGCATGGATGAGAGGGACAAGCATTGGAGCATGGCCATGCATGGAGATGGCAGCAAGCGTGTGATGATCCAAGAGAAGGACACGAATGAAGATTTCAGAACTTTGAGGCCACCATAATGAAGAAAGAAGGCTTGGACGAAATATTCAAGATCAATACTTCACAAATTCGTCCATAGCTTAATATGGTGATGCGACATCTTTTACTTTGGGCCAGGCCCATGTAATTTTCGCAGGATTTTAATTAGACACTTTTTAGAGTCCGTATTTGAGGGGAAAAGGACTTCTAGGGTTGGATTCGGCCACCACTTCCATGGCTGGCCGAAACCCCACCTTTTCGCCCTTAAATACTCCCCATAGCTGTCCCCCTAGACTCGGATTTTGTTTAGATATTAAGTTAGCCATCATAGCAACTTCGCCAAGGCTCGATCGTCGCAGAGGCCTCTTGTACTTCGCACCTATTCAGGATCCCACCTCTTTAATAAAGCTTTCCTCTTAATCCGGAATATCTCGATTGCAATATTGGTTCTTACTTGTTCTCGATTTCAGGTAGGAATTAATACCCTCGCTGGTCAGGCTGATCGTGTTCACGCAGGATCGGTAACCTCCAGGAGATTGGCCTAGCGATTGCATTGGCGCTCGTGCTCGCACGTGTAGTCGGATCGTCAAGCCCGAACTCCACCAAATCGATTATCATCATCTCATCGAAAGATCGGACACCTTTGCCCTGTCAAGTGGTATCAGATTTCAGGTTGCTCGGTGAGATTTACTGTTTTTCGTAGATTAGATATGTTTTTACCTATAACCCACGAAAATGCCAAAACACACAGTTAGAGTTTAGATCCATCCCATAACCAATCTACGCCTCGCATTATCTTTTCAGTTTTTGCATTGTTGAATTTGTGTCTACATCGTCGCGTCGAGTTGCTGGTCTTAGTGTCTCGTCCCTTAGAGTTTCGAGTTCTGATCATAGTAGTCACCGCCACACTCGCCGATCACCGCCACCATATTCCGCCGCCACACACCCAGCCACCATAAACCCTAATACTCCGCCACCGCCTTCCTACCGCGACACAGATCCGATCACTTTCCCTGCCGCGGTACGAGTCCGAGTAGAGTTATTGTTTTCTAGTTATTTCTTTTTACTTTCCTTATTTGTTGTTTCCGTGTTAAGCTAAAGTCCGTGTCGAGCTCGTCTGGAACCGCCTCCGAAATTTTTTTCTGGCTATACTAGTTTTCGGCTTTGGGGATCACTTTTCTCCATCGGCCGTTATAGCGATATTTTTTTTGCGCCTGCGCGCTTTCCGGAGCAAAATAAAAAATTTTGAAATTTTTATTTTGGGGCTAACCTATTTTTAGACCCCATAGATCAGTTCTAGACACTCGCCATCATAGTGATTTTCCACCTCTCGGTTCGCTTTTCAGGGTGCCATATCATCATACATTGCTTGTTGTGTCGCGTTGTGACATCGTTGGTGATCTAGGCTCGCGTCTCTAGTACGGTCTAGCCTAGGACCAACACAGTATCGTCGTTGAGCATTCTTTCAACTTTTGCATTGCTATTTTGATAATTGCTAACCCCTTTGCTAAGCCTTCCCAGAGCTCCACAGATACTCTCCACGTGCGGTGTTTCGACTTCTGGTAATCGCTTGGTTCAATCTCCGGACCCACTGATCCTCGCGGTTGCACATCGCCTTTTCCTGCTGTTTGGTAAGAACTTGTAAGAGCTTCGTATATTGCTTGACGGATTACGCGTGCCTTCCACCATATTTCCGTAGTATATACCTGTGCTTTTTAAGGACTAACCATGACAGATACTTCGCGGAACCCTGCCACAATGACGAACGAAGAACTACATGCCCACTTCTCCACGCTCTTGGTCAGTCGCGCTGAAGACGTGGATACGCGCCTAGGCGAGTTTGACACCAAGCTCATCAACGCCAAGCTGGACGTTCGGTTCAAGGAGCTTTTGAACAGATTCCGATCACGGGTCAGACTGCCGGTTCGGCTGCCGCCGCACCCCCAGAGGCTACCGCTGCGGCCGACGCACCTTAGACTTCCGCCGCGGCTGCTGCTGCGACATTGGGGACAGACGACGGGTACTACTACGACCCCGACGACAACGATCTGTTTGACGAGGAGGTTGAACAACCTCAACAGGTACCTGCTGGCCGTCCCCGACATTACTATCGCAACGCTCGACCACCGGTACGTGATGATGATCATGTTGCAAAGCTTAAATTAAATATTCCATCTTTTGA
The DNA here is from genome assembly GCA_030063025.1 of Avena longiglumis. Classification (NCBI taxonomy): domain Eukaryota; kingdom Viridiplantae; phylum Streptophyta; class Magnoliopsida; order Poales; family Poaceae; genus Avena; species Avena longiglumis. The sequence continues at coordinate 290,703,795 of CP125979.1, forward strand.
GGGTAAATATAATCCTGATGCATATCTCACATGGGAGATGGAAGTAGAACAACGTTTTGCATGCTTAAAATATCCTGAGAATATGCGTGTTAGTGCTGCTACATGTGAATTTACTAAATTTGCTTCCCTTTGGTGGTCTGAGTATTGTCGTTTAAATCCTACTAATATTCCTAGTATTTGGACTACTTTAAAAACTGCTATGCGTGTTCGTTTTGTACCTCCCACTTATCAACGTGATTTACTAAAGAATCTGACACGTTTAGAGCAAGGGAAAAATTCTGTAGAAGAGTATTATCAGGAATTGCAAACGTGGATGGTTCGGTGTGGTCTTGTTGAATCTAATGAACAAATGCTTGCACGTTTCTTTGGTGGATTAAACAAGGACATTTAGCACATCTTAGATTATAAGGAATATAATTCTATCACTCGTTTGTTTCATCTTGCTTGCAAAGCTGAACGTGAAGTGCAGGATCGCCAAACACCATGGAGGAGGACTAATAATTCTGCAGGTCGCACATCCACTTGGACATCCCGACAATCAGCGCCTCCTTCTCGTGATTCGCCACTAGTTACTACCACATCCAAGGCCACCACAAGATTTCCAGCTGCTCCTCCACCGTCATCCAATGCTCCTGCTCGTAGTGCATCTTCTATGGCTTCCACAGGTAAGACAAAGGATATACAATGCCGCAGTCTTTGGGGTTTTGGTCATATTGAGAGATGCACAACACAACGTGTGATGATGGTGCGATGATGGTCAATCTGATTCAGCGAGTGACTTTGATGAAGATACATTAGCCCTTATTTCGCTCGAGATGGAGACAATTACGATCTTTGAAGAAGAGACAGAGGTAATGGGAGCTGAAGCCGCTGATCAATACAAGAGCTTAATTACACAACGTGTGTTGAGTGTGTAATTGAGCAAATCTGAGCAAGATCAACGCCACAACCTGTTCCAAACACGTGGTGTTGTCAAGGAAAGAGCTATACGGATCATCATTGATGGAGGGAGTTGTAATAATCTGGCCAGTGTTGACATGGTAGAGAAGCTGGCACTTCCAACAAGACAACGCCCACATTCATATTACATCCAATGATTTGAGAGTTCTCGCAAGATCAAGGTAACAAGAACGCTACGCGTGCATTTTACTATTGGTACATATTCTGATTTTTTTGATTGTGATGTTGTACCTATGCAAGCTTGTTCTTTGTTACTTGGTAGACCGTGGCAATTTGATAGAGAATTTGTTCATAATGGCAAAACTAATCTGATAGGGCAAAGGTGTCCGATCTTTCGATGAGATGGCGATGATCGATTAGGTGGAGTTCGGGCTTGACGATCCGACTACACGTGCGAGCACGAGCGCCAATGCAATCGCTAGGCCAATCTCCTGGAGGTTACCGATCCTGCGTGAACACGATCAGCCTGACCAACGAGGGTCTTAATTCCTACCTGAAATCGAGAACAAGTAAGAACCAATATTGCAATCAAGATATTGCGGATTAAGAGGAAAGCTTTATTGAAGAGGTGGGATCCTGAATAGGTGCGAAGTACAAGAGGCCTCTGTGACGCTCGAGCCTTGGCGAAGTTGCGACTATGGCTAACTTAATGTCTAAACAAAATCCGAGTCTAGAGGTTCGGCTATGGGGCGTATTTAAGGGCGAAAAGGTGGGGTTTCGGCCAGCCATGGAAGTGGTGGCCGAATCCAACCCTAAAAGTCCTTTTCCCCTCAAATACGGACTCTAAAAGTGGCTAATTAAAATCCTGAAAATTACATGGGCTGCCCAAAATAAAGGTGTCATGACACCATATTAAGCTATGGACGAATTCGTAAGTATTGATCTTGAATATTTCGTCCAAGCCTTCTTTCTTCATTATGGTGGCCTCAAAGTTCAAATCTTCATCTGGCCTTCTCTTGGATCATCACATGCTTGTCGCCATCTCCATGCATGACCATGCTCCAATGCTTGTCCCTCTCATCCATGCTTGGTCCATCATTCCTAAGAGTAAGAAATATATCTGATTTAGGCAGCATCATATTCTCATGTATGTGAGGAATAGTTCCAAGAAACGAAAGTACTGATAGTTAAGTTGTTTGGCACGAGATCTTGTGATGGGTCCTTGTATGTGTGTTGCAGAGGTACAATGGTTGTATCAATAGTAGGGATGTCCACATCATGCTCCCTTCTTGAATTGAAGTCGCCCTCGACGCAATCTCATCTTCCTCACCAAAGTAAGGCTTCAAATCTGCAATGTTAAATGTAGGACTAACTGTACCAAAGTCTGCAGCAACTCAATTTTATATGCATTATCATTGATTTTCTCTAACACCTTAAAGGGACCAGCAAGACGTGGCATTAACTTAGACTTGCGTAAATCGGAAAACCATCTTTACGCAAATGTAACCAAACAAGATCGCCAACATCAAACACAACATGCTTTCTCCCTTTATCCCCAAAGAAGTTTATACTTAGCATTCATGTGTTCAATGTTATCTTTAGTAGTCTTATGCAAGTTTAATATCATTTCGGTAGCGTTGTGTAGCATCCAAATTATGTTGCAATCAAGAAGGTAAAGGCAATAAATCAATAGGTGCGAGGAACAAAACCATACACAATCTCAAATGGGCACATCTTTGTGGTAGAATGCAATGAACGATTATAAGCAAATTCTATATGAGGTAAACACTCTTCCCACAATTTTAAGTTCTTCTTTAAAACAGCTCGTAACATAGTAGACAAAGTTCTATTTACTACTTGGTTTGACCATCGGTTTGGGGATGACATGTAGTACTAAAGAGCAATTTAGTCCCCAACTTAGCCCATAAACATCTCCAAAAGTGGCTAAGAAATTTAGTATCACGATCGAGAGACAATAGTATTTGGCACACCATGCAAACGAACAATTTCACGAAGAACAAATCACCAATATGCAGCATCATCCGTTTATGACAAGGAATAAAGTGTGCCATCTTAGAAAACCGATCCACAACAACAAAAATACTATCCCTCTTACGTGTTCGTGGCAATCCCAAAACAAAGTCCATAGAAATATCCTCCCAAGGAACACTAGGAACAGGAAGAGGCATATATAAACCATGTGGATTAAGGCGAGACTTAGCTTTTTGACAAGTAGTGCGCGTGCCACAAATCTCTCAACATCTCGACGCATACGTGGCCAAAAGAAGTGTGCAAGAACATCCTCCGTCTTCTTGACACCAAAGTGTCCCATCAATCCTCCTCCATGCGCCTCTGTAATAACAAAAGCGAACAGAGCTATCTGGAATGCATAGTTTGTTAGCACTACACAAATCCATCATTGAAGACGAACTTGTTCCAAGTTCTACCATCTCTACAATTCTGCAACACATCTTTAAATTCAGCATCATGCACATATTGTTCCTTAATAGTTTCCAATCCAAATATTTTGAAGTCAAGTTGAGATAACAAAGCATAACGGCGTGACAAAGCATCAACAATAATATTATCTTTACCCTTTTTGTGTTTGATAACATAAGGAAAAGACTCAATAAATTCAACCCACTTTGCATGACGACGATTCAACTTAGCTTGACTACGAATATGCTTCAAAGATTCATGATCAGAATGAATAACAAATTACTTAGGCCATAGATAATGTTGCCAAGTTTCTAATGTCCGAACCAACGCATATAATTCTTTATCATAAGTAGAATAGTTCAGACTAGCCCCACTCAATTTCTCACTAAAATATGCAACAGGTGTTATGGGGTAACCCTGGGGTTGGCCCGATCTTTCACGAATTCCACGAGAAACGAGGGGAAAGAGGTGGTCGGTGGATGAAATCGAGGAAAAACGATGAACACACACACCAAAACACGATACACGCCTACTCCTCACGCCGGTGGCAACCGGTCCAACATAATCCCTAGGATCGGTGTTGGGCGAAGCTCACTCTCCACGCCAACAACGGGGGATGAGGTGCTTGGTGAGACCTTGACGACTTGGGGGCGAGACACCGAGAACCCAAGGCCTTGTACAACTTGAACGCACTTAAGCAAGATCCAAGAGGGGGGGTGGATAATCCGGTGCTCCTTGGTAGGAGCATGAGACCAATAGATACAAGTCCTCAAAGGGTTTCCTTAATATCTATTATTATCCAAGTCTGGTTTACAATAGAGGTGGGGCTATATATAGTCCAGCCAAAAGCAGGGTAGTTTGAATGGAGAGATAAATGATAGGTTGGGTTACAAGGCACAGGACCGAACTTAGGCGATCGAGTCGAGCAGACGGTAGTACCGGTCCGTGTAGTACCGGTGGTGACCGGTACTGCTCGAGAGCGGTAGTACCGCTTGAGGGCCTGTAGCTTCCGTCGAAGGCGTCGATGGCGCAGTGGGAGGGCGGTAGTCTGCCACCGTAGTACCAGTTCTGAGGACTGTAGTACCGCTGCGTCTGGGCATGGGGTAGTGCTTCTGGCGGCGGTAGGAGGAGGCGGTAGGTCCGCTTGGAGCGGTAGTACCGGTCGTCCCAACCGGTAGTACCGCTTGCGTCTGGCAGCGACTGGTGGCTTCTTCGTACCTGATGATGCACAGAGTTTGCGTGTGAAGTAGCAAGCCGTCCAAGGGGGTGTCGAAGTCACATAAGGAGAGGAGCGAGTTCACCTTAGTTTGAAGGAGCTTGGCTCGGGCACGAGTCATGGGTCCAATTGGGTAACTCGTGGGAGTAGATGTAGTAGCGGTCGGAGGACGGGCTGCATCAGCTCCCCCCCCCTTGGGAAAGAGTCGTCCTCGACTCTTCAACCGTCACAACTTCCTCTTCGCCATGGTAGGGTGAGAGGTCCTTGACATTGAATGTCGAGCTCACAAGATACTTCGATGTTGGTATATCGATCACATAGGCGTTGTTGTTTATCCTTTTTAGCACCTTGAATGGTCCGTCGCCTCGTGGCTTTAGCTTGGAGTCGCGTTCCTTGGGGAAGCGGTCTTTACTCAAGTGTATCCATACAAGGTCGCCCTCATCAAAGATCATCTCTTTCTTGGTCTTGTTTAGCCTTGATGCTTGGCGAAGGACTTGTTGCTCGATAGTAGCTCGTGTGTCTTCATGGAGTTTCATCATTGCTTGGGCGCTTGACCGTCCATATTGGAGCGTTCATGAAGTGGAAGTGGAAGGATATCGAGCGCGATGAGGGGCTCGAATCCATAGACGATCATGAACGGGCTCCTCATGGTGGTGGAGTGCTTGGCGCGGTTGTAGGCGAACTCGGCGTGTGGAATGCATTCCTCCCGTCTTTAAGGTTCTTCTTTATCAACACCCGGAGAAGTGTGCCAAGACTTCGATTGACTACCTCGGTTTGTCCATCGGTTTGAGGATGCGAGGCGAGAATAGGAGCTTGATGCCGAGCTTGGCCATGAGGTCTTCGAGTAACTCATGAATTTTACGTCACGGTCGGACGATTGTTCGTGTACGCCGTGTAGCCGAATTATTTCCACGAAAAACAAATTTGCGACATGTGAAGCATCATCGGTCTTATGGCACGGAATGAAATGTGCCATTTTGAAAAGCGATCCACGACTACAAATATGGAATCGTGACCATGTTTAGATCTAGGCAAGCCTAATACAAAGTCCATGCTAATGTCCAACCAAGGTGCATGAGGAATAGGCAATGGCATATAAAGACCAAAGGGTTGGACTTAGACTTAGCTTGGATACATGTAGTGCATCGTTGAACGTGGCGCCCACGTCGCTTCATCTTTGGCCAAAAATAGTGAGTGGAGAGCATGTCATATGTCTTGTCACGGCCAAAGTGACCCATAAGGCCTCCACCATGGGACTCTTGAAGAAGCAAAAGTTGGAGAGAGGATTTGAATGCAAAGCTTGTTTTGTTTGAAAAGAAAACCCTTGTGCAAATAGAAATCGTCAATCCCTTTGTCTATTGAACATTGTGCAAATATTGGTCCAAAGAAAGAATCGACGCGTACAAAGATTTGATGTCCTCAAGACCCAAAACATTGACTTGAGTCGTGTAAGAAGGCTTGTGGTTTTTGCGAGACAAGGCGTCGCCACCACATTTTCTTTGCCCTTCTTGTATTTTACAATGTAAGGAAAAGACTCCATAAACTCAACCCACTTTGCGTGCCTTTTACTCAAGTTGGCTTGGCCTTAAGGTACTTCAACGACTCATGGTGGAATGGATTATAAATTCTTTGGGCCAAAGATAGTGTTGCCACACTTGAAGAACACGAACCAAGGCAAAAGTTCTTTGTCATAAATGGGATAATTGAGGCGCATGCCATCAAGTTTCTCACTATGGTAAGCAATAGGACGCCTATTTTGCATAAGGACGCCACCAATGCCAATACCACTAGCGTCACATTCAATCTCAAAGGTTTTTGTGAAATCCGCAATGCAAGAAGTGGTGCTTGGTGAGCCTCCTTTGAGCTCATCAAAGCCTTTTGTTGTGCTTTTCCCCAAACGAACGTGACATTCTTCTTGGTCAATTCGTTGAGGGGCAAGCAATAGTGGAAAAATCTTTCACAAAGCGACGGTAAAAGCCAGCCAACCCATGAAAACTACGAAGTTCACTAACATTTGTAGGGGTGGGCCAATCTCGTATGTCCTTGACTTTTGATACATCAACTTCAATGCCATTAGAAGACACGACAAAACCAAGGAAAATCAGCTTGTCTCTTGCAAAAGTGCACTTAGGGAGGTTAGCATAAAGCTTTTCATGACGAAGGATTTGTAAGACCTCCTTAACATGAGTAACATGCTCCTCTAGTGACTTGCTATAGACAAGAATGTCATCAAAGTAAACAACTACAATCTTTCCAATGAGTGACCGCAAAATATGGTTCATGAGGCGCATGAAGGTAGATGGGGCATTGGATAAGCCAAAAGGCATAACCAACCATTCATATAGACCAAGCTTGGTCTTGAAGGCGGTTTTCCACTCATCACCTTCAGCCATGCGAATTTGATGGTAGCCACTACGAAGATCAATTTTCAAAATATAGTGGCTCCACATAACTCATCAAGCATGTCATCAAGACGCGGTATAGGATGTCGATAACGCGGTGATAGCATTGATTGACGGCAGTCCATGCATAACCGCAACGTATCATCCGTTTGGGACTAGGATCACGGAACCGCGCTTGGCTAGTGCTTACTTGGATCAAACCTTTGAGACGAGTTGGTTGATTTGACGCCGATCTCCTTTGTCTCTTCCGGTTTGTGCGACACGCATGCAGTTTGGTAGTGGTGCACCGGGTATGAGGTCGACACGGTGCTCGATTCCACGAAGAGGAGGAAGGCCATGAGGAAGCTCTTCGAAATACATCTTGGAATTCTGCAAAACAGCCATCAAAGAAGGAGGAATATTTGTCAAGTCAGTAGTTCCTTGCGCTAGTCCCTTGCATACGAGGACGTAGTGCAAGATGGATGGGTTGTTCCTCACTTCTCTCATCTCACTTTTGGTGGCAAGAAGAACACTCTTAGTTTTTTCACTCGAGTTTGGTTTGTAGCTCTCACTCACTATGGTGTGGTTCTCTCGCTCACCACTCTTCTCACAAGGTGTTTTTAAGATTGCGCTCGCTAAAGCCTTTGCATTGTCCGCAATTATTTGGCTAGGAGTCATTGGTTGCAACACACAAGTTTTATCAAGCCATTTGAAAGTGTAGGTGTTTGAGTGACCATTATGCAAAGCACACTTGTCATATTGCCACGGCCTTCCGAGCAACATGTGACAAACCGTCATTGGAACCACGTCACATTCCACCGTGTCCTTGTAGTGTCCAATGGAGAACGTCACCGAGACGGTGTGCTTGATCTTGACGGATCCTTGGTCACTTAGCCATTGGATATGGTAGGGGTGTCTATGTGGGTGAAGGGTGAGGTCGAGTTTCTCACACAATTCCGTGCTTGCGAGGTTGTGGCAACTTCCTCCATCGATGACAACTTTGATGGACTTCCCATTGATGCCGGCACGAGTTTGGAAGATGTTCGAGCGTTGGTCTTCATTTTCATTGGCTTGGGTAGTCAAGACCCTTGTGACCACAAGCGATGGACTTGCGTCATGCTCACACACAAGAAGGTCTTGGTCCTCTTCCAAGTGTTGCCTTGCCATGGCTTCCTTGACCCTTGCATCAAACTCTTCTTCACTCAAGTATTCTTCATCGCCGTTGTCATGGATGAACAAAACTTTTTTGTTTCCACATGCATTGGACTTGTGCCCTTTGCCTCCACACTTGTAGCATTCACCATTGAATGGTTGATCATCCCGTGTTTGTTTGCCACTTGGGGGCTGTTTTCCTTGGGGAATAGTTGGCTTGAAGGGAAACTTGGTTGTACTTGGGGAGCTTCCACTTGGTGTTGTTGGAGTAGTGGTTGGCGCTTGCTTGTAGGTGAAGTACGTCTTTGGCTTGTTGTACTTGATGTCCTCTTGCACTTGGCCTTGGATGCGATGTGCACAAGCTCAACCATGTTGTTGTACTTTTGGAACTCGGTGATGCGTTTGATGGGATGGTTCAAGCCATTGAGGAAGCGTGCCATTCTTTGCTCATCTCGCTCTTCAATGTTGGCACGGATCATGTTGAGCTCCATTTGCTTGAAGTACTCTTCCACGGTCTTTGTCCCTTGACTAAGCGTTTGAAGCTTGTTGAAGAGGTCACGCGTGTAGTGTGAAGGAACAAAGCGGATCTCATATGAGCCTTCATATCTTGCCAAGTGGCGATTGAGGCTCTTCTTTTGCTTCAGCGAGTAGTTGGACTTGTTCCCACCAAAGGTTGGCATACTCATCAAACTCGAGGGATGCCATGGCCATCATCTTCTCATTGCTATAATTGTGCATGCGGAAGATCTTGTCGACCTTGAGTTCCCAAGAGAGATATTCCTCGGGCTCATTGGAACCGGTGAACTTGGGCATGGTGAATTTGAGCTTGCGAAAGTTTCTTCTCCATTGCGTTCCGGCCATCGGTTGCCATTATTTGGACGGTCATCATTATCATCCGAGCTCTCATGTCTTGCTTGGTGACTGTTGCGATGCTCGCGTGATTGTTGAGGTGCCGCGTTTGGTGGAGGAACTTGTTGTTGACGACGAGCTTGGGGAGCGTGCTCGTTTTCTTGTCGCGGATGCGGACGAGGAGGAGGTTGGTGGTCCTCACGACGAGCTTGGGGAGCTTGCTCTTGCTCTTGTCGTGGTTGATGGCGAGGAGCATTAGCTTGCGCCATGTGGCGAGGAGGACGTCGAGCCGTATGCGCCATGGGCTGCTCTTCTTCTTGGTGTAGGGGAGGCTCGTCATGACCATTATGTTCGCGACGAGGACGCTCATGTCTATGATGACGCCTTGGAGGATCTTCGAGTGCTTCACGTCGACGATGATCTTGTTCGTCCTCTTCGGAAGTTGCACTTGTTGTTGAAGGAGCGTGTCGACGTCGATGGCCGTGGTGGTCTATGCGAGGTTGCTCTTGTTGAATCACCAGTGACCTTGGTTGTGGTCGGTTTGCTTCACGTCTTGGAGGTCTTGAGGAGAGGTCACCATCATAGCTTGATGTCGCGCGGACGCGAGATGGTACCACTGCGAAGAGCTTATGGATTGAAGAACGGGTCCATCCGGCCTTGAAGCGTGACGGCGAGGTGCACTTGTTTCACTTGATGAGTGCCGAGATGAGCTTGATTCGCGCGAGCGTGTCCTTGCGAGTCCATCGATGATGTGTTGGAGCTTCTCATCCGTTGAGGCGAGTGCACGACCAAGAGCTTCATTTTGATGCCCGAGGTTGTGTTGCATGGCATGCATTTGGCCACGGACTTCTTCGAAGCGGTTGTCGATGTTCTTGAATTCCACACGGGCCTCGCTAAATTGTTCATCTTGGCACCGCTCGAGAGCTTCACAACGATAGTTGAATTCTCCTCGGATCTTCCAATGGTCCCATCTTGTCATGAATTGGTTATCATCCTCTGGAGGTGGTGGTGGTTGGGATGGCTCTCCATGCCTGTCCATGATGCAAAGCCAACAATGGTTGTATATGGAGAGAAAGGGTGTGGAGAGTTAGCCTTTTACCTCACCTTGGAGATTATATCAAACCAATTGCCACACAAATGAGCGAAAAGCGTGCAAAGTGAAATGGCAAGAAACTCTCAAAGGCTTTTGGTGGAAGGTAAGGGTTGTGGAAAACCAAACGAAACGATCCAAGCAAAAGGTTATTGTCCTACGTGGTAACGAACCAAAGATCAAAAGCACAAAGGATACGATCTACCAAAAACACGGAAAACACACACGTGGAGAAAACGGGGTTAGCACGACTATGAAAATGAGCACAAAAGGTCCTAACGAAGACTACGCTCGGCTGTCGTGCCAAGACAAGGAGAGACCACAACTCGTTTGCCAAAAGAGGGTAAGCAATAGATTTGTGCACTTGCCGCGGAGCGCTCTTTCTTCTCTCTTTCTTGGCTTACAAGCTTGGTATTCTCTTTGTATTGGGGGACTATGTATCTTTTTCTCTTTTTTTTTTTTGATTCTTTTTCCTTTTTCTCCCTTGCTATGCTACTATGGTGGCTTTTGTATTTGGCGTCAAACTCTCACTTTCCGAAGGCAAGTGCACAATGCTTAGACAAACACAAAATGAGTTGCTCTCATAGGATAGATACACACAAAGGAAGATATGGGGTTGTCAAGGTGGTGCAAGTTATACCTTTGGTATTGTTGACGACTTGCAACCGTTGGTGGGGGAAGATGTTCGAGTGTCGCGGTGTCGTTGAGCGGGATGACGTTGATGCGAAGCTGTTGTTAAAATGGCGACAAACACGCGAAACACGAGGTGGAACAGTCACGAACGAAATCGAGGCAGCGGTAGTACTGCACCGTAAGCGGTAGTACCGGTGAGCGTAGTATCGGCCAACGGTAGTCTGGTTAACAGCGGTAGTACCGGCTTGCACCGGGCAGCTGGCACAGGCCTGGAACGAGGTGAACTTGCCAAAAACCTCAAATTCGTTGAAAAACTGACCGAAAGGCTGAGCTAGAAACAAGAGGGGCTATAGATCGACTCCCAAAGCAACAGATCTATGGACCAAAACCACGAAAAACTCACCAAATCCAGAGATCGATCCGAAGGCAAATTGGGCTCTTTTTGGTAGGATTTTCGTTTTTAAGACGGATAAAAGAAAAAAAATTGGAGGAAATTCGTGATCAACCGTGCTCTTGATACCAATATGTTATGGGGTAACCCTGGGGTTGGCCCGATCTTTCACGAATTCCACGAGAAACGAGGGGGAAAGAGGTGGTCGGTGGATGAAATCGAGGAAAAACGATGAACACACACACCAAAACACGATACACGCCTACTCCTCACGCCGGTGGCAACCGGTCCAACATAATCCCTAGGATCGGTGTTGGGCAAAGCTCGCTCTCCACGCCAACAACGGGGGATGAGGTGCTTGGTGAGACCTTGACGACTTGGGGGCGAGACACCGAGAACCCAAGGCCTTGTACAACTTGAACGCACTTAAGCAAGATCCAAGACGGGGGTGGATAATCCGGTGCTCCTTGGTAGGAGCATGAGACCAATAGATACAAGTCCTCAAAGGGTTTCCTTAATATCTATTATTATCCAAGTCTGCCCGTTTACAATAGAGGGTGGGGGCTATATATAGTCCAGCCACAAAACAGGGGTAGTTTCGGAATGGAGAGATAAATGATAGGTTGGGTTACAAGGCACAGGGCCGAACTTAGGCGATCAGGGTCAGGCAGGACCGGTAGTACCGGTCCGGTAACCGGTAGTACCGGTGGTGACCGGTAGTACCGCTTCCGGAGCGGTAGTACCGCTTGAGGGCCTGTAGCTTCCGTCGGAGGCGTCAGTGGCGAGCGGTAGGAGGGGGCGGTAGTACCGGCCACCGGTAGTACCGGTTACAGGACCGGTAGTACCGCTTGCGTCTGGGGCATGGGGTAGTGCTTCCTGTGGCGAGCGGTAGGAGGAGGCGGTAGGTCCGCTTGGAGCGGTAGTGCAGTCGTCCCAACCGGTAATCCGCTTGCGTCTGGCGGCGGTGGCTTCTTGCACTGATGATGCATGAGTTTGCGTGTGAAGTAGCAAGCCGTCAAGGGGTGTCAAGTCACACAAGGAGAGGCGAGTTCACCTTAGTTTGAAGGAGCTTGGCTCGCACGAGTCATGGGTCCAATTGGGTAACTCGTGGGAGTAGATGTAGTAGCGGTGGGACGGGCTGCATCAACAGGTTTCCCTCTTGTAATAACACCCTCCCAAACCAATTCCACTAGCATCACATTCAAGCTCAAAAGTCTTAGTAAAATCGAAGTTGGAGTAAGGAGCACATGTTAGCTTATCTTTCAATATGAAGGCTGTTGTTGTGCATCGCCCCAAACAAAGGCACATCCTTCTTGGTAAGCTCATTCGGTGGCGCGGCAATTGATCCAAAATCTTTGACAAAGCGCCTATAAAAACCTGAGGCCAAGAAAACTCCTCACTTGTGTGTGACCGTCTTGGGCTGCGGCCAATTCTCAATAGCTTCAATCTTGGCTGGATCCACTTCAATACCCCGTGATGTAACAACATAGCCAAGAAAGCATAACTCGATTGGTGCAAAAGGTGCACTTCTCAAGGTTACCAAACAAACGTGCATCACGTAAAGCATTAAAAACAGCACGTAAATGGTCCAAATGATCCTCTAAAGATTTGCTATAAATCAGAATATCATCAAAGTAGACTACCACAAAACGTCCAATGAAAGCACGTAAAACTTCGTTCATTAATCTCATGAAAGTGCTAGGTGCATTAGTTAAACCAAACGGCATTACTAACCACTCATATAAACCGAACTTAGTTTTAAAAGCTATTTTCTATTCATCTCCTAATTTCATACGAATCTGGTGGTAACCACTACGCAAATCAACTTTAGAAAACATGGTAGAGCCACTCAATTCATCAAGCATGTCATCTAAACGTGGAATAGGATGACGATATCGAATAGTAATATTATTGATAGCTCTACAATCAGTACACATGCGCGAAGAACCATCTTTCTTAGGTACCAAAATAATAGGAACAGCACAGGGGCTAAGGGACTCACGAATATGATCTCTGTCGAGTAGTTCCTGAATTTGGCGTTGGATCTCCTTTGTCTCCTCTGGATTGGTTCTATATGGCGCGCGGTTGGGCAACGTGGCACCAGGAATTAGATCAATTTGGTGCTCAATTCCTCTAATAGGAGGTAGTCCTGGTGGCAGCTCATGGAAAAGCGTCCTCATATTCTGCAAAGGTTAGCAATAGCGGGTGGCAAAGAAGGAGGCATATCCTCAAATGAAAACAAAACCTCTTTGCAGACAATTGCATAACATTGAGTATTGGTTACATCTAGTTCAAGAATATCAATTTTATTTGCAAGCATACATGGACTCTTCAAACAATTTCAAGAGCATGTATAGAATCATTTAGTGTTCTTTGGTGGTATAAAATCTGCAGAACAATCTGATTCTCACTTTTATGTTTCTCCTCAATTTTAGCTCTACTAGCTCTAGCAAGATCATCTTTTAAAATCTGTTCGTGAGTCATAGGTTTTAGACCAATTTTCTTTCCATCATGCATAAGAGAATAGTGATTAGTTTTGCCATTATGAACAGATTCTCTATCAAATTGCCATGGTCTACCAAGTAACAAAGAACAAGCTTGCATAGGTACAACATCACAATCAACAAAATCAGAATATGTACCAATAGTAAAATGCACGCGTACCGTTCTTGTTACCTTGATCTTGCGAGAACTCTCAAACCATTGGATGTAATATTAATGTGGGCGTTGTCTTGTTGGAAGCGCAAGCTTCTCGACCATGTCAACACTGGCCAGGTTATTACAACTCCCTCCATCAATGATGATCCGTATAGCTCTTTCCTTGACAACACCACGTGTTTGGAACAGGTTGTGGCGTTGATCTTGCTCGGATTTGCTCAATTGCACTCAAAGACACGTTGTGTAATTAAGCTCCTATTGATCGGCTTGACTCCCATTACCTCTGGCTCTTCATCAGCATCAGAATTGTCTCCATCTCGAGCAGAAATAAGGGCTAGTGTATCTTCATCAAAGTCACTCGCTGAATCGTATTGACCATCTTCGCGCACCATCATCACACGTTGTGTTGTGCACTGTCTCTCAATATGACCAAAACCCCAGCACTTGCGGCACTGTATATCCTTTGTCTTACCCGTGGAAGCCATAGAAGATGCACTACGAGCAGGAGCATTGGATGATGGTGGAGAAGCAGCTGGAAATCTTGTGGTGGCCTTGGATGTGGTAGTAGCGGAAGGCGAATCACGAGGAGGCGCTGATTGTCGGGATGTCCAAGTGGATGTGCGACCTGCAGAATTATTAGTCCTCCTCCATGGTGTTTGGCGATCCTGCACTTCACGTTCAGCTTTGCAAGCAAGATGAAACAAACGAGTGATAGAATTATATTCCTTATAATCTAATATGTGCTGAATGTCCTTGTTTAATCCACCAAAGAAACGTGCAAGCATTTGTTCATTAGATTCAACAAGACCACACCTAACCATCCCCGTTTGCAATTCCTGATAATACTCTTCTACATGTCCTTACATCTTTCACGAATTCCACGAGAAACGAGGGGAAAGCGGTGGTCGGAGGATGAAATCGAGGAAGACGATGAAAACCACGAACACACACACACACACACCAAAACACGATACACGCCTACTCCTCACGCCGGTGGCAACCGGTCCAACATAAACTCTAGGATCGGTGTTGGGCGAAGCTCGCTCTCCACGCCAACAACGGGGGATGAGGTGCTTGGTGAGATCTTGACGACCTGGGGGCGAGAAACCGAGAACCCAAGGCCTTGTACATCTTGAACGCACTAGGCAAGATCCAAGAGGGGGGTGGATAATCTGGTGCTCCTTGGTAGGAGCATGAGACCAATAGATATAAGTCCTCAAAGGGTTTCCTTAATATCTATTATTATCCAAGTCTAGGGTTTACAATAGAGGGTGGGGGGCTATATATAGACCAACCACATAAACAGGGGTAGTTTGGGAACAAATAGCGAAATATAGAGGGGGTTACAAGGCGCTGGGCCGAATTAACACGTTCAGGACTTTCAGTCCGGTAGTACCGGTCGGCTCGACCAGTAGTACCGGTCATGCAGTAATACCGCTTCTGGCGGTAGTACCGCTTGTCTGGGACTTCGCTGGGGCCTTACATTGGTGGCGGTAGCGGTAGTCTGGCCGGTAGTACGGATCTGGGCCGGTAGTACCTTGATGACATAGAGCATTTGGGCAGCTCCGGGGCCTTCTGTTGTTGGCGGTAGCATTGGGCGGTAGTACCGGTCGTCAGGTCCGGTAGTACCGCTGGCGACAGAGAGCGTTTGGTCTCTTCGGCTGGTGCTCCTCCGTCCTGTGGGTTCTTCTCTTCGTACCTGATGATGAACAAGGTATGGGTATGAAGTAGCAGGCCATCCAAAGGTGTATCGAAGTCACACAAGGAGAGGAGCGAGTTCACCTTAGCTTGAAGGAGTTTGGCTCAGGCGCGAGTCATGGGTCCACTTGGGGAGCTTGTGGGAGTAGATGTAGTAGCGGTCGTAGGATGGGCTGCATCAGCTCCCCCCCCCCTTGGCAAAGAGTCGTCCTCGACTCTTCAAGCGTCTCTACTTCCTCTTCTCCATGGTAGGGTGAGAGGTCCTTGACATTGAATGTCGAGCTCACCAAATACTTTGATGTTGGGATATCGATGACATAAGCATTGTTATTGATTCTCTTGAGCACTTTGAATGGTCCATCACCTCTTGGCTTTAGCTTGGAGTCGCGTTCCTTGGGGAAGCGTTCTTAGTCAAGTGTATCCACACAAGGTCGTCCTCTTCGAAGATTATCTCTTTCTTGTTCTTGTTTAGCCTTGATGCTTGGCGAAGGACTTGTTGCTCGATAGTAGCTCGTGTGTCATCATGGAGTTTCTTCATTGTGTGGGCGTGCTTGACAACGTCCATATTGGCACGTTCATGAAGTGGTAGTGGAAGGATATCGAGCGCGGTGAGAGGCTCGAAGCCATAGACGATCATGAATGGGCTCCTCATGGTGGTGGAGTGCTTGGCGCGGTTGTAGGCGAACTCGGCGTGTGGGATGCATTCCTCCCAGTCTTTAAGGTTCTTATTTATCAACACCCGGAGAAGTGTGCCAAGACTTCGATTGACGACTTCGGTTTGTCCATCGGTTTGAGGATGCGAGGCGGACGAGAAGAGGAGCTTGATGCCGAGCTTGGCCATGAGGGTCTTCCAGAAGTAGCTCATGAATTTTACGTCGCGGTCGGAGACGATTGTTCTTGGCACACCGTGTAGCCAAATTATTTCCCTGAAAAACAAATTTGCTACATGTGAAGCATCATCGGTCTTATGGCACGGAATCAAATGTGCCATTTTGGAAAAGCGATCCACTACTACAAATATGGAATCATGACCATGTTTAGATCTAGGCAAGCCTAACACAAAGTCCATGCTAATGTCCGACCAAGGTGCATGAGGAATAGGCAATGACATATAAAGACCATAGGGGTTGGACTTAGACTTAGCTTGGACACATGTAGTGCATCGTTGAACGTGGCGCTCCACGTCGCGCTTCATCTTTGGCCAAAAGTAGTGAGTGGAGAGCATGTCATATGTCTTGTCACGGCCAAAGTGGCCCATAAGGCCTCCACCATGGGACTCTTGAAGAAGCAAATTTGGAGAGACGATTTCGGAATGCAAAGCTTGTTTTGTTTGAAAAGAAAACCCTTATGCAAATAGAAATCATCAATCCCTTTGTCTACGGAACATTGTGCAAATATTGGTCCAAAGAAAGGGTCGGACGCGTACAAAGATTTGATGTCATCAAGACCCAAGACATTGACTTCGAGTCGTGTAAGAAGGCTTGTGTTTTTGCGAGACAAGGTCCGCTACCACATTTTCTTTGCCCTTCTTGTATTTGACAATGTAAGGAAAAGTCCATAAACTCAACCCATTTTGTGCCTTTTACTCAAGTTGGCTTGGCCCTTAAGATACTTCAACGACTCATGGTCGGAATGGATGATAAATTCTTTGGGCCAAAGATAGTGTTGCCACTTGAAGAACTCGAACCAAGGCAAAAGTTCTTTGTCATAAATGGGATAATTGAGGTCGCCATCAAGTTTCTCACTATGGTAAGCAATAGGGCGCCCATTTTGCATAAGGACGCCACCAATGCCAATACCACTAGCGTCACATTCAATCTCAAAGGTTTTTGTGAAATCGGTAATGCGGAAGTGGTGCTTGGTGAGCCTCTTTTGAGCTCATCAAAGCCTTTTGTTATGCTTTTCCCCAAACGAACGTGACATTTTTCTTGGTCAATTCGTTGAGGGGGCAAGCAATGGTAGAAATATCTTTCACAAAGCGACGGTAAAAGCCAGCCAACCCATGAAAACTACGAAGTTCACTAACATTTGTTGGGATGGGCCAATCTCGTATGTCCTTGACTTTTGAGACATCCACTTCTATGCCATTAGAAGACACAACAAAACCAAGGAAAATCAGCTTGTCTTTTGCAAACGTGCACTTTGGGAGATTAGCATAAAGCTTTTCATGACGAAGGATTTGAAGGACCTCCTTAACATGAGTAACATGCTCCTCTAGTGACTTGCTATAGTCAAGGATGTCATCAAAGTAAACAACTACACTCTTTCCAATGAGAGATCGCAAAATATACTTCATGAGGCGCATGAAGGTAGATGGGGCATTGGATAAGCCAAAAGGCATAACCAACCATTCATAGAGACCAAGCTTGGTCTTGAAGGCGGTTTTCCACTCATCACCTTCAGCCATGCGACTTTGATGGTAACCACTATGAATATCAATTTTCGAAAATATTGTGGCTCCACATAACTCATCAAGCATGTCATCAAGACGCGGTATAGGATGTCGATAACGCGCGGTGCTAGCATTGATTGGACGGCAGTCCATGCATAACCGCAACGTATCATCCATTTTTCGGACTAGGATCACGGGGACCGCGCTTGGGCTAGTGCTTACTTGGATCAAACCTTTGGAGACGAGTTGGTTGATTTGGCGTTCGATCTCCTTCGTCTCTTCCAGGTTCGTGCGATACGCGGCACGGTTTGGGAGTGGGGCGTCGGGTATGAGGTCGATGCGGTGCTCGATTCCACGAAGAGGAGGAAGGCCATGAGGAAGCTCTTCGGGAAATACATCTTGGAATTCCTGCAAAATAGTCATCAAAGAGGGAGTAACATTTGTCAAGTCGTTAGTTCCTTGCGCTAGTCCCTTGCATACAAGGACATAGTGCAAGATGGATGGGTTGTTCTGCACATCTCTCATCTCACTTTTGGTGGCAAGAAGAACACTCTTAGTTTTTCCACTCGAGTTTGGCTTGTAGCTCTCACTCACTATGGTGTGGTTATCTCGCTCACCACTCTTCTCACAAGGTGTTTTTGCGTATTGCGCCCACGCTAAAGCCTTTGCATTGTCCACAATTATTTGGCTAGGAGTCATTGGTTGCAACACACAAGTTTTATCAAGCCATTTGAAGGTGTAAGTGTTTGAGTGACCATTATGCAAAGCACGCTTGTCATATTGCCACGGCCTTCCGAGCAACATATGGCAAACCGTCATTGGGACCACGTCACACTTCACCGTGTCCTTGTAGTGCCCAATTGAGAACGTCACCGAGACGGTGTGCTTGATCTTGACGGATCCTTGGTCACTTAGCCATTGGATATGGTAGGGGTGTTTATGCGGATTGAGGGTGAGATTGAGTTTCTCACACAATTCCGTGCTTGCAAGGTTGTGGCAACTCCCACCATCGATGACAACTTTGATGGACTTCCCATTGATGCCGGCCCGAGTTTGGAAGATGTTCGAGCGTTGGTCTTCATTTTCATAGGCTTGGGTAGTCAAGACCCTTGTGACCACAAGCGATGGACTTGTGTCATGCTCACACACAAGAAGTTCTTGGTCCTCTTCCAAATGTTGCCTTGCCATGGCTTCCTTGACCCTTGCATCAAACTCGTCTTCACTCAAGTATTCTTCATCGCCGTTGTCATGGATGAACAAAACTTTCTTGTTTCCACATGCATTCGACTTGTGCCCTTTGCCTCCACACTTGTAGCATTCACCGGTGAATGGTTGATCATCCCTTGTGTGTTTGCCACTTGGGGGCTGTTTTCCTTGAGGGAGAGTTAGCTTGAAGGGAAGCTTGGTGGTACTTGAGGAGCTTCCACTTGGTGTTGTTGGAGTAGTGGTTGATGCTTGCTTGTAGGTGAAGTACGTCTTTGGCTTGTTGTACTTGATGTCCTCTTGCACTTGGAGCTCGGCCTTTGATGCGATGTGCACAAGCTCAACCATGTTGTTGTACTTTTGGAACTCGGTGATGCGCTTGATTGGATGGTTCAAGCCATTAAGGAAGCGTGCCATTGTTTGCTCATCTCGCTCTTCAATGTTTGCACGGATCATGTTGAGCTCCATTTGCTTGAAGTACTCTTCCACGGTCTTTGTCCCTTGACTAAGCATTTGAAGCTTGTTGAAGAGGTCACGCGTGTAGTGTGAAGGAACAAAGCGGGATCTCATATGAGACTTCATATCTTGCCAAGTTGCGATTGGAGGCTCTTCTTTTGCTTCGCGAGCGAGTTGGACTTGTTCCCCCCAAAGGTTGGCATACTCATCAAACTCGAGGGATGCCATGGCTATCATCTTCTCATTGCTATAGTTGTGCATGCGGAAGATCTTGTCGACCTTGAGTTCCCAAGTGAGATATTCCTTGGGCTCATTAGAACCGGTGAACTTTGGCATGGTGAACTTGAGCTTGCCAAAAGTTTCTTCTCTATTGCGGTTCCGGTTGCGGCGGTTGCCATGATTTGGGCGGTCATCATCATCATCCGAGCTCTCATGTCTTGCTTGGTGATTGTTGCGTTGCTCTTGCGGTTGTTGAGGTGCCGCGTTTGGTGCTGGAACTTGGTTTTCACGACGAGCTTGGGGAGCTTGCTCGTTTTGTTGACGCGGTTGAGGACGAGGAGGAGGTTGATGGTCCTCACGACGAGTTTGGGGAGCTTTCTCTTGTTCTTGTCGTGGTTGATGCCGAGGAGCATTGGCTTGTGCCATGTGGCGAGGGGGACGTCGAGCCACATGCGCAATGGGCTGCTCTTCTTCTTCTTGGTGTAGAGGAGGCTCGTCATGACCATCATGTTGCCGACGTGGACGATCATGTCGATGATGACGCCTTGGAGGATATTCGAGTGCTTCACGTCGACGGTGATCTTGTTCATCCTCTTCGGATGCTTCACTTGTTGTTGAAGGGGCATGTCAACGTCGATGGCCTTGGTGGTCCCTGCGAGGTTGCTCTTGTTGAATCACAAGTGCCCTTGGTTGTGGCCGGTTCCCGGCGCCTTGAGGTCTTGGAGTTCACCATCATAGCTTGGCGTTGCGGCGTGGAGATGGTACCGCTTGCGAAGAGCTCATGGATTGAAGAACGGGTCCATCCCGGTGCCTTGAAGCGTGACGGCGAGGTGCACTTGATTCACTTGAGGAGTGCCGAGATGAGCTTGATTCACGCGAGCGTGGCCTTGCGAGTCCATCAACGAGGCGTTGTAGCTTCTCATCCGTTGAGGCGAGTGCACGACCAAGAGCTTCATTTTGATGACCGAGGTTGTGTTGCATGGCATGCATTTGGCCACGGACTTCTTCGAAGCGGTTGTCGATGTTCTTGAATTCCATACGGGCCTCGCTAAATTGTTCATCTTGGCGCCTCTCGAGAGCTTCACAACGATAGTTGAATTCTCCTCGGACCTTCCAATGGTCCGATCTTGTCATGAATTGTGTGTCATCCTCCGAAAGTTGTGGTGGTTGGGATGGCTCTCCATGCCTGTCCATGATGAGAAACCAACAAGGGTTGTATATGGAGAATAAGGGTGCGGAGAGTTAGCCTTTTACCTCACCTTGGAGATTATATCAAACCAATTGCCACACAAATGAGCGAAATGCGTGCAAAGTGAAAATGGCAAGAAACTCTCAAAGGCTTTCGGTGGAAGGTTAGGTGATGCAGCCCGTCCTACGACCGCTTCTACATCTACCCCTACAAGCTCCCCAACTGGACCCATGACTCGCGCCCGAGTCAAACTCCTTCAAGCTAAGGTGAACTCGCTCCTCTCCATGTGTGACTTCAATACACCCTTGGATGGCTTGATACTTCATACCCATACCTTGTGCATCATCAGGTACGAAGAGAAGAACCCGCAGGACGGAGGAGCACCCGAAGAAGAGACCAAATGCTCTCTGTCGCCAGCGGTACTACCGGACCTGGCGACCGGTACTACCGCTTGGCGGTACTACCGCCAAACGCTACCGCCAACGACAGAAGGTCCCCGAGCTACCCAAACGCTCTCTGTCACCAGCGGCACTACCGCCCCTGGATCCGGTACTACCGGGCTACAGATTACCGCCCCATCGCCCAATGAAGGCCCAGGCAAGCCCGGACGACAAGCGGTACTACCGGGCCAGGAACCGGTACTACCGCATGACCGGTACTACCGGTCCCGCCAGGCGGTACTACCGCTAGAGACAGAGACTTGTAACCCTCTCCATATTTCACTATTTATCCCCAAACTACCCCTGTTTTTGTGGCTGGACTATATATAGCCCCCCACCATCCATTGTAAACCCTAGACTTGGATAATAATAGATATTAAGGAAACCCTTTGAGGACTTATATCTATTGGTCTCATGCTCCTACCAAGGAGCACCGGATTATCCACCCACCTCTTGGATCTTGCTTAAGTGCGTTCAAGTTGTACAAGGCCTTGGGTTCTCGGTGTCTCGCCCCCAAGTCGTCAAGATCTCACCAAGCACCTCATCCCCCGTTGTTGGCGTGGAGAGCGAGCTTCGCCCAACACCGATCCTAGGGATTATGTTGGACCGGTTGCCACCGGCGTGAGGAGTAGGCGTGTATCGTGTTTTGGTGTGTGTGTGTTCGTGGTTTTCATCGCCTTCATCGATTTCTTCCCCCGACCACCTCGTTCCCCTCGTTTCTCGTGGAATTCGTGAAAGATCGGGCCAACCCCAGGGTTACCCCGTAACATATTGGTATCAAGAGCACGGTTGATCATGAATTTTCTCCCAATTTTTCTTTTATCCGCCTTAAATTCGAAAATCGCACCAAAAAGAGCCCCAATTTGCCTTCGGATCGATCTCTGGATTTGGTGCGTTTTTCGTGGTTTTGGTCCATAGATCTGTTGCTTTGGGAGTCGATCTATAGCCCCTGTTGTTTCTAGCCAGCCTTTCGGTCAGATTTCCCACGGATCTGAGGTTTGTGTCAAGTGGATCTCGTTTTCGTTCGTGTTCTGTCACCAGCGGTACTACCGCCCGTTCCAAGCGGTACTACCGCCGTCCGGTACTACCGCCAGTAACAAGCGGTACTACCGCCGTCCGGTACTACCGCCTGTACCAAGCGGTACTACCGCCAGTAACAGAAGGTTTTTCCTTCTTCTTGACGCCTCAGTTTCGTTTGCTGACTTTCCCCCCTTTAGCTTGTTCGTGTTTCGCGTGTTTGTCGCCATCTTAACACAAGCTTCCGCATCAACGTCATCCCGCGCTCACCGACACCGCGACACTTGAACATCATCCCCCCCCCACCAACGGTTGCAAGTCGTCAACAATACCAAAGGTATAACTTGCACCACCTTGACAGCCCCATATCTTCCTTTGTGTGTATCTATCCTATGAGAGCAACTCATTTTGTGTTTGTCTAAGCATTGTGCACTTGCCTTCGGAAAGTGAGAGTGTGAGGCCAAATACAAAAGCTAACATAGTAGCATAGCAAGGGAGAAAAAGGAAAAAGAATAAAAAAAGAGAACAAAAGAAAAAGAGAAAAAGCTACATAGTCTCCCAATACAAAGAGAATACCAAGCTTGTAAGCCAAGAAAGAGAGAAGAAAGAGCGCTCCGCGGCAAGTGCACAAATCTATTGCTTACCCTCTTTTGGCAAACGAGTTGTGGTCTCTCCTTGTGTTGGCACGACACCCGAGCGTAGTCTTCGTTAGGACCTTTTGTGCTCATTTTCATAGTCGTGCTAACCCCGTTTTTCTCCACGTGTGTGTTTTCCGTGTTTTTGTAGATCGTTTCCTTTTGCTTTTGATCTTTGGTTCTTTACCACGTAGGACAATAACCTTTTGCTTTGATCGTTTCGTTTGGTTTTCCACAACACTAACCTTCCACCAAAAGCCTTTGAGAGTTTCTTGCCATTTCACTTTGCACGCTTTTCGCTCATTTGTGTGGCAATTGGTTTGATATAATCTCCAAGGTGAGGTAAAAGGCTAACTCTCCACACCCTTTCTCTCCATATACAACCATTGTTGGCTTTGCATCATGGACAGGCATGGAGAGCCATCCCAACCACCACCACCTCCGGAGGATGATAACCAATTCATGACAAGATGGGACCATTGGAAGGTCCGAGGAGAATTCAACTATCGTTGTGAAGCTCTCGAGCGGCGCCAAGATGAACAATTTAGCGAGGCCCGTGTGGAATTCAAGAACATCGACAACCGCTTCGAAGAAGTCCGTGGCCAAATGCATGCCATGCAACACAATCTCGGGCAATAAAATGAAGCTCTTGGTCGTGCACTTGCCTCAAGGGATGAGAAGCTCCAACACATCATTGATGGACTCGCAAGGCCACGCTCGCGTGAATCAAGCTCATCTCGGCACTCCGCAAGTGATTCAAGTGCACCTCACCGTCACGCTTCAAGGCACCGGGATGGACCCGTTCTTCATTCCATGAGCTCTTCGCAAGCGGTACCATCTCCGCGTCACGCCGCAACGTCAAGCTATGATGGTGACCTCTCCGCAAGACCCCCAAGGCGCGAAGCGAACCGGCCACAACCAAGGGCACTTGTGATTCAACAAGAGCAACCTCGCATGGACCACCAAGGCCATCGACGTCGACATGTCCCTTCAACAACGAGTGACGCTTCCGAAGAGGACGAACAAGATCATCGTCGACGTGAAGCACTCGAAGATCCTCCAAGGCGTCATCATCGACATGAGCGTCCACGTCGCCAACATGATGGTCATGGCGAGCCTCCTCTACACCAAGAAGAAGAAGAGCAGCCCATTGCGCATATGGCTCGTCGTCCTCCTCGCCACGTATGCGACAATGCTCCTCGGCATCAACCACGACAAGAACAAGAGTAAGCTCCCCAAGCTCGTCGTGAGGACCTTCAACCTCCTCCTCGTCCTCATCGCGAGACAACAAAGCAAGCTCCCCAAGCTCGTCGTCCACAACAAGTTCCACCACCAAACGCGGCACCTCAACGCAAGCAAAACAGCAACAATCACCAAGCAAGACATGAGAGCTCGGATGATGATGATGATGACCGCCCAAATCATGGCAACCGACGCAACCGAACCGCAATGGAGAAGAAACTTTCGGCAAGCTCAAGTTCACCATGCCAAAGTTCACCGGTTCCAATGAGCCCGAGAATATCTCTCTTGGGAACTCAAGGTCGACAAGATCTTCGCATGCACAACTATAGCAATGAGAAGATGATGGCCATGGCATCCCTCGAGTTTGATGAGTATGCCAACCTTTGGTGGGAACAAGTCCAACTCTCTCATGAAGCAAAGAAGAGCCTCAATTGCAACTTGGCAAGACATGAAGGCTCATATGAGATCCCTTTGTTCCTTCGCACTACACGTGACCTCTTCAACAAGCTTCAAACGCTTAGTCAAGGGACAAAGACCGTGGAAGAGTACTTCAAACAAATGGAGCTCAACATGATCCGTGCCAACATCGAAGAGCGAGATGAACAAACCACGGCACGCTTCCTCAATGGCTTGAACCATCCCATCAAGCGTATCACCGAGTTCCAAAAGTACAACAACATGGTTGAGCTTGTGCACATCGCATCCAAGGCCGAGCGCCAAGTGCAAGAGGACATCAAGTACAACAAACCAAAGACGTACTTCACCTTCAAGCAAGCGTCAATCACTACTCCAACAACTCCAAGTGGAAGATCCTCAAGTACAACCAAGCTTCCCTTCAAGCCAACTCCCCCTCAAGGAAAACAGCCCCCAAGTGGCAAACACACAAGGGATGATCAACCTTTCATCGGTGAATGCTACAAGTGTGGAGGCAAAGGGCACAAGTCGAATGCATGTGGAAACAAGAAATTTTTGTTCATCCATGACAATGGCGATGAAGAATACTTGAGTGAAGAAGAGTTTGATGCAAGGGTCAAGGAAGCCATGGCAAGGCAACATTTGGAAGAGGACCAAGAACTTCTTGTGTGTGAGCATGACGCAAGTCCATCGCTTGTAGTCACAAGGGTCTTGACTACCCAAGCCTATGAAAATGAAGACCAACGCTCGAACATCTTCCAAACTCGTGCCGGCATCAATGGGAAGTCCATCAAAGATGTCATCGATGGAGGGAGTTGCCACAACCTTGCAAGTACGGAATTGTGTGAGAAACTCAACCTCACCCTCTTTCCGCATAAACACCCCTACCATATCCAATGGCTAAGTGGCCAAGGATCCGTCAATATCAAGCACACCGTCTCGGTGACGTTCTCAATTGGGCACTACAAGGACACGGTCGAGTGTGACGTGGTCCCAATGACGGTTTGCCATATGTTGCTCGGAAGGCCGTGGCAATATGACAAGCGTGCTTTGCATAATGGTCACTCAAACACTTACACCTTCAAATGGCTTGATAAAACTTGTGTGTTGCAACCAATGACTCCTAGCCAAATAATTGCGGACAATGCAAAGGCTTTAGCGAGGGCGCAATACGCAACAACACCTTGTGAGAAGAGTGGTGGCGAGAGAACCACACCATAGTGAGTGAGAGCTACAAGCCAAACTCGGTGGAAAAACTAAGAGTGTTCTTCTTGCCACCAAAAGTGGGATGAGAGAAGTGCGGAACAACCCATCCATCTTGCACTATGTCCTTGTATGCAAGGGACTAGCGCAAGGAACTAACGACTTGACAAATGTTCCTCCTTCTTTGATGGTTGTTTTGCAGGAATTCCAAGATGTTTTTCGAAGAGCTTCCTCATGGCCTTCCTCCTCTTCGTGGAATAGAACACCGCATCGACCTCATACCCGGCGCACTCCCAAACCGCGCGTATCGCCTGAACCGGAAGAGACGAAGGAGATTGAGCGTCAAATCAACCAACTCGTCTCCAAAGGTTTGATCCAAGTAAGCACTAGCCCAAGCGCGGTCCCCGTGATCTAGTCCCAAAAACGGATGATACGTTGCGGGTTATGCATGACTGCCCGTCATCAATGCTATCACCGTGCGTTATCGACATCCTATACCGCGTCTTGATGACATGCTTGATGAGTTATGTGGAGCCACTATATTTTCCAAAATTGATCTTCGTAGTGGTTACCATCAAATTCGCATGGCTGAAGGTGATGAGTGGAAAACCGCCTTCAAGACCAAGCTTGGTCTCTATGAATGGTTGGTTATGCCCTTTGGCTTATCCAATGCCCCATCTACCTTCATGCGCCTTATGAACCATATTTTGTGATCTCTCATTGGAAAGAGTGTAGTTGTTTACTTTGATGACATCCTTGTCTATAGCAAGTCACTAGAGGAGCATGTTACTCATGTTAAGGAGGTCCTCCAAATCCTTCGTCATGAAAAGCTTTATGCTAATCTCCCAAAGTGCACTTTTGCAAAAGACAAGCTGATTTTCCTTGGTTTTGTTGTGTCTTCTAATGGCATAGAAGTGGATGTCTCAAAAGTCAAGGACATACGAGATTGGCCCCCATCCCGACAAATGTTAGTGAACTTCGTAGTTTTCATGGGTT
Source organism: Avena longiglumis (assembly GCA_030063025.1). NCBI lineage: Eukaryota > Viridiplantae > Streptophyta > Magnoliopsida > Poales > Poaceae > Avena > Avena longiglumis. Next base: position 290,730,608 of record CP125979.1, read on the forward strand.
GGCTGGCTTTTACCGTCGCTTTGTGAAAGATTTTTCTACAATTGCTTGCCCCCTCAACGAATTGACCAAGAAAAATGTCACGTTCGTTTGGGGAAAAGCACAACAAAAGGCTTTTGATGAGCTCAAAAAGAGGCTCACGGAAGCACCACTTCTTGCATTGCCAGATTTCACAAAAACATTTGAGATTGAATGTGACGCTAGTGGTATTGGCATTGGGGGCGTCCTTATGCAAAATGGGCGTCCTATTGCTTACCATAGTGAGAAACTTGATGGTGCACGCCTCAATTATCCTATTTATGACAAAGAACTTTTTGCCTTGGTTCGAGTTCTTCAAGTGTGGCAACACTATCTTTGGCCCAAAGAATTTATCATCCATTCCGACCATGAGTCATTGAAGTATCTTAAGGGCCAAGCCAACTTGAGTAAAAGACACGCAAAATGGGTTGAGTTTATGGAGTCTTTTCCTTACATTGTCAAATACAAGAAGGGAAAAGAAAATGTGGTAGCGGACGCCTTGTCTCGCAAAAACACAAGCCTTCTTACACGACTCGAAGTCAATGTCTTGGGTCTTGATGACATCAAATCTTTGTACGCGTTCGACCCTTTCTTTGGACCAATATTTGCACAATGTTCCGTAGACAAAGGGATTGATGATTTCTATTTGCATAAGGGTTTTCTTTTCAAACAAAACAAGCTTTGCATTCCGAAATCGTCTCTCCAAATTTTGCTTCTTCAAGAGTCCCATGGTGGAGGCCTTATGGGCCACTTTGGCCGTGACAAGACATATGACATGCTCTCCACTCACTATTTTTGGCCAAAGATGAAGCGCGACGTGGAGCGCCACGTTCAACGATGCACTACATGTATCCAAGCTAAGTCTAAGTCCAACCCTTTTGGTCTTTATATGCCATTGCCTATTCCTCATGCACCTTGGTCGGACATTAGCATGGACTTTGTATTAGGCTTGCCTAGATCTAAGCATGGTCATGATTCCATTTTTGTAGTAGTGGATCGTTTTTCCAAAATGGCACATTTCATTCCGTGCCATAAGATCGATGATGCTTCACATGTAGCAAATTTGTTTTTCAGGGAAATAATTCGGCTACATGGTGTGCCAAGGACAATCGTCTCCGACCGCGACGTAAAATTCATGAGCTACTTCTGGAAGACACTCATGGCCAAGCTCGACATCAAGCTCCTCTTCTCGTCCGCCTCGCATCCTCAAACCGATGGACAAACCGAGGTCGTCAATCGAAGTCTTAGCACACTCCTACGGGTGTTGATCAAGAAGAACCTTAAAGACTGGGAGGAATGCATTCCACACGCCGAGTTCGCCTACAACCGCGCCAAGCACGCCACCACCATGAGGAGCCCGTTCATGATCGTCTACGGCTTCGAGCCTCTCACCGCGCTCGATATCCTTCCGCTCCCACTTCATGAACGTGCCAATATGGACGTTGCCAAGAGCGCCCAAACAATGAAGAAACTCCATGATGACACACGAGCTACTATCGAGCAACAAGTCCTTCGCCAAGCATCAAGGCTAAACAAGAATAAGAAAGAGATAATCTTCCAAGAGGGCGACCTTGTGTGGATACACTTAAGTAAAGACCGCTTCCCCAAGGAACGACTCCAAGCTAAAGCCTAGGAGATGGACCAATCAAAGTGCTCAAGCGACTCAACAACAACGCTTATGTCATTGATATCCCAACTTCCAAGTATCTTGTGAGCTCGACATTCAATGTCAAGGACCTCTCACCCTACCATGGAGAAGAGGAAGTCGAGCCGGTTGAAGAGTCGAGGCGACTCTTTCCCAAGGGGGAGCTGATGCAGCCGTCCTCACCGCTTCTACATCTACCCCTACAAGCTCCCCAAGTGGACCCATGACTCGCGCCGAGCCAAACTCCTTCAAGCTAAGGTGAACTCGCTCCTCTCCATGTGTGACTTCAATACACCCTTGGATGGCTTGCTACTTCATACCCATACCTTGTGCATCATCAGTGCGAAGAAGAACCCGCAGGACGGAGGAGCACCCGAAGAAGAGACCAAATGCTCTCTGTCGCCAGCGGTACTACGGACACAGCCGGTACTACCGCTTGCGGTACTCTGTAACCTACCAACGACAAAAGGTCCCGAGCTACCCAAACGCTCTCTGTCACCGGCACTACCATCCTGGATTCGGTACTACAGACTCTGCTTCGCCCCAGCAATGAAGGCCCCAGCGCAAGCCCCAGGACGACAAGAGGTACTACCGGTCCAGGAACCGGTACTACCGCATGACCGGTACTACCGGTCCCGCCAGGCGGTACTACCGCCAGAGACAGAGACTTTTACATGATATTTCAGCCCAACGCCTTGTAACCCTCTCCATTTTTGCTATTTATCCCCAAACTACCCCTGTTTTTGTGGCTGGACTATATATAGCCCCCACCATCCATTGTAAACCCTAGACTTGGATAATAATAGATATTAAGGAAACCCTTTGAGGACTTATATCTATTGGTCTCATGCTCCTACCAAGGAGCACCGGATTATCCACCCACCTCTTGGATCTTGCTTAAGTGCGTTCAAGTTGTACAAGGCCTTGGGTTCTCGGTGTCTCGCCCCCAAGTCGTCAAGATCTCACCAAGCACCTCATCCCCCGTTGTTGGCGTGGAGGCGAGCTTGCCAACAACGATCCTAGGATTATGTTGGACGGTTGCCACCGGCGTGAGGATGGCGTGTATCGTGTTTTGGTGTGTGTGTGTTCGTGGTTTTCATCGCCTTCATCGATTTCTTCCCCCGACCACCTCGTTCCCCTCGTTTCTCGTGGAATTCGTGAAAGATCGGGCCAACCCCAGGGTTACCCCCTAACATTAGGATTGTGGAAAACCAAACGAAAGGATCCAAGCAAAAGGTTATTGTCCTACGTGGTTAAGAACCAAAGATCAAAAGCAAAAGGAAACGATCTACAAAAACACGGAAAACACACACGTGGAGAAAAACGGGGTTAGCACGACTATGAAAATGAGCACAAAAGGTCCTAACAAAGACTACGCTCGGTTGTCGTGCCAACTCAAGGAGAGACCACAACTCGTTTGCCAAAAGAGGATAAGCAATAGATTTGTGCACTTGCCTCGGTGCGCTCTTTCTTCTCTCTTTCCTGGCTTACAAGCTTGGTATTCTCTTTGTATTGGGAGACTATGTATCTTTTTTTCTCTTTTTCTTTTGTTCTTTTTTTCTGATTCTTTTTCCCTTTTTCTCCCTTTCTATGCTACTATGTTAGCTTTTGTATTTGGCCTCACACTCTCACTTTCCGAAGGCAAGTGCACAATGCTTAGACAAACACAAAATGAGTTGCTCTCATAGGATGGATACACGCAAAGGAAGATATGGGGTTGTCAAAGTGGCGCCAGTTATACCTTTGGTATTGTTGAGGACTTGCAACCGTTGGTGGTGGATGGTGTTCGAGTGTCGCGGTGTCGATGAGCGCGGGTGATGTTGATGCGGAAGCTTGTGTTAAGATGGCGACAAACACGCGAAACACGAACAAGCTAAAAGGGAAAAGTCAGCAAACGAAAATGAGGCGTCAAGAGGAAGGAAAAACCTTCTGTTGCTGGCGGTAGTACCGCTTGGTACAGGCGGTAGTACCGCTTGTTAAGGGCGGTAGTACCGGACGGCGGTAGTACCGCTTGTTACAGGCGGTAGTACCGCTGGTCACAGAACACGAGCGAAAACTAGATCCACTTGACACAAACCTCAAATCCGTGGGAAATCTGACCGAAAGACTGGCTAGGAACAACAGGGGCTATAGATCGACTCCAAAAGCAACAGATCTATGGACCAAAACCACGAAAAACTCACCAAATCCAGAGATCGATCCGAAGGCAAATTGGGGCTCTTTTTGGTGGGATTTTCGATTTTAAGGCGAATAAAAAGAAAAATTGGGGGGGGGGGGGAATTCGTGATCAACCGTGCTCTTGATACCAATATGTTAGGGGGTAACCCTGGGGTTGGCCCGATCTTTCACGAATTCCACGAGAAACAAGGGGAAAGCGGTGGTCGGAGGATGAAATCGAGGAAGACGATGAAAACCACGAACACACACACACACCAAAACACGATACACGCCTACTCCTCACGCCGGTGGCAACCGGTCCAACATAATCTCTAGGATCGGTGTTGGGCGAAGCTCGCTCTCTACGCCAACAACGGGGGATGAGGTGCTTGGTGAGATCTTGACGACTTGGGGGCTAGAAAACGAGAACCCAAGGCCTTGTACAACTTGAACGCACTAGGCAAGATCCAAGAGGGGGGTGGATAATCCGGTGCTCCTTGGTAGGAGCATGAGACCAATAGATATAAGTCCTCAAAGGGTTTCCTTAATATGTATTATTATCCAAGTCTAGGGTTTACAATAGAGGGTGGGGGGGCTATATATAGACCAACCACATAAACAGGGGTAGTTTGGGAACAAATAGCGAAATATAGAGGGGGTTACAAGGTCTTTGGGCGAATTAACACGTTCAGGCCTTTCGAGTCCGGTAGTACGGTCCAGCTCGACCGGTAGTACCGGGTCATGCGGTAGTACCGCTTCTGCAGCGATAGTACCGCTTGTCGATCTGGGACTTCTTGGGCCGTCTGTTGGTGGCGGTAGCGATAAGTGGCGGTAAATGCGGATCCGGAGGCCGATAGTACCGCCCGATGTGAGCATTTGGGCAGCTCCGGGGCCTTCTGTTGTTGGCGGTAGCGTTGGGCGGTAGTGCCGCGAAGCGGTAGTACCGGTCGTCAGGTCCGGTAGTACCGCTGGCGACAGAGAGCGTTTGGTCTCTTTGGCTGGTGCTCCTCCGTCCTGTGGGTTCTTCTCTTCGTACCTGATGATGCACAAGGTATGGGTATGAAGTAGCAGGCCATCCAAAGGTGTATCGAAGTCACACAAGGAGAGGAGCGACTTCACCTTAGCTTGATGGAGTTTGGCTCGGGCGCGAGTCATGGGTCCACTTGGGGAGCTTGTGGGAGTAGATGTAGTAGCGGTCGTAGGACGGGCTGCATCACTACTTTGATGATATTCTGATTTATATCAAATCTTTAGAGGATCATTTGGACCATTTACGTGCTGTTTTCAATGCTTTACGTGATGCACGTTTGTTTGGTAACCTTGAGAAGTGCACCTTTTGCACCAATCGAGTTGCGTTTCTTGGCTATGTTGTTACATCACAGGGTATTAAAGTGGATCTAGCCAAGATTGAAGCTATTGAGAATTGGCCGCAGCCCAAGACGGTCAGATAAGTGAGGAGTTTTCTTGGCCTCGCAGGTTTTTATAGGCGCTTTGTCAAAGACTTTGGATCAATTGCCACGCCGCTGAATGAGCTTACCAAGAAGGATGTGTCCTTTGTTTGGGGCGACGCACAACAACAGGCCTTCGTCATATTGAAAGATAAGCTAACACATGCTCCCTTACTCCAACTTCCTGATTTTACTAAGACTTTTGATCTTGAATGTGATGCTAGTGGAATTGGTTTGGGAGGGTTGTTATTACAAGAGGGAAAACCTATTGCATATTTTAGTGAGAAATTGAGTGGGGCTAGTCTGAACTATTCTACTTATGATAAAGAATTATATGCGTTGGTTCGGACATTAGAAACTTGGCAACATTATCTATGGCCTAAAGAATTTGTTATTCATTCTGATCATGAATCTTTGAAGCATATTCGTAGTCAAGCTAAGTTGAATCGTCGTCATGCAAAGTGGGTTGAATTTATTGAGTCTTTTCCTTATGTTATCAAACACAAAAATGGTAAAGATAATATTATTGCTGATGCTTTGTCGCGCCGTTATATTTTGTTATCTCAACTTGACTTCAAAATATTTGGATTAGAAACTATTAAGGAACAATATGTGCATGATGCTGAATTTAAAGATGTGTTGCAGAATTGTAGAGATGGTAGAACATGGAACAAGTTCGTCTTCAATGATGGATTCGTGTTCCGTGCTAACAAACTATGCATTCCGGATAGCTCTGTTCGTCTTTTTGTTGTTCTGAGGCGCATGGAGGAGGATTGATGGGACACTTTGGTGTCAAGAAGGCGGAGGATGTTCTTGCGCACACTTGCACTTCTTTTGGCCACGTATGCGTCGAGATGTTGAGCGATTTGTGGCACGCTGCACTACTTGTCAAAAAGCTAAGTCTCGCCTTAATCCACATGGTTTATATATGCCTCTTCCTATTCCTAGTGTTCCTTGGTGATAGGGCAAAGGTGTCCGATCTTTCGATGAGATGGCGATAATCGATTTGGTGGAGTTCGGGCTTGACGATCCGACTACACGTGCGAGCACGAGCGCCAATGCAATCGCTAGGCCAATCTCCTGGAGGTTACCGATCCTGCGTGAACACGATCGGCTGACCGGTGAGGGTCTTAATTCCTACCTGAAATCGAGAACAAGTAAGAACCAATATTGCAATCAAGATATTGCGGATTAAGAGGAAAGCTTTATTGAAAGAGGTGGGATCCTGAATAGGTGCGAAGTACAAGAGGCCTCTGCGACGCTCGAGCCTTGGCGAAGTTGCGACTATGGCTAACTTAATGTCTAAACAAAATCCGAGTCTAAAGGTTCGGCTATGGGGCGTATTTAAGGGCGAAAAGGTGGGGTTTCGGCCAGCCAAGCAAGTGGTGGCCGAATCCAACCCTAAAAGTCCTTTTCCTCAAATACGGACTCTAAAAGTGGCTAACTAAAACCTGCGAAAATTACATGGGCCTGGCCCAAAATAAAGGTGTCGCAGCACCATATTATGCTATGGACGAATTAGTAAGTATTGATCTTGAATATTTGTCCAAGCCTTCTTCTCCATTATGGTGGCCTCAAAGTTCAAATCTTCATCCGTGGCCTTCTCTTGGATCATCACATGCTTCTGCCATCTCCATGCATGGCCATGCTCCAATGCTTGTCCCTCTCATCCATGCTTGGTCCATCATTCCTAAGAGTAAGAAATGTATCGACTTAGGCAGCATCATATTCTCATGTATGTAAGGAATAGTTCCAAGAAGCGAAAGTACACGATAGTTAAGTTGTTTGTACGAGATCTTGTGATGGGTCCTTGTATGTGTGTTGCTGTAGGTACAACGGTTGTATCAATAGTAGGGATGTCCACATCATGCTCCCCTTCTTGAATTGAAGTCGTCCTCGACGCAATCTCATCTTCCTCACCAAAGTAAGGCTTCAAATCTGCAATGTTAAATGTAGGACTAACCGTACCAAAGTCTGCACGCAACTCAAGTTTATATGCATTATCATTGATTCTTTCTAACACCTTAAAGGGACCAGCAGCACGTGGCATTAACTTAGACTTGCGTAAATCAGGAAAACGATCTTTACGCAAATGTAACCAAACAAGATCGCCAACATCAAACACAACATGCTTTCTCCCTTTATCCCCAGCAAGTTTATACTTAGCATTCATGTGTTCAATGTTATCTTTAGTAGTCTTATGCAAGTTTAATATCATTTCAGCGTTGTGTAGCATCCAAATTATGTTGCAAGAAGGTAAAGGCAATAAATCAATAGGTGCACGAGGAACAAAACCATACACAATCTCAAATGGGCACATCTTTGTGGTAGAATGCAATGAGCGATTATAAGCAAATTCTATATGAGGTAAACACTCTTCCCACAATTTTAAGTTCTTCTTTAAAACAGCCCGTAACATAGTAGACAAAGTTCTATTTACTACTTGTTTGACCATCGGTTTGGGGATGACATGTAGTACTAAAGAGCAATTTAGTCCCCAACTTAGCCCATAAACATCTCCAAAAGTGGCTAAGAAATTTAGTATCACGATCGAGACAATAGTATTTGGCACACCATGCAAACGAACAATTTCACGAAGAACAAATCAGCAATATGTGCGGCATCATCCGTTTTATGACAAGGAATAAAGTGTGCCATCTTAGAACGATCCACAACAACAAAAATACTATCCCTCATACGTGTTCGTGGCAATCCCAAAACAAAGTCCATAGAAATATCCTCCCAAGGAACACTAGGAACAGGAAGAGGCATATATAAACCATGTGGATTAAGGAGACTTAGCTTTTTGACAAGTAGTGCGCGTGCCACAAATCTCTCAACATCTCGGCATACGTGGCCAAAGAAGTGTGCAGCAAGAACATCCTCCGTCTTCTTGACACCAAAGTGTCCCATCAATCCTCCTCCATGCGCCTCCTGTAATAACAAAAGACGAACAGAGCTATCTGGAATGCATAGTTTGTTAGCACGGAACACAAATCCATCATTGAAGACGAACTTGTTCCAAGTTCTACCATCTCTACAATTCGCAACACATCTTTAAATTCAGCATCATGCACATATTGTTCTTTAATAGTTTCCAATCCAAATATTTTGAAGTCAAGTTGAGATAACAAAGCATAGCAGCGTGACAAAGCATCGACAATAATATTATCTTTACCCTTTTTGTGTTTGATAACTTAAGGAAAAGACTCAATAAATTCAACCCACTTTGCATGACGACGATTCAACTTAGCTTGACTACGAATATGCTTCAAAGATTCATGATCAGAATGAATAACAAATTCCATAGGCCATAGATAATGTTGCCAAGTTTCTAATGTCTGAACCACGCATATAATTCTTTATCATAAGTAGAATAGTTCAGACTAACCCCACTCAATTTCTCACTAAAATATGCAACAGGTTTTCCCTCTTGTAATAACACCCCTCCCAAACCAATTCCACTAGCATCACATTCAAGCTCAAAAGTCTTAGTAAAATCAGGAAGTTGGAGTAAGGGAGCATGTGTTAGCTTATCTTTCAATATGACGAAGGCTTGTTGTTGTGCATCGCCCCAAACAAAGGGCACATCCTTCTTGGTAAGCTCATTCGGTAGCGGCAATTGATCCAAAGTCTTTGACAAAGCGCCTATAAAAACCAATGAGGCCAAGAAAACTCCTCACTTGTGTGACCGTCTTGGGCTGCGGCCAATTCTCAATAGCTTCAATCTTGTGGATCCACTTCAATACCGTGATGTAACAACATAGCCAAGAAGCGCAACTCGATTGGTGCAAAAGGTGCACTTCTCAAGGTTACCAAACAAGCGTGCATCACGTAAAGCATTGAAAACAACACGTAAATGGTCCAAATGTTCCTCTAAAGATTTGCTATAAATCAGAATATCATCAAAATAGACTACCACAAAGCGTCCAATGAAAGCACGTAAAACTTGTTCATTAATCTCATGAAAGTGCTAGGTGCATTAGTTAAACCAAGCGGCATTACTAACCACTCATATAAACCGAACTTAGTTTTAAATGCTGTTTTCCATTCATCTCCTAATTTCATACGAATCTGGTGGTAACCACTCATAAATCAACTTTAGAAAACATGGTAGAGCCACTCAATTCATCAAGCATGTCATCTAAGCGTGGAATAGGATGACGATATCGAATAGTAATATTATTGATAGCTCTACAATCGGTACACATCGTGAAGAACCATCTTTCTTAGGCACCAAAATAATAGGAACGACACAAGGGCTAAGGGACTCACGAATATGATCTCTGTCGAGTAGTTCCGAATTTGGCGTTGTATCTCCTTTGTCTCCTCTGGATTGGTTCTATATGGCGCGGTTGGGCAGCGTGGCACCAGGAATTAGATCAATTTGATGCTCAATTCCTCTAATAGGAGGTAGTCTGGTGGCAACTCGGTGAAATCGTCCTCATATTCACGCAAAGGTTAGCAATAGCGGGTGGCAAAGAAGCAGGCATATCCTCAAATGAAAACAAAACCTCTTTGCAGACAATTGCATAACATTGAGTATTGTTTACATCTAGTTCAGCAATATCAATTTTATTTGCAAGCATACATGGACTCTTCAAACAAATTTCAGTAGCATGTGTAGAATCAGATTTATTGTTCTTTGGTGGTACAAAATCTGCAGCAACAATCTGATTCTCACTTTTATTTTTCTCCTCAGTTTTAGCTCTACTAGCTCTAGCAAGATCATCTTTTAAAATCATTTAGGAGTCATAGGTTTTAGACCAATTTTCTTTCCATCATGCATAAGAGAATAGTGGTTAGTTTTGCCATTATGAGCGATTCTCTATCAAATTGCCATGGTCTACCAAGTAACAAAGAACAAGCTTGCATAGGTACAACATCACAATCAACAAAATCGAATATGTACCAATAGTAAAATGCAGCGTCCGTTCTTGTTACCTTGATCTTCGAGAACTCTCAAACCATTGGATGTAGTATGAATGTGGGCGTTGTCTTGTTGGGCGCAAGCTTCTCTACCATGTCGACAACGGCGATTATTACAACTCCCTCCATCAATGATGATCCGTATAGCTCTTTCCTTGACAACACCACGTGTTTGGAACAGGTTGTGTCGTTGATCTTGCTCAGTTGCTCAATTGCACACTCAACACCGTTGTGTAATTAAACTCTTGTATTGATCGGCTTGAGCTCCCATTACCTCGGCTCGTCATCATCATCGAATTGTCTCCATCTCGAGAAATAAGGGCTAGTGTATCTTCATCGAAGTCACTTTCGGAATCGTATTCACCATCTTCTCGCACCATCATCACCGTTGTGTTGTGCTTTATCTCTCAATATGACCAAAACCCGGCACTTGCGGCATTGTATATCCTTAGTCTTACCGTGGAAGCCATAGAAGATGCACTCTGAGGAGCATTGGATGATGGTGGAGGAAGCATTTGGAAATCTTGTGGTGGCCTTGGATGTGGTAGTAGTGGGAGGCGAATCACGAGGCTGATTGTCGGGATGTCCAAGTGGATGTGCGACTGCGAATTATTAGTCCTCCTCCATGGTGTTTGGCGATCACGCACTTCACGTTCGACTTTGCAAGCAAGATGAAACAAGCAGTGATAAATTATATTCCTTATAATCTAATATGTCTTGAATGTCCTTGTTTAATCCACCAAAAAGCGTGCAAGCATTTGTTCATTAGATTCTACAAGACCACACCTAACCATCCCGTTTGCAATTCACGATAATACTCTTCTACAAATTTTCCCTTGCTCTAAGCGTGTGATTCTTTAGTAAATCACGTTGATAAGTGGGAGGTACAAAGCGAACACGCATAGCAGTTTTAAAGCAGTCAAGTACTAGGAATAGTAGTAGGATTTAAGCGACAATACTCGGACCACCAAAGGGAAGCAAATTTAGTAAATTCACATGTAGCACTACTGCGCATATTCTCAGGATATTTTAAGCATGCAAAACGTTGTTCTACTTCCATCTCCCATGTAAGATATGCATCAGGATTATATTTACCCTCAAAAGATGGAATATTTAATTTAAGCTTTGCAACACGAAAAATAGTATCCCCGGGATCATGTTGCAAAGCTTAAATTAAATATTCCATTTGAAAATCATAAATGAGTGTGAAATCTTGGTTGAAAATGTACCACAAATGTGTTGAAAGTGAATTCACAAGTCTGTGATTTATAGCAAATCTTTAGAGGATCATTTGGACCATTTACGTGTTGTTTTCAATGCTTTACGTGATGCACGTTTATTTGGTAACCTTGAGAAGTGCACCTTTTGCACCAATCGAGTTGCGTTTTCTTGGCTATGTTGTTACATCACAGGGTATTGAAGTGGATCCAGCCTGATGTGGACATCCCTTCTATTGATACAACCGTTGTACCTACAGCAACACACATACAAGGACCCATCACAAGATCTCGTACCAAACAACTTAACTATCAGGTACTTTCGTTTCTTGGAACTATTCCTCACATACATGAGAATATGATGTTGCCTAAATCAGATGTAGTTCTTACTCTTAGGAATGATGGAGCAAGCATGGATGAGAGGGACAAGCATTGGAGCATGGCCATGCATGGAGATGGCAGCAAGCATGTGATGATCCAAGAGAAGGACACAGATGAAGATTTTAGAACTTTGAGGCCACCATAATGAAGAAAGAAGGCTTGGACGAAATATTCAAGATCAATACTTTACGATTCGTCCATAGCTTAATATGGTGCTGCGTGATAGGGCAAAGGTGTCTGATATTTCGATGAGATGATGATAGTCGATTTGGTGGAGTTCGGGCTTGACGATCCAACTACACGTGCGAGCACGAGCGCCAATGCAATCGCTAGGCCAATCTCCTGGAGGTTACCGATCCTGCGAACACACGATCTGACGGTGAGGGTCTTAATTCCTACCAGAAATCGAGAACAAGTAAGAACCAATATTGCAATCAAGATATTGTGGATTAAGAGGAAAGCTTTATTGAAGAGGTGGGATCCTGAATAGGTGCGAAGTACAAGAGGCCTCTGCGACGCTCGAGCCTTGGCGAAGTTGCGACTATGGCTAACTTAATGTCTAAACAAAATCCGAGTCTAGGGGGTAGGCTATGGGGAGTATTTAAGGGCGGAAAGGTGGGGTTTCGGCCAGCCATGGAAGTGGTGGCCGAATCCAACCCTAAAAGTCCTTTTCCCCTCAAATACGGACTCTAAAAAGTAGCTAATTAAAATCCTGCGAAAATTACATGGGCCTGGCCCAAAATAAAGGCGATGGACCATTCAAGGTGCTAAAGAGGATCAACAACAACGCCTATGTGATCGATATACCAACATCGAAGTATAGTGTGAGCTCGACATTCAATGTCAAGGACCTCTCACCCTACCATGGCGAAGAGGAAGTTGGGACGGTTGAAGAGTCGAGGACGACTCTTTCCCAAGGCGGGGGAGCTGATGCAGCCCGTCCTACGACCGCTACTACATCTACTCCCACGAGCTACCCAAGTGGACCCATGACTCGCGCCCGAGCCAAACTCCTTCAAACTAAGGTGAACTCGCTCCTCTCCTTGTGTGACTTCGACACACCCTTGGATGGCTTGCTACTTCACACGCAAACTCTGTGCATCATCATCAGTGCAGAAGAAGCCACGATCATTGCCCAGTGAGCGGTACTACCGGTTGGGACGACCGGTACTACCGCTCCAAGCGGTCCTACCGCCTCCTCCTACCGCTCGCCACAGGAAGCACCACTCCACGCCCCAGAAGCAAGCGGTACTACCGGTCCTGCAACCGGTACTACCGGTGGCCGGTACTACCGGCCCCTCCTACCGCTCGCCACAGGCGCCTCCGACGGAAGCTCCAGGCCCTCAAGCGGTACTACCGCTCCGGAAGCGGTACTACCGGTTACCACCGGTACTACCGGTTGCCGTACCGGTACTACCGGTCCTGCCAGACCCTGATCGCCTCAGTTCGGCCCTGTGCCTTGTAACCCAACCTATAATTTACCTTTTCATTCCGAAACTACCCCTGTTTTGTAAACTCTCAGACTTGGATAATAATAGATATTAAGGAAACCCTTTGAGGACTTATATCTATTGGTCTCATGCTCCTATCAAGGAGCACCGGATTATCCACCCCCCTCTTGGATCTTGCCTAGTGCGTTCAAGTTGTACAAGGCCTTGGGTTCTCGGTTTCTCGCCCCCAAGTCGTCAAGGTCTCACCAAGCACCTCATCCCCCGTTGTTGGCGTGGAGAGCGAGCTTCGCCCAACACCGATCCTAGGGATTATGTTGGACCGGTTACCACCGGCGTGAGGAGTAGGCGTGTATCGTGTTTTGATGTGTGTGTGTGTTCGTGGTTTTCATCGCCTTCCCCCGATCTCATACCCGACCACCTATTTCCCCCTCGTTTCTTGTGGGATTCGTGAAAGATCGGGCCAACCCCAGGGTTACCCCCATAACAGGAAGTATATCGAGCGCGGTGAGAGGCTCGAAGCCGTAGACGATCATGAACGGGCTCCTCATGGTGGTGGAGTGCTTGGCGCGGTTGTAAGCGAACTCGGCGTGTGGAATGCATTCCTCCCAGTCTTTAAGGTTCTTCTTTATCAACACCCGGTGGAGTGTGCCAAGACTTCGATTGACGACCTCGATTTGTCCATCGGTTTGAGGATGAGGCTGTGAGACGAAGAGGAGCTTGATGCGAGCTTGGCCATGAGAGTCTTCGAGTAGCTCATGAATTTTACGTCGCGGTCGGAGACGATTGTTCTAGGCACACCGTGTAGCCGAATTATTTCCCTGAAAAACAAATTGGCTACATGTGAAGCATCATCGGTCTTATGGCACGGAATGAAGTGTGCCATTTTAGAAATGCGATCCACGACTACAAATATGGAATCATGTCGATGTTTAGATCTAGGCAAGCCTAACACAAAGTCCATGCTATTGTCCGACCAAGGTGTATGAGGAATAGGCAATGGCATATAAAGACCAAAAGGGTTGGACTTAGACTTAGCTTGGATACATGTAGTGCATCGTTGAACGTGGCGCTCCACGTCGCGCTTCATCTTTGGCCAAAAGTAGTGAGTGGAGAGCATGTCATATGTCTTGTCATGGTCAAAGTGACCCATAAGGCCTCCACCATGGGACTCTTGAAGAAGCAAAAGTTGGAGAGACGATTTCGGAATGCAAAGCTTGTTTTGTTTGAAAAGAAAACCCTTATGCAAATAGAAATCATCAATCCCTTTGTCTATTGAACATTGTGCAAATATTGGTCCAAAGAAAGAGTCGGACGCGTACAAAGCTTTGATGTCATCAAGAACCAAGACATTGATTTCGAGTCGTGTAAGAAGGCTTGTGTTTTTGCGAGACAAGGCGTCCGCTACGACATTTTCTTTGCCCTTCTTGTATTTGACAATGTAAGGAAAAGACTCCATGAACTCAACCCATTTTGTGTGCCTTTTACTCAAATTGGATTGGCCCTTAAGGTACTTCAACGACTCATGGTCGGAATGTATGATAAATTCTTTGGGCCAAAGATAGTGTTGACACACTTGAAGAACTCGAACCAAGGCAAAAAGTTCTTTGTCATAAATGGGATAGTTTAGGCGTGCGCCATCAAGTTTCTCACTATGGTAAGCAATAGGACGCCCATTTTGCATAAGGACGCCACCAATGCCAATACCACTAGCATCACATTCAATCTCAAAGGTTTTTGTGAAATCCGGCAATGCAAGAAGTGGTGCTTCGGTGAGCCTCTTTTTGTGCTCATCAAAAGCTTTTTGTTGTGCTTTTCCCCAAACGAACGTGACATTTTTCTTGGTCAATTCATTGAGGGGGCAAGCAATTGTAGAGAAGTCTTTGACAAAACGACGGTAAAAGCTAGCCAACCCATGAAAACTACGAAGTTCACTAACATTTGTAGGGATGGGCCAATCTCGTATGTCCTTGACTTTTGAGACATCAACTTCAATGCCATTAGAAGACACAACAAAACCAAGGAAAATCAGCTTGTCTCTTGCAAAAGTGCACTTTGGGAGATTTGCGTAAAGCTTTTCATGACGAAGGATTTGAAGGACCTCCTTAACATGAGTAACATGCTCCTCTAGTGACTTGCTATAGACAAGAATGTCATCAAAGTAAACAACTACACTCTTCCCAATGAGAGATCTCAAAATATGGTTCATTAGACGCATGAAGGTAGATGGGGCATTAGATAAGCCAAAAGGCATAAAAAACCATTCATAGAGACCAAGCTTGGTCTTGAAGGCGGCTTTCCATTCATCGCCTTCGGCCATGCGAATTTGGTGGTAACCACTACGAAGATCAATTTTCGGAAATATAGTGGCTCCACATAACTCATCAAGCATGTCATCAAGGCGCGGTATAGGATGTCGATAACGCACGGTGATAGCATTGATTGAATGCGATCCATGCATAACCAACGTATCATCCTTTTTGGAACTAGAATCACGGGACCGCGCTTGGGCTAGTGCTTACTTGGATCAAACCTTTGGAGACGAGTTGGTTGATTTGACGTTCGATCTCCTTCGTCTCTTAGGGTTAAATGCGATACGGTAGCGGTTTGGGAGTGGTGCGCCGGGTATGAGGTCGACGGTGCTCGATTCCACGAAGAGGGGAAGGCCATGAGGAAGCTCTTGGAAATACATCTTGAAATTCCCCAAAATAGCCATCAAAGAAGGAGGAACATTTGTCAAGTCGTTAGTTCCTTGTGCTAGTCCCTTGCATACAAGGACATAGTGCAAGATGGATGGGTTGTTCGCACTTCTCTCATCTCACTTTTGGTGGCAAGAAGAACAGTCTTAGTTTTCCACTCGAGTTTGGCTTGTAGCTCTCACTCACTATGGTGTGGTTCTCTAGCTCACCACTCTTCTCCTGCAGTGTTTTTTGTGTATTGCGCCCTCGCTAAAGCCTTTGCATTGTCCGCAATTATTTGGCTAGGAGTCATTGGTTGCAACACACAAGTTTTATCAAGCCATTTGAAGGTGTAAGTGTTTGAGTGACCATTATGCAAAGCACGCTTGTCATATTGCCACGGCCTTCCGAGCAACATGTGGCAAACCGTCATTGGGACCACGTCACATTCCACGGTGTCCTTGTAGTGCCCAATTGAGAACGTCACCGAGACGGTGTGCTTGATCTTGATGGATCCTTGGTCACTTAGCCATTGGATATGGTAGGGGTGTTTATGCGGATGGAGGGTGAGGTTGAGTTTCTGTAACACCGCGTGATGGAGGGGTTAACCTCTTGGGTGCCCGATCTTCACGGATCTCGTGGTCAAATCGATGGGAAAGCGAGGGGAAAGGGAGAAGGTAGCGGAAGCGAACACACACCTCGCGAAGAACACGATGAACACACTCAAAACTCACACGATACAAGGCCGATTGCTCGAGCGGCCACCGGTCCGATAGAATCCTCGCAAGGAAAGATCGGTCAACGTGCTCCCTCAAATCCACATCGGAGGGAAGAACACCTTGAGGAGGGTCTTGACGACTTGGGAGGCGAAACCGAGAACCCAAGGCCTTGTTCAACGATGGATGCGTGATGCAAAGTCCAATCGAGGTTGGTGGCGATAGTCGGTCCCCTTGTAAAGGGATGAGGCAAAACTAGAGATTCCACAATGGGGGTTGTCTTTAGTCTATCATCTATGCCTAAGGGATACATGAGGGGTGGGGGCTCTATTTATAGGCCAGCCACTAAACAAGGGTAGTTTGGGAATAAACTAGGCGAATAGGTAATTAAGGGGAATACATGGGCTGTGGCCACATGGTCTGTGTGACACACACATGACCGGTAGTACCGTGGCAAGCCAGTACCGGTCGTCACCAGTAATACCGCTCGGAGCCAGTAGTACCGCTTGTGGTCTTGGAGCATCCGTTGGAGCCGTCAGTAGCGGTAGAAGGGGGCGGTAGTACCGCTGGCCGGTAGTACCGGTTCCGACAACCGGTAGTACCGCTTGGACCTGGCAGCTATCGACTTGTCTTCTTCCGTCTCCTCTTCCAAGCCTCCGTCTTGTCGGGCTTGATGTTCCAGGCTTCCTCCCTTGCCTCCGTACTGGTGGGTGTGAACCTATCATGCATATGTGACGGAGTATGAAGTAGCATACCATTCAATAGGGCGGAAGGGGGCTCGCATAGAGGAGGATTCACCTTTGGAGTCCATGACGACTTGTCGTTAGTTGGGGACCTTGATGTAGTAACGAGTAGGTCGGCTGCATCATCTCCTCCTTCAAAAAGAGTCGCTCGACTCTCCATGTTCATCACGGCAGTAGAGGTCGAAGGACATCCTTGATCCGGGTTCACCATATAGTCGTCCTCGGGAAGATTGACTTGACAACACTTCAATGTTCCTTCACCTTCCATGAAGCCTACAAAGCTCGCGACAAAAGCGAAGCAACACTCAAAGCGTAGCCAATTCATGAAGATTATAGCATGAGTCCTCAAGTAGAAGGAAGTCACCTTAGCTTGTAGATATAGCTCAAAGAAGTGTAGCCATAGGTAACTCTCTTGGTTCTTCTTGTCAACATATAGTCCATAGAGGTTGGCGTGTATGCATTTGTACCTTCATACAACAAAGACCAAGCAACCTATGTTTGTGTGTGATAGAGGAGCATGTCATTTGTGGCATGTCCATTCTTATTCACAACACGATTAGCACAACTCAAGTATAGCAAGCAGGATGCATATGCATGGTCAATGTGCATGGAAAATGTTTGAACATCATCCAAATGTGGAAACTCAAAACTCCATATAACATAGAATTGGGGCATTCAAAGCATTGGATCCAAATTTCAACAACATCTTTGATGCAAGAATAGGAGAATTTGGCAAAACACACAAGGAAGAATGTCCAAAGAAACATCATTATGTGTGCAAACCAACCATTGGAAAGACAAATTGTTCAACATGTTGGATGTCACACAAATCATCAAAATCAAATTTCATGGGAATATGAGTATCCCAAGCGGAAGCCAAAGTAACGTGTTTGCAAACAAGCGAAATGAAAGAGCAAGTGGTCCTTATGTTTGTTGCAACAACAAGACGAGATTCTTGGAAGTTTTCATGACAATACATGCTCTTCATGGAATTGCGGTTGCACAAAACATCGGAAAGAGAAAATGTTCAACATTTTGTTGCAACACACAAACATCATTATCCAAAAGCAAAGAAACATGAATGTCACAAGGTGAGATAATACCATCAACATGCTTGCAATCAAACCATAGGAAAGAGCAATTTGCCAACATGAAAGATGCAAAGCATGCAAAGGTATCGAGCTGGTTCGATCTTGAACTCACTTGTGGGATGCTCTCAAGAGCTCTTTTGTCAACTCGTGCTCAACCGGTTGACATGATAATCTGGTACCTACACATCATACACAAAGGGAGAATGTGTGCATGGTAGAGATACACATCATCCATCATGACGTATCTCTTCTTGTGCACATCACCATTAATGTCAATCAAGTATGAAAGTGATGCATGGTGAGTATGCAAGTGGGGAACATGCTTATCATGGCAAGCATCAAAATCTCAAAAATTGAGAAAGCTATGGGGCCATCTCATTATAACGCATGTGGTCAACATTGTTGCAAGCATTCATCTTATTGCAAGCAACGGGAAAATTGAATGACTAGCATGACAAAGCATGTCCATAGCAATTGGAGGATACACACAAGATGCATAGCATGGCATGTTTATGGCAATGATATCGCAATCAAACAATTCCACATGATCAATATTATGCAAAGGCAAATCATCACATGGGAAAGTGGATGAAGCATATGTAATGTCACAAGTATCATCCATAGCATGCATATCCTCACAATTCATCATGTCCACTAGTGGGATCATGGCATCGTCAACACCCTTATTGGTACCTTGGTCATACCTCTCATATGAAGTGGGTGTTGTGGAAGTAGTGGCCTCCTTGTGGGCGACTTCATCTTCTTGATGTATCCATGGCGTAGCATCTACCATGTACATCTTCTCCATTTGACGCATCATTGCTTCATAGCATCGGGCGTCTTCCTCCATGGAACCTAGCACAACACAAGAGAACACAGTAGAGGTAGAGGGTAAGTTGTTAGAAATTGAAATGGTCTCACTTGACCTATCAACTACCACTCTCAACTCACTAGGAGTATCACTCATGCCCTCCAAGTGGAAGCACTCAATCTCACATAAGGTGGAGTCACTCGTCTCACTCTTGTTCTCACTCAAGTGGGCTAAGTGGCTCTCATACTCACATGGGATTGGTACCACATCATCACTCAAGAATATGGGGGTAGGCTCGGTTTCCTCAACTCCATGCGCCTCCTTTGGTGAAGGGAAAATCCCATGCTCACCATTCTTGACCTTGTCGCCTCCCAGGTTGGATGCCATAAGATGGGCATCATTGCTCTCCTCCATGGTCGAAGGGAAAATCCCATGCTCGACCGTCTTGTGGCCATCTCGTAGTAGTGGTGGAGGTAGGCTCATGCTATCCAACTTGGCGAAGTAGGCGTCTACATTTTCCTCGTTCGCGAGGTCGTAGAATCAGCGTCGGCTTTGAAGCTTGATGGCGTGGAGGAAGGCTTGCTCTTGGTGCCATTATGGTGGTGGCACGAGTAGTTGAAGGTGCCCTATGATGGTGTCGACGGAGGTCATTGGCGTGCCTTGTCGATGGTTGATGTAGGTGGCGACTTGGTCGTCCACATGACACTCATGACGATGATCATTTGCCTTGGCACTCTTCTTGTGCTTGTGGTGCCTTCTTGAGCTTGCTTGAGCATTATGGTTGGTGCTCATCTTGAATTCTTCGTCTTTATGGCGAAGATGCCTTAACGATGTCTTGTATCCTCTTTATGGTGGCGATGCTCATGAGAGGATGTTTGTCGATGAAGAGTCTTGTTTCTTGGCGCCTCTTGATGCATATGATGTTTGGACGCCACTCTTGTTTCGATAGGAGTTGGAGCTTGGCGCCTTGGCGGTGATGAAGCTTGGCGCCTTGGAGATGGTAGAGCTTGACGCCATCTAGGTGGTGGAACATGTCGCCTTGGAGGTGAATCATCGAAGTAGGTGGTGCCCTTTGGTGTGGCACGCTTGGCCTTGAAGGTCATGGAATCTTGATGATGCGCCTCCTCTTGTTTGGCGTAGTAGGCTTCCATCTCCACACGGTGGAGGAATTCTTCATGGCTCATGGAGGAGCCATCAAAGTCGATGAAGTTCTCTGTGTCCTCCATGCTTGGCGAGGCGTCATCGATGTCGCACTCGAAGTCGTCCATGCTTGGGGAGTAGTTGTTTGTGTAGTACTCCATATCACCCAAGCATGTGGAGCCATTGTCGGTGTAGTGCTCCATAGGCTCCATGCATGAGGAGCCATTGTCGACGTAGAGCTCCATGTCTTCCATGCATGTGGAGTCGTCGTAGATGTAGTGCTCCGGGTCCTCAAAGCATGCGGAGCCATTGTCGGTGTTGTGCTCCGTCATGTCCTCTATACTTGTGGAGTCGTAGTCATGGTGGCTCATCATGGATTCTTCATAGATATCATCCTCGGTTCCGGAGTCCCTAGACATGATGCACAAGACCAAGTGGTGTATATGGAAGTGGTAGTGGGAGTTAGGGATACAACGTCAAACCTTACTTTACCTTGGAAGATCGTATCGTACAAGTGGCCACACTTGAGAGCAATAAACCAAGCAAAGTGAAGTTCACGCGGAACACCAAAACCAACTACTAACCAAAAAACACACACACACAAGGTCTATGGTGGATAGGTATGGAAAATGGCATGTCAAGAACCAATCCGAAATCAAGATGTTGTATTGGCAAGTAAAGAACCACAATGATCACAAAGCAAACAAGTCAATCCACAAGATAGGAAATATGTACAAGGAAACACACGGTGGGAAAAATGGGACTTGTGCGACGGAGAAAGTGAGCTAAGAACCAAATGATTACCTAGCGAAGACTATAAGCTCGTGTCACACAAGTACAAGGAGAGACGCTAGTTCGATTGCACAAAATTGGTGGGCTACAAGATATGCACAATAAGTACCACCTATATGATGTTCATCGAGCTTGCGCTTCCTATTCTATGAGGCACATGTATATTTCTTTCTTTTTCTCTTTTCCTTTTTTTTGTATTTTTTTCTTTTTCTTTTCACTTGCCTCTTCCTTGTGCCAACAACTATACAAGATAACTATATGAGATAGAGCTCACAATGTTTGCTCAGAATTCTACAAGGTATCAAATGTGCATAGCCCAAGCAATCATAAGAGGAACTAGTCTCAATAGGTGTTTGTTGCTCACAAAGATAGTGGGGTTCACAAAGGAATGCAAGTGGGGAGAAGTCGCGGAATGTTTATACCTTTCGTCGACGATCTTCACCCTTTATTGTTGGATTCCGCCTTGCTCACGGAATTTGGATGGAGTAGATAGCATGAACCACGTGGATGATGATGTAGGGCTCCTTCTCCTCTTCGAAACGAGCTAAAGAACACCAAAATCCGAGTTCGTATGCAAAAGTTATGCCCAAAACGGTGAGAGGCTGAAATCTGGAACTTGCTGTTTTTGATCAGAATGGGGCGGTAGTACCGGTCTTTTGGGTCCAGTAGTACCGGTTAAGTCTGATAGTACCGGATTGTGGACCAGTACCGCTTGGATCTGAGATGCCCAGATTTGACGCGTTTTCGCGATTTTGGGGTGATTTGGGCGGAAAATCTTCAAGAAAAACACCAAATCGAAGGGGGAAATCAAGGAATTAGGCCATGGGAACGCAAAGGAAGGTAGATCAACAAGTTTAGCAAGCAATCCACGGATCAAAACCTACCAAAATGCACTCAAATCACAGATCGATCCAAAACACGAATTGGGGCTGTTTTTGGTGGAATTTTTGAATTTATGGGGAAAAGACCAAATCGATGAGAAATCCGTGGCAACCAAAAGCTGCTGATACCAGATGATGGAGGGGTTAACCTCTTGGGTGCCCGATCTTGACGGATCTCGTGGTCAAATCGATGGGAAAGCGAGGGGAAAGGGAGAAGGTAGCGGAAGCGAACACACACCTCGCGAAGAACACGATGAACACACTCAAAACTCACACGATACAAGGCCGATTGCTCCCGAACGGCGGCCACCGGTCCGATAGAATCCTCGCAAGGAAAGATCGGTCAACGTGCTTCCTCAAATCCACATCGGAGAGGGAAGAACACCTTGAGGAGGGTCTTGACGACTTGGGAGCGAGAAACCGAGAACCCAAGGCCTTGTTCAACGATGGATGCGTGATACAAAGTCCAATCGAGGTTGGTGACGATAGTCGGTCCCCTTGGTAAAGGGGATGAGGCAAAACTAGAGATTCCACAATGGGGGTTGTCTTTACTCTATCATCTATGCCTAAGGGATACATGAGAGGTGGGGGCTCTGTTTATAGGCCAGCCACTAAACAAGGGTAGTTTGGGGAATAAACTAGGCGAATAGGTAAGTAAGGGAATACATGGTGGCCCAACAGTCTTGTGAGCACACATGACCCGGTAATCCGGGTCAACAGTAGTACCGGTCGTCACAGTAGTACCGCTCGGGAGCGGTAGTACCGCTGATCTTGGAGCATCCGTTGGAGCCGTCGATGTGGCGGTAGGAGGGTGGTAGTACTGCATTCGACAACCGTAGTACCGATTCGACAACCGTAGTACCGCTTGGACTGGCGACTATCGACTGTCTTCTTCCGTCTCCTCTTCCAAGCCTCCGTCTTGTCGGGCTTGATGTTAAGCTTCCTCCCTTGCCTCCGTACTGGTCGGTGTGAACCTATCATGCATATGTGACGGAGTATGAAGTAGCATACCATTCAATAGGGCAGGAAGGGGGCTCGCATAGAGGAACGGATTCACCTTTGGAGTCCATGACGACTTGGCGTAAGTTGGGGACCTTGATGTGGTAACGACCGTAGGTCGGGCTGCATCACCGCGGTTCTGAAAAGACCGTGGCTTCTATGTGACATGCCAATCCCTGGATCGGTTCATTGGCCCACAATAGAATGAGATGAATAACAAAGAAAAATATCCGTGTATCATAAATAACGAAGATCCAGAGTACCATTATTACAATAAAAGCTTAGCCCAAGGCTAGCTCAAATTATTCAGGTAGCAACATAAATAAAGTAAATCCTCCATTCTTCAAATTGCCCACAAGTGAACAAGTGCCGAGTGGAGTACCGTGGCCTATATCGATTACTCAGAATCGGAATAACCTGCAACATGAAACGTAGCAGCCCCGAAGAGTCAATACATGGAATGTATGGCAAGTAGAGCTAGTAATGAAGACAATAGTGCTAACATCTACATGCATATTTGGCAAGAGGAGCTGTGTCTGGCTTGCATTTGCAAATACATTTGTCCTACTTTCATAAACAGTGTTTGATTTTCTTTGAAAAGATCCCAATTAAGTTATCCCAACAATATTAAAACAATTATGAAATTAGAATGAGCGAGAAACATGTCATGGAATCAATATCAAGCAACTCAGTTGTCCATAACCGGGGACACGGCTAATTGATTAGATTATACACCCTGCAGAGGTTAGTACACTTTACCCATGTGACTTGGCCAGCCCATCTCGTACCATCACTCTCATTTTGGGTGATGATAGGGAGAAGTCCAAGAAGAGACTGTTCGGGAAGTAGCTCCTCAATCGCGACGCGCACCGGTCCATCCTACCAAAATTCTACATCTCTGGATACACGGATTCGAGTTACTACAACCTACTAAGTCCAACCAACCGCCCATTCCATTATTGGCACATGGTTGTACACGTAAGCTACACAACAAAGAAGCCAATCAATTTCTCTCGATACCTGGGTGCCTTTCCGCAATGAAACCACCAAAAATTATCAATACCATCACACCCAGGAGATTCATTGATTAAGTTGTTTTAGTTTTCACAAACTATTACTTTTAGAAACAAGTCTCAATGATG
The DNA here is from genome assembly GCA_030063025.1 of Avena longiglumis. Lineage (NCBI taxonomy): Eukaryota > Viridiplantae > Streptophyta > Magnoliopsida > Poales > Poaceae > Avena > Avena longiglumis. The sequence continues at coordinate 290,754,841 of CP125979.1, forward strand.
TAACCCAGCCCTCGTTCAACATAGCATGGCTAAGCACATCTACCAACGGTGGTTCATCTACAAGGAAGGTCCTACCACATAATAGGACATAGCATAGCGATAGTATCATCCTACACATGCATCTACAAAATACACGACAATGCATTGAAAATAGTAGGACGATATCATGAACAAAGTAGCATCTACTTGCCTTGGTTGTAGCGGTCGGAAGAACAATCCACACACGAGCAAGCGTTGCACTCGTCACAATCTACACGATACAATAGCAATCATAAACAAACATCCACAAGAATATGCAGCAAAGATGATGCATGAAGGTATGCAAGGCAAGTGAATTGGTGCTACAGCTGCACCACATAATCCTAATCAATAATACTATTGATTGCATGCATGGAAAATAGTTTTAGCGCAAGGAAAACCATTATGCAAAATATAATGCTCAAAACTAGAGCTAGAACTCAAATAATTCGCTACCGGTAGTATACTGTTTGTAAAATCTTGGCAAAATTCTACCGCATAGGCATCGCTGATTAGAAACAGTACCAATTGGAATTACTCAAAAAGGAGTTATGAAACTCCCCGAGTAATTAAAACACTGCAGGAAGCCACTAGACAGTTTCTGCAGAAGTTTTTACTGTAAGCCTATCTTTCTAATTCACAGGGAGATTCCCCTCGTTCCACTGAATCCAGGGACATATCATACGCGATTTTTGGAGCTACAGATCTTTTTCTACGAATTAATTACTCCGAAAAGGCCACTAACTAGTTTGATTAAACTGTACTAAACCTTGCTGCAAACGTCTGAACCAAAGGCACAGCGAGATTCTACACGACTCACTGAATCTACACATATTTTATTTGCAATTTTTGGCCAAGCGGTTTAATTTCTACGCAATTTACAAGTTTTTACCGAAATCTGTCAACTAAAACAATTAACGAGAATAACCAGTCAACTGTGTCTATTGACTGGTCAACGTGTCTGCTGACTGGGCGTCTGACTAGTCAACGCCTGAGTCTGACCGGTCAACGACTGATCTGGACCGTTGATCTGAAATCCTGATTCTTTGCGAAGCTTACGAACGAGCGGCAATGACGGGCGACGGCGAGTTCCGACGGTAGCGATCGATTCGGCGGCAGTGTTACTGCGCGAGAGAGGCGGTCGTAGCGTGGTTCGAGATAGTCAACGCGGCAAACGGCAGGCGGCGTGCGTGCGTGCGTGTGTCTTGTATGGCGCAATGCGCAGCAGCGGCGCAGCTGCAACAGCGCGAGGGGCAGTGCTTGGCGCTGCGGGGCGGCAATGACGGCTCGGCGTAGCAAGCAAGTCGGCGCTGCGAGTGGGGCGGCGCGTGCGGGGCGGCGCGCGGCGAGTGGAGATCGGCGGCGAGGTCGCGGGCTGCAGCGGGATGGCGTGAGGCGGCGGTGGCTGTGAGGGAGGAGAAGAGGCGGCCTTGGCTTGGCGGGGTCTTGGCGATGGCGGCGGGGAACTGGCGGCGGCGTGGCCGAGGAGGCGGCCTTGTGATCGAGGAGGCGGTGCGGTTCCCGAGAGCGGGCGCGATCAACGAGGCGGGCAGGTGGCGGCTGCCCCTTTTGTGGGCCCCCACGCGGGTCCTAGTCCGAATCGGAACGAGATTGGAAAAGGACTCGGAAATCGGCCCGAAATTCGGACCGTTTTTCCGACGTTTCATAAAACGGCGATAACTCTTCCGTACGAGCTCCGAATCGAACAATTCTTGCTCCTACGGTTTTGTAAATTCGAGGGGAACAATCTAGGGTCAAGGGTTGGACGAAACCACTATGCTACAAGGGTGGCAACACTAGTTCTTCTAAAGCCTCCCGCAGGAGCCTCGTAGCAAAATAGAATAGGGTTTCGAAAATAGCGTTTCGCCGATTCATTCCGATCGACGGTTTTGTATGGAAAAGCATGATGCAATGCTATGAATGATATGCCGAACCAAATCTAAAATTTTGGGATGTGACAAGACTAACCCCCTTAAGATGAATCTCGTCCTCGAGATTCGGCGCGGCTAGCAAATAGGTGTGGGTAGTCCTCTCGGATGTCGTCCTCACGCTCCCAAGTGGCCTCCTCTTCGGTGTGGTGGCTCCACTGCACCTTGCAAAACCTGATTGTCTTGGTACGGGTAATCCTTTCTGCTGTCTCCAGAATTTTGACTGGTTTCTCCTCATAGGTCAAATCGTTCTCAAGCTGAACCTCCTCTAGTGGTACAGTGTCTCTCAACGGTGTATCCACCATCTCCGGATGGCACTTCTTCAGCTGTGACACGTGGAACACATTGTGAACAGCGGACAGAGCTTCTGGCAACTCCAACTGATAAGCAACTTCTCCTTTGCGTGCTAAGACCCTGTACGGTCCAATCAATCGAGGTGCCAACTTACCCTTAATTCCAAATCTCTTGATTCCACGAAGTGGCGACACTCTGAGGTATGCTCTATCACCTATCTCATACACTACTTCCTTGCGCTTGGCGTCAGCGTAGCTCTTCTGCCTTGATTGTGCTACCTTCAGCCTGTCCCTAATCAAGGCGACCTTCTCCTCAGCATCCTTGATCAAATCGGGTCCAAACAACTGACGTTCTCCTACTCCATCCCATAGCAATGGTGTTCGGCACCGTTTCCCATATAGCACAACGAACGGTGACGTCTTGATGCTGGTTTGATAGCTGTTGTTGTAGGAAAACTCAGCATACGGCAAATTGTCATCCCAACTAGCTCAAGCTCTCAGCATGTCCTCCAAAATCTGATTCACCCTCTCGGTCTGTCCATCGGTCTGTGGGTGAAACGATGTGCTAAACTCCAATCTAGTACCAAGTGACTCGTGCAGCTGGCGCCATAAGTGTGAGGTAAATTGGGTGCCTCTATCAGATACAATACTCTTGGGAACTCCATGTAGGCACACAATTCTGTCCATGTAAATCTTGGCCAACTTTGCACTCGTATAGGTCGTCTTCACCGGTATAAAGTGGGCTACCTTGGTCAAATGGTCGACCACTACCCAAATGGAGTCATATCCTGACCTGGTCCTGGACAATCCTGTGATAAAGTCCATTCCCACTCTATCCCACTTCCAATCCGGCATGGGCAATGGTATGTGATCCTGGCTTCTGGTGTTCTGCCTTCACTCGGCTGCACACATCACATAGGGCAATATGCTTGGCGATATCTCCCTTCATGTTGTTCCACCAAAATCTGCTCTTCAAATCCATATACATCTTTGTGTTGCCCGGATGTATGGAGTATGGCGAGTTATGAGCCTCCTGCAGAATCAACTCCCTTATCTCCGGGTCGCTGGGCACACACAAACGATCTCCATACCACAAGGTACCATGCTCGTCCTCGCGAATATCCTTTTCCCGATTCTCCTTCATCTTTTCCTTTATCTCCTCTATTTCCTTGTCTCCTATCTGAGCCTTTATGATCCTGTCCTGTAGCGTTGGTTGGACTTCCATTGTTGCCAAGTACCCTTCAGATACTACCTCCAGTCTAAGGTCCTTGAATTGCTTGCACAAATCCTCATGCAATTCACCAATTGTCAATCCATTGGCATAAACCTTCCGGCTCAGAGCATCTGCTACTACATTGGCCTTTCCTGGGTGGTATTGTAGATTCATATCATAGTCCTTGATAAGCTCCAACCATCTCCTTTGCCTCATGTTCAGTTCCTTCTGCGTGAATATGTACTTCATGCTCTTGTGGTCGGTGTATACATCACAGTGTTTTCCCATTAAGTAATGCCTCCACACTTTGAGTGCATGAACCACTGACGCTAACTCCAAGTCATGTGTGGGGTAATTCCGCTCATGGTGCTTGAGTTGTCGCGAGGCATATGACACTACTCTCCCATCTTGCATCAGCACACTCCCAAGTCCCTGTCGAGAAGCATCGCAGTACACTTGGAAATCCTTCTAAAGATCTGGTAAACACAGAACATGCGCAGTCACTAGTCGACGCTTCAGTTCCTGAAAGCGGGCTTCACATACGTCTGACCATTCAAACTTCCTCTCCTTCTTCAGAAGTTCAGTCATCGGCTTAGCAATCTTGGAAAAGTTTTCAATGAACCTCCTGTAATATCCAGCAAGTCCCAAAAAGCTTCGTATCTCTCCCGCATTCTTGGGTGCTTCCCACTCAGTTACTGCAGTCACTTTGCTTGGATCAATAGCGACTCCTTCTCCTGACACTACGTGTCCAAGAAACCCAACGGTGTTAAGCCAGAATTCACACTTGCTGAATTTGGCATACAGCTGATGTTCCCTCAGTTTCTCCATAATCAGTCGCAGATGCTTCTCATGCTCAGCATCATCCTTGGAATATATCAGTATGTCGTCAATAAACACTACCACGAACTTGTCCAAGTACTCCATAAATACCTTGTTCATCATGGTCATGAAATATGCCGGGGCATTCGTTAGTCCAAAAGACATAACCGTATACTCATATAAACCATACCTAGTGGTGAAGGCGGTTTTTGGTACGTCCTCCTCCCGGATCTTCAATTGGAAGTAGCCTGATCGCAGATCAATCTTGTTGAACACCTTTGCTCCTTCCAGTTGATCAAACAAATCATTTATGTTCGGCAGAGGGTACTTGTTCTTGATGGTTACTTCATTCAGCGAGCGATAGTCTACCACTAATCTCTTGCTGCTATCTTTCTTCTCCACAAACAGAACAGGTGCACCCCAAGATGACGAACTAGGCTGAATGAATCCCTTTTCCAGCTGCTCTTTCAACTGCTTCTTCAATTCCTTCAGCTCATCCACATCCATCTTATATGGTTTCTTTGCTATTTGTCCTGTTCCCGGCATCAGGTCGATAAGAAACTCTACATCCCTGTCAGGTGGCATCCCTAGCAGCTCTTCCGGAAACACGTCGGGATAATCCCTAATCACTGGCACAGTATCCATGCTAACCCCCTTAAGAGAATTCAACTTACACCTTCTCGGTCGTGCAGCCGACTTGAATCTAATCCTCTTACCATCCGGGGTTTTGAGTGAAACATCATGCAGCACAATCTATGTGTCCCCCATGCATAGACATCCAATCCATACCCAGAATAACGTCTAATCCCTGTGATTCCAACACTACTAGATGTGCAATGAAGTCGTGTGCTCCAATCCTCACAGTTAAGTCGCGGCATCCCGCGCTAGCTATCATATCTCCTCCAGGTGAACTCACTGATGGAGGAGTTAACCTATTGGGTGCCCGATCTTCACGATCTCGTGGTCAAATCGATGGGAAAGCGAGGGGAAAGGGAGAAGGTAGCGGAAGCGAACACACACCTCGCGAAGATCACGATGAACACACGCAAAACTCATACGATACAAGGCCGATTGCTCCCGAACGGCGGCCACCGGTCCGATAGAATCCTCGCAAGGGAAGATCGGTCAACGTGCTCCCTCAAATCCACATCAGAGAGGGAAGAACACCTTGAGGAGGGTCTTGACGACTTGGGGGCGAGAAACCGAGAACCCAAGGCCTTGTTCAACGATGGATGCGTGATGCAAAGTCCAATCGAGGTTGGTGACGATAGTCGGTCCCCTTGGTAAAGGGGATGAGGCAAAACTAGAGATTCCACAATGGGGGTTGACTTTAGTCTATCATCTATGCCTAAGGGATACATGAGGGGTGGGGGCTCTATTTATAGGCCAGCCACTAAACAAGGGTAGTTTGGGGATAAACTAGGCGAATAGGTAATTAAGGGGAATACATGGGCTGTGGCCCAGTGGTCTGTGTGAGCACATACATGACCGGTAATCTTGGACTTGGGACGGTAGTACCGCTCGAGGGACAGTAGTACCGCTTGAGGCGGTAGTACTGCAAGCCATCCGGGCATCCGATGGCGATAAGCGCGGCTTGATCAGGCGAGTACTGCCAGTAATCTGGGTTCATGACCGGTAGTATCGCTTGGACCTGGCAGCTGCCGACATGTCTTCTTCCGCCTCCTCTTCCAAGCCTCCGTCTTGTCGGGCCTGATGCTCCGGGCTTCCTCCATTGCCTCCGTACTTGTCAATGTGAACCTATCATGCATATGTGACGGAGTATGAAGTAGCATACCATTCAATAGGGTAGGAAGGGGGCTCGCATAGAGGAACAGATTCACCTTTGGAGTCCATGACGACTTGGCGTAAGTTGGAGACCAAGATGTAGTAACGACCGTAGTTCGGGCTACATCAGCTCCCCCCCTTCAAAAAGAGTCGTCCTCGACTCTACATGCTCATCACAAAGTGGAAGCGGTCGAAGGACATCCTTGATCCTGGGGTTCACCATATAGTCGTCCTCGGGAAGAGTGACTTGACAACACTTCAATGTTCCTTCACCTTCCTTGAAGCCTACAAAGCATACAACAAAAGCAAAGCAACACTCGAAGCGTAGCCAATTCACGAATATTATAGCATGAGTCCTCAAGTAGAAGGAAGTCACCTTAGCTTGTAGAGATAGCTCGTTGAAGGGTAGCCATAGGTAACTCTCTTAGGTTCTTCTTGTCAACATATAGTCCATAGAGGTTGACGTGTATGCACTTGTACCTTCACACAACAAAGACCAAGCAACATATGTTTGTGTGTGATAGAGGAGCATGTCATTTGTGGCATGTCCATTCTTGTTCACAACACGATTAGCACAACTCAAGTATAGCAAATGGGATGCATATGCATGGCCAATCTGCATGTAAATCGTTTGAACATCATCCAAATGTGGAAACTCAAAAACTCCATATAACATAGTAGTGGGGCACTCAAAGCATTGGATCCAAATTTCAAACAACATCTTTGATGCAAGAATAGGAGAATTTGGCAAAAACACACAAGGAAGCATATCCAAAACAAAAGTATTATGTTTGCAAACAAACCAAATGAAAGAGCAAGTGGTCCTTATGTTTGTTGCAACAACAAGACGAGATTCTTGGAAGCTCTCATGACAATACATGTTCTTAAAGGAATTGTGGTTGCACCCAAAACATCGGAAAGGTAAATTGTTCAACGTTTTTGTTGCAACACACAAAGCATCATTATCTAAAAGCGAAGAAACATGAATGTCACAAGGGAAGATAATACCATTAACATGCTTGCAAGCAAACCATAGGAAAGAACAATTTGTCAACATGAAAGATGCAAAGCATGCAAAAGGTATCAGAGCTGGGTTCGATCTTGAACTCACTTGTGGGATGCTCTTTAGAGCTCTTTTTGTCAACTCGTGCTCAACCGAGGTTGACATTCTCGTGCGGTTACCTACACACATCATATGTAAAAGGAAGAACGTGTGTGCATGGTAGAGATACACATCATCCATCATGACGTATCTCTTCTTGTGCACATCACCATTAATGTCATTCAAGTATGAAATAGATGCATGGTGAGTATGCAAGTGGGGAACATGCTTATCATGGCCATCATCAAAATCTCCAAAAATTGAGAAAGCTATGGGGGCCATCTCATTAGAACGCATTTGATCAATATTGTTGCAAGCAAAACAAGTGAAATAGCAAGCATTCATCTTATCGCAAGCAACGGGAGAAATTGAATGACTAGCATGACAAGGCAAGTCCAAAGCAATTGGAGGATACACACAAGATGCATAGCATGGCATGTTTATGGAAATGAGTTCGCAATCAAACAATTCCACGTGATCAATATTATGCAAAGGCAAAGCATCACATGGGAATATGGATGAAGCATATGTAATGTCACAAGTATCAACCATAGCATGCATATCCTCACAATTCATCATGTCCACTAGTGGGATCATGGCATCATCAACACCCTTATTGTTACCATGTTCATACCTCTCATATGAAGTGGGTGTTGTGGAAGTAGTGGCCTCCTTGTGGACGACTTCGTCTTCTTGATGTAGCCATCGCGTAGCATCATCTTCGTGCACCATGTACATCTTCTCCAATTGAGGCATCATTGCTTCATGGTTTGGCGCGTCTTCCTCCATGGAACCTAGCATAACACAAGAGAACACACTAGAGGTAGAGGGTAAGTTGTTAGAAATCGAAATGGTCTCACTTGACCTATCAACTACCACTCTCAACTCACTAGGAGTATCGCTCATGCCCTCCAAGTGGAAGCACTCAATCTCACATAAGGTGGAGTCACTCATGTCACTCTTGTTCTCACTCAAGTGGGCTAAGTGGCTCTCATACTCACATGGGATTGGTACCACATCATCACTCAAGCATATGGGGGTAGGCTCGGTTTCCTCAACTCCATGCGCCTCCTTTGGTGAAGGGAAAATCCCATGCTCACCATTCTGGACCTTGTCGCCTTCAAAGTTGGATGCCATAAGATGGGCATCATCACTCTCCTCCATGGTCGAAGGGAAAAATCCCATGCTCGACCGTCTTGTGGCCATCTCGTAGTAGTGGTGGAGGTAGGCTCATGCTATCCAACTTGGCGAAGTAGGCGTCTACATTTTCCTCGTTCGCGAGGTCGTAGAAGTCAAGCGTCGACTTTGAAGCTTGATGGCGTGGAGGAAGGCTTGCTCTTGGTGCCATTATGGTGGTGGCACGAGTAGTTGAAGGTGCCCTCTGATGGTGTCGACGGAGGTCATTGGCGTGCCTTGCCGATGGTTGATGTAGGTGGCGCACTTGGTCGTCCACATGACACTCGCGACGATGATCATTTTCCTTGGCGCTCTTCTTGTGCTTGTGGAGCCTTCTTGAGCTTGCTTGAGCATTATGGTTGGTGCTCATCATGAATTCTTCGTCTTTATGGCGAAGATGCCTTTGACGATGTCTTGTATCCTCTTTATGGTGGCGATGCTCATGAGAGGATGTTTGTCGATGAAGAGTCATGTTTCTTGGCGCCTCTTGATGCATATGATGTTTGGACGCCACTCTTGTTTCGATAGGAGTTGGAGCTTGGCGCCTTGGCGGTGATGAAGCTTGGTGCCTTGGAGATGGTGGCGCTTGACGCCATCTAGGTGGTGGCACATGTCGCCTTGGAGGTGGATCATCGAAGTAGGTGGTGCCCTTTGGTGTGGCACGCTTGGCCTTGAAGGTCATGGAATCTTGATGATGCGCCTCCTCTTGCTTGGCGTAGTAGGCTTCCATCTCCACACGGTGGAGGAATTCTTCATGGCTCATGGAGGAGCCATCAAAGTCGATGAGGTTCTCCGTGTCCTCCATGCTTGGCGAGGCGTCATCGATGTCGCACTCGAAGTCGTCCATGCTTGGGGAGTAGTTGTTGGTGTAGTACTCCATATCACCCAAGCATGTGGAGCCATTGTTGGTGTAGTGCTCCATAGGCTCCATGCATGAGGAGCCATTGTCGACGTAGAGCTCCATGTCTTCCATGCATGTGGAGTCGTCGTAGGTGTAGTGCTCCGGGTCCTCAAAGCATGCGGAGCCATTGTCGGTGTTGTGCTCCGTCATCTCCTCTATACTTGTGGAGTCGTAGTCATGGTGGCTCATCATGGATTCTTCATAGAGATCATCCTCGGTTCCGGAGTCCCTAGACATGATGCACAAGACCAAGTGGTGTATATGAAAGTGGTAGTGGGAGTTAGGGATACAATGCCAAACCTTACTTTACCTTGGAAGATCGTATCGTACAAGTGGCCACACTTGAGAGCAATAAACCAAGCAAAGTGAAGTTCACGCGGAACACCAAAACCAACTACGAACCAAAAAACACACACACACAAGGCCTATGGTGGATATGTATGGAAAGTGGCATGTCAAGAACCAATCCGAAATCAAGATGTTGTAATGGCAAGTAAAGAACCACAATGATCACAAAGCAAAACAAGTTCATCCACAAGATAGTAAATATGTACAAGGAAACACACACGGTGGGATAAATGGGACTTGTGCGACGGAGAAAGTGAGCTAAGAACCAAATGATTACCTAGCGAAGACTATAATCTCGTGTCACACAAGTATAAGGAGAGACGCTAGTTCGATTGCACAAAATTGGTGGGCTACAAGATATGCACAATAAGTACCACCTATATGATGTTCATCGAGCTTGCGCTTCCTATTCTATGAGGCACTTGTTTGTTTCTTTCTTTTTCTCTTTTCCTTTTTCTATTTTTTTCTCTTTTTCTTTTTCTTTCTTTCTTTTTCTTTTTATTTCTTTTTCACTTGCCTCTTCCTTGTGCCAACAACTATACAAGATAACTATATGAGATAGCTCACAATGTTTGCTCGGAATTCTACAAGGTATCAAATGTGCATAGCCCAAGCAATCATAAGAGGAACTAGTCTCAATAGGTGTTTGTTGCTCGCAAAGATAGTGGGGTTCACAAAGGAATGCAAGTGGGGAGAAGTCGCGGAATGTTTATACCTTTCGTCGACGATCTTCACCCTTTATTGTTGGATTCCGCCTTGCTCACGTAATTTGGATGGAGTAGATAGCATGAACCACGTGTATGATGATGTAGAGCTCCTTCTCCTCTTCGAAACGAGCTAAAGAACACCAAAATCCGAGTTCATATGCAAAAGTTATGCTCAAAACGGTGAGAGGCTGAAATCTGGAACTTGCTGTTTTGGATCTGTATGGGGCGGTAATACCGGTTGTTTGGGCCCGGTAGTACCGGTTAAGCTTGATAATACCGTTTTGGACCCGGTACCGCTTGGACCTGAAACTCCGGTTTGACTCGTTCGCGATTTTGGGGTGATTTGGGAAAATCTTCAAGAAAATCACCAAATCGAGGGAAATCAAGGAATTAGGCCATGGGCATAAGGAAGGTAGATCAACAAGTTTAGCAAGTAATCCACGAATCAAAACCTACCAAAACGCACTCAAATTACAGATCGATCCAAAACACGAATTGGGGCTATTTTGGTGAAATTTTCAATTTATGGGGAAAAGACCAAATCGATGAGAAATCGTGGCAACCAAAAGCTGCGATACCAGATGATGGAGGGTTAACCTCTTGGGTGCCCGATCTTCACAGATCTCGTTGTCAAATTGATGGGAAAGCGAGGAAAGGAGAAGGTAGCGGGCGTACACACCTCGCGAAGAACACGATGAACACGCAAAACTCACACGATACAAGGCCGATTGCTCGAGCAGCCACCGTCCGATAGAATCCTCGCAAGGAAAGATCGGTCAACGTGCTCCCTCAAATCCACATCGGAGAGGGAAGAACACCTTGAGGAGGGTCTTGACGACTTGGGGGCGAGAAACCGAGAACCCAAGGCCTTGTTCAACGATGGATACGTGATGCAAAGTCCAATCAAGGTTGGTGACGATAGTCGATCCCCTTGGTAAAGGGGATGAGGCAAAACTAGAGATTCCACAATGGGGGTTGACTTTAGTCTATCATCTATGCCTAAGGGATACATGAGGGGTGGGGGCTCTGTTTATAGGCCAGCCACTAAACAAGGGTAGTTTGGGGATAAACTAGGCGAATAGGTAAGTAAGGGGAATACATGGGCTGTGCCAGCAGTGCGTCAGGCAGCACATACATGAGGTAATCCGACTTGGGACCGTAGTACGGTCATCACCGTAGTACCGGGGACCGGTAGTACCGCTTATGGCGGTAGTCCGCAAGCCGATCTGGGCATCCAGTGGCGATGGCGCAGGCTTGATCTAGGGCGGTAGTGAAAGTCTGGATTGACCGGTAGTACCGGTTCCGCCGACCGGTAGTACAGCTTGGACCTGGCAGCTGCCGACATGTCTTCTTCCGCCTCCTCTTCTAAGCCTCCGTCTTGTCGGGCCTGATGCTCCGGGCTTCCTCCCTTGCCTCCGTACTTATCAATGTGAACCTATCATGCATATGTGACGGAGTATGAAGTAGCATACCATTCAATAGGGTAGGAAGGGGGCTCGCATAGAGGAACGGATTCACCTTTGGAGTCCATGACGACTTGGCGTAAGTTGGAGACCAAGATGTAGTAACGACCGTAGGTCGGGCTACATCACTCACTCTAATAGACCTTTTCATAGACTCAGTAGGTAACTTATACTTATCCACAAATGCCCTTGATATGAATGAATGCGATGCACTAGTATCGAAAAGTATTAGTGCAGGGTAAGTGTTGATTGGGAACTTACCAATCACAAGGTCAGGCTCATCTGGAATCTCCTCCACATTCATGTGGTTCACTGTGGCCTTCTCGCTGTTGGTTGGCTTCAGTCCTTTCCTCTCCGGACAGTTGTCAGCATAGTGTCCCTTCTGCTTACACTTGAAGCATGTCACCTCACTCAGATCCTTCTTCACAAAGCTGCGATCACGGTTGCGGTCATGTCCACCGTGTCCTCCAGAGTGGTGAGAGTGTCCTCCCTTGTGGTCGTGGTGGCTGCTCCTATGGTTGTCATGACGATGCCCATCGCCTCCATGGTGGTGGAGGTCATGGCTCCCATGGTCACTCCCTCCATGTTTGGAGTATCCATCATATGAAGTGCGAGACTTGTGGTGTGAACCAGGGTGGTGATTGTTGTTCTTTCTCTTGCGGTTCTCCACCTGTTTGTGCTTCCCTTCCAAGATCCTGGCCTTGTCCATAAGCTCCTGGAAAGTGGGGCAGTAAACCATAAGTAGTTGTACTGAAAGCTCATCACTGAGGCCATCCAGTAATCTCTCCCTCCTTTTTGCATCAGTGTCAACATCCTCAGGTGCATAATGGGACAGGTTGTTGAACTCCTCAATGTACTCAGCCACGGTGCGATTGGTTTGGCGCAAGTTGCGGAACTCCTTCCTCTTCAGGCTCAGAACTCCTGAAGACACGTGGTTGGTCTGAAACCTTCACAAACATTGCTCAAGTCACGGTATTCGGGTGGGTGATCGAAAAGTGTCCCACCAAGAAGCGGCTGGTCCCTCCGGTGGGTGAGCGGCAAACCTCACCTTCTCGGCTTCAGGCATCCTCAGCTACCAGATCCTTGTTGATGAACGCAACGGTCGAGAGCAACCATTGGTTCCGTTGCGAGAGAACTTAGTGGCCTTAGCCTCGAATCTGGTGAGAGCATCTCCCGAGGCTGATTGTTTCCATTGTTGTTGTTGTTCGATTTGCCATGAACTGAGTCATCACTTGGGTCAATTGCTGAGCTGCTCCAACTCGTGGGTTGTGGCGGGAGGCATCTGCGGTTCAAAGATGTAAGTTTAGAAAGAATCAACTAGACAATATGATTCTACCCATGCATATGATCAACCAACAACAAACAATAGCGTAATCACAAGCAAGCAACACATCAACAAACAAGTGATCCAGCAACATCCAGCGGTTATCCTAGCAGTATATATCTACTGAAATAGTTTTACAAGAGTTGGCAACGGTTAACTAAGCAGTTGATCAACTAAACAACAAAACAATCTGCGGAGCAGGTCCAGCGTTCACGAATTTTTCCTTCGACTTAAACTTGTCGGAAAATTTAGCTGATTTTTGCACATATAGTACGAGAGTTTCACATCGGACCAATTTTTCAAATTTTTCCAGTTACCATAAAATATGAAAAATCGCGAAGATCTTCAGACAATGAAAACTGCAGCGAAAATAACACAGATAGTAACAAAAATTGCCATAACTCTTTCATAAAATTCGCACAAATAAATCCTGGGATATTGGAGTACACAAATAAGAAACTAAACACTCTTAAACTAACACGAACTAAGTTTCACATCGATCGAGACTAATCCTAATGAATTTGCCTAACGTGGACTAATTGGTGGACTTCTATCTACTTCTTGAACAGGTTGCGGTAGGTCCTTGCTGTCATGCGTTGGCGCTTCGGCTCGCGGTATAGCCATGGCGGCGGAGTGTACACTTATCCTGAATCATCACTTGAGATCTCAAACTCCACCTCTTCAGGACCCTCCTCTTCTTCTTCACTCTCAGCTGCAACTACAACTGCTTCATCTCCTCCACCATCATCGTCTCCATCATCATCATCCTCGTCCTCATCATCATCATCGTCCTCACTATCATCATCATCCCCATTGTTGCCATCATCTCCATTGTCATCATCAGAGGGTGGATTCAGCTGTGCTTGGAGAGCGACAATCTAGGCTGTCATAGCTTCAACAGTTTGGTCCCTTTCCTGGACGGTCCCCTGCAACTGTTGTATGTTCTGGGTGTTTTCCTGCACAATACCATGAAGATGAGCTATGGTTGCATCTCTGGCTATCAGGGCATTCTCCAGAACTCCCACAGCTTCATGCAGGGTGTCAATCTCCTGTCCTTGGACCACCATACCATTGCTAGCAAAGTCTGCAATCTCCTTTATCATCATCACCTTCTCAGCTAGAGCTCCATTCTCCCTTTCCATGTCCTCTATGTGCCTCCGACGGGGCGGCATATTGTTCCTGTCGCCCGGGGTAACCACAATGTGCCCATCTTCATCACGCCTCCCATAGTCACGGTAGGGTGAATCTGCTGGCAGTAGGTGTCGGACATTATGGCACTGGCAAGACAGGGCTTCATGTATGGCCAAGTTGATTCCAAGTCCCCAGTTGCAGTATGTCTTGGTGTAGATCAAATGCACTGGATTTGGCAAGGCGGCATCTCTGAATATGAAGGTAGTGATCTCCCATGCATCCTCTCCATATCCATAGGTGTACAGCCTCCTTCCCTTGAACATGGGCAGTGGCAATCCCAATGACTGCGAGAGCTGAGCTAACTGCCTTGCAAAGGGCCTTGGTGACTCCATGGTGGCATACTCAGTCTGACTTCTCCCATCTATCAATTAAAGAGGAAAGTGTGAGAATAGCATATGATAAGAATTCACGAGTGAAAGGCATAAGATGAAAGACAGAGTTAATATAGGTTTTAATAAATCTAAGGCTTCCTAATCCAATCCTAGGTCACGATCCTACGACACACACGGGCTCGATACCATCACCTTAACACCGCGGTTCTGAAAAGACCGTGGCTTCTATGTGACATGCCAATCCCTGGATCGGCTCATTGGCCCACAATAGAATGAGATGAATAACATAGCAAAATATCCGTGTATGATAAATAACGAAGATCCAGAGTACCATTATTACAATAAAAGCTTAGCCCAAGGCTAGCTCAAATTATTCAGGTAGCAACATAAATAAAGTAAATCCTCCATTCTTCAAATTGCCCACAAGTGAACAAGTGCCGAGTGGAGTACCGTGGCCTATATCGATTACTCAGAATCGGAATAACCTGCAACATGAAACGTAGCATCCCCGAAGGGTCAATACATGGAATGTATGGCAAGTAGAGCTAGTAATGGAGACAATAGTGCTAACATCTACATGCATATTTGGCAAGAGGAGCTGTGTCTGGCTTGCATTTGCAAATACATTTGTCCTACTTTCATAAACAGTGTTTGATTTTCTTTGAAAAGATCCCAATTAAGTTAACCCAACAATATTAAAACAATTATGAAATTAGAATGAGCGAGAAACATGTCATGGAATCAATATCAAGCAACTCAGTTGTCCATAACCGGGGACACGGCTAATCGATTAGATTATACACCCTGCAGAGGTTAGTACACTTTACCCATGTGACTTGGCCAGCCCAGCTCGTACCATCACTCTCATTTTGGGTGATGATACGGAGAAGTCCAAGAAGAGACTGTTCGGGAAGTAGCTCCTCAATCCCGACGCGCACCGGTCCATCCTACCAAAATTCTACATCTCTGGATACACGGGTTCGAGTTACTACAACCTACTAAGTCCAACCAACCGCCCATTCCATTATTGGCACATGGTTATACACGTAAGCTACACAATAAAGAAGCCAATCAATTTCTCTCGATACCTGGGTGCCTTTCCGCAATGAAACCACCAAAAATTATCAATACCATCACACCCAGGAGATTCATAGATTAAGTTGTTTTAGTTTTCACAAACTAATACTTTTAGAAACAAGTCTCAATGATGTAACCCAGCCCTCGTTCAACATAGCATGGTTAAGCACATCTACAAACGGTGGTTCATCTACAAGGAAGGTCCTACCACATAATAGGACATAGCATAGCGATAGTATCATCCTACACATGCATCTACAAAATACACGACAATGCATTGAAAATAGTAGGACGATATCATGAACAATGTAGCATCTACTTGCCTTGGTTGTAGCGGTCGGAAGAACAATCCACACACGAGCAAGCGTTGCACTCGTCACAATCTACACGATACAATAGCAATCATAAACAAACATCCACAAGCATATGCAGCAAAGATGATGCATGAAGGTATGCAAGGCAAGTGAATTGGTGCTACAGCTGCACCACATAATCCTAATCAATAATACTACTGATTGCATGCATGGAAAATAGTTTTAGCGCAAGGAAAACCATTATGCAAAATATAATGATCAAAACTAGAGCTAGAACTCAAATAATTCGCTACCGGTAGTATACTGTTTGTAAAATCTTGGCAAAATTCTACCGCATAGGCATCGCTGATTAGAAACAGTACCAATTGGAATTACTCAAAAAGGAATTATGAAACTCCCCGAGTAATTAAAACACTGCAGGAAGCCACTAGACAGTTTCTGCAGAAGTTTTTACTATAAGCCTATCTTTTTAATTCACGATGAGATTCCCCTCGTTCCACTGAATCCAGGGACATATCATACGCAATTTTTGGAGCTACAGATCTTTTTCTACGAATTAATTACTCCGAAAAGGCCACTAACTAGTTTGATTAAAATGTACTAAACCTTGCTGCAAACTTCTGAACCAAAGGAACAGCGAGATTCTACACGACTCACTGAATCTACACATATTTTATTTGCAATTTTTGGCCAAGCAGTTTAATTTCTACGCAATTTACAAGTTTCTACCGAAATCTGTCAACTAAAACGATTAACGAAAATAACCAGTCAAGCGTCATTGACTGGTCATATCTCTGATGCCCAGGCGTCGACTAGTAGCGCTGAGTCGACCAGTCAGCAGCCCGATCTGGACCGTTGATCTGAAATCCTCTGGTGGCTGCAGCTTACCGAACGAACGAAGCGGCAAGTTCCGGACGGCGCGGTGATCGATTCCGGCGGCAGTGTTACTGCGAGAGGAGGTCGGTAGCGTGGTTCGAGATAGTCAAGCGGCGCGCCAAGGCAGCGTAGCGTGCGTGATGTGCGTCTGGCGTGTGGCAAGCCAGCGCCGGCAATAAGCGGCAACGGGCGGCAAGCGGTAGCGGCGCTGCGGCAGCAATGAAGGCCTTGAAGCAGCATAGCAGCTTGAAAGGCGCCGGCGGCGATATGGCTCGGCGTAATGAAGCAAGCGCCTTGTGCGGGCAAGTCTGGCGGTCATGGTAGTGGCGTCAGCGATGGGGTCGCGGCAAGCGCGAGAGGATGGCGTGGCGGCTCACGGGAGGACAAGGAGGCGGCCTTGGCGGGTACCTTTGGCGGGGTCTGTGATAAGCGGCGTGGGAGCTGGCGGCCGCGGCGTGGGCGAAGAGGCCTTGATCGAGAGGAGGCGAGGTCGGGTTCGGTGGCGATCTCTGAGGCGGCAGGTGTGCTGCCTCTTTTGTGGGCCCCCACGCGGGTCCTAGTCCGAATCGGAACGAGATTGGTAAAGGACTCGGAAATCGTCCCGAAATTCGGACCATTTTTCCGACGTTTCATAAAACGGCGATAACTCTTTCGTACGAGCTCCGAATCGAACGATTCTTGCTCCTACGGTTTTGTAAATTCGAGGGGAACAATATAGGGTCAAGGGTTATACGAAACCACTATGCTACAAGGGTGGCAACACTAGTTCTTCTCAAGCCTCCCGCAGGAGCCTCGTAGCAAAATAGAATAGGGTTTCGAAAATAGCGTTTCGCCGATTCATTTCGATCGACGGTTTTGTATGGAAAAGCATGACGCAATGCTATGAATGATATGTAGAACCAAATCTAAAATTTTGGGATGTGACAGTTTCTCACACAATTCCGTGCTTGCAAGGTTGTGGCAACTCCCACCATCGATGACAACTTTGATGGACTTCCCATTGATGCCGGCACGAGTTTGGAAGATGTTCGAGCGTTGGTCTTCATTTTCATTGGCTTGGGTAGTCAAGACCCTTGTGACCACAAGCGATGGACTTGCGTCATGCTCACACACAAGAAGTTCTTTGTCCTCTTCCAAATGTTGCCTTGCCATGGCTTCCTTGACCCTTGCATTAAACTCTTCTTCACTTAAGTATTCTTCATCGCCGTTGTCATGGATGAACAAAACTTTCTTGTTCCCACATGCATTCGACTTGTGCCCTTTGCCTCCACACTTTTAGCATTCACCATTGAATGGTTGATCATCCCTTGTGTGTTTGCCACTTGGGGGCTGTTTTCCTTGAGGGAGAGTTGGCTTGAAGGGAAGCTTGGT
This sequence comes from Avena longiglumis, assembly GCA_030063025.1. Lineage (NCBI taxonomy): Eukaryota > Viridiplantae > Streptophyta > Magnoliopsida > Poales > Poaceae > Avena > Avena longiglumis. The sequence continues at coordinate 290,773,079 of CP125979.1, forward strand.
GGTACTTGAGGGGCTTCCACTTGGTGTCGTTGGAGTAGTGGTTGGTGCTTGCTTGTAGGTGAAATCGTGTTGGCTTGTTGTACTTGATGTCCTCTTGCACTTGGCCTTGGATGCGATGTGCACAAGCTCAACCATGTTGTTGTACTTTTGGAAATCGGTGATGCGCTTGATGGGATGGTTCAAGCCATTGAGGAAGCGTGCCATTGTTTGTTCATCTCGCTCTTCAATGTTGGCACGGATCATGTTGAGCTCCATTTGCTTGAAGTACTCTTCCACAGTATTTGTCCCTTGACTAAGCGTTTGAAGCTTGTTGAAAAGGTCACGCGTGTAGTGTGAAGGAACAAAGCGGGATCTCATATGAGCCTTCATATCTTGCCAAGTTGCGATTGGAGGCTCTTCTTTTGCTTCGCGAGCGAATTGGACTTTCTCAAACCAAAGGTTGGCATACTCATCAAACTCGAGGGATGCGATGGCCATCATCTTCTCATTGCTATAGTTGTGCATGCGGATGATCTTGTAGACCTTGAGTTCCCAAGAGAGATATTCCTCGGGCTCATTGGAACCGGTGAACTTGGGCATGGTGAATTTGAGTTTGCCCAAAGTTTCTTCTCCATTGCGGTTCCGGTTGCGTCGGTGGCCATGATTTGGGCAGTCATCATTATCATCCGAGCTCTCATGTCTTGCTTGGTGATTGTTGCGTTGCTCTTGCGGTTGTTGAGGTGCCGCGTTTGGTGGTGGAACTTGGTTTTGACGACGAGCTTGGGGAGCTTGCTCGTTTTGTTGTCGCGGTTGAGGACGAGGAGGAGGTTGATGGTCCTCACGACGAGCTTGGGGAGCTTGCTCTTGTTCTTGTGGTGGTTGATGTCGAGGAGCATTGTCTTGCGCCCTGTGGCGAGGAGGACGTCGAGCCGCATGCGCAATGGGCTGCTCTTCTTCTTCTTCTTCTTGATGTGGTGGAGGCTCGTCATGACCATCATGTTGACGACGTGGACGATGATGTCGATGATGACGCCTTGGAGGATCTTCAAGTGCTTCACGTCGACGGTGATCTTGTTCGTCCTCTTCGGATGCTTCACTTGGAGTGGAAGGGACATGTCGACGACGATGGCCTTGGTGGTCCATGTGAGTCACAAGTGCCCTTCGTTGTGGCCGGTTCGCTTCGCGCCTTGGAGGTCTTGCGGAGAGGTCACCATCATAACAGCGTTGCGGCGTGGCGGAGATGGTACGCTTGCGAAGAGCTCATGGATTGAAGAACGGGTCCATCCGGTGCCTTGAAGCGTGGCGAGGTGCACTTGATTCACTTGAGGAGTGCGAGATGAGCTTGATTCGCGTGGCGTGGCCTTAGTCCATCAATGAGGCGTTGAAGCTTCTCATCCGTTGAGGCGAGTGCACGACCAAGAGCTTCATTTTGATGACCGAGGTTGTGTTGCATGGCATGCATTTGGCCACGGACTTCTTCGAAGCGGTTGTCGATGTTCTTGAATTCCACACGGGCCTCGCTAAATTGTTCATCTTGGCGCCTCTCGAGAGCTTCACAACGATAGTTGAATTCTCCGCAGACCTTCCAATGGTCCCATCTTGTCATGAATTGTGTGTCATCCTCCGGAGGTTGTGGTGGTTGGGATGGCTCTCCATGCATGTCCATGATGAAAAGCCAACAAGGGTTGTATATGGAGAATAAGGGTACGGAGAGTTAGCCTTTTACCTCACCATGGAGATTATATGATGGAGGGGTTAACCTCTTGGGTGCCCAATCTTCACGGATCTCGTGGTCAAATCGATGGGAAAGCGAGGGGAAAGGGAGAAGGTAGCAGAAGCGAACACACACCTCGCAAAGAACACGATGAACACACGCAAAACTCACACGATACAAGGCCGATTGCTCCCGAACGGCGGATGCGATAGAATCCTCGCAAGGAAAGATCGGTCAACGTGCTCCCTCAAATCCACATCGGAGGAAGAACACCTTGAGGAGGTCTTGGCGACTTGGGGGCGTGAAACCGAGAACCCAAGGCCTTGTTTAACGATGGATCGTGATGCAAAGTCCAATCGAGGTTGGTGGCGATAGTCGGTCCCCTTAGTAAAGGGATGAGGCAAAACTAGAGATTCCACAATGGGGGTTTTCTTTAGTCTATCATCTATGCCTAGGGATCTTGTTATGGGGTAACCACAGGGTTGGCCGATCTTTCACAATTCCACGAGGAGCGAGGGAAGAGGTGGTGAGGGTATGAAATCGGGGAAGGCGATGAAACCACGAACACACACACACCAAAACACGATACCGCGCCTACTCCTCACGCCGGTGGCATGGGGTCCAACATAATCCTAGGATAGGTGTTGGGCGGCTCTCCACGCCAACAGGGGATGAGGTGCTTGGTGAGACCTTGACGACTTGGGAAACCGAGAACCCAAGGCCTTGTTCAACAGGCACTAGGCAAGATCCAAGAGGGGTGGATAATCCGGTGCTCCTTGGTAGGAGCATGAGACCAATAGATACAAGTCCTCAAAGGGTTCCTTAATATCTATTATTATCCAAGTCTAACGTTTACAATAGAGGTGGGGGCTATATAGTCCAGCCACAAGCAGGGGTAGTTTGAATGGAGAGATAAATGATAGGTTGGGTTACAAGGCACGAGGCGAACTTAGGTGATCGGGGTCGAGGCGGGACCGGTAACCGATCCGTGACGGTAGTACCGGTGGTAAGTAGTACCGCTTCGGAGTAGAGTACGCTGAGAACTGGAGCTTCCGTCGGGCGTCGATGGCGGCGGTAGGAGTAGTAATCTGGCCACGGTAGTACCGATTCTGGACCGGTAGTACCTTGCGTCTGGGCATGTGGTAGTGCTTCTGTGGCGGTGGAGGAGGCGGTGAGTCCGCTTGGGCGTGAGTCGTCCCAACCGGTAGTACGCTGCGTCTGGCGGCGGTGGCTTCTTCGCACTGATGATGCCAGGAGTTTGCGTGTGAAGTAGCAAGCCATCCAAGGTGTCGAAGTCACACAAGGAGAGAGGCGAGTTCACCTTAGTTTGAAGGAGCTTGGCTCGGGCACGAGTCATGGGTCCATTGGGTAGCTCGTGGGAGTAGATGTAGTAGCGGTCGGAGGGCCAGGGCATCAGCTCCCTTGGGAAAGAGTCATCCTCGACTCTTCAATCGTCACAACTTCCTCTTCGCCATGGTAGGGTGAGAGGTCCTTGACATTGAATGTCGAGCTCACAAGATACTTCGATGTTGGTATATCGATCACATAGGCGTTGTTGTTTATCCTTTTTAGCACCTTGAATGGTCCGTCGCCTCGTGGCTTTAGCTTGGAGTCGCGTTCCTTGGGGAAGCGGTCTTTACTCAAGTGAATCCATACAAGGTCGCCCTCATCAAAGATCATCTCTTTCTTGGTCTTGTTTAGCCTTGATGCTTGGCGAAGGACTTGTTGCCTGATAGTAGCTCGTGTGTCTTCATGGAGTTTCATCATTGCTTGGGCACGCTTGACAACGTCCATATTGGCACGTTCATGAAGTGGAAGTGGAAGGATATCGAGCGCGGTGAGAGGCTCGAATCCATAGACGATCATGAACGGGCTCCTCATGGTGGTGGAGTGCTTGGCGCGGTTGTAGGCGAACTAAATCGTGTGGAATGCATTCCTCCCGGTCTTTAAGGTTCTTCTTTATCAACACCGGAGAAGTGTGCCAAGACTTGATTGACTACCTCGGTTTGTCCATCGGTTTGAGGATCTGGCGGACGAGAAGAGGAGCTTGATGCGAGCTTGGCCATGAGGTCTTCGAGTAGCTCATGAATTTTACGTCCGCGGTCGGAGGCGATTGTTCGTGGCCCGTGTAGTCGAATTATTTCCGAAAAACAAATTTGCGACATGTGAAGCATCATCGGTCTTATGGCACGGAATGAAATGTGCCATTTTTGAAAGCGATCCACGACTACAAATATGGAATCGTGACCATGTTTAGATCTAGGCAATCCTAATACAAAGTCCATGCTAATGTCAGACCAAGGTGCATGAGGAATAGGCAATGGCATATAAAGACCAAAGGGTTGGACTTAGACTTAGCTTGGATACATGTAGTGCATCGTTGAGCGTGGCGCTCCACGTCGCTTCATCTTTGGCCAAAAGTAGTGAGTGGAGAGCATGTCATATGTCTTGTCACGGCCAAAGTGACCCATAAGGCCTCCACCATGGGACTCTTGAAGAAGCAAAAGTTGGAGAGAGGATTTGAATGCAAAGCTTGTTTTGTTTGAAAAACCCTTGTGCAAATAGAAATCGTCAATCCCTTTGTTTATTGAACATTGTGCAAATATTGGTCCAAAGAAAGAATCGGACGTACAAAGATTTGATGTCCTCAAGACCCAAAACATTGACTTGAGTCGTGTAAGAAGGCTTGTGGTTTTGCGAGACAAGGCGCCACCACATTTTCTTTGCCCTTCTTGTATTTTACAATGTAAGGAAAAGACTCCATAAACTCAACCCACTTTGCGTGCCTTTTACTCAAGTTGGCTTGGCCCTTAAGGTACTTCAACGACTCATGGTGGAATGGATTATAAATTCTTTGGGCCAAAGATAGTGTTGCCACACTTGAAGAACACGAACCAAGGCAAAAGTTCTTTGTCATAAATGGGATAATTGAGTGCGCCATCAAGTTTCTCACTATGGTAAGCAATAGGGCCCATTTTGCATAAGGGCCACCAATGCCAATACCACTAGTGTCACATTCAATCTCAAAGGTTTTGTGAAATCCGGCAATGCAAGAAGTGGTGCTTTGGTGAGCTTCCTTTTGAGCTCATCAAAAGCCTTTTGTTGTGCTTTTCCCCAAGCAGCGTGACATTCTTCTTGGTCGATTCGTTGAGGGCAAGCAATTGTGGAAAAATCTTTCACAAAGCGACGGTAAAAGCCACCAACCCATGAAAACTACGAAGTTCACTAACATTTGTAGGGGTGGGCCAATCTCGTATGTCCTTGACTTTTGATACATCAACTTCAATGCCATTAGAAGACACAGCGAAACCAAGGAAAATCAGCTTGTCTCTTGCAAAAGTGCACTTGGGAGGTTAGCATAAAGATTTTCATGACGAAGGATTTGTAAGACCTCCTTAACATGAGTAACATGCTCCTCTAGTGACTTGCTATAGACAAGAATGTCATCAAAGTAAACAACTACACTCTTTCCAATGAGTGACCGCAAAATATGGTTCATGAGGCGCGTGAAGGTAGATGGGGCATTGGATAAGCCAAAGGCATAACCAACCATTCATAGAGACCAAGCTTGGTCTTGAAGGCGATTTCCACTCATCACCTTGACCATGCGAATTTGATGGTAACCACTACGAAGATCAATTTTGAAAATATAGTGGCTCCACATAACTCATCAAGCATGTCATCAAGGCGGTATAGGATGTCGATAGCATGCGGTGATAGCATTGATTGGACCGGCATCCATGCATAAGCAACGTATCATCCGTTTTGGGACTAGGATCACGGGAACGTGCTTGGGCTAGTGCTTACTTGGATCAAACCTTTGGAGGCGAGTTGGTTGATTTGGCCTTTCGATCTCCTTTGTCTCTTCGGGTTTGTGCGTCTGTAGCAGTTTGGTAGTGGTCTTGGGGTATGAGGTCGATCTGATTGCTCGATTCCACGAAGAGGAGGAAGGCCATGAGGAAGCTCTTGGAAATACATCTTGGAATTCTGCAAAACAGCCATCAAAGAAGGAGGAATATTTGTCAAGTCATTAGTTCCTTGCGCTAGTCCCTTGCATACGAGGACGTGGTGCAAGATGGATGGTTGTTCCTCACTTCTCTCATCTCACTTTTGGTGGCAAGAAGAACACTCTTAGTTTTCCGCTCGAGTTTGGCTTGTAGCTCTCACTCACTATGGTGTGGTTCTCTCTCACCACTCTTCTCACAAGGTGTTTTGCGTATTCGCCCTCGCTAAAGCCTTTGCATTGTCGCAATTATTTGGCTAGGAGTCATTGGTTGCAACACACAAGTTTTATCAAGCCATTTGAAAGTGTAGGTGTTTGGTGACCATTATGCAAAGCACACTTGTCATATTGCCACGGCCTTAGAGCAACATGTGACAAACCATCATTGGAACCACGTCACATTCCACCGTGTCCTTGTAGTGTCCAATGGAGAGCGTCACCGAGGCGGTGTGCTTGATCTTAGCGGATCCTTGGTCACTTAGCCATTGGATATGGTAGGGGTGTCTATGTGGGTGAAGGGTGAGGTTGAGTTTCTCACACAATTTCGTGCTTGCGAGGTTGTGGCAACTTCCTCCATCGATGACAACTTTGATGGACTTCCATTGATGCGGCGCGAGTTTGGAAGATGTTGACGTTGGTCTTCATTTTCATTGGCTTGGGTAGTCAAGACCCTTGTGACCTGGCGATGGACTTCGTCATGCTCACACAAGAAGTTCTTGGTCCTCTTCCAAGTGTTGCCTTGCCATGGCTTCCTTGACCCTTGCATCAAACTCTTCTTCACTCAAGTATTCTTCATCGCCGTTGTCATGGATGAACAAAACTTTTTTGTTTCCACGTGCATTGGACTTGTGCCCTTTGCCTCCACACTTGTAGCATTCACCATTGAATGGTTGATCATCCCGTGTTTGTTTGCCACTTGGGGCTGTTTTCCTTGGGGAATAGTTGGCTTGAAGGAAGCTTGGTTGTACTTGGGAAGCTTCCACTTGGTGTTGTTGGAGTAGTGGTTGGCGCTTGCTTGTAGGTGAAATACGTCTTTGGCTTGTTGTACTTGATGTCCTCTTGCACTTGGCGCTCGGCCTTGGATGCGATGTGCAAGCTCAACCATGTTGTTGTACTTTTGGAACTTCGGTGATGCGTTTGATGGGATGGTTCAAGCCATTGAGGCGTGCCATTGTTTGCTCATCTAAGCTCTTCAATGTTGGCACGGATCATGTTGAGCTCCATTTGCTTGAAGTACTCTTCCACGGTCTTTGTCCCTTGACTAAGCGTTTGAAGCTTGTTGAAGAGGTCGCGCGTGTAGTGTGAAGGAACAAAGCGGGATCTCATATGAGCCTTCATATCTTGCCAAGTGGCGATTGGAGGCTCTTCTTTTTTCAGCGGCGAGTTGGACTTGTTCCACCAAAGGTTGGCATACTCATCAAACTCGAGGGATGCCATGGCCATCATCTTCTCATTGCTATAATTGTGCATGCGGAAGATCTTGTGGACCTTGAGTTCCCAAGAGAGATATTCCTCGGGCTCATTGGAACGGTGAACTTGGGCATGGTGAATTTGAGCTTGCGAAAGTGTCTTCTCCATTGCGGTTCGGTTCGTCGGTTGCCATTATTTTAGCGGTCATCATTATCATCGAGCTCTCATGTCTTGCTTGGTGATTGTTGCGATCTTCAGCGTGGTTGTTGAGTGCAGCGTTTGGTGGAGGAACTTGTTGTTGCAGACGAGCTTGGGGAGCTGCTCGTTTTCTTATCGCGGATGCGGACGAGGAGGTTGATGGTCCTCACGGCGAGCTTGGGAGCTGCTCTTGCTCTTGTAAGTGGTTGATGGCGAGAGCATTAGCTTGCGCCATGTGGCGAGGGCGTCGGCGGATGCCAAGGCTGCTCTTCTTCTTGGTGTAGGGGAGGCTCGTCATGACCATTATGTTGGCGGCGAGGCGCTCATGTCGATGATGGCCTTGGAGGATCTTGAGTGCTTCACGTCGGCGATGATCTTGTTCGTCCTCTTGAAGTTTCACTTGTTGTTGATGGGCGTGTCGGCGTCGATGGCCGTGGTGGTCTATGCGAGGTTGCTCTTGTTGAATCACGGTGCCCTTGGTTGTGGTCGGTTTGCTTCACGTCTTGGAGGTCTTGCGGAGGTCACCATCGCAGCGATGGTGAACTCTCTGAAGTCA